>CM021107.1:174494843-174968328 GCA_007115665.2 Sequoiadendron giganteum | reverse complement strand
GGTATAGGGTTGAGTGATTAGGGTTAAGGGTACATATGGTTGAAGGATTGGGGTTGAGAGTCCAATATATAGGGTAGAGGGTATCGAGGTTAAGGGTTTAGGGTTTGAGGGTTGAGTATTGAGGGATTAAGGGTTGAGGGTTGAGGGTTTAATGGATAGGGTAGAGGGTAGAGGGTAGAGGGTTTAAGGGTTGAGGGTTGAGGGTTTAAGGTAGGGTAGAGGGTTGGGGGATTAGGGTTGAGGGTACAATGCATAGGGTAGAGGGTATAGGGGTTGAGGGATTAGGGTTTAAGGGTTGATGGATTAAGGGTCAAGAGGGTTGAGGGATTAAGGTAGAGAGTTTACTAAGTGGTTTTAAGGGTGTAAGGGTTAAGGGATTAGGGTAGAGGGTAGAGGGTAGAGGGTTGAGGGTAGAGGGTAGAGGGTTTAAGGGTTTAGGGTTTAAGGGTTGAGGGTATAAGGTTTAGGGTTTAGGGTTGAGTGTTTAAGGATTTATAGGGTAGAGGGTAGAGGGTCGAGGGTTTAAGGGTTGAGGGTTTAAGGTTGAGGGTAGAAGATTGAGAGTATAGAGTTGGTCAAGGATTAGGGTTGAGAGTCCAATGTATAGGGAAGACGGTATAGGGGTTGATGGATTAGGGTTTAAGGGTTGAGGGATTAAGGGTCAAGAGGGTTGAGGGATTAGGGTAGAGATTTTACTAAGTGGGGTAGAGGGTAGAGGGTAGAGGGTAGAGGGTAGAGGGTAGAGGGTTTAAGGGTTTAGGGTTTAAGGTTTGAGAGTTTTAGGTTGAGGGTAGAAGATTGAGGGTATAGGGTTGGGGGATTAGGTTTGAGGGTCCAATGTATAGGGTAGAGGGTATAGGGATTGAGGGATTAGGGTAGAGATTTTACTAAGTGGGTTTAAGGGCTGAGGGATTAGGGTTGAGGGTAGATGATTGAGGGTAGAGGGTAGAGGGTTTAGGGTTTAAGGTTTGAGGGTATAGGGTAGGGTTTAATGGTTGAGGGTTTAAGGTTGAGGATTAGGTTTGAGGGTCCAATGTATAGGGTAGAGTGTATAGGGGTTGAGGGATTAGGGTTTAAGGGTTGAGGGATTAGGGTAGAGATTTTACTAAGTGGGGTTAAGGGTTTAAGGGTTGACGAATTAGGGTTGAGGGTAGATGATTGAGGGTTGAGGGTTTAAGGGTTGAGGGTTTAGGGTTGAGTGTTTAAGGGTTTATAGGGTAGAAGTTAGAGGGTAGATGGTTTAAGGGTTGAGGGTTTAAGGTTGAGGGTAGAAGATTAAGGGTATAGGGTTGGGGGATTAGGGTTGAGGGTCTAATGTATAGGGTGGAGGGTATAGGGGTTGAGGGATTAGGGTTTAAGGGTTGAGGGTTGGGGGATTAAGGGTCAAGAGAGTTGAGGGATTAGGGTAGAGAGTTTACTAAGTGGGTTTGAGGGTTTAAGGGTTGAGGGTAGAGGGTATTGGGTAGAGGGTAGACGGTAGATGGTTTAAGGGTTGAAGGTTGGGGGTTTAAGGTAGAGGGTAAAGGGTTGAGGGTCCAATGTATAGGGTAGAGGGTATAGGGGTTGAGGGATTAGGATTTAAGGGTTGAGGGTTGAGGGTTGAGGGTTGAGGGTTGATGGATTAAGGTTCAAGAAAGTTGAGGGATTAGGGTAGAGAGTTTATAAGTGGGATTGAGGGTTTAAGGGTTGAGGGATTAGGGTTGAGGGTAGAGGGTATTGGGTTGAGGGTAGAGGGTAGATGGTTTAAGGGTTGAGGGTTGGGGGTTTAAGGTTGAGGGTATAGGGTTGAGGGTCTAATGTATACGGTAGAAAAAATATGGGTTGAGGGATTAGGGTTTAAGGGTTGAGGGTGTTGGATGTTGTGGTTGTGTTGCTGATATGTGGTTGTCATTGATGTCAACACTATTAGCATTGATATTTTGAAGGCTGTATATGTTGAGGATATTGAGAAAATTATATTAAATATGTTGGAAGTTGTTTGTGAAGTTGTGAAGTTTACTATGGTGGAAAATTCAGTATGTTGCTATTCAGAAGTTGCACTTTAAAGGGTTTTTTGCTAAGCCTATCTAGTTTATACTTTGGAAGTTTCAGAGGTGCACATCAAGATTTGAGCAAGTTGTGAGTCTCTATGTTCCTACAGTTATTATGTTAGTATAGTTGGTGTTTCTGGATGAAGAGAATGTAATTCTAGTAATTCTAGTTGTTGTGTATGCTCCTGCGATGTTCGTTTATGTTTCTAGACCGTTCTCTATCGTTCTTGCACGTCTGCATTGATCGGTGTGATCGTGATTGGAGATTTTTCCTTTGTGTGTTCGGGTTTTCATGTTCTTGGCCGACATGGTGGTTGTAGCATGTTGCGGATCCTCATGGATTAATATTTTAATACTTGGCATGTTTGAGGATGTTGTTTTAGGTATTCATTATGTTGTGACTGACTTTGGTTGGTGCGCATTGAGATTTGTTCATGAATTGGGCCAACAATTTGTAATTCATTTATTCTTTTATTTTTGGCCGACAAAGTTGTTGATGTAATTCCATGAAGCGGATATATAAGAGCGATTATTTTCTTCATTTGAGATATGCGGACATGAAGTGTGTATGTGAAATGTGCGAATAAAGATTAGATCATTCGATTGTAGATCAGAGTGTGAAGAAGTGTTTTTGTCCTTAACCGGAACTGTAATCAGGCTTTTGCAGAAGCTAGTTTATCAGTTCATATTCTTCAAATGCTTTTAATTTGAATGTTTATGTAAGGAAGTGAGTCTTCCTATTTGAGTAGTGATCTCTAGGAGATGTGCTCGAATGCATGTGCATTCCCATTATTCATCTTTATACTTTTAACAAGGTATAATCTTGTGGACTAACATCCACTATGGTTTTTCCCCTAACAAGGTTTCCACGTATAATATCTTGGTGTTCTTGTGTTTTTGATGTGTTGTTGATTCATGCTTTCATTGTTAATTATCAGATATGAGATTAAAGGTTAATAAGGTTGAATAAGTTTTTAATTATGCGACATCTGATTCAACCCCCCCTCTCAGTTGTCTATTCTTGTTTTTCCAACAAAGGGTTGAGGGTTGAGGGATTAAGGGTCAAGAGAGTTGAGGGATTAGGGTAGAGAGTATACTAAGTGGGTTTGAGGGTTTAAGGGTTGAGGGATTAGGGTAGAGGGTATTGGGTTTAGGGTAGATGGTTTAAGGGTTGAGGGTTGGGGATTTAAGGTTGAGGGTATAGAGCTGGGGGATTAAGGTAGAGGGTCCAATGTATAGGGTAGATGGTATAGGGGTTGAGGGATTAGGGTTTGAGGGTTGAGGGTTTAAGGGTAAAGAGGGTTGAGGGACTAGGGTAGAGAGTTTACTAAGCGGGTTTAAGGGTTGAGGGATTAGGGTTGAGGTAGAGGGTAGAGGTTTTAAGGGTTTAGGGTTTAGGGTTGAGTGTTTAAGGGTTTATAGGGTAGATGGTAAAGGGTAGAGGGTTTAAGGGTTGAGGGTTTAAGGTTGAGGGTAGAGGATTGAGAGTATAGAGTAGGGGGATTAGGTTTGAGGGTCCAATGTATAGGGTAGAGGGTATAGGGGTTGAGGGATTAGGGTTTAATGGTTGAGGGTTGAGGTTTGAGGGATTAAGGGTCAAGAGAGTTGAGGGATTAGGATAGAGAGTTTACTAAGTGGGTTTAAGGGTTGAGGGTAGAGGGTATTGGGTTGAGGGTAGAGGTTAGATGGTTTAAGGGTTGAGGGTTTAAGGTTGAGGGTAGAGGGGAGAGAGATATAATTAGGGTTTAATGGTTGAGGGTAGAGGATAAAGGGTATAAGGGATAAGGGTAGAGGGTAGAGGGGAGATACATGGAATTAGGGTATAGGGGTTGAGGGTATAAGGGTTAAGGGTAGAGGGGAGAGGGGAGAAATATAGAAGGAGTGAGTAAGGGTTGAGTGTAGAGGATAGAGGGTATAGGGGTTAAGGGTAGATGGTAGAGGGGAGAGACAAAAGAGGTGAGTGGAATGAGAGAGAGAGAATTGTAGAGAGAGAGAGGGAGAGGGGGTGGGAGGAATGTTGAGAGAGAGAAGGAGAGGGAGTGGTTGAGGAGATAAAAGGGGTATATGGGATATAGGGTATAAGGATTTAAGGGTGGAGGGATAGAGGGAGAGGGTGGGGAATTATAGAGGGGGTTGAGGGTATAAGGGTTAATGGAAGAGAGGGGAAGGGAGAGAGATAGAAGGAGTGAGTAAGGGTTGAGGGTAGAGGATAGAGGGTATAATGGTTAAGGGTAGAGGGTAGAGGGGAGAGAGATAAAAGGAGTTAGTGAATGAGAGAGAGAGTTGAGAGAGGGAGAGGGGGTAGGAGGGATAGATTTGAGAGAGAGAGAGAGAGGGAGGGACTGGGAGAGAGATGAAAGAAAGAGAGAGTTGAGAGAGAGAGGGAGGGTGGGAGAGAGAGAGAGAGAGAGAGAGAGAGAGTGGGAAGAGAGATAGAGGGTGAAGGGATAAATTTATAAAGGGTTAAATTTAGATGGGAGAGGAGAAATGAGTAGAGGTATAGGGGTTGAGGGAATAGGGTTAAGGGTAGAGGAGTAGAGGGGAGAACATGGAATTAGGGTATAGGGGTTGAGGGTATAAGGGCTAAGGGTAGAGGGTAGAGGGGGGAGGGGAGAGAGATAGAAGGAGTGAGTAAGGGTTGAGGGTATAAGGGTTAAGAGTAGAGGGTAGAGGGGAGAGACATGAAATTATGGTATAGGGGTTGAGGGTATAAGGGTTAAGGGGAGAGGGGAGAGGGGAGAAAGATAGAAGGAGTGAGTAACGGTTGAGGGTATAGAGGTTTAGGGTATAAGGGTTAAGGGTAGAGGGTAGAGGGGAGAGAGATAGAATTAGAGTTCAAGGGTTGAGGGTAGAGGATAGAGGGTATAAGGGCCAAGGGTAGAGGGGTGAGGGGAGAGAGATAGAAGGAGTGAGTAAGGGTTGATGGTAGAGGATAGAGGGTATACGAGTTAAGGGAAGAGGGTAGAGGGGAGAGAGAAAAAATGATTGAGTGAATGAGAGAGAGAGTTGATAGAGGGAGAGGGGTTAGGAGGGAGAGATTTGAGAGAGAGAGAGAGGGAGGGAGTGGGAGAGAGATAGATGGTAGAGGATAGAGGGTATAAGGGTTAAGGGTAGAGGGGAGAGGGGAGAGAGATATAATTAGGGTATAGGGGTTGAGGGTATAAGGGTTAAGGTTAGAGGGTGGATGGGAGAGACATGGAATTAGGGTATAGGGGTTGAGGGTATAAGGGTTGAGGGTAGAGGGGAGAGGGGAGATAGATAGAAGGAGTGAGTAAGGGTTGAGGGTATAAGGGTTAAGGGTAGAGGGGAGAGAGATAGTATTAGGGTTTAAGAGTTGATGGTAGAGGATAGAGGGTATAAGGGTTAAGGTTAGAGGATGTGTCGCCAAAAAGTGTAGCCTTTGAAACTTTTCACTCATTTGGACCCTTGCCTATGGATTTTGGACCTTTTTCAGCATTTTTTACCGCTTCTCGAGCCTTGTGCCAAAGTGTTATAAGGTGTTGTAAAACATTTTCATGCTTTCCTAGGTTTTTCATCACTTAATTAACCATTTCTTATGCTATAATGACCCATTAATACATAGACAAGTCCTATCTTAGTGTGTTTTCATGAGACAATCTCGACAAGCATAAATAGTCACACTTTATTCCTCGAAAACCAATGAAAATTGCTCAGGTGGACTAGGTCAGCACCTTTGGTAACCTAGTCCCATGTGGCTTAAAAATCAAATTTAACCTAATTTCTTTAAGGATTTTTGTCTCTAAAACCCAAAGATCGGCCTACATGGTGTTATTTTGGGAAAATTAGGGCATAACTTGTATAAATAAGCCTAAAAACCCTAATTTATCTTAATAAACACTCATTATTTACAACTCTTCATCTCTCATCCACTCCTTCTCAAGCAAGAAAGGGTTTTGGGCATTTCAAGTCAATAAGACATCTTTTCTAAAGCATTCAAGGGTTGATTGCTGCAACAACACAAGATCTCTCATCATAGCAAGGTAACTCACTCCATTAATTCATGTTTTATTTTTCATTACATTATTTCTATTCATTTTGGTTTAGTTACCTAAAAGGGGTTTGACCAAGGCAAACCCCTAATCCCTAACAATCAAAAATTTTCAATTTCTTTCCTTGCATGTTTGTAGATTTAGGTAGTTTGAATATCATTGAAGGCTTTGAAGACTTTTTGAAGACCTCTCCTTGCATGAAAATTCCCAATATCCACCAAAAGTCACTTTCATGCCCGAATATCAGAGTTTCAGAAGCGGACAACTATGAAGAACCAAGGTACAAACCGGGAGCTTTCGTTTGCCCTTCAGAAATTCCAAAAATCTGGAAGAGGAGTTAGTTGCCAGCAATGGCAACCTAGTCCCACTAGATAGGTCTTTCTACGATTTTCACATTTCCAAACACCCATTTGGCAGAAACGGGCTCCAGACTAGTTTTCTCAAATCTGGGACTAGGTCGCCCAAATCAGCACAAGTTTCCCTTTCAGCTTCTGCAACATTTTCATCAGCATTCCATACCTCCATCAGACCCTTCTGCAAATTCCAGGTGCACACATTTTATCTCATTCATTTTTGTCTTAGTTTAATGTAAATTTCTTAGGTTATCTTGTACATACTTGCATATCATTATGTGTTTCCAGCATAGTTGCATTCTTTAGGTTTTTCATTCATAGTTAGTTTCTATTTTCCATTTCCAACAATTAGACACATTCACACTTATCACAATCTCCCCTCTTTGAATGAATTCACCCAAAAAGCATATCATTGGGTGAGAGAGAGTCCATTCTTCCATCTGAGCTCCTAGGTGAAAAACCCTAGGAGCCTAATTGGGGAATCCTCTTTCCCTTTCAGTATATCATCTTTTTGGTGGTTCAAAGGGTAGAGGGGAGAGACATAGAATTAAGGTATAGAGTCTATTGGTTAAGGGTAGAGGGGAGAGGGGAGAGAGGTGGGGTGAGTAAAGGTTGAGGGTATAGGTGTTGAGGGTATAAGGGTTAAGGGTTAAGGGTAGAGGGTAGAGGGGAGAGAGATAGAATTAGGGTTTAAGGGTTGAGGGTAGAGGATAGAGGGTATAAGGGTTAAGGGTAGAGGGTAGAGGGGAGAGATATGGAATTAGGGTATAGGGGTTGAGGGTATAAGGGTTAAGGGTAGAGGGTAGAGGGGAGAGATATATAATTAGGGTTTAAGGGTTGATGGTAGAGGGTATAAGGGTTAAGGGTAGAGGGTAGAGGGGAGAGACATGGAATTAGGGTATAGGGATTGAGGGTATAAGGGTTAAGGGTAGAGGGGAGAGGGGAGAGAGATAGAAGGAGTGAATAAGGGTTGAGGGTAAAGGATAGAGGGTATAGGGGTTAAGGGTAGAGGGTAGATGGGAGAGAGACAAAAGGAGTGAGTGAATGAGAGATAGAGTTGAGAGAGGGAGATATTTGAGAGAGAGGGAGGAGTGGGAGAGATAGAGGGTAGAGGATAGAGGGTATAAGGGTCAAGGGTAGAGGGTAGAGGGGAGAGGGGAGAAAGATAGAATTAGGGTATAGGGGTTTAGGGTATAAGGGTTAAGGGTAGAGGGTAGAGGGGAGATACATGGAATTAGGGTATAGGGGTTGAGGGTATAAGGGTTAAGGGTAGAGGGGAGAGGGGAGAGAGATAGAAGGAGTGGGTAAGGGTTGAGGGTAGAGGATAGAGGGTATAAGGGTTAAGGGTAGAGGGTAGAGGGTAGAGGGGAGAGAGACAAAAGGAGTGAGTGAATGAGAGAGATAGTTGAGAGAGGGAGAGCGGGTAGGAGGGAGACATTTGAGAGAGAGAGAGGGAGGGAGTGGGAGAGAGATAGAGGGTAGAGGATAGAGGGGAGAGAGATAGAATTAGGGATTAAGGGTTGAGGGTAGAGGATAGAGGGTATAAGGGCATAAGGGTAGAGGGGAGAGAGACAAGAGTGAGTGAATGGGAGAGAGACTTGAGAGAGGGAGTAGGAGGGAGAGACTTGAGAGAGAGAGATGAAGGGAATGGGAGAGAGGTAGAGCGTAGAGGATATAGGGGAGAGAGATAGAATTAGGGTATAGAGGGTATAGAGAAAGAGAGAAAATAAATCTATAAAAAAAACCAACTTTCTCATAACACGAGTGTGTTTTGAAGAAGTAGAGATGTGACCATTTTTAGCAAGAAATAACGCGAGTGCATTTTGTCTTGCTATAAAAATGGTAAAAAAACTCAATATACTCGTGATCTCAAGGCCCACATTCTACATATTCTCCTGGTTTTGCGCGTGCTCTGACAAAAAGTAGCTTTTTGATGATGTTGTGAAGTGTGCATGCATTTTTTCACATTCCACCACCTTTTTCATGATCGTTCTACCACCTTTGTATGAAATAGCATAATTTTCACGTTCAAAGTCATATAATATCAATTTAATTCTGAATTCCATTCAAAAGTGATATACAATTGAAGTTTGGAGGGGAACAAGCTTTTGAAAAAGTACAATTGTTGAGGAGTTTGAAGAAAGAAGAAGCAAAAGCTACATAATTGGGTAGAACTCGTCCATTTCAAACTTTGGCTTTTTAGGTATGTGAAGTCTTTACACATTTTCTTTCATTCTATTATGGCTTGGTTTCATTTTTGTTATTTGCATATTCCATGTTGATAATTGTTTGTTTGTCATTATAACCTTTGGTTGTCAATGCACATTTTAAATTACACAATTCTATACACTTGCCAATTACATTTTTAAACCACATCTCTTTGAGTCATTTTGTTATTTAACAATTGACTTACCTTGTGTATGCTTTGACATTTTGCATACACATATATATATGACATATAATTTTTAAGGAAGTAAAAAAAGACATCATCTCTCAATCCTTTATTGTGGTTGTGCATACCACTCTCCAAAGCTTTCTGATGCAGAGCATCTACACAATTCCACAAACTTCAAGGGTAATTATGACCCTAATCCCAAACTAAGAAGATCAACAAAA
Organism: Sequoiadendron giganteum; assembly: GCA_007115665.2. NCBI lineage: Eukaryota > Viridiplantae > Streptophyta > Pinopsida > Cupressales > Cupressaceae > Sequoiadendron > Sequoiadendron giganteum. The sequence continues at coordinate 174,959,319 of CM021107.1, read as the reverse complement.
CTTTCAACCAAGATTCACTTAAAATTTCAACCAAAATCCACAACTTTGTAACTTGTTTCACTTTGCTAAAAGGTACCAAATTACCAAATTAGGTTACCAACTCACCACAAACCCTAAAAACACCTTGAACATCATTATCTTGACTGGTTCAAAACAAAAAAAACCATTGGAAAACTCTGAATCACTCAACTCATCAAACATTCTCACCAAGACACCAATTTGCACCTTGTTTCCACATTGCTATAAAGCACTAAAACAACAAATCTTGACTCAAAACCTTTACTAATGTAACTAAGGGAGGTCTTTCAACACATTTATCAAAAAAATCAACCAACAAAACAATTATCACTTCTCCAAAATCTCTAATTCACACTATCTCAACCAATTCTCACAATTTCCTTGTAGCATCGGAAATCAACACAATTGGTTAAATCTTCTCAATGACCTTTTAGACCAAAAATTGAATCATTTCAAAGACCCATCAAGGCACCTTTCAACATATCTCAAACACACAATAGGTTGCTTTATCACAACTCACTCAAATCGGGCATCTAATGCCAACTAGGCCTCAAATTAGGCCTATTTTGCAAAGGGACTCAATCTTAAAAATTTCATTTCACTCCAAATTCACTTGGACAGAAATCTACAGGTGTCAAAACCTAGGATTACACACTTACTTGTTCGAAACTCATCCACCAAATTACCGAACCCCAAAACCCTCTTTTCTAGGCAAAAACCTAGGGCTTTATTGAAAGTCTTGCTTCCAATCCTCTCACAACTCTGCAATCACTTCAAACAGGACCAAATTGACCTGCACAAATTCAATTATTCAAGAAATCACACTGCCCCAACATAATTCTCACTTTTCCATATCAAAACCTCACTATTTCAGTTGGAAAACTCAATTTTTCCCTCTAGGGCAACATTCCCAACACCTTATTCAACCTCCCCTACACTCACATACATTATACACACCTGACCCCATTTTATTTGGTCATTCCACTAAGATACAACAAAGGAAAACAGGTGGAATGGACTAATTTGATATTTTAAGGCCTCCAACCCTTAACTCTGCTTTACACAAGCAGTTTTGGGAAAACAACTCAAACTCCCTCCAAATGGGATATTAGAATATCAAACCTCTTGCAAAACAAATTTAATTCATGATACAAATTAATCCAACAAGTTTATGAGCAATTAGTTATTGTACAGGGCCATACAAGTCTGAAGAAGAGGGGAAAATACAGAAAATATGATAAAATCAACAATATTTCAATTGTTTCTTCTTCCAAATCTTCAAAAGAAAACTTACATCGATGGATTTTACCTTATTTAAGATTTTTCCCTCCAAAATAATTGTCCAACACCCAAAAACTAACTTTTGAATGCTTATGACCATTGGTATTCCCTTATAAGGCAATTTTCTAATTTTTTATGACAACTTTACAACTTTTCAATATTTTGCACTTTTTGCAATCTTGACCTTCTAAACACCTAACATTCATCTAAAATGACTAATTAGAATAGAAAATGGTCTCATAGACCTTATTTTATGAAAAAATCCCAAAATTCTAACGCCTAGACCTTAAAACCTTGAATCGACAAAAACTTTTAAATGGTGCCCCTGCCCCGTTTACCAGGCTCAAATTATTCTTAACCATCATCATCTTAACAAGAAAAAAGTAACATCACCTTTTCATAACAAAATATCATCAGTTTCACAAATTATTGCACTCAGTTTGTATATGTCTGCACATGGTAACCAAACCGCCTCCAAGCCTTTACAACTGTCATTTCACCAAACCCTAACCTATAGGCACCATTTCTAGCATGGAAATTGATGCAGAGAATTAATGGATACAGAAAAAAATTGATAAGAATTAAAGACTAGGGCTTGATTGATTCCCTAACACACTCACAATGTCTCATCAAAGGAATAGGCTTCCAAGGTCTCCAATCCACACCAAGGGTTTAAGGTCTTTGCATGAATCTTATAAGGCATATAACAAGATTAAGACAATAAACCATACGTAACTTGATTACTCAAACTACTGGGAAACACCTTTTTGTAGCAACACTACTCCAAACTACCTATAAGCTAGTAGTCCTTCCACAAGGGACTATCACTCATATCTTTTGACTCAGTTCACCAATCAAGATTGTAAAAACCTTTTTGGATACCCTTTTCTAAGATCTCAAACATATGTCAAAACCACTATAGAATCTTTTGGAAGAAACAACTAAAACTAGCACTGCTCCGCTGATGCAAAGCTTGTAGGGATCGACAATAAACTTGAACAAAGATTTAGAGATGATTTCTTGACATACTTCCAAACACTCTCTCAAAGCCTCATCAAAGGAATAAGCTTCCAAGGACTCAAATCCACACTAATGGTTTAAGGAATTTTCATGAATCTTATAAGGCATCTAACAAGATTAAACCAAATAATCAAACACAACTTGACCACTGAAACTACCAGGAAACTCCATTTGTATCAACTCCACTCCATAACCACCTACAAGCTAGTAGTCCTTCCTCATAGGATAGTCACTCATATATTTTTATCCCGATCACCAATAAATATTCTATTAACCTTTTTGGATACCCTTTTCCAGGAACCTAAACATCTATTAAACCCACCATAGACTCCTTTGGAAGAAATGACTCAACCTAGCACTACTCTACTAAGACAACAAGGCCAATTAGGCCACTTTAACAGAGAGAAACCCTTGAAATATTAACACCCATCACTAATTTAAATTCCAACCGTCTAGAATAACTACCCAAAGAGCATTTTCACCATATTGGCAGAGCTACAAATATTTTACTCACCAAAATGCTTAGAACTTAGTTTTAGAGCCAAATAGGCTTGCAACTAGGGAGGGTTTATTGGAACTCGGTCCTCCATAACATCCCACACTCTACCAAAACTTTGAACACATTAGGAATATTATGCACATGATTTAGAAAATAACTCCCAACCTCTAGCACTGTTATTTCCTTAAACCCTTACTTCAAACAACCATTTTTTGTCAAAGCACACAAAGAATCATCTAGGACAGTAACTCACCAAACACATCCATCAACTCCCAAACTATTGAAACCTTATTAAACATTGAAAACAACCTATTAACCTTCATTTCACTAAGTTCCAAAGCTATCCATCGAAGGAACATTTCATACATGCATTCTTTAGTGTTCAAAAGCTCTAAAACAGGGTTACAAGCCCCTTAACACCAAAAACACCATAAAACTCACAAATCTCGATAAAATTTAATCAAAAATAAATAAAATGAAATATAATACATTCCTTTAACATTTACCATCGCTTTTAGACCATGAAACACTTGTATGAGACCTACAGTGGTCTGAAACAAAATTTTACCAGTCAAAACTCAAAATTTTCACTAAAAACAGGGAATACTTTTTGTTCTTCATTTTAAAAATATCTCCCCTCTTCCTCGAGGTTCTCCTCAAATTTATGGACTCATAAAAACATAAACCAACTCCTATAACTGAAATTCTACTTACCTAACCTTTCATGCACCTAACTCTGCAACTTTTGCATTTTTTTAACAACTTTTCTTGACCACAATTTTGCCAAATTGCAAGCTATGACAAAGCTAGACTTGCTTAACTCAAAATGAATTATAAATGGTCTAATTGACCTTATTCAACAAAAAATACTCAAAACTAACTAAAACCTAGCATTTGACTATTCTCACTAAAAATGACTTTGACAAAAATTGAGCTTACAAGGTGCTCCTGCACCATCCGCTAAGACAACAAGGCCATTTTGGCCACATTCCCAAAGAGACACCCTTAAAATATTTTTTCCCATTACTAATTTCAATTCCAACATACTAGACCAGCTACCCAAATACCATTCTCACAATATTGGGAGGAGCTACAAATATTTTACTCACCAAATGCTTAAAACCCAGCTTTAAAGCTAAATAGGCTTGCAACCAAGGAGGGTTTATTAAAACTCGGGCTTCCACAACACCCCACACTCTACCAAAAATTTGAAAACCTTAGAAATAAATTGAACATAATTTAAAAACCAACTCCCAACCTTTACCACTGTTATTTCATTAGACTCTTACTTCAAACCTCCATTTTGGGTCAAAACTCATAAGGAAACATCTAGGACAACAACTCAAAATCACTCCAATCATATTCCAAACTCTTCAATCCTTCTTAAACATTTAAAACTACCTTATATCCTTCTTTCCACTTGGTTTCAAGCAAAACCACCAGAGATAATAAGTATAAATGCATTTTTAGTGTCTCAAAACCCCAAAATTGGGTTTATTGGAAGTCCTATTCCCACACCCTATCTCAGCTTTTCAAAGCATCAAACATGCTCGAAATGACCTGCACAAGCTTAAACAACCTTAAAATTTTAATTCCCCAAGTGTTTACTACACTTTCCTTCTCATAATCAAAACCTCACTAAATCTTATTCCCTGCTCAAACTCCTACCATTTTGGACTCATTCCATTGAGTGGTAGGATTGACAATAGGTGGAATGAGTCAGTTTCTCATTTTAATCAACCACAACCCTTCAAAATAGGGTTTCAGACCTTATTCCTAACAAAAAAGACATAACGCACCTAATGACCTATCACAAAACCAAAATTGTAACTTAGCTAGGTGCCCCTGCACCCCATGGCTTCTCCATGCTTCCATTTTCAACATATCTTGCAATTATGCATGCCACATTACCACATTTATTTAAGGCATTCCATCAAAAAAATTCATGTGACCTTTGTCTATGCTAGAAATACTCTTCTAGAGGATGATTGTAAGCATTTTCTTGAAGCCTTGAATTACATACATTTCATTTATTTGAATGGATACATTTTTTAGGAACTAATATTCGTCTCATTACAATGCTACAGGTAAAATTATCTGCCATGCCGAAGAAATGAAAAAGGAATAAACTAATGGAGAAAGAGTATGAAACCTTCAAAGCAAAGGAGAGAGAGCAGGTGGCAGCATATTGTGAAAAGAAGAAATTGGAAATGATTGACGAAAACAAGCCAACTAAAGAGGAACCTCAACCGTCAAAAAGAGAACAGGAATTGACAGCACAAAAGGCACGAATGCAAAAGCATCGTGGTAAGAAAAATTCAGATACTGTAGTTGGTGAAAAACCCTCTACAACAAGTGAATATGAAGGGACACCATTAAACACAAGAAAATATGGAGGGGCACCATCTACCATAAGTGAATATGGAGGGACACCATCTATCGCAAGTGAATATAGTTGGACACAATCCAACGCATCTGAAGTTGAGAGTACATCATCACTTGGATTTGACAAAGAAGGTATGCCATCATCCCCACGTGAACCTCAAGGTATGTATTTTACTCCACCCATGAATGAAGGTACACAATCTATCCCACCTCAATTAAATATTGATGAAATTCGTAATGTTGAGGAGTATGTACCTAGGAGAACACCACCTAGAATTTTGCGTAGAAAGCCAAAGTATTTGATTAATATTGATGAGGATATTTTGCAACACATGGAAGGTAAGATTGCAACACACACTTGTAGAAGATATGCTGATAAGATTTGGAAATCGTTCTTTGAAAGGCTAAATGAGACCGCAAGATGTCAACTATTTGTTGAAATGATGCGGGGTATAAAGTATAGAAACATCATGAAGGCTCATAGGTTGAGAACATCAAATACATCGAGTGAAAACACTATTGTGAAGAATCTAATGGATGCTTATGAGAGTGTGGGTAAGGCCTCACGCTCAAAGGATAGTAATGTCACCTAACATGTCATTACATCGACTTTGGTAAGTAGTCAAACAAAGAGAGCTCGTCTCATTAAAAGGACAAGTGAAAAAATGAGAATTTGTAGAAGAACTTTATCAAGATCCCTTTAAAGGCGGGAAATAATTGAGGGCACCGATTCAAATGAATTATGGGCATTCTTGGGGAGACTGCCACGAAAAGATAAAAAAATTGTTGAAGAATTGAGAAAACTAATTGAAGAGTATTGTTTTAATAACACAAGGCCATCTCTAAATCAAAGGGATGTGGTAAGAAGGAGAATCGGTAGTTGGAATCGTGAGCCACATCCAAAGCATTGTTTGGATACGACTCAAACCCAAGTTTTTCAGAAATTTCAACAAGATTATCCTCAAATTAGTATTTGTCAAAGATAGTTTGAAATTCTTAAAACTTTTTATGTGAAGATAAATCACACATGCACTACTTGTTGTTGTAGACTACATATTGAATTCTCTAACCATTATGATGTTTATCGTTTTATATGTTTAGATTTGCATACTGACGATGTTTTGTAGGATTGTGGCTTAGAAGCCCCACCAACATCATCAAGAGAGTTCTTATAAAAAAAAAAAGTGAAATAGAGGATGGCCAATTATTGTACAGGACAACATGCTTGGATGGTTCATGTGAGCATTATGGTGGCTTGTAGCGTATGCTAGTATGTAAACATATGGAAAGCACATATGAGGTGGGACAAAAACTAGTAGAGTTCAGGAAGTATAAAATAGTGGCATACGTTACAAAAGATGGGTCTCAATCATAGAGGTTTGATTTGGTTATTGAGAAGATTCTAGTGTATCAATTTATTTCCATGTTTCATGACAATATAGTGTCTGAGTATGCAAGGCATACCCGTAGAGCCTGATGGCTGGACACACAATTCAACTTATGCAAGGACACCTTTCCAGTTGGTAGCATAGTATCAGTGGCTGACTTTGCAGAGAACTACACTCTACAACCAACATTGTGAGGTGCAATCACAATTTTACAACTCCACACAGGTTTCAATATTTGTGCACATAACATTCATTCATGCAACAGATAGTACAAAGGACCAAAGGAAGGTATTGAAGGAGTATCACTTTTATACTAGTGATGATCTTACACATTCTCCAGAGTTCATGCAAGGATTCTTCTAGATGTTCTATAGTGATTTGGCTCAAAGGGGCATAAAATACGGTCAACATATAATATGGTTAGATAACTGTGTAGCACAGTTCAAGAACTCATGCATGTTCTACTGGTTGAGCAGGATGCATGTCATTATAGGTGTTCAACATATGTGAAACTTTTGTGAGGTCAGACATGGAAAGTGGGAGCATGATGGTGCAGGAGCATGTGTGAAAAGAGCATTAGCACAAGAAGATTTAAAGTATAAAGACAGTGCAAATTTGGCAGATGCAAGATCTATCATCGAGTGGTGCAATGCTTCAATGGATCTAGGTAATCAAGGTATGTCTTTAGTTCATAGATTTTTTTGGTTGATGGATGATACTAACATTGCACCATATGAGGATTCTTGCACACTAACAGGATCGAGTGAGCTACACTCTTTTCTTAGCTCAGATGTAGGTTCATGGAGTATCAATACACAGAAGATGACATGCTTTTGTTCTTCATGTACAATGCACACCTAGAATGATTACGAGTCAGGGGAATGGGTTGATAGATGGTTGACAAGTTATCTTAGCCCACTTCACATGTATCACCCTCTGACGGCTTTGGAACTAACACATATGGAATCATCGATCGAATTTGACCACGTATCAGATCTAGTTCAACTAGGTAATATATCTATTTTCTTAGTCTTTGAAATTCATATTGTTATCTTACTTTGCCTTGTATTCGTAATGTTGACTAATTTCAAGAGATTTACTATACATATCAATGCAGGGCATGTTTATGCAGTTATTGCGGATGAAGACAACGAAGAGGGAACACACTATTACTTGTGTCATTGTGTTGAGGCCAAAACGAAATTGGAGGCCCCAGTTATAGATGGAGAAGACATCGAATACCCTATAGGCTCAGTTGTAGTTACTGGAATGTGGCTTAGAAGGTACCCACATAAGAGTGTTTAACATTGTCTATTTCAGGACTTTGACACGCATCGTAAGATTCTTCATTATTCAAACCTTGTTGTGGAATCCAATGTTTGTTTGACCAAATATGGGGTAGAACTTTGAACAAGACCTTGCTGAAGGCTCGTGAGTCTGACCATGAGGCAATACTTGACACAATAAAGAGTAGAGTAGACCCGGATGGTTCGTTGGATTAATTTGTAAGTATGCACATTGGTTCTTATTAATTTATACTTGTATGCAAAAAAATAATTTTTAATGCCAATGCTATCATCTTCTTTTACTTTTCCTATTTATAAGTAACTTGCTAAAAATTGATTGGTGTCGCCTTTCAGAAAAAATGCAGATTTATGAACCAGCCAAGAGAATCTTGGCCAGAAAAGCAATGCAACATCATTATTTTGATGATCTTGACAAATCTCAATTATGATTTTAAGCCATTACAAAAGTGTGTGCAAATATTGGTGAGGGAATTTCAAGATTCATTTGAAGTTAACCTTATCATGAGCACCTATGATGTAGACATTATAAGAGCATCTCAAATTTTAATTTATTCTATTCACGAGAGGTGTTGTCTGCAATAGGTATTTTGGAACTCCCAGTGAAGATGTATGACCATGAGTGAGTAAGTTTAGAGACTAGGATGCCTGTCCTCAATGGAAGCATCAAGATTTATGCCTTGTTGTTCCCAAGTTGGAACCAAATGGTGTGGATTTGTTGTTTGTAAGTGCCTTCCATCTATTCTCATTTCATTTCCATGTTCGATGCTCTTTCTTTTTCTTCTTTTCCTTTTCGTATTTGTAAGTAAACTACTAAAAATTGATTGGTCTCTCCTTGCAAAAAATGCTTATTTATGAGCCATCGAAGAGAATCTCAGCCAAAAAAGCAATACAACATCCTTATTTTGATGATTTTGACAAATCTCAATTCTGATTTGAAGCCATTATGGGATTGTGTGTGAAGCTTAGGGAGGGAATCTCAAGTTACTCATTTGAAGTTAACCTCATCATGAGCACCTATGATGTAGACATTATTAGAGAATATTGAATGTATGAGTGAAATTGTAAAAGATATGTGAGAACGAAGTACCTAAGGGATTGTAATGAGATTTACTCAAATACTAAAATTTGGTGCAAGGCACCAAGGTTATTGAGAAAATTTGGTTCATGGAAGTCTTAAGCTAGTTTTGTGTTTTGAGTTTTGTCAATTGAATAAAGTCATATTAGACCAATTTATGTGTGTGTGTTTTGAGTTTTGTCAATAAGGTTTTGGTGAAGGAAAAATAAAAAAAATCCCTTGATTTCTCTTGTAATTCTGTGTGTTTGATTGATTTTTTTTTGTGGCAGACTATTAGACTTGGCCATACAAAAGTATTATGTCCTAAAATATTTTTCAATTGGTAGATATAGGTGTTGATACAAAGCTAGGTGGGCCACATGCACAATCAAATAGATTAGTACCAAGATCCTAACCCTGACTTCTTGACTGGCTCTCCAAAACACTCACAAAACTCAACAATGGTGTAAGTCACCAATGGCTCCAATACACACTAAGGTTCTCAAAACTTCACATGAATTCAAAGAGGCATCTAACAAGATTGAAATCCTCATACAATCTCAACTAAGCCACTCTCAAACCTCAAAGAACCATACTTAGCCACAAACCCACTCCAAACCTTCACAAGCTAATAACCCTCTCCCAAGGGACTTTCAAACATATCTAAAGATCCAGATGGCTTCTCCAAATTGTACCAATAGATTTATATACCCTTTTCCGTGATAATAAACATATCTCAAGATTACTATGGACTCTTCTAAAAGGAACACCTTAGAATCTCACTTTACCATAAGGGCAACTAGGCCAATTAGGCCTCTTTTGCAAAGAGACACCTTCCCAAACACCTGCAATTCATTCAAACTCAAAGGACAATATTTAGCTGGGTTACCAAACACAAGATTCCACAATTTTTAAAACTCCAAATGCTCACCAAGCTACCAATCCACTAAAGCCTCACTTTCAAACCTCCAACTAGGTTTTCCAAGGAGCCTTATTGAAAATCACTCTTCCCACACTTAACTCTCACAACCAACACCCCAAAAATACCATAGGATGTCTATACATTCTTAAAAGATTCTCACAAATGACTGCCCCAATGGATTTCATCCATTCTAACCCTAAAACCATTGGATTTCACTCAAAATCACTCATTTTCACTACCAAGGTTACATGCCATGACTCCAAAACGATCTCCCCTGCTCTAAGAATCAACATCTATCCTATTCCTAACCTAATGGACTCATAAAACCTTCTAATCATCTAATGACCATCAAAATAGGTTGAATACATCATGAAAATGGTCTATATGACTTTATTTAACTCAAAACAAGACATCAACACCTAAATTTCAAAAATTTACTTGGTGCCCCTGCACCAGTTGTTAGCTACATTTTGAATTTGGAGTGAAGGAAATTTATTGAGTTTTAATAATTTTATTGTCAAATTATTGACTGCGGGTCTGTATAGCCAACCATAAGGGTTTGAAGAACAAAAATGAATAAATGACTCATTCCACCTATTGTTTCTCTCTGTGGCTCGGTGGAATGAGTCCAAAATGGTAGGATTAGATTTAGGAATAAGATTTAGGAGTAGGGAAAATGTTTAGGAGTGTTTTTGGTTGCTGTCCCAGAGGAAATTGGGTGAATTTTGGCTTAAAAATGGAATTTCAATGTTGGGTTTTGGTGAAATTTTATTAGGAAACATTGGGAGATGATTGATTTGGCATGAGTAGGCATATATTGAAGTGTTTGAACCTTTGGAAGGGCAGGTAAGGTGAGTTGAGTGCCTAGGCATGATGCCCTAATTGTCAAACTATGTATTTTGAGTGAAATTTGATGGTTAGAGGAGGGAAGTCATAGAAAATATTGGGGGCAACAAATTTTGATGAACCTTCAAGCATGTGTAGACATAGCTAAAGGTGTTTGATGCTTTGGTTGGCTATGTAGAAGCCTAGAACAATGTTTTTCAATAAACCCCTTTAGAACGGCATAAAGTGAGGGTTTCATGTTTTGGTGTCATAGGAAATGATTCTTTGATCAAAATTTGTGGATTTGGAGGTTTTGTAGACTGGTAAGTGACTATCCATGAATGTTTAGGGTTGGAATGACATATGAGTGGGTGATGATTTGTTGAAGTGACCTAATTGAGGTCTAGGACAACATAGTTGCATGATTTTGGAGAAGTTGGTCCAAAGTGACCTATTTTTCTTTTGAGATATGATTTGTAAGATGTTGAAGGGCATCTAAAAATACAATTGGTTAGTGGGTTTGAGATTGGATCTGAGAGTTTTTGTCCAAAAACTAGGTTTGCAGACCTACAAGGGAATTTGAGTGAATTTGTGAAGAGTTGGAGATATAGGTTTAAAAGCATTGCAAATTTGTTTCTAAAGTCTTGAATTATGATTGTAGGTCAACTTACTCCCTTATCTGCATCAAAATTTATTGCTTCCCTCAAACATTTGTAATTCAAGCAACGTAATCCCTTAATAGTCCAAATTGCAAAAGGGAAACAATCTTCAACGACCTGTTACCCGACACCATGTTGGTTATAGGCATTCCATTTGAGGCATCGAGATCATGTAGGGCACCTATACAATAACCTCTCTCGGTTTTAATTATCTTAGTCATTTTTCTATGGTGTCCAATTTTGACTTGATGGAAAAAGTGTCAATTGCAAACAATATAAAGTTGCAAAGTGGTGCAAATTTCATTCTGCAACTCGTTTGACAAAATAGAGTGTTCCAACACATCCAAATAGGTATGTTTATGCTAGGCATGGTCCTCTTTTTCACCCAAACATGCGGAATCACTCCGAGCTACATTCAACTAGATTGATCCCTTAAGGGTCCAAAGTGCAAAATCGTTGCAAACTTCAGCATGGTGTTATTCAGATACTGTGATGCTTAGAAACTTCTCATTTGATCCTATGGGATTAGGTTTGGCCCCTCTACAATAACCTCTCTCTATTTTTTCTATCTTGGAGGCATTTTCTTGTGGTGGCAAATTTTGACTTGGGGAAAAAGTTGTTAAATGCAAGTAGTTGAAAGTTGCAAAGTGGTGCAACTTTTGTTCTGCAATTGGTGTGATGAAACGAAGTGTTCCAACATGTCCAAATAGGTATTTTTACGCTAGGAATGGTCCTCTTTCGGACCCAAACATGCGAAATCGCTTTGAGCTACGTTCCAACGGATTGATCCCTTAAGGGTCCAAAGTGCAAAATGGATGCAAACTTCAACATGGTGTTACTCAGATACCACGATGCTTAGAAAATTCTCGTCTCATCCTATGGGATCATGTTGGGAACCTCTAAAATAACCTCTCTCTATTTTTTCTATCTCGGAGGCATTTTTCTGTGGTGGCAAATTTTCACTTGGGGAAAAAGTTATCAAATGCAAGTAGTTGAAAGTTGCAAAGTGGTGCAACTTTCATTCTGCAACTTGTGTGAACAAATGGAGTGTTCCAATGCGTCCGAATAGGTATTTTTACTCTAGAAATGGTCCTCTTTCATACCTAAACACGTGGAATCGCTCTGAGCTACGTTCAACCGGATCGATCCCTTAAGGGTCCAAAGTGCAAAAGGGAAGCAATCTTTGACGAGCTATTACTCGAAAACCGTGATGCTTACAAACTCTTTGTCTGAGTCTATGGGATCACGGTGGGCCCCTCTACAATAACCTCTCTCGATTTTTGTTATCTTGGAGTTGTTTTTTCCCGTGGTGTCCAATTTTCACTTGATAGAAAAAGTGTCAAATGCAAGCAGTGTAAAGTTGCAAAGTGATGTAACTTTCATTTTGCAATTCGTTGCACAGACTATATAACCTGATGATGATTCCAAATTGATTTGAATTGTTGTTTCAGTGTCATATCTATCATTTTGACTGAGTTTGAGGTGTTCCCATTGGGGTTGTGGAATCTTATTGAGTTTTCCTTGTAGACAGGTCTGAAACTCCAATTTTAAGGTTTTGAAGACATAAAAATGTGATTATGGCCCATTCCACTAGCTGTAACTCCTGTAGCTGAGTGGAATGGGCCCAATATGGTAGGATTTAATTGATTGAATTGTTTTGGGAGTAGGATAATTGTCAAATTTGAATGTTTTGAGTGAAATTTGATGGTTAAAGGTGGGTAGGTGAGGAAAACTCTTGGTGCAGAAAATTTTGGTGATAGATTAAGCATGTGCAGGCCATTTGAAGCATGTTTGATGCATTGGTGAAGTGTAAAGAAGTTCGGAAGCGGGATTTTCAATAAACCCATTTGTAACTTGCTAAAAATGAGGGTTTTGTATAAAGAGGACTTAGTGAGCGATTCACTGGCTAAAAGTTGTAGATTTGGTGGTTTTATAGACTAGTAAATGAATGTCCATAGGTATTTGGGGTTGGAAGATTGTTTAGAGGAGAGTTTCTTTGTAAATTAGGCCTATTTAGCTTAAGGGGACAACGTAGAAGCGTTAGTTTGAGGGATTTGTTTCACAAGAGTTATATGAGCTTTTGAGATATGTTTTGGTATGCCTTAAAGAGTAACTAAGTATATAATTGGTTAATGGGTTTGAGAGTGGAGTTGTGAGATAGGTCCAAGAAACTAGGTATGTAGACGTACAAGGAAAATAGTGAAGTTGTGAAGAGAATCAACCTAGTTAGGGTTTTGGAGATTAAAGGTTTGTTGAAATTAGTTAAATTTGTGATTGGAAATTGAAGGCCTCCCTACTCTGCATCACTTCTCTCTCGTTGCAATTTTGGGTGGATGATTACTTTCAAAGTATTGGGAATGCTTTGCCTATTTTCTAGTTGGAAGTTGCCATTCTAGAAGGCTCATCTCTTGATATATTTTATACTCATTCTTAATCAATTATCAAGTTAATAATCAATGCATTTATTTACATATAATCTTTTCTTTTCAATTTGTACAATTTTGGAATTTTTAACTCTACTAGTATTCCTAGAAATATTGAAGTTGTTTAGCATCGACTAATAAAGTTGTTTAACATCAATCAATTAATATTCAAGATAAATCATGAAGGACAACAATGATCAATGTAAGGGCTAACCAATTAATAAGTATACATGTGAATAAGTCAAGCATGTACATGTGAATAAGGGAAGCACAAGTACTCAAAAGCACATAAGCCTTGAAGTATACACACGAATACATAGTATACACAAATTAATACAAAGTATATGCATGAATACAAGGTATACCCATGAAAACACCTAAGTTGAAAAGTATACATTGGAATACACGTGAGTCACAAAGTATACATGTAAGTTGTAAAGTATACAGTTGAATACACGTAACTCATATCTCTTGAACCATGGATTTTTAATGCAAATATGGATACCATCGATAAAAAATATTTGTATTAACCAAATATACATGTAGGCATACATCAATATATGTCGATATAAGTATAAAATATAGGTATAAAATAGCTATATAGGCTTATGAGAATGACATATAGGCATACAATGTCAAATATATCTAATACAAAATATGTACAAAAATGCCATATAGGCATACAACAAAGGGCTCTAGAATCATAAGTCATCGCTCTCCATCCCCTCAAAATAAACTCTTTCCCTTCGCTTGTTGATCAAATGGTGATACATCTATCACTCATTTATGTTGTGGTCGAGGAGTGCTCTTGGTGCTCCTCCTAGGGTTTATTTATTGGTCAAGTCTTATCCATTACAATAAGAAGTAAAGACATTAATATATAGAAATTACATTTTAAAAAATGATATATTTAACAAAATAATGACTTATCGCCGTCTGATGATCACTCTCCATGAGGCAAATATTCAAATTCCCATGCTGAGGCAGGTTGAAGCCCTAGATAAACCATCCAAAAAGAAATTAAACTATGAATCAATAATGGTTTGATTTTTCACTAACTAACATCTATAACAACGAATGTAAATTGAAATTTAGTAATTTGCCTCATACCTCCCCTGTCAAAGCCATCGAGGATTCTATAAAAGATGAAACACTGATCTCCATTGCCCTCTGAATATTCAAAGGTGTTTCCACTTGCAACAACTGAAAATAAAATAACAAATTATTCAATCACGAAAACTACAATAGCAATCCATGTCATGACTTATAATGTATCAGATAATGAACAAACTTTTGAGTACTTATTAAACTATATATTTCTGACAATCATTCTTACTATTTACCCTATCCATATCTTGTTCGAAAGCACGTGTTTTTAGGATTTTACCCATAGCATCAAGTCGGTGAACTGTTTGATAAAATGATTTTGTAGACATGTACGATAACTGTGGTGGCATAGAGAAGGCAGTGAATTGTTTGAAAAAATGCCTCAAAGAAATGGGGTCTCATGGTGATGGAATTCCATTACAAACAAATGCACGTCATTGCATTCCATCACCATAAGACCACATTTCTTTCAGGCATTTTTTCAAATAATTCATTGCCTTCTCTATGGTATTATTGCTTACTATTATGCTTTGACAGAAATTTTTCCTACCATCCATAGTTTGTTGAAAAGCACCTATTTTAGGCTTTTAGCCATAGCAGCAAGGAAGTGAGTAGTCTGACAAAATGCTTTGGTACACATGTATGGAAAATGTGGTATCATATAAAAGGTGGTGAGCTCTTTGAAGAAACGCCTCAAATAAATTTGGTCTCATGGTGATGGAATGGCATTCCATCACCATGAGACCACATTTCTTCGATACATTTTTTCAAACTACTCACTTCCTTGTCTATGCTATTGCTTACTATTATGCTTTGATAGATTTTTTCCAAGCACCCATAGTTTTTTGGAAAGCACCTTTTTTAAGCTTTTAGCCATAGCAGTGAGGAAATGAACTGTTTGATAAAATGCTTTGGTAGACATGTATGGAACATGTGGTAGCATAGAAAAGGTGGTGATCTATTTGAAAAAGTGATCTAAATAAATTGGCTCTCATGGTGATGGACATCACCATGAGACCACATTTCTTTGAGGCATTTTTTCAAACTACTCCTTGCCTTGTCTATGCTATTGCTTACTATTATTCTTTCACATATTCCTTCCAAGCATCCATAACATAGACAAGGTAGTGAACTGTTTGAAAAGATGCCTCAATAAAAAGTGGTCTCATGGAATGCCATGACAAGAAAATGCAATTGGAAGCTGCTCTTACTTACAACTTATGCTATGCGAAGTAATTGCATCACTTCTTATGTTGACTTTCTAAACAACTATATTGTAGTTGAATTTTTTTCATCTATCAACATCTAGTTATTAGTTATGGAATGTGAAGTAATGCTTTGAGTTTGAAAGGTGTGCAATGCAACATAACAATGTGACCCTACAATTTTATTAAAATCATAAAACTAAATTAGTTAATGTTGCATTTCAAAATCGAAATTTAATAAATTAAATTCAATAAACATGCTAACTTTTACCTGAGTGTCAATGCCATAGGCCTCATGCAAAATGTCAGCTTCCCTCACCATCTCCATAGCTGCAGATGGATCTTACGTAGCAACCTCTTGAGTGTCGGTGGGGTCATATGAACAAGTCGCCCCGCAAGATTGACACAAATAGAATCAAAGCCCACCACTTGAAGACTCCCCTAGAAGGCATTGTAGAATAGGGTTGGCATGTTGGATGACACTCTGGGTCAAAGTGCTGATGGCCTACAAAGTCTCTACGTCGGCACTCTCCTTCGCAATGAAAAGGATAACGATGTGCTCATGAGGTGACCTAGCGAGAGGTCGTCTCCCTTGCCGCGTAGGATCCAGTTGTGCATCGGGTCTATCTTGAGGCGACCCCCCATTTTATTTTTCTTCAAAGTTTCTAAAACCTTTTCAACGAATCACTTTTTTACATATCCTGCAATCTTTTGTGTTCCATGAAACCATGTTCAGTTTCAGGCGCCTTCTAATAATTGTGCCTCGCTTTGGACTGCCCTCCTCCAATCTCATCCAACCTTTTCTTTTTATCCTTGTACGCCATTATTCTCCTGTTTCTCTATATTCTTTCTCCCCCTTATACACATTTTGATAGATATCCTCTACCATTTCAGCTTTAAGAGACATCTCTAGCATATCCAAAAGCTCCCATTTCACCGCTTTTAGAGAGGATGTTATCAAAGATTGTGGAGTATGGTTTCCTGCATCTCCATCTATCACACCAAACACTAAATTATGCCTCCAAATAGCTATGGTTACCCCCTTCAATCTCCCTCCTACAACCTTATTTTCTATCGATCTCCCCTTTGCTACTTGCGTTCTACCCCTCCTTATTCACTTTTCCTCCTTAAAACAAAGCATGAATCTGCATACTAGGGGGTCATGGGGGTTTAAATATTTCCAGCGCCATATCTTTTTCCATATCCTATAGTCTTCTCATTCAAAATAATGGATGCCCATACCTTCACATGATATTGGAGGAAAATGGCAAGGGTTCCATTCCTCTTTAATTGCACAACCTCTCCTTCCTATCCAATCACCCTTTCTTGATTCATGCATGGTCTCCTCGCCCTCTCTCCTTTACGTACATTCCCATACCTACATTGAAATCTTATATCCCTGTCATCTTCTTTTGTATTGGCATCCATACTCATGCCGTTACTCTCGATGACTACCATTGCAAAGGTTTTGACGGTGTGGGATGTGACATCCTTCCCCGCTTGGGAATAAGCTGACTCAGCTTACAAGGAAGTTGCATTTGTTAGTTTCTTTCTTTAGCAATAGTCAAATCATTTGATGCTCTCCTCTTAGCCTAGCTAGATATCCCATACCATCAATTTATAGCTTTTTTATGCTACTTTCTTCAAAATTTTGGGTTATCACCCAATCTATATGTTTTGAACATATTATCATTGCCTTTCAAGGGTTCCCTTTCCCTAATTTGATCAATTTGGAAATTGTTTTATAATATTTAAGAGGGTGCATACTGAAATACAACCTCAACTAAGTATTTTCACTCAATTCAATCCTCTATTTTCAATTTATGGGGTCATTTTTCTTAAGAAAGGTCAATTTATGCCATTAGGTACACACATTTACTAGTAATTCTATTGGAAAGATGGTTGTGGTTGGACCAAAGATCAGCCTGTTAATGCTCGATACAACCACCAGAGTTAATGAATCCATGAGAGGTGGTTAAGCCATGTTGCGAATCCTGAGCGTTGATGCTAAACAACTAAGTGGATGAAGGGAAACATCTTCCAACAAACTCCTACTAAGTACGATATAAAAATCATAAAGAATATCATAAATTTCTCATTGGGGTCCCATGGCCCTATGCAAGTCACTAAGCAGGATACCATCATATATCATATGTCTCAACATTAGTGAAATTTCAATATAAGCAAGTTTATTTAATCATTGAGGATACAAATAAAATTCTATATGTTATTTGTAGGTTATTATTCATATTGTGCCAATTACAATGCAAGCTCATTTCCAACTTAGAGCACATTCATTTACAAAGGCCATGCATATGAGTTGATGCATAATAGTCTCCACCCACCTATCATTTGTCCCACACACTTTATCATATTGATAAGCATTTCTTTTGGGCTCGTTCAAACTTACAACTATGTCATCAAATACTACCTAGGGTAGTTACAACCAACTCATTAAGGTTAATATTAGCTCTATATTTAATACATACTAACCCATTAAAACATATACCCTTAGTTATTTGTCCTTTATCTTCCTAGCAATTCATGTTCCTAGCAAGAGAAGGATTTTTAATACCTTCAAATATGCAATGAAAATTTCCACATAACAAAGGGGTAAAATAAAATCCAACAAGTGGGTTAGGAGAAACAAAAATCATCAAATGACATAACCTTCTACTCCGCGCACTCTAATTTTGATTCATATATCCAATTTTTCCTTTTCCACCCATCAAAGGGTTCCTTGGTTAGGACTATCCATTAGTCTTATGAGCTTAAAATTTCCATTTAAGATATTCAATACAACTCTGTATATATTAAATGACCAACTTAGTTATAGTGGGTTAGCGATGCAAGACATTTTACTTTATCCAAATTCATGTGAGCTTCTTAGGTCCAGTGTTTGAACCTGGTTGCTTTGATACCCATGTAACAAGCACCCCTTGGTTGCTACCAATTTTTTTTTACAAGTACCAACTCAATTCAAAAAAAAATACCAACTTAATCGATTAAGAATCTTCCATATAATTTAGGGGTGTTAACTTCAAAACTTATCCATTCATCATGGTGGCAACAACCCGACTTCACCGCTTATATAATTACACATAGGAGTGATAAGCTCCCAAGGTTAAGGTTATTCCTAGACCTAGACCTAAGCCTTGAGGGTTCATTCTTGATGACCCTGCCTATGTATCCCTTCGTAGGAAATAAAAGGCTTCGCAGTTCACCCACTACTATTAGGGGGAGTTCATTCTCTCCTCTTGTATTATATCTATGATCTCACCTTAAACTATAACTATTCATAAAACTTAGTCCAATCATAATATATTTATAACTATTTACCAACAAATGTCAAGGTTCGATACCAAAAATTAACAATCCATAGTGTAAACATATACAAAATACACCGGGTTCATATTATTCCATAATTATCATCTCGCTTAGTGAGTGACTCGAGCATACATCACATATACTCAAGGTGGCCAACTCATACACATCATATATACATAGAGACTAGCTCCAACAAACGTTACATATACACAATGAATAGCTTACTCATATGTCACATATAAATAATGACTAGCTCCATCATACATCATAAAAATTCAATGACTAGCTTCAACACATGTCACCTATACATAGTGTGTGTCTCGAACATACCTTACAAATACCCGATGACTAGCTTCAACATACATCACCTGTACACAATGACTATCTCATGCATACATCATATATATCTAGTGTGAAAATCCAAACAATACATCACATGTTCACATAAGGAACACCAGGCAAAGTGGAAATGGAAGCATCTTATTATATGCATCAACCCACTACCTAAATCACTATCCCATACGCCTGCTATGACAACGATCAAACATCCTATACTACTTGATGTCATCCTTAGCAAGGGCACCAATATATCAATGTGCACAACCCTAGACCATTTATACAAGTACTTAAGGAGGTATTAGTGTATAAACACAGTCCATTATAAATAGGTTGATATTACTTCATGATCCCAAGGGCTACCTACTTGTGGTAATCCAAGATACCATTTCCATATCAGGATAGGACAAGCTATAATATGAGACAAGTTCAACTATTACCTACCTATTATTCATTAGAAAATATCTTCCCTATAGTCCATTGGATGACTAAGCAAACAAGGTGGTCCATAACCGTCCAACCATCTAGCAAGCACTGGACATCCATCATCGGCATATCGCTGGCCCCAAGGCCCACATGCTCCTGGGGGAATCTGTCCAGGTCTCTAGGGTAACATGAGGTATGCATTGCCGACATGCCACTCACCCAAGGGCCACACGCTCTTGGCGGAATCTATCCAGCTATCCAAGTGGTACGACTAATAGTTCGTCGGCATAGTATGCTCCTTGACTCTTGTCAATCTCAAGCATGGATAAGCTTATCTCAGAGTGGGTCATAATATTTTCCATTGGTGATCACCTAGGATGGATAGGAATAGCCTACATATCAGAGTATTACCACCTCGACCTATTCCCTCGTAGGTTCCTACTCCATCCATTTTCTTAAAAGTTAGTGCCTGCACCCAGCATAGCACTATAACTGGAAGAGAGATTCCTAACTAGGAATAGGTAGATCATAATTGACTAATTTACAAGCCTATACAATCATATAAGTTTGAGGTTAATTTTTTTGCAACACATAAAATAAATCACCTAGAACCAACACAAGACAAGACCAACTCAACATGTAACCACTACCAAGTAGTCTAATTCGGCTTACTATACAAAAACACATTATGTATTAAATACAAGTTAATAGGTTTTCTTAACTCTTCATAACCCTACAATACCCATTTCGACATCATCTACGCCTACTAAAGAGAGAAGGTCAAACCAATTAAGAATAACCCCAACATCTGGGGGTTATCCCCCCTAGACTCTCCCCCTATGGACTTGAAGTCGCAGGGGAATCCTTCGCCCAAGGACTACCTATGTTCCCACTTCCAAACGGGTCAAAGTCACATGTGGTTCTCCTGACAAGGTCTCTCAAGGACATACTCACAACATCGCATTATACTAACCTTATACCACATCACTTCTATCCTAATATGTTGAGATCTCCAATTAGACCTCAGCACAATTCTTATTCCTAATTCAACATGAACATCCAAAAACTTCTTATAGGTTCATTTCCTTGATATAGGGGTCAGGATGATCTCCTAACTCTCTTGGTTCATACAAATCATACTTATCACTAGGCCTAGACACTATGCACTAATGATAACATAAACATGAAATTACGTTATTGTGGTCTTAAATACCACATCCAAAGTTATATCCCTATGTAGAGCCATTTAAGGTGTTATTTAGCTATCTTGACAAGAATAGACAACACCCCTCATGAGCAATGTTACAAAGATGGGGTCCCTTACTGCCCTACTTAAGCATAACTCTAATGCATTGTAAGGCATTGTTTACCCATGGAAATCTACAACTACAACCATTCACAAGGGATGTATGAGTATTAGAGCGTAGGTGGTAATCCTTATTTAGCAAGTCTACATCTCATACTAATTTATAGATTATTCATATGACAATTATTTTAATTCCAAAAACCAACAAAACACCACCATGGGACCCACAACATTCTTAAGAGTTAGCCTAATCCCATTTCAAATATAATCACACTTACTTGGCTAGGCTTAATGGCCTTACCATAACCTTATTACTTTCACTGGAAGTTCTTTTACAACACAAAACAATATGGATACTTTAGCAAGATAAAATATAGGAAATAATCTAGTACGTCCATAGTACCCTTCCCTTAGTTCCCCTGATAGTTCAATATTATGATTCTTATACTTATAATGTCTATAATCGTTATGTAGTCATATAACTTGCCTATATCCTGAATCTGAAGTAGGTTACCAATAGTATCAATTTGATCGTTAAAATATGTTTGTTAGAGTGTGGTTTTAGTGTCATTAAAAGGAGTCATTTTACTTACATTATTGTTCAACCATAATCCGAGCTTGAATTGGGTAACCATGTTTCTAGTTCATAATGCATATAAAGAGGTCTATACCATTATATCCCATTACATGTAAAATATTAAGGTAAGAATATATGTCACTCCCCTTTTGTATAGGCAACAGTTCAAGCCCTCGAAAAATGAAATAGTTTAATATTAGAAGATTATCCTAATATCGTATAAATATGGCATGTTTTAAGTAGATAGAAAATCCCAAATTCCCAGGTCCATTAATAAATTTCATTCGATAACCATCAGGGACACACATCCCTTTTACTGAGTCAATAGAGTTTCAATTTCTAAAGTTTGAGCAATTTGCATGTTACCCAACCATAGCTTAACTATATCCATACATTTTAACAATAGCATTCACCCATATTCCTAACCTAGTAGGAGTACCCACTTGGTCACACACACGTAAATGTTATGTCATAAAGGGTTCCCAACAAGTATTTGACCTTATAATCATTTATTGGTCATATCAACCTAGTTTATT
This sequence comes from Sequoiadendron giganteum, assembly GCA_007115665.2. Taxonomy (NCBI): domain Eukaryota; kingdom Viridiplantae; phylum Streptophyta; class Pinopsida; order Cupressales; family Cupressaceae; genus Sequoiadendron; species Sequoiadendron giganteum. The sequence goes on along the minus strand of CM021107.1, from coordinate 174,936,718 downwards.
TTATTTTTATTTACAATTAACAAATACATTCATATGGAGGTACAAACATGACTCATGCCAAGAATCTAGACATTTAGATTTTAGACCATGTTTCACTTCATTGGAATCCCTCTATCATTCCTCTGTTTCATAGGTCATTGTCATTTTTATATTATACTGAACAATAAATCATCACAAGGATAATAACATGCATCTCCTGAATATCTCAAAAAAAAGGAATAACATGCAATGGAATAAGTTCGATCAACAATCTTGGTAATTTTATTTCATATTAAATAACAAACTACTGAAATTGAGTGAAATATACCATCAAACTCTCTAAATGCTGCATACCCAACTAAAGAAGTGCAAGTCTATGGTGAGGTATAAGAAACATCCCTTTGGCAAGGCTACCAACTCAAAACAATATTCGTTGTAAATCTATCCTAGGTCTGGTAAACTTGAAGGATAAAAGTAGTATTTTATCTTTTTAAATCATCTTTAACATCCACACCCTCTTTGTTAAATGGGAGGAGCTCCATTGGTAATAGTGGATCAATATATAGTGTTACATGGTCATATGTAGAAATGTTCACGTACTTAATCCCCTAAATCACCATAAAATTACATGCTACAGCTATATAAGAACAACATGGAAAATTGGAATCAAATAAGTTTTAGCCCACCTGCTGAAATGGCAGAATATAGGTCCTCAAGTGCATGTGCTCTCCCTTCTTCCACTTAATTTCTTTGGACACCTTATGTCCAAACGTCCACATTCAACATTCAAATTCATCATGGTAGTCATGTAACTCTAATGTTTGACAAAACTCCATCGTTTGTACTTTGTTTAAGGTTTGTTCAAGACTCCCCTAGAAGGCATTGTAGAATAGGGTTGGCGTGTTGGATGACACTCTGGGTCAAAGTGTTGATGGCCTACAAAGTCTCTACGTCGGCACTCTCCTTCGCAATGAAATGGATAACGATGTGTTCATGAGGCGACCTAGCGAGAGGTCGTCTCCCTTGCCGCGTAGGATCCGGTTGTGCATCGGGTCTATCTTGAGGCGACCCCCCATTTTATTTTTCTTCAAAGTTTCTAAAACCTTTTCAACGAATCACTTTTGTACATATCTTGCAATCTTTTGTGTTCCATGAAACCACGTTCAGTTTCAGGCGCCTTCTAATAATTGTGCCTCGCTTTGGACTGCCCTCCTCCAATCTCGTCCAACCTTTTCTTTTTATACTTGTACGCCATTATTCTCCTGTTTCTCTATATTCTTTCTCCCCCTTATACACCTTCTGATAGATATCCTCTACCATTTATGCTTTAAGAGACGTCTCTGGCATATCCAAAAGCTCCTATTTCATCGCTTTCTGAGAGGGTGTTATCAAAGATTGTAGAGTATGGTTTCCTGCATCTCCATCTATCACACCAAACACTAAATTATGCATCAAAATAGCTATGGTTACCCCCTTCAATCGCCCTTCTGTAGCCTTATTCTCTATCGATCTCCCCTCTGCTACTTGCGTTCTACCCCTCCTTATTCACTTTTCCTCCCTAAAACAAAGCATGAATTTGCATACTAGGGGGGTCGTGGGGGTTTAAATATTGCCAGCACCATATCTTTTTCCATATCCTGCAGTCTTCTCGTGCAAAACAATGGATGCACATACCTTCACGTGATATTGGAGGAAAATGGCAGGGGTGCCATTCCTCAGTAATTGCACAACCTCTCCTTCCTATCCGGTCACCCTTTCTTCATTCACGCATGGTCTCCTCGCCCTCTCTATCCTTGTCCTTTCCTTCCATACTCATGCCATTACTCTCGATGACTACCATTCCAAAGGTTTTGACGGTGTGGGATGTGACATGGGGATACCTCTAAACATGCACTCCATGTTACTTAACTGATTTGAATGCAGGTCTCTAACGATCCATGAACAAACCAATTGAGCTCAATCCCATGGACTGGATTGTTACTATTTTAGCCTTGATGTTTGGTAATAGATAAATCATCACTCTGATCGCTGTCACCCAACTATGGAGTGAAATAACAGCCATGCTGATTTAAACCATCTTATTATCTCTTCCATTTTGTTTTGAAAAATAATTTTCTATTTCACATCGGTCCTTAAATTGGATGTAAAGATATTTGAGAATTGCATTTACCCTGTTCAAAATTTCAAAGTGAAATGCGCTTACCTATTAGGTGGTTTGAGGATTTACTTATGGAGTTTTTAAAATGTTGTTCTTATGACACAAGTAAGAGGAGGATTAGCACATGCCCAAGAAAATGTAAAATCTCCATCTTGAACACAATTTTTTTTTTTTTTTTAAATGCACAACTACCCACTTAAACGATGCAGCACCTTACATGAACCTTAATAGTGTTAACTTCCATACTTCCTCTCCATTCCTATGGTGGCCTCATCTCATTTTTTCCAAATATATGCTTGCACAAAAGAGTGATGCAGTCCCAAGGTTAAGGTCTTTCCTATATCTACAACCTAAGTCTCGAGGGTTCATGTTGACCCTGCCTACGTATCCTCTCGTGGGAATCAAAGGCATTGTAGTTCGTCCCACAATGACAAAGGGAGTTCAATCTCACCTCTGGTATGAGATATATTATCTCACCTTTAACCCATGACTATTAATTTAGAATAGGTAAGCTATCAATGTAGTCAATTATAATATAATGATAATAATTTTGCCATCAAGTGTTGGGTCCATACCAAACAATACCAAGTATTATAGTGTAGAAACATTCACAATACTCACAAGGGGCATATCATACCCTAATCCCAAAGATCATACACAATGTAAGTCACGACCATACCTCCATATACATAAGATGACTAGCTCGTAAACGTCACTAGTGTAACAGTAATTGGAGCATACACAAATCATAAGTATAATGATGATTAGCTCATGCATACATCACAAGTGCAATAGTGATTGTCTCATACACATATCACATTTATATTAGTGATTGGCTCCAACATATATCACAAATACACAGTGACAAGCTCTAACCATACATCACAAATACACAATAACGAGCTCCAATATACATCACAATACATAGTGACAAACCCCAACATACATCACATCCACATTGGTTGGTTAACACAACAGACTGGTTAACACATCACAATGGCTAACACATGTCCATAATGCATCTCAAATAGAAATAATATCGGTGTATTACGCACTACACTATGGGTCCTATCCTTCCACCGATATTCTACACCATTGGACAAATGGGAAGAGGATTCAGTGCATCCCATACTACATCGTGGGTCCGCCCTCAACCCCACAAGGCTAAGTATATAGTATGACAACTGAGAGGGGATTTGATGCATCCCATACTACACCACGGGTCCGTCCACCATCCCAAGGGTTTCCCCAAGTAGTGATTCTACCAAACCCAGTGGATTCCAACTTCAATCACCTATAGGCCACCGACGACAAGTTTATCCACCTAGGAAGAAGTAGCTCCCGACATATACCACCTTGTGACCTTAGTGATATTGTTAGCTATCTTCTTCACAATCCCGGGTAACATTTGACATCGGTCACTTTCGTGCTTACCAGTGACAACTAGTGAACCCTCTCAATACGCGGTTAGCTCTGGATTACCGTTATCTGCACGGATGGGTCCCTACCTGTGCAACCACTACGACCGTAGCATAACTAAGGTATCTTCCTACCTTCACCTCCGTAAACCAGGTGAATGCTAACTAATCCCTAGTAGTAGCCCAGACATCGGTCATTGGCACGATCCAATGACTGCCTTTCACTGCTCAAATATCGCAGAGGTTCACTCTTGGGTGGGTTATACACAACATGAATCACAATCTCAATCCAAAGATACACGTTCCTATACATAAAAATATAGATATGGATTTGAATTACACGGACACATAAGAGATACATGGAACCAACACGAGATGGAATTTACCCATTATAAAGTAGTCAATATTCGCTTATTATATAAAAGAATAATATGTATTAAATACACAATATTAGATTCCCTTAACTCGTTCATACCCAATTGGTACCCATTTAGCCTTAAACTGAAGCCTACTAAAGAGAGAAGGTCAAACCAATCAGGAACAACCCCAACATTTGGGAGTTATCCCCCCTAGACCCCCCCCTACGAACTTGAAGTCACAAGGGAATCCTTCGCCCAAGGACTGCCTACGTTCCCACTTCCAAACAGGTCAAAGTCACACATAGTTCTCTTCGTAGTCTCTCAAGGATGCCTACACACTGGTTCCCATATCTTAGGTTCCGTTAATTACTATGTCTTACTTCGAAAAGATTCATTTTAAATGATTCTCAATAATTAATAATGCTTAAGGACAAACAAGGAACTCCAATACCATTCCCAATTGAACCACCTATACCACGACACTTCCATCCAAGGGCATCAAGGTCTCTAATTAGACCTCATCACCGATGTTAATTTCTAACTCAAGGTGAGCATCCCTGAACCCTTATAGCTACCTATTGAGGGTAATAAACAACATTTGGTCCTCAGATAATAGTTTATAATATAGGGATGATTTTATTTAGGATTTAGAACATAATATAGTGGTCTTAGAGGTCAAAAGTGTATTGGTTCTTGATATCTTGAACCATTATATTATATTAATGAAAAAACTCCTTCCATATATGAAGATAACATAGTAGAATAATTATCTCTCTTAGGATGCATCTACTAATAGTAATTGCAGTAATACTCATCGTCCATTCATAATGAGACAATTATGTGATGCGCCAATATGGCTCCAAATTGTTATTCGATTAATGTGATTAAGCAACAGGATCCTACTAATTTATGAAATCAATGGTCATTAGGAAGTGCCTTACCTTGATAAGGCCATACAAATATATTTTTTTGACAGATAAAACACACTAGTTATAAACTTGTTCTAAATAGAGTTGTTATGCAAATTGACTCTAGATGGTTGGCAACAATTTATCTACACTTGATCATTAGATGACGATGCACACTCAATAACATTGATACTAGGAATATTATTCTTAACATTTTGATTCATTTCATGCTATAGCACAATCCCCTATTCTTATAATATTCTAGTTCATAGGCTAGGTAGTTTATTCAGACTTGCCATTTAATCTAAATCTATTCTTAATGGTCATTAGTAAGGTATCAAGAGATGCTACGTAGGATTTATCTCTTAACTCACAAAAGGAGAAAACATTGCATTGGCTAATTACCTTCAAGAAGAATAATAATAATATTATCTTATGATTTTATTTATTGTATGGTACAACTTAGTATTCCTTGTATCTCATAATTATGTCCCACTAGATAGGGTTTAATAAGATTCAACTCATGTTTAATTTTTTGTGCATCATAATTTTCCTATTAAACACCAATTGTTGGCTATTCATGCGTAGTTTAAATCAATATAGTGCCAATGTTTAATCCAAGACAATTAAATTAAACCCAAGATGTATCCAAGGTAAGATACACTCATGCAACAATCAACCATTAAATGTACAAGTTAGGATAATAAGGGGTCAACAAGTTCTTTATAATACCTCTACACCTTTCTCCTAGGGAGGAAAGGCTATAATAGGTTTCAAGGATATAATGGTCTTAAAGACATAATTCTGTAAAATACCCACTCAATGTTTTCCTTGATTTCAATATCAATTACAATGTAACATGCACTCGTTAAGGTTAGCTCCAAAACCAAAATGATGCAGAATAGTAACTCTAACCAAGAATGCACCCTAAGACCCCATGAGGGAGGAGGGGAAGGCATATGGTCAAAGGATCCCTAGGAGCTGAGTAACTCAATAACTAAAATTGATTATTGTTAGTTACCAAAATTTGCACCCGATATTGAATTTGACAAGCTTTAGCAATTTTGGTAAAACATGGGATTCACTTCTACGTGGGACACTTGGAATGAAGTGAAACCTCCGGGTTCTAGGCTGACTCCTATTTGGATAATCACCTGAAAGTACTTAAAACTTGATTTTTTTTTTGAAAAGGTAAAAGGATAGGAAGGAAACTTGAACAATAAAATAACTAGGTATTTGAAATTCCTAAGGTGATAAACCGAAATTATAATGATATCTTGACTTAACAACACATAACAGTGAAACTAATAAAACTGAGCATACTAAAACACAACTTTGGCAGGCAAGCAACTGCATAAAAAATGTTTCATAGATAGGTAATAAACTAGTCCAGAGCTTTGAATTAGCAGGAAAAAAGAGAATTTTCACAATCTACAACCTATTCAGCTGCAAAATATTCACTTAAGACGCAATTTCAAGACATAACATGTAGGATTAATAGAAATTTCAGCATGAAACATCAAATTGAAAACGAAAGCATACGAAAATGAACTCCAAAGTAGGTCCCAGAAAACTCTTATATTATCAGAATGACTGCAAGGATCTCATCAAAATATCATGAGTTACAACTGCAAAAAGAGCAAAACACTAGTCTTGAAAACTCCAAAAAAAAAAAAAAAGTCTGTCGCACCATGCAGAAGAACTCCCTAAAAAATGAGTTTCAAAACTCATAAGTACAACTCTCAACCTCCATGGGTCGGATCCAGGAAAATAGCCTACAAAATAGCACACTCCACTCTCCAAAAGAAGCCAAAAACATGGAAAAAGTCTTCCCAAGTTATTAACCACCCTATGACTCAACAAAACCAACTTTGGAAGCACTCCAACTTAAAATAAAAGCATCCAAACTGCTTGAGAGAAGACAAATCCGAACCCTGAATCTTCTCTAACATCCCTAGATACCCTCCTAATGTTTGCAAACAAAACTTAACTTCCCTAAATGCCCTCCATAACATAAAGATTTCAACAAAACTCATAAAAGCATAAAAGGTATTTATCTTATTTTGCATTATAATAGTCACATAACTTTATGATTTATAATATCATCATAAAAGTTAATGTGCTTTACATTTAACTCAAATGCAAAAAAGAAATAAACAAGGGTATAGTTCGACCTCTAAATGCAAAAAAGGTGGAAATATGAGTTTAAGAGTTTTGTTGTGGCACATGTAATGCATAAGGCAAAGTCTAAGCCATGGGAAATATTAATTTGTTTAACATTTTTGATAAATAAAGTGATTAAAAATCACTTCACTCCAATCGATGGAAAAAATAGGGTTTTCAACCCTAATCTAAAAGCAACAAACTCTTCATTTTTTCCACATTACCATTTTGAAGCTTCTGAATGAAGCACAAGCCGCCGCCATGAGGGTTTCATGGAACTCTGTAGAAGGTCTCCTGGCAATTTTGTGGTAGAATCAGAGGCATTTCCACACATTCTCTGTTGATTCCTCTACTTTGAAGCTGATTCCTACGCTTTTCTCTGTTGACTCCTCACTACTTGAGAATCCTAGCCGCGCCATTGGAGATCTCTGTATTCTGTAGATGAAATCTGTGCCTTTGGAAACAAAGACTTCTGAGAGCTCCGAGCATGGTAAGTCTGGCTCTTTTGATGAATTTGGGAGGTTTCCTATTTCATTTTGAAAGGCAAAAGGTCTCCTAAAGTTGCGGCTTGCATGTATTATCTCTGACTTTTCTTTGCATCTCGTGCTTTTTTTTTTTTTCTGTTCTTCCTTGTTGGCCACCATTGATGAGTCTCCTGTATTGTGAGATCCACACGAGCTGGGCGCGACCTCTGTGCTCTACTATGACAGGGAAAGGTAAGCCTTTTCCATTGTTTTCTTTCCTTGTCAGAACAAAAGCTTTAGAATCTTATCTTCACTGAAAAATGGTTGCTATTCTCTTAAAAAATGCAGACCCAGGTGTTGGCTATGCCATATTTGTGTATTATTGATGCATTTCACTTAGAAAAAGTGATTATCCATTGCTTTTCCAGATATTTGTATTTCCTATCAATGGAATGACTTAAAAACTCAAACAAGAGCTATGATTGTTGTTTGAAGTAGCCAAAATTTGCAGACCACTATTTAGGCCGCACCATTCCTTGTTCCAATAATGATTTTTGAAGAAATTTGCATTGTATATCCTTATATTCTTAATTCTTTGTGCTCAGATCTTGATCTTCTATGAAGCAAAAATGAAAATACCTTTCATCATTCTTTTGAAAATGGAAATGAAACTCCATGTTGGCTGCCATTGATGAGTCTCAGGCATTCTTTCCTTTTGCTTTGTAAAAACCCCAAAGTGGGTAACCTAGAAAATGGAAGAAAATTGCATTTTTATAATAAAAAATGCTCAAATGGGCCTTCGTTGTTCTCATATGGCTTCCAGTTTGCTTCCTTTACCTTGAATTTCACTAAATTTCAGAAGCATATATTCATTGATTTAAAATTTGTGATTGCCCTTCATTTAATTTAGTTCCAGATCTCCATGCTGCTCACTGATTTTTATGACATTGTACCTTCGTGCAAAGTGGTTGCACCCTCATGTTGTCCCAATGGTTGTTGTTCTTCATTAATATTATATCACAAAATACTACAAATGACATAACATGGTCTCCAAGAAGCTGAAAACAATGTATCCTGGAGATGACAATAACCTGTAGCACTAGAGTTATTTGCACTAATGATACCTATTGTAATAAATTTTGCAAAAAAACTGCATAACACAAAACAAATTTCCTTCATTTTCTAAATTGCACAAACATTGGATGAGTTGGGCTCTACCCTTGTGGGAGCCACATTTTACTCCACTCATTTGATTTAAGTCATATCTACACCTGTAGCTGCACATGAGACAAACAAGCTAGAAAAAATCACTGTCTTGTGTGTATATTAACCAAAAGGTTCCTAGACACCTAAGGCATTCATTGGTCTTTTGATGTTTGTGGGGATAAATTGATGCATGGATAGGTGGATAACATAAATGATCATGTATAGCTTTGACTTTTCATTGCTTAGATTATAACTCTAATACATTGCTTGACTGCTGTAGGAACAATAGCGCATGGAAACTAGGAAGGACAAGCAACGAGGACAACATCAGAGCAAGACAAACCTCAACCAGTCATTCAGGCAATGACTGGCCATCCCTTCTACATGCTCATTTATTTCCCTTCATTTAATTCATGCGTTGATTTATCTTTATTTGTATCAAAGAAAAGTCAGTCTCACGACTTGCTGTGTGAGACACATGTATCTTATCACATTCAATAAAGATTACATTTTCGAGGATATGTGTCTTTCTATATTACATGCATATGTATGAATGTAATGGTCTGTAGTTGCAATCTTTTAAAAAAATTCATTCATGCATTTGAATGTGATGAAGAAGGATGATATAATGTACCTTGTCTTCCTCAGTTTAAAACAAACTCTACCCTTTTGAACCAGTAGGTGAAAAATGGGTAACAATTACAATTGAAATTTGAAAGATAAAACTCAAAGCCAAGAATGTTCACCAAGATCCTTAGAAGGCAAGGTGATAGCATGGCAGAGTAATTAAACAAAACTGGAATGTAGATAGGTGGTGAACCAACCATGAAGCAAATTCCACACTACCACTTATTTAGTGGGGGGAAAACATCAAAATACAAAGGAATTCATCTGCGAAGCAGGCATCCACTTAACAGTGGGGATTCACCACTCAATGGTGGGTGAAAGATGAAATACAATGAACAATTTTCTCCACATTGGAGGTAAACCAGCCAGGGGTTAAGGTCTTTGCATTAGGAAATCACAAGTAAATGCAGTAAGAACAATGACTGGATTAGTACTACTAATTCTTAGCCTTACAATGAAATAAATCTGCAATTTACATGTGTTACAATGATAAAATTAATGCAAATATTTGAAGGATGAATTTTTCAACTTCTGAACCTCTCAAATGATGAAGAACAAGTCAAGAACTAAACTTATTGAAATCTGATAATAACAACCAGTGAACTGAGATTTCTTACCAAGAACATGCCTTCAATAATTTATTCATATCTTTGCCCCAAAACCTCTTGTCTTCTTCTAATGATCTGCTCATGGATTAGCAGTATATATTCCCAAGAAATTATGCATAACTTGTGAAGAACATAATCTGATATTAAATGCCAATAACTTCAAAATGCAGACCAACATCATTACATCACATCAAAATACTTATTTCTCTCTCAAAACTCCTAAGTTGCACTCCAAACTAAAAGTGAGCACATATTAGAGCATGGCGAGCAACTCCCATGAGTCATGCAACACCAAGCAACAAGAAATTAGAAGCACAACCTCCAATGACCAGCAAGAGATATGGTATGACCCTAGAGGAAGGGTGACCTCTCTAGTAAATTAGAGAGCTCATCAAAAAATCTGAAAGTTTGTACATAAGGGCGCCTCAAGCATAAGAATCAATGGGGTAAATATCCATAACCAAATTAAAATCACCCTTAGAGTTGTTAATGATTTTCACCTACAACCATGACATAACCAGCAAATACAAAATTGGAAAAATCTCACCAAAATCTTCACATGATGCACAATATGCACTTTTGGATGAAGCACACTCTCAAACAACCATGTAGGGAACCATAGTTGCAGGCCCGAAGAATGGAATAAAATTTCTAAGCTTTACCTTAGTCGGGTTCTGGATTTCAAACTAGCAACATTTTGATATAATTTTCCAAAGATGATAAATGAGAGAGCAAAGGCCTTCTTTTATAAGTTTTGAGGTGACCCTTCAACTTCTCCATAAAAAACTCCCTTTCTTGCTCTTGAAAATATTTTAATTTTTAAAATATTTCTTCCCTCTTATTTTGACATCCAAACTTTAGGGAGATAATAAACTTTTAATAAAATAATAACCATCTCCAAAGTGGCGTCCCATCCTTAAAATAATTAACAGACTTTAGAAATATTAAATATTTATTTCATGAGACATCCTCCCTTTTATGACCACTTTTAAAAACAATATGAAATTATTATGCTAGGCCAAGGTCATAAAATATTAAAATCATTAAATCATTTATTCACAAATGCACCTCAGAAAGCCAAATTAGGGAAAACTCAACTGCTTCGCTCAAAGTGAAAAGCTTACTGTGCTGCTGTCGACTAGAGTCCTGCTAAAAATAGAACTTACTAAAAATAGTAAATTCTGAAAAGTTGCTCCGCTCACTTTGCATGTCATACCATTGCAAAGCTCTCAGAAAACCCAGAAATAATTTGCACTCCAAATCTTGAAACTCCAATGTGCTGGCTAAAAATAAGCCAGTTCCGAAAAAGGTTGTCTGATGGAGATGCCTGTCACGCCATTCTGAAGCTCACCAAAAACCCATAAAACATCACTGAACATTCACCTGAAACTCATACATGCAAACCCTCAAAACTGCTCTAGAATCCCAATAGCATAGGAAACCCTAATTTTACCTCTGACAAGCCTACGGGCTTTTAGAAATAGGCTATCAAGCATTGAAGGGCGAATGGCAAAAATGGTGACATTACAAATTCCAAGTTGTCATGCTTAGATGGTATGCACTATTACGTCTAATATTTTCCAAACTTGAAAGGTTCATTAGACATAATTGTTCCAACATAGGAGTACACAACTCTTTTTTAGGTTTCGTTCAAGGGGTGAAGCATTATGTTTATTAGTGTGACACATGATAATTATTATATAATTCTATATGGAGGCTAATAAGATAATGGGTGGTATATTATATTCAGATCATCTTACATTAATACCCACTTCATGACCAATCTTATCCGGTTAAGGTCAAGTTTTAATGTTACCCAATTTCATTCAAATAATTACTAATATTGTTAAAATCACATCCATCCAAGAATTACAAAGACTAGGTGAAATTTTCTGGATAAATATCCTTTAATATGGCTTCCAAACCAAACATGATAATTAATTTGATGGTGTATTCCAGCATCAAATGGTCAATCATCATAATGATAGTATAAAATTAGTAGAGATAATATAATGCACATTAAGTCCTTTATATGCATGGGAAGATAGGAAAGAAATAACAAAATAATATCACTTAGCATATAAATTCATTATTTACCAGTGTTCCATAGGGACGCGTCCCCCCGGAAAAACCACTCATTTCCAAGATGGGGACGTTTCCGAGACGGGGAGACGCCTAGGAAACGTCCCTTCGTCGTCCCCCAGTTTCCCCGCCGTCTCCCCGAAGTCTCCTCCTGGGAGACTCCAGGGAAACTTCTAGGAGACTTTTGGGAAACTTCTGGGAGACTTCTGGGCATCCCCTCCACCCAAGGAAACTCCAAGGAAACTTCTAGGAGACTCCAAGGAAACTTCTGGGAGACTTCCAAATGCATCAAGCCATTAGCCTGGAGCCATTTACTATTAGTATTTACCATTTCGTGCTCTGTTTTTGAAGTTTGAAGTTTGAACATTGATGATATAGTGATACTTGATTGTAATTATGATTCATGAATCATGATTATGAAACTCAAATTATGAAACATTTAGTTCTTGTTTTTTCCAATGTCTATATTTTCATTTTGATTTTCAATGTTCAGTGGTTTACTAGTTCAATGAAATGATATATCATTGCAATGTGTTATTGTGTTTAAACTTTTAAGCTTTTAAGTTTTTTTTCAATGTGTTAACTTTACTTATTCATTAGGCTTCTATAGTTATATAATTATATTGTTATACATCTTTTTATAACTAATTTTTCAAGTACTATATGTATTTCAGCGCCACCCGCCGCCGTCCCCAAACTTAGGCCCCCCGTCTCTCATCTCGAAAACACGTCCCCCTCCGTCCCCTGTCCCCGTCCCCGTCCCCGAAACTCCGTGGAACTATGTTGTTTACGGATAATAAAGGAAGACTAAACTGTGGATAAAGAATTAACAATATCCCTATATGAGGAAAACTGAAAGAACCAAGCATTATCTGTTGTAGATGACTGGCTCTTTTGAGGCTCGATTACTGAAATAGATATCATTTCCTTAGTTGTGCAGTCTAGGTAACAGACCCACTATGCCGTCCATTTTAATCTACTCGATGATATCTCCCAACCTTGCCATAATCGATGGCGTGGTCCTTGAAGAAACCGAAGAAGGAACCCTCACTATTGTTTCTCATTTACCAATTGCATTTGATCGAAGTTCCTAAAGCCTCTTATCAAGTCCATTTCGTTGCAGGCAGGGAAGACATTGACCACAACAGGGGAGATTCGTCTTTGACGCCTACTAACTTCATCTTCTTGAAAGTTTCTAAAGCCTTTTCAATGGATCCATTTTGCACATATCTTGCATTCCATGAACCCACGTTTCCTTTTGGGATCTCGTCCAGCCTGGGCGCAACTTCTCTGCTCTTCCGGGACCATTGTAATGACTTCCACCTATGCCTTGCAGTCACCCATCGACTTCTTCTCCTATTTCTCTCCCACCGCCTTCCTTCTCCTCTCGTTTCTTCCTGCAATAGAGCTTTAAATGGTAGATTAGTGGAGGATTGAGAGTCTACCTTTGTGCATCGACCTTCATTCACATCTATAATTCCTCTTTCTTATCACTCCCTTATTCGTACTTTGCACTTTCTTTTCCACGTGACCTGCCATTTCAATGCCAAGGAAAGGTTCGCCATGCCATATTAATGGCACGAACATCCCTTTTCCCTCGCCAGCGCCATACTCATTAAATGTTGGTTGTCTCGTCCAGCTTGGATGACACTGGTGAGGGATGTGAATAAGTGTCATTTTGTTTTCTTGTTACATCACAACTTTGCCGAGACTCTCCTTTTGTCTTTATTTTTAATTAATTGTCAAACTATCTTGTCCAGCTTGGATGACACTGGTGAGGGATGTGACAGAAGATTCCTAGTTACATAGGAGAAAGCTACTGGTCTTCATCTTCGCTTCTGCCTTGTACATTGGTTCTACTTGTCACTGCATGAATAATCATTTGCAAACTAGTTAGGGTAGTAGGTAATTAATTCTAAGTTTGATAACTGCTATGTATTGATTTAAGGTCGCTCTCTATATACATTGAGCAGCTTTTTTTCTTCTTTTATTACAAACCTATCTATATTTCTGTCAGTTATAGTAGTTTTCCAACACATCCCTTCAATCTCTCAGATAAAATTTTCATCAACTAATAAGATATTGTTGCTTTAGCTGCTGTTTCTTTAAATTATGATTTTTAAAAAACAAAATTAAAATCACAATCACAATTTGGGAGCTATATTGTTCAAAAAAGTTCAGATTACCAGACTAACAGAAAAGCTTACAAACCGATTTCTTTTTTACAGACATTCTTTGAAGCCCAGTCTTGCTCACCTTTCGTAAATGGTTGCTGTCAAGAGTGAACGTGTTGTGTTCTTGGCCAAAGGCTTCAATAAATCTACCTAACAAGGTGGAGAACATTCTTACCCATTGGGAAGAGCCTTATGCAAGGTGTATGGTATTTTAATAATAAAGAAAAAAGGTCAAAATTCATATCCACAAGTTTTTTCTTTTCTTTTTAGTATTGGTAACGCTTTCTTTAATTAAAAATATGAAAGTAGAGAATGAATATGAAGGTTTACAATAAAATATAGGGGTTGGTATATGTGGCCTATCATATATAAATATAATTTACGGTAATAATATTTGAAATTGTTATCAGAATTCAATATTTGCTAGAGACTGCTGGCGAATGGAAGCTGCTGGCGCGAGTCCCTGACTGCGACCAGCCCTTGGTTGCCCGTGGCCAGTAACAGGCCGGGGCCTATGGTTCTTGTGCTTCGCGTGGAGGGGAGCTGCTGCGGTGGGAAGGAGGGGGTGTGAAGTGTGGGCGTTGGGGTGGGTAGTGGAAGCGGTGTGGGCGTGGGTGTTGGGGTTAGTGTTGGGGGTGGGGTATGGCTGCGGTTACCAATAGCATGGTGCTTGCTGGGCCAAAACCGCCTCAGCCGTTTTCGAAAGCCATGCATGCACACAAGACGGATTCGTCTTTTGTAGGAGAGAGTTCCAAGCTCAAGAAAGTGAACGGATGCCTGTCGCGGTGCCATGATCGTCTTGTTCTGATTATTTCTCCTAAATCAGTTCAGGAGGACATTGCTTATTGGAGTCAACACGTTCTGATTTGTAAGTTTTTGGGCATTCGTGTACCCCTCTTGGCGTTGGAGTCTTGGATCTGTCGCACCTGGCAGGTTGAGGGTGATTTCGAGTTGTTGGTGGCTGTGAATGGCTATTCTATGGTTGATTTCTTTTGCATTTCGGATCGCAATCGCGTTTTCGAGGGAGGACCGTATTTCTACAATCATATGGGCTTGTTCATTAAGCCCTGGCATGTAGGGTTTAATGCGACAGAGGATCTTCCTACACGAGTTCCTGTTTGGGTTCGTCTTCCATGGCTGCCTTTGGAGTTCTGGAGAGAGGATATTTTGCATCGGATTGCTGCCTTGTTGGGGAAGCCAGCTGCCATCGCCCAAAATACTTTGGTTAGAAAGGTATTCTCTTATGCTCGCATCTGCGTTGAAATTAATTTAAATAACCCTCTGCCAGATTCGTTAGAGATTTGTATTGGCTCTGCCTCGTGGATTCAATCTCTGGATTATGAGTCCCTTCCTTTTCGTTGCCGCTTTTGTCACGAGTACGGACACTTTCAGCGCCAGTGTCCTCGAGCACCCAAAGCGGCTGGGGCTTCCTCTTCGCCTCCTTCTGGGCCTTCGATGGATAACGGGGATAAAGGCAAGGCGCCTGTGGCTGAGAGGGGGTCGGATAAGGATGGCTTTATTTCTATTAAGCAAAGAAACAAAGGGAGGGGTCAGAAGCGAACCCATAAGGATAGGCAAAGTGACCAAGGTTTTAATCGGTTTGAGGCCCTGGACAATCAATCTCTGGAGGAAGGGATCCCTATTGAGATTTCTTCTGGGGACACAGGTATGGCTGGTGGGCTGGATATAGGGCTAGAGCAGGCAATTGTTGTTCATCATATCTCTCCGATTTTAGAGCAGCGGATTTCTGAGCCTCCTGGGGCCTCTACGGATGGGCAGGATGATATTGTTTTAGCAGATTTAGCTAAGGCAGTGTTTTCCTCAGGTAAAGGTAGGGGAGTGTCTCTTGCTTTGGGGATCCAACAACGCCCTCTCAAGAAGGGCCATTTTGATAATTCTTTTAAAGCTGGTCGTAAGAAGGATGCTGACAAGCTTAAATTTACTAGAGATTTGTTGGTGGAATCTGGGTCTATTAAGACCCTGGAGGCCCATTTCTTTCAACCTTCCTTATGATTATTCTCTCATGGAATGCAAGGGGGTTGAATAGCACCCCCCGTCAAAAGGCTATTCAAGATTTGATTATGGTGCATTCTCCTGATATTTTCTGTGTCCAGGAAACTAAGCTTCGGGTGGATCTCATGCTTCAACTAGCCCCTCATATTTGGTTTACAGGCCAGTGCCAGTGTATTGGGTCTAGGGGAACCTCTGGGGGTCTGGCTCTTTTCTGGGACCCTCGAAAGGTTATTCCTCACTAGTGGATCTCAAGTCAGTCTGCTATTTCTGTGGTGGCTTCCGTTTTGGAATCTGGGGAGACTATTTTAGTCAGTAATGTTTATGCTCCGATTGACATTCGGGGTAAAACCCAGCTTTGGGACCATATCAGGTATGTTAGGTCTTGTGCACCCTTTTTGCCCTGGATCTTAGCTGGTGATTTCAATGCGGTGTTGAGCTTGGAGGAGAAAAGGGGAGGGTTGCCTAGGCTTGGCCCTACTTCAGACCTATTTCGGGCTAATGTGGACTCTCTTGCTCTGGTGGATGTTAAACCCTTTAATGGAACTTTCACTTGGAATAATAGACGGAGTGGGCCTGAAGCGATCTCCCAGCGGCTTGATCGTTTCCTTGTCTCTTGCTCTTGGGTTAGAGGTAGCTTGGTTATTTGTTCTGAGATTCTGGACTGGTGTGGCTCTGATCATTGGCCAATAAAGCTTTCGACTTCTGCCTTCCCAAGTCCAAAGAATCCTCCTTTCAAATTCCAGCTTATGTGGCTACGTGACCCATCCTTGGGAGATCTTATTGCTAAGTGGTGGCAGGATGGCACCCCTGCGTATGGTACTGCCATGTATTGCCTGGTTAAGAAGCTGCAATATGTCAAGTATCACCTAAAGCGTTGGAATAGGTTGTGTTTTGGTAATTTTCGGGCCAGGAAAAGAGAGGCGCAGGATCGCCTTGCTGTTATTACCCGCCAGATCTGAGATTTGGGTTTCTCAGAGGCCCTTGGTCATGTTGAGGCTCAAGCCCTAAAACTAGTAGAGGAATGGGAGCTTCACGAAGAGATCTTCTGGAAACAAAAGGCTAGAATTGATTGGCTTCAAGAGGGTGACAGGAATACTTCATTTTTCCATCATTCGGTGCAAGCTCGTCGAAATAAGTGTTTTATGCCTTCTCTTGTTAATTCTGAGGGTCTCTCAATTTCTTCACAATAGGCTTTGTCTGGAGAGGCTCGCCAGTTCTACTCTAATCTGTTCAAAGAGGACTCACTCCCTACGGAGGCGACGGAGAGTAGGGTCCTGGCTTGCATTCCCTCTTTAATCTCCCATGGTTTGAATGCTTCTCTTATTCGGCCTGTGACTTTGTCAGAAGTTGAAGAGGTGGTGTTTGGGATGAACAAGGGAAAAGCCCCTGGTCCTGATAGTTTCCCCGTTGAGTTTTTTTAAGAGTTTTGGGATATTGTGAAGCTTGATGTGTTGGAAGTGGTCTGTGAGTCTCTCCATAGTAAGCAGATGCTTCGTGCAATGAATGCTACCTTTCTTGTTCTCATTCCTAAGAAGGAAGGGGCTGACCGACTTGATTTTTTTAGACCTATTGCGCTCTGTAATGTGGTGTATAAGATTATTATGAAGTTGATTGCTGAGAGGCTCAAATCTTGCTTGTCGGTGATCATTTCGGAGGAGCAAGGCGGCTTTGTGGCTGGTCGTCAAATTTTGGATGGGGTGGTGGTTGCGTCTGAAGCTATTCATTCCATGGCTACCTCTCAAGATAGGTCTATGTTTATCAAGTTGGATATGGCCAAAGCTTATGACAGAGTTAAATGGAGTTTTCTTCAGAAGATTCTTTTGGCCTTTGGTTTTTCCCCTGAATGGGTGAGCTGGGTTTTGAGTTGCGTGACCTCTTCCTCCTTTTGAGTTATTGTGAATGGGGAACCTTCAAAGCTTTTTGGGGCCACTAGGGGCCTTCGTCAGGGAGATCCGCTCTCACCTTATTTGTTTATTATTATGGCTGAGGGGCTTGGTCGGCTTCTTAAATCTCAGGTCTCTCATGGTTTGATTCATGGGTGGAAGTGGGGGATGGACTTGCCAAAGCTTTCCCATCTTCAATTTGTAGATGACACCTCTCTTATGGGATTGGCTCATATTAGGGAGGCTGAATCCTTCAGGAATGCTTTGGATGACTATCTTGCGGCTTCGGGACAGAAAGTCAATCAGCAAAAGTCGTCCATATTCTTCTTTAATACTCCTCTTGCCATCCAACAATGGATTGCTGCTATTTTGCGTTTTGAAATTGGGTCTCTTCCCTTTGTCTACCTGGGCATTCCTCTTGCTGTTGGCCGTCAGCCTAGGTCTTCTTGGCAGTTGTTGCTTGATAAGCTTCGAAGGAAGGTTACTCATTGGACTCATCGCTGGTTGTCTACTGCTGCTAGGGCGACTCTTCTCAAGTCTGTTATCCAAGCCCTCCCCACCTATAGGTGCTTTGTTCAAGCGGCTCCTATGTATTTTCTTAAGGAATTTGATGCTCTTTCTCACCAATTTCTTTGGAGCGGCAATTTGTTGTCCCCCAAGTGGAGCCTTGTTAAGTGGGATTCTGTGTGTAGACCGAAGCAGGAGGGTGGGCTTGGTTTACGCTCTGCCATTTTGAATGGGAAAGCTCTTGCTACCAAGCTGTATTGGCGATGGTGTACCAATCAACATCAGTTATGGGCTCGTATTCTCAACCATAAATATCTTCGGGGTGTTACCTCTTTTGAGGTTCCTCGCTATGCTCTGGAAGGGAGTGGTTCTATGATCTGGCATACTTTGAAAGTGGGGGAGCAGCTGATTAAGGGTGCGCTTTTTTGGATTTGTCATTCAAAGTCACAGGCTCTTTTTTGGGCGGATTCTTGGGATGGTCACCCTTCTATTCTCTCTTCTTGTCCTCACCTCCAGTCCCTATGCGATGTTTTTATTGCGGTCGGCTGGGATACTGTGGAGCATTATAAGGTGGCGCAGCATGGTGGCTTGGCTATTAGTTTTCGCTAGAAGCACCCTTCTGAGTGGCCGCCTGGAGGGTCTGAGGGGGATAGGCGAGAGTTGTTTGAGCTTTTGGCTTCCTGTGCCTGTAATTCTCTGAGTGGCCTAGATGTCTTGGCCTAGGATGGCTCTGATTTGTCCAGAAAGTACTCTGTGGTGGTTGGTTATAAAAAATTGGGTAGACAGTTGTTTGGGGACACTGAGGTCCCTTAGTGGAAGCAAGTTTGGCACAAGCTATCTTGGCCCAAGTGCAATTTTTTCATGTGGTTAGTGGCTCAGAACCGGTGTCTTACTTGGGATAATTTATGTAAGCGGGGTTTTCATGGCCCCTCTATGTGTGTTTTATGTCATGGTAGTGAAGAGAGTGTCTCCCATCTCTTCTTTCATTGTGCCTATGCTAGGGAGATTTGGCATTTCTGGTGGGGGGTGTGGAATACATCTTGCTGGCATGCTTCCTCTTTGGCAGAGTTTGGGGAATGGTGGGGCAAGGCCCCTGTTTCTACCACCTTTCTTCAGGCTGCTTGGGCTCTTGGGCCCTCCTTTATTATCTGGAACTTATGGTTGGAAAGGAATAGGCGGATCTTTCAGGATTCGCTACTGAGGGCCCCTCATCTCTGGTGGAAAATTCTACATTCTCTTGGGGAAACCATTGCGGCTAAGTGTGATATGACTGTGTTGGTGGATCCTCGTGACGTTGATTGTTGTAATCATCTTCATCTTCCTCCTCCGCAACGTCAGCTCATGCATAACAGATGTAGACATCCTACCCCGAAGGTGAATAGGGAGGGGAGATAGACTCCTCCCCCTCATGGTGTCCTTAAAATCAATTCTGATGGCTCTTCTTGGGGAAACCTGAGGCATGCTGGGATTGGGGGTGTTGGCAGGGATAGCTATGGCAAGGTCCAGTTTATCTTTTCTATGTATAAGGGCCTCCATACTAATAATCTTATGGAGGCTCAAGCTATTTTATTGGCTGTGGAGCGGGGCAGTCAACTGGGTTGGCGAAGGATCATTTGTGAGTCTGACTCACAGGTTGTGGTGAACTTGCTGAAAAGGCAGTGTTTGGATGATGTGAGCTGGCAACTGACTTTGATTGTGCAACAAATTCTCACCCTTTGTGCTTCTCTGGAGTATATTACTTTCACTCATATTCCTCGAGAATGGAATGGGGTGGCTGATTGCTTGGCTAAATGGGTGTCGGATCATATTCAAGATTGGAATTTGGTGGATTGGGGCCAATTACCCCTAGATTTGTCTCAACAATTGGATCGCTTGGTGGAGCTTGATAGGGCCATTTAATGCCCTTACTTTGCAAGGTTTCCTTGATTTAATAAAAATTTTACCCTCCTTGATGTTTAAAATTGTTATCAAATAGTGGATAAGTATAGATATTTATTATTTTATCGGAAAAGTAATATATTTATGCTTATTAGATTCTTGTGTTGCATTTTTTATTTTTCTCATGACTATCTCAATTGACATGTATTTAACAATACTAGGTCTTCTCAAAAAATATGGTGCAATTTATTGTTGAGAGTGTAAATGCAAAAATTAAAGACATTAGAAAACACAATCATAATCAAGAAAATATATTAACAAATTGAAGAGTGAAAATTGCTTTACCAAAAAAGTGATCCCATCATAGATGCCTTTCCTGTCATTGACTTGAAACCTTCAAACATTTATTTTGAACTTGTCCTCAAGCCTAGGATGCTTGGAAATAGCCTCACAACCTTTTCTTACCTTTTTTTAATCAAGGTTCTTTTCTCGGATAACTCTTTTGTTTGGGGATTATCCCTCTTAACCAACTTATATTGCTAATATTTGGATTTTTTTTTAAAGCTATTGTATTTCAGCTTTGGAAATCTAGATAGAATGATATTCTTACTATTAAGAGCATTGCTTATTCTTTTTCTTTTACTAAGAAATTAATTTACTTACCTCTACATTCTTTCACATCTATGTGCATACAGAGTAGATAGTGCTAGATTTCTAGTAAGTCTTGGAACTCCTCAACCATTGGGAGAGTATATAAAATTGCTAGAATTTCTCTCGATGGTCCTTTCAAGAGAATGTTGCGAACAACTCTCAAGGAATAGAGCCATTTACATAGTGAAAGTTATTTCTTGTCTCCTTAGCGAGAGGGTTGGAATCCTTCCCTACACAAGAAACATGTTGGATTTGTGTTGAATGACATTGAGGTGGTTGTTCTACCTGAACCTTATGATAAGCCCATTATCCTCCCTATCGTGAACTTTTCAATTAAATGATCCTTTAAAAATAATTAGACTTCTTTTGACTAAGCAATTGTCAAAAAGATTTAACCTTTTAAAACATTTTATAAACCAAACAACTTCAACAATAAACTGAACACTAATTTAATAAATATCAATAATATTAAATAGCAATTTATCCAACTTTAAGATTCATTCAAACTTTGACCAATGATTTTACGACGCCTTACAACTCATCTGACTTCTTATAAACTACCTTAAATTTCTATAAAAAAAGCAAAAAAATTGCTGCACTCTTGCAATCTTAGCTCAAGGCTTACGAAACCCACTGTATTAATTTCTAAAACCTGTACTTAACGTCATATTGAGGTAGATTTTGTGCTTGCAGATTTGATGTTGTTGAGCGGACTCAACCAAATTATGTCATTTGCCAACGAAGTCCATTGTCCATTCCTTATAAGTACTATTTACGAGCTGCCAAATCATCTCATGCATAATTGGATTTGGATACTCACCAACAGCTTTGGATTCAGAATTCCTTGTCCTCAAGGTAGGTAATTCCTTAGTTATCATCGTAGTGATGAATTGGTTTTTTCAGTGTTATTTTATGAAGTGAATTAGTTTTCTTGAGAGTGAATTGAGAAGTTGGTTGATTATAATGTGTATCCTCAATATCGCCTGAGCTGGTTTTTGGAGGGATTTTCTTTTTGTCTTTTTGAATTTTTTGTGCTTTTGATGCTAATTTGTGAAAAAATAAAGTTCTTGTCATTCTGCAACATAAGCCGCTTGAATCTGGGCCACAGTTGCAATTAGTGCCACATTGGACTGTTAGACAGTACGCTAAAAGGACTTAATTTTAAATTGTATGCAGATAATATTGAGGTTTTAAAGTGAAGATAGTTTTTAAATTGTGTTTTGGGTGTGCATTGATAAATGCATAAGTATCTGTGGCCTTAAGTGTATTGGATAGTTGGACCGTCACTAGTTGTGAATTTGGTAGTTGGACTGTCAATTGTTATGAATGGCGTATCAATATTTGCCAGTTGGGTTGTTGATCTGCCAATATTTGTGAATTTGGGTTGTTGACCTGAAAATATTTGTGAATTGGGCTGCTGGCTGTGTTTCTCTGTAAGTTAGTTGACTTTAGACTGTTTCTGATTGGTTTCTATAAAACTTTAAGTAAAACTGTTACTCTGTTTTAAGGAAAAAAGGAATTTTAGGGCTCTCAAAATTTTAATGGGCATTTGATGGACTGGTTTTGAGTTCAGTTTATGCGGAAAAAGAAATTGGTTTTCCAGAGTTTGTAAATGCTTCTGAATTACTTGTGGATATCTTACACTATTCTTTTCCACTTGGATTGTGTGAATTTGCAGATTAAGTTGTGCATTATTTATTTAATGTTTTATAAATCGGGTCGTGGGTGTTTTCTAGAATCTATCTTAATTCTTGAATTCAATTTAAAAGTGTTTTCTGCTTTACACTAGAATTGCTCTAAGAGGGAATCTTGGAAATTGAAGTTCGTATGTTTTGAGGGTAATTTCAAATCTTGTGAATAGAATCCGAGTGCTTTTTTGTTAGAAAAACCATTTTTCTGCTGTTTAGCCTGATTTGTGTGGAAAACTTTGTTGAAGGACCCTGTTCGAAGAAATTTCAAGAACCGAACCATGGCCACCCAAGACTTGAAAAATGAAAGAAGCGGTGCTGAGGTTTACTATGGCGCAGAAATGTGTTATAAGAAATCTTTGGAGCTCTTGGAAGCAATGGACCTCCCCAAGGGACTTCTTCCTCTGAAGAATCTTGAGGAATCTGGGTATGTAAAGGAAACTGGTTTTGTGTGGCTTAAACAGAAGCAGCCATTTGAACACTACAACAAGAAAACTGGGAAGACAGTCCTTTATGGTACTGAACTTACTAGTTATGTTGGTAAACGAACGATGAAAAAGATGACTGGAGTGAAGAGTAAAGAACTTTTGTTTTGGATACATATTACTGAGATGGCTATCAATGATCCCTCTAGCAAGAAAGTTTACTTTAAGAGTAACCTGGGAATTGGAAAATCCTTTCCTATCGACGCATTTCAGTTAGAAGATGAAAACTAGGAGAGGATTTTGATTCTCTTCCAAGGCTTCATATATGCTTATGTCTGTAATGTCTAGACAATTAAATAAACATTTCTCAGTGAAAGATTAGTATGTTATATTCCGCTTGTTTTTTCTGACACACATTTCCTGGGCATGCTCATTCTCTTCTCATGAAGATTTCGCAGATATGTGTATCCATAGGCCCGAGCATCACACTTTTATTGCATAGAATTAATCTGTTTTTTCCTGCTTTCTGCATCTTTTCATGTGATGGATTTTATTTTGCAATCATAGAACCTAAATATTTACAGGCTGTTGAACCTCTTCCAAAGTATGTTAAAATGAAATAAATTGGTTTAGATGCCCTTTGGGAAGCAGGGATATTTATGTTTTTATTTTCTTTTGGAAGTCTTGTTTTGTGATTTGAATTCTATTTATTTGTTGCAAATTGTAATCGCTCACTCGTTCTGCACATGTATTCAATCACACAATCACGCATTCATTCTGCAGTTTTTTTATTAAAAGGGGTAAATGCAAATTGATGAGTTCATAAATGGGGAATCCAATGTGGTTTGAATCTTGATGACAAGAATAACAACATAAATATAAATTCTCAACAATTATATTCCAATATGGTTTGAATCTTGATGACAAGAATAACAACACAACAACTTAACTATCACAGCATGCCACTATTGACACACTCATTCTGCAATTGCACACATATAATGACATATATTTTTGAGACATATATCATAATTTTTTTAATGATTTAATGAAGGTTTTGTTTAAGGGACCACACCCTGTTACAACTTGTTCACTGCAACACCTTACAATTCCAATCTGTGTGGGAATCACTCTAACTGTGGGGATACCTCTAAACATGCACTCCAGCGCTAAAATGTTGCTTAACAGATTTTAATCTGGGTCTCTAACAATCCATGAACTAACCAATTGAGCTCAATCCAATGGACTGGATATTTACTATTTTAGCCTTGATGTTTGGCAATAAATAAATCATCACTCTGATGGGTCTCTAACAATCCATGAACTAACCAATTGAGCTCAATCCAATGGACTGGATATTTACTATTTTAGCCTTGATGTTTGGCAATAAATAAATCATCACTCTGATCGCTGTCACCCAACTATGGAGTGAAAGACCAGCCATGCTTATTTGCACCATTTTGGAGTATTATCTCTTCCATTTTGTTTTAAAAAATAATATCCATTGCACAGCGGTCCCTAAATTGGATGAATAAAGATATTTGAGAATTGCATTTACCCTGTTCAAAATTTCAAAGTGAAAAGCCCTTACCTATTAGGTGGTTTGAGGATTTACTTAAGGAAATTTTTAAATGTTGTTCTTATGACACAAGAAAGAGGAGGATTAGCATATGCCTAAGAAGATTCCTAGTTAGATAGGAGAAAGCTACTGGCTTCATATTCGCTTCTGCGTTGTACATTGGTTCTATTCGTCACTGCTTGAATAATCATTTGCAAACTAGTTAGGGTAGTAGGTAATTAATTCTAAGTTTGATAACTGCTAGTTGACATATATTGAGCAGCTTTTTTGCTTCTTTTATTACAAACCAATCTGTATTTCTGTTAGTTATAGTAGTTTTCCCACACATCCCCTCAAAGTGATGGGATATATTTATCTCCCTGGTAAAATTTTCATCAACTAATGAGATATTGTTGCTTTAGCTGCTTCTTCTTTAAATTATGATTTAAAAAAAAAACATAAAATTTCAATGAGAGCTATATCATTCAAACATTGAAGCCTGTCTGTCTACTTATAATCTAAATCACAATGAATAGATCTGATGGTCTGGTGGATTACTTCAAAAAAGTTCAGATTACCAGACTAACAGAAAAGCTTACAAACCAATTTCTTTTTTACAGACATTCTTTGAAGCCTAGTCTTGCTCACCTTTTGTAAGTAGTTGCCCTCAAAAGTGAAAGTGTTATGTTCTTGGCAAAAGGCTTCAATAATTCTATCTAACAAGGTGGAGAACATTCTTACCCATTGGAAAGAGCCTTCTGCAAGGTGTATGGTATTTTAATAATAAAGAAAAAGGCCAAAATTCATATTCACAAGTTTTCTGTTTTCTTTTTAGTATTGGTAACACTTTCTTTAATTAAAAGGTATGAAAGTAGAGAATGATTATGAAGATTTACAATAAAATATAGGGGTTGGTATATGTGGCCTATCAAATATAAATATAATTTCAGGTAATAAAATTTAAAATTATTATCAAATAGTGGATAAGTATCAATATATATTATTCTATGGGCAAAGTATTATATATTTATTTTTATTAGATTCTTGTGCTGTATTTTTTATTTTTCTCATGACTATCTCAATTGACATGCATTTAACACTAGGTCTTCTCAAAAAATATGGTGCAATGTATTGTTGAGAGTGTAAATGCAAAAAATAAAGACATTAGAAAATACAATCATAATCAAGAAAATATATTAGCAAATTGAAGAGTGAAGATTGGTTTACTGAAAAAGTGATCCCTTGCATCTTGTGTATGGTTAAAGCCCATTCCATTTGAATGGGAATTTGTGTATGATTGACTTTCATAATAGACGAAATGGAGATAAATCGTGGGTTTTTAATGTCTCATGTCATATGTACATAATTATCAAATTCTATGATCACACACAATGACAACTATAATTTAAGTACTTTGGTGGTAGACTATATTCTTTACAGTACTAAGTTCTCCATTAACCAAGCGAACATCAAACTTTAAATTGCATGTTAGGAATAGGATGTTGTACACAAGAATGAACTATTTTAATTATGTAAAATTAATATTTATTTGTGGTGCATCTTAGATTATGTGTTTAGCTATATTAAATATTTATCTGGGTCCACTTGTAAAGTTGTATGTAACATTGGTTAGATATTTTATGTATGGGTTGCACATGAGAAAACCATTTAATATTGAAAAATTAGTACCAAAACGTAAATGTGGGGTCAATGATTTTGTGTACTCATGAATTTTAAGCACATGGTTTTACCTTACCACTTGCATGTTTTGTGTGAACTCAATTCTATACAAGCAAGCACATTGTTAGTGGTTGATGTAATAAACACCCTTATTTTTTTTGAAACTTGTTAGCTCAAACATAATGAAAATTCTGAGCAACTTTCCTTTCTACTTTCTAATCACTAAGTTCTCAGTGTGGGTGAGGTGAGAGGATATGGTGTATGAGATTACAATTATCATTGAAATGAAGCAGTTGAAAGTAACATCCACTTATCTGGTGGGGATTACCGTAGCACTTCCACTTTTTAGTGGGAAACCTTATACAATAATGAAAATGTAATGCCAACTCTTCCACTTTTTAGTGGTGAGTGAATGCAACAAGAAATAACAACTCACACTTTTTAACGGTGAGTGAATATAATAAACAAGAGAAACTCTTTTTCTTTTCATTAGCTCATTGAAAAACCCCCTTTGGTGATATGAAAGAAACTATTGTATCCCACCCATATGGTTAGCAACCAAACCCTCAAATCACCCAATTTGCAATAACACTGTATATACCTTACAATCATGGGTTGAGAAGGGTAGGTACAGGTCTGAAACCAACTTATGACTGCTAATATATGTTTCAATAGGTCTGAAACACACTGAAACTCATGGTTGCAAGTCTGGAAGCTAGGCTAAGCACCCCCAAACACCTTCACTTCAACATTGTTCACTCCAAAATGATTTGGTAATAATTGTCCTAGCCTAGGCACCTCAAAAAATAATGAAAACTCCTCCAAAGAGGTAGCACTCAGGTCCCTAAGGTTCACACTATAAATCATCATTTTTTGATCTTTCAAGTGCCAAACTACCATGTACGGATCAGAAAGGCATATGAAATCATTAGTCAAACATTATATTTGTTGTAATGGACAAGTAAGACTAGCCATAGGTGGTACGACTTGCTATGGATGGTATGACCAACTTTGTCCAACATAAACACACTTCAAATAAACTCAAAACAACCACATCAAAACTACAAAAAAAAACTCCACCAAAGCATTCAAATGAGAACCAAAACTAGAAGTTTCAATCAAATCCAATGGTGGCTCCTACCTAGAATCACACCAGTCTAGCTAGGGAATATCTTGCAATTCTGAAATTAGAAACCAAAGGCTTTGTAGTTCACCCACTACTATTGGAGGGAGTTCATTCTCTCCTCTTGTATGATATCTATGATCTCACCTTAAACTGTAACT
Organism: Sequoiadendron giganteum; assembly: GCA_007115665.2. Lineage (NCBI taxonomy): Eukaryota > Viridiplantae > Streptophyta > Pinopsida > Cupressales > Cupressaceae > Sequoiadendron > Sequoiadendron giganteum. The sequence continues at coordinate 174,909,005 of CM021107.1, read as the reverse complement.
ATTCATAAAACTTCGTCCAATCATAATATAACGATAACTATTTACCAACAAATGTCAAGGTTCGATACCAAACATTACCAATCCATAGTGTAAAAATATACACAATACACTAGGGTCATATTATTCCATAATTCCCATCTTCCTTAGTGAGTGACTTGAGCATACATCACATATACTCAAGGTGGCCAACTCATACACATCACATATACATAGAGACTAGCTCCAACAAACGTTACATATACACAATGACTAGCTCGCTCATATGTCATATAAACAATGACTAGCTCCATCATACATCATAAACATTCAATGACTAGCTTCAACATGTGTCACCTATACATAGTGAGTGTCTCAAGCATACCTTACAAATAACTGATGACTAGCTTCAACATACGTCACCTGTACACAGTGACTATCTCGTGCATACATCATATATATCTAGCGTGACAATCCAAACAATACATCACATGTTCACATAAAAAACAATAGTTAAAGTGGAAATGGATGCATCTTATTATATGCATCAACCCACTATTTGAATCACTATCCCATAAGCCTTCAATGACAACAATCAAGCATCCCATACTACTTTATGTCATCACTAGCAAGGGCACCAATATATCAATCTACACAACCATAGAACATTTACACATGTACTTAAGGAGGCATTAGTGTATAAGCACACTCCATTATACATAGGTTCATATTATTTTGTGATCCCAAGGGTTACCTACCTATGGTAACCCAAGATACCATTTCCACATTAGGATAGGACAAGCTATAACATGAGATAAGTTCAACTATTACCTACCTATTATTCATTAGAAACTCTCTTCCCTGCAATCCATTGGATGACTAAGCAAACAAGGTGGTCCATCCCCTGCATGCTGCTAGCCGAAAGCCATCCAACGATCTAGCAAGCACTGGACGTCCATCATCGACATGTCGCTGGCCCTAAAGCCCACATGCTCCTGGCAGAATTTGTTCAGGCCTCTAGAGTAACACGAGATATGCATCGCTGGCATGTCATTGGCCCAAGGCCCACATGCTCCTGGTGGAATCTATACCACTATCCAAGTGGTACGGCTAACAGTCTGCCAGCATAGTATGCTCCTTGACTCCTATCAATCTCGAGCATGGATAAGCTTATCTCAGAGTGGGTCATAGGATTTTCCATCGGTGATCACCTAGGATAGATAGGAATAGCCTATGTATCAAAGGATTACCAGCTCGACCTATGCCCTCATAGGGTCCTACTCCATCTATTATTGTAAAAGTTAGCGCCTGCACCCAACTTAGCACTATGACTGTAAGAGAGATTCCTAACTAGGAATAAGTAGATCACAATTGACTAACTTAAGAGCCTATACAATCATATAAGTCTGAGGTTAATTTTTTTGCAACACATAAAATAAATCACCTAGAACCAACATAGACGAGACCAACTCAACATGTAACCACTACCAAGTAGTCTAATCCATTCCCTTTATAATTTAGTTTACTATACAAAAATGCATTATGTATTAAATACAAGTTATTAGGTTTTCTTAACTCTTCATAACCCTACAATACCCATTTCGACATCATCTACGCCTACTAAAGAGAGAAGGTCAAACCAATTAAGAATAACCCCAACATCTAGGGGTTATTCCCCCCTAGACCCCCCCCCCCCTATGGACTTGAAGTCGGAAGGGCATATTTCGCCCAAGGATCACCTACATTCCCACTTCCAAATGGGTCAAAGTCACATGTAGTTCTCCTGACAAGGTCTCTCAAGGAAATACTAACAACATCCCATTCTACTAACCTTATACCACGTCACTTCTATCCTAATATGTTAAGATCTCCAATTAGGCCTCACCACAATTCGTATTCCTAATTCAACATGAACATCCCAAAACCTCTTACAAGTTCATCTCCTTGATATAGGGGTTAGGTTGATCTCGTAACTCTCTTGGTTCATACAAATCATACTTATCACTAGGCCTAGACACTATGCACTAATGATAACATAAACATGAAATTACATTATTGTGGTCTTAATTGCCAAATCCAAAGTGATATCCCTATGTAGAGCCATTTAAGGTGTTATTTAGCTATCTCGACAAGAATTGACAACACCCCTCAGGAGTAGTGTTACAAAGTTGGGGTCCCTTACTGCATTAATTAAGCATAACTCTAATGCATTGTGTTATCGTGGAATCTAGTAGCGCTCAATCCACGGATAACCCCCCTATGAAACTTGTCTGTTTCATAGATTCGTGATGTTCAAGTACACAAAATGAGGCAATTTTCAATCCACCTTGAAGTGCATTCTGAAATCTCAAACAATTTGTTTGAGTGTCCTTCCCCGTCCTTCTTTCGAAGAGCTTTGAAACGAGCATCTTCGTCAGCCTCTAGCTTTTGAGATTTGCGAAGATTGGCAAAGGTGTAGGAGCGTTGATTTTCAACGCTGCTACATGTTGAGGTTTCAAATTTCTTCTAAGTTCAAAATTACACAAGCGCTAAAAATCAGCACTTGTGCATTTTTGTCAAATTCATTTTTTGGTGCACAAGCGTTGATTTTTAGCGCTTATGCACTTTTCCTCCATACTTAGTCAAATTAAGGCATGGGGGGTTATTTTGGCCTCTTGTGCACTTTTCCCAATTTTTTGTCACTTATCGCGCCATAATTAATGCGCGACTTATGTTTCATATTCTTCACTTCAAATCACTTTTAAGTGATTTCAGGTTACGATTGGACTCATTCTATTTGCCATTCCCATTCCTCTACGTGTTGGTTTCTTCCTCAACCTCTTTCGAGCTCGTGTTTTGAAGATCTCTTTGCCATTCGAGTCAGGGTTTCTTTCATTTTTGCAGGTATGTTGTTATTTTTTTCGCCACGTTTTCTACTTTCCTTTTCTTTGCAGAGATGAGAAGGCTTTGTAACATTCATTTCGATCTTGTCTAAGTGATTATGTTTAAATTAGATTTCTCTGTTCATCGTTTTCAGTTTGCCAAGTCTTTATGTCGCGCCCTAGCTTTTTATTGTTTCCTTGCACGTTTTCTTCCTTCTTTCATTCCCTAGGTTTTTAAAGATGAAACATATCTTTTTCTTCGAACATTTCCTTTGCCCTATGTGTGTCTTTTTTTTTTTCAAACATAGCCTTCACAGAGCGGTGATATTTTCAATCTATGCATTAGAAAAATAAGATTTCATTGCATTTGAAAGACCCGCTCGAAATGTCCAAGCGAAGAAATTCACCGCCATCACACCAAGTTTCTATCCAAATGTTGAATCGTTGTTTTTGCACGCTATTACACCTGAATTTTTTCACCAACTCCAAGTCAAGTGTAGGAGCGGTGAAAATCATCACTCCTACATGGACTTCATTCACCAATGTGCCAGAGCACTGAGAAAGTTTGCTTGTGCACTTCATGTTTTTCACTAAGTGTTAGACCAAGTGTCAGGACGCTGATTTTCAGTGCCTTGAAACATTTCACAAAACTTCATGAAGGACATGTAAGGGTGCTGATTTTCAGTGCCCTTACATCTGAAATCATCTCTCTAAGTGTAGGAGCACTGATTTTCAACGTTCCTACACATTTGGCAGTTTTTGCCTTAAACACTTCCAAATTGTTTCATTTTTGCTCTAGACCCCGTTTGTTCGCTCACACATCATTTTTTGTGCCTAGTTGCTCTTTTTATGCTTTCTCAGCATGGTTTGCTCATTTCACGCTTCCCAATGCTTCTTTTTTTGCTAACGCCTATTGATTCACCATCCTTGCAATTTCTTTCCAGATATCGTCAAGTGATCCTCAAGGTGACATGTTTGATCCAGTTGTTTCTAGATGGCAGCCAAGACTCCTCCATCATCTTCTAAAAAATAGCGCAATATGAAAGATAAGTATCAAGGTGTTTTCTCACCTACATTGGTGATCTCCAAGGTAGACGAAATAAAGGACATTGAGGTCTTTCATCAGGACCTTGAAGACTTCATGAAAAGGACTGAGGAAAATTCTCTTGAAGACTCCTTGAGAGCCATTATACACAACAATCTAGATCTGGTGTCCACATTCCTGACTTCTGCACAAAATATAAAGTTCATCCTCCAAGTTGCATCCCATTACATCAAAGAAAGTAGAAGTGTGATAGAATCCTTTGGACAAGTGATAATGAGACTTGATATCAAATTCTTTGATATTTTTTTCAGGGTTCTACACATGGAACAATACATAGAGATTTATGTTCATTAGGCATGAGAAGCCTATGACTCAGATCCCAATAAGGCTAAGAACTTGATAAATAGTTAGTGGTTGATAGAACCTAGGCATACTATCTCGAGATGGCCAAAAGGGCTTCCACGAAGTGACTTCAAAGAGGATGTCAGGGACATGATCACTCACTTGAGCAAGGTCAAAGGCTTACCTGATTCGTCTCATTTTCATGAATGGATGTATGAATACATTCAGATCATATGGAGAAAGAAGGCTCATATTGATTGGGGAACTCAAATCAGTGATGATATCCATGATCAATTGATCAATGTACCAACCACTTTGAAGTTTTATATGACTTCTTATTTGGTTTTTTCCGCAGTCATGATGAGGCAATTCCTAGGACTTTCTACAAAGGGGAACTGACACTCTGTACCAATGTACAAGTATTTTTATCAATTGGAGTTGAAGGAGAGTCTTCACCGTTTTAGAAGGGTCATAGATGCCTTCTTTGTACCTCTGCTATATAGTTTTGATCCAACTCTCGAAAAGAAGAGAGTGTCAGATGAGGCCTATAAAGTGGTAAGCAAGGTCGAGTGCATATTCTTACAATTTCCAACTTTCACTTACACGAGGGTAGGATGATACTTTGGGTGCCCTTACATGTTGCCCAGATATCCCTCAGACAAGTGGATACTCATGGAGTTATGCAGACAACTAATTTCAATTCACAAAGAACGAATGAGGATTCACAAATCAAGATTCAAGTTTCCACTGATGATTGGTAGATATACCATCAAGCGTGTGAAAAAATCCAAATCAGTCTATGTAGAAATGAAGGTCATGACAATAAGGACCTATAAATCTAGATTTGACTTTGATTTCCAGAATGTAAATAGGAAGTTGAAAAAGGATCACAACCACAAGTACCACTTTGAAGACATCTGGGCTGATTGAAGAGATGGAGAGGCTATCCACAAAATGGATTACTACAGATGAACCATACAACAGATAAGGGATCTTGGTGTTGCTGACCTACTAGAGGGTTTCACAGACCTTGGTGACATCATGAATGTTGCCTGTGATGAAAATGAGATTTCTAGGAAACCCCTGTCTGCAGTACAATGGTCTAAAAAGGAATGTGTCTCCATCAAGGAGAGGCTTGCTCCCATATTGGCTAACACTGCAGAGTGGTTACACAAACATGGTTTCCAGATGAAAGCCTTCAAGACAGAGTCAAAAGGAGAAATACCCAGAGCATAAGTTAACTAACAACAGGAACTCCGCAAGAAAGATAAGCATGCGTCTATTCCCTCTTCTTCCTGAAGAGGCGCTAGAATAAAGTTCACTATTGGCAAGAAGGATACATGGGCAGTTCAAGAAGAAGAAGCCATGGAATCTGAAACATCTCACTCAAAAGGGAAAGGACTCATTTATGAAGAGATAGATTCTGATGAAGAAGAAAATTCAAATGAAGAATATGTTGAAGAAGAAGATTCTCAAGAAGAATACTCTGATGAGGAAGAAGATTCCCAAGGTGAACAAGAGTCTGAAGATCAAGAAGGTGATCAAGAAGGTGAACAAGTGTCTGAAGAACAAGAAGGTGATGAAAAAGAACCTGGGAGTGACCAAGAACAAACTCTATCTCCACATGAGAATATTGTTGAAGACTTTCCCCAAACGTCATCACCCATAACTTCAAATGTTCCTCACACACCTCCTAATCCAAATAATCCTCTACCAACTTTTCCTACATCACCTCTTCCCACATCTACCATACATGCAGTGGACGTCTCCATTCCTCCTGCAACATCAACCATACTTGATACTCCTCCATCACTTTCAAATACTCAAATGGTTGATATATTGTCAAGTCCTCCATCATCCATTCCTAGCTTGTCATATCCCTCCTATGACATCACTTTTGAGGCTGAATTCAACAGGTTCATGCATGAATCCTTGCATGGTCAACTTGGTGTACAATCTACTAGTGCAGCCATGACAAACACTACTCCAATCGTCACCATACCAGTCATTTCTACAAAAGCGGTTGTGACAAAAGAATTGGCAGTCAATCAAGAAGCTCATACTTCCTCTCTTCCCCCTTGGTTGGTATCTCAAGTATCGAAGAGGAAAAAGAATATAATCTCTCCAGAGGAACTTGATCTTGAAGAGATAGCCCCTCCAAAAGGCAAGGGGAAGAAAAAGGAAAAGGTACATTCCAGACTCCATGTTGAAAAATTTGTTCAAAATTTTGTAGAGATTGGCATACCGCCTCGAGAGGAAGGATATGTAAATATGGAGGATTACACTATAACAAGAGTCTAGCTTGGAAAGGTCACAAATGAATATGAAAAGGTAGATGCACAAGTAGTCTTGGATGCGTTGGCAGAAAGGCTTGAAAAAATGGAGCAAGCCCAAGACATGTACAAACAAAAGGTCGAACAATATGCAGTTGTTCTGAGGAGACTTGCAAACTCTTCAGAAAATATCCAACCCATGGCTATTGAAAACCTTGAAGAACTAGCAATACAGAAGGAAAAAAAAATTTCCTCCAAAGGTAATGCATTTTATAATTTCATTGATGAATTAATACAAGATGGTTCACAAGTAATAGTTGCTATAGATGAGAAGGCCACACAAATTTCCAAGCTTATATCAGAGCTTGATAAGGAGGAAAGTGTTCTTACTCAAGAGAAAAAAGAGATGGAAGATTTCCTATCATTTTGGTCACAAATGAAACAAGAAAAGCTTAGTGTGATCAAATATCTTATCAAAGATCTTCACCATGTTCAAGAAGATGTCGAAGGACATCATGCTATCCTGAAGAAGGGAATCAAGGAGTTTCTAGACAAGCTTCTTTAAGAAAACCAGATTTTCCTTTCGGCCAATGAACTTTCCAATATCTACAAAGAATTCGTCATGCAACAAGTGGAGGATGCGAGCTTTTCCAAAGCCTCAATGCATGTCATTTTTGATAGACAATTGACCATTGATAATCTCAACACGCATCTTCACAGGTGCAAGAAAATCCATTCATCTGCCAGAAGGTTGATCACAAGAATTCACACCCTTGTAGATTACACAGTCAGCCTAGATGATGCGTTCATATAGGAGACCAAGAAGAAGTATGAAGAGTTTCACGGCCAAAGCAAGGAACCATGAAGACCCTTGATCTCCAGTGTTGAATTTTTTGATGCTTCCCTTTATGCATCTTGTAAATAGTTTTTGACATCTTAAATGTCTTTTTAGCGAATTTAATTACACTAAAAATATGAGATGTAGTTTCACAGAGATCGATTACATTTTGAGTTAGTCAAAGTTATGTGATATTTTCCGAAATTAGTTCACCTAACTTTCCTAATTTTACTCAACTAATTTCCTAGATTTTCTCTTTCCTATCCTTAATAAATAAGAGGGATTCCTATTATAATCTTTACCTCTAGTATTTTGCAACGAAGTGTTGCCCTTTTTGAATTAGATTTGTGAAACTTTGTATTCATGTTTGCGAATGAAAATCTGATCAATAAATAAGAGAATTGTATACCAGACTTTGTGTTGGAATCGATAATCTTGTGGATTGATTATATTGGTGGTGATTAGTAGATGAGATTTGAAGGGCTTCGAATAAATTTATGTAAAATTTGTGTTACATTCTTTTTTAAAATTTATTTTTATGTTTGGTTAACTATTGTTGAATGATCTACAATACTTTGTGCTTGTAATTTCTATATCTAGAAGAATTTGTGCTTCTAATACGACAATAGGTACATCTCTCACATATCCATCAGTGAAAAAGATATCGAACAACTTTGTGCCTTCATGTGCTTTCCTTTTCCATTTTATCGTTATTATTATCATACCTAGTATCTCTACGCTTTTCTTTGATAAGATAGAGGTATTGGCATTACTGCTTGTTTTAGTTTAAAGTTATTTTAAATCAGAACTATCAACCGTGAAGCATTGTAAAACATCTTCTCTGAAAAAAGAGAGAAGCATGAATGTGACACACACCCCCATCTCGTAGTTGTAGTGTACATTTTGTGAATATTTAGTTAGTTTTACTTAGCTTCTGAAAGGAGAGATTATATCTCACAGAGTTGTGGTTGAAATCTAGGTTGTGTAATCTATTGAAAAGATGATTACATAATTTTCACCCAACACATTGTAAGGAATTAGTTACCCATGACAATATACAACCACAACCATTCACAAGGGATGTATGAGTATTAGAGTGTAGGTGGTAATCCTTAGTTAGCAAGTCTACATCTCATACTAATTTATAGATTATTCAAATGACAATTATTTTAATTCCAAAAACCAATAGAACACCACCATGAGACCCACAAAATTCTTAAGAGTTAGCCTAATCCCATTTCAAATATCCTCACACTTACTTGGCGAAGCTTAATGGCCTTACCATAACCTTATTACTTTCATTGGAAGTTCTTTTACAACACAAAACAATATGGATACTTTAGCAAGATAAAATATGGGCAATAATCTAGTATGTCCATAGTACCCTTCCCTTAGTTCCCCTGATAGTTCAATATTAGGATTCTTATACTTGGATAAGTGCAGAAAGATGGGTCCTAAAAAGGGGGCTTAAGTGGCCACTTTTTTCTGAAATCAGAAAATACTAACCTTTGATGTGAAATTGAGGATAGTTACACTCAAAATTTTGAGATGGAACAAAAACAAGGATTGAAGTGCTCTGAGTCTACTTTCTAAACTACTAATTTATTTTGAAAATGGTTGAGATTAAGGGGTTCAAAAGAGGGATGTACACAAATTGGTGTTGTTTTTGTCAGAAAAACATAACATAGCAACTCTTGTACGACCCTCGTACGGTGAATTTTTTTTAGTATTTTTGAAATCGTAATGGTCAAAAGTTAGCACGAACCCGATTATGTGAGATATTGTAGAATTTGCAAAAAAACGTCTCTGGTCAATGAGAATTCCCTCCAAGCCTTTGGGTTGGTATTCCAAGGCAACACCAAACCCAGGGCTTGAGGATTCCCAAAGCAAGATATAACACACTCGCGTTATATCTTAGTTTTGACATTTTTTTTTGCGTTTGTGAGGAACATGTCTAACAAGACATAACACGAGCACGATATAAGATGCTCGCGTTATGTCTTTCTATATGCTAAATGCTACTCTATTGAATGTATGTTTATATATTTGTATTTTTTTATGTACATGTATGCTTTTATGTCATGTATGTATGTATGTATGTATGCTTGTATGTATCAAAGCATGTATATTGTATGTATGCCTATAAATATGTAAGAGTGTATCTACATATGTACATGTATGCTTGTATGTATGTAGGATTGTATGTACATATGTATTATGCTTGTATGTATGTATTTATGTATGTCTTTAGAGGGAGGGATAATTTTAGGAGAGAGAGAGAGAGAGAGAGAGAGAGCTAGGTGGTAGGGTGGGAGGGATAGGGGAGAGAGAGGGTGGGAGAGAGATAACCGAGAGAGGGGGGAGATAGACACACAAAGAAAGAGAGAGTTATACAAGTAGGGTGCCAAAGGGAGAGACTTGAGAATGTTAGAGGTAGTGAGAGGGAGAGACTTGAGAGATAGGTAGTGAGAGGGAGTGGGAGAGAGAGGGAGTGTGAGTTAGAGACCTGAGAGAGGGAGAGGATGTGGGAGGGAGTGAAGTGGGAGAGGGAGAGAAAGAGGGGAGTGGAGTGAGAGGGACTTATCTAGGTAGGGTGGGAGGGATAGATAGAGAGAGGGGAGAGAGATAGAGAGTTACCTAGGTAGGTTGCTAGAGGGAGAGACCTGAGAGAGAGGGAGAGAGAGGGAGTGGGAGAGAGAGAGGGAGGGAGATAGAGAGAGATAGATAGAGGGAGCAAGAGAGGGTGGTAGGGATTTATTGAACGAGAGGTATGTAGAAAGAGGGAGAGGGTAGATAGAGAGAATTAGAGAGGGTAGGAGAGAGGGAGGGAGGGAGAGGTGATATGTATAGATAGAGAGGAATCGATAGAGGTTGAGGGTATAGGGTTGAGGGATTAGGGTGGAGGATCTATAGGGTTGATGGTTTCTAGGGTATTAGGGTTTAAGGGTTGAGGGTTGAGGGTTGAGGGGTTAGGGTCGATGGTAGAGGCTATTGGGTTGAGGGTATAGGGTAGAAGGTTTAAGGGTTTAGGTTTAAAGGGTTTAGGTTTGAGGGTAGAGGGTTTAGGGTATATGGTTGAAGGATTAGGTTAAGGGTCCAATGTAAAGGGTAGAGGGTATAGGGGTTGAGGGTTTAGGGTGTAAGGATTGAGGGTTGATGGATTAAGGGTTGAGGGTTGATAATTGAGGGTTGTGGGTTTAATGTATAGGGTAGAGGGTAGAGGGTAGAGGGTTTGAGGGTTTAGGGTTTAAGGGTTGAGGGTTGATGGCTAAGGGTTTAAGGTTGAGGGTAGAGGATTGAGGGTATAGGGTATAGGGTCGAGGGATTAGGGTGTAGGGTCTAATGTATAGGGTAGAGGGTATAGGGGTTGAGGGATTAGGGTTTAAGGGTTGAGGGTTGAGGGTAGAGGGTTGAGGGTTTAAGGGTCGAGGGATTAAGGGTTGAGGATTTAGGGATTAGAGTAGAGAGTTTTCTTGGATTCAAGGGTTTAAGGGTTTAGGGATTAGGGTTTATGGTAAAGGGTATTGGGTTGAGGGTTGAGGGAATTGGGTAGAGGGTTTAAGGGTTTAGGGTATAAGGGTTGAGGGTTGAGGGTTTAGTGTTTAGGGTTGAGGGTTTAAGGTTTTAAGGGTTGAGGGTTTAGGGTTGAGGGACTAGGGTAGAGAGGGAGGGATGGATGAAAACAAAGATGGAGGGAGAAGTGAGATAGAGAGAAGGAGAGAAGAGGAGGGAGGGACATAGATAAATGAGGGTTGAGGATCCAATGTATAGCATAGAGGGTTTAGAATAAAGGGTATAGGGTTGACGACTTGTAGGGTTGAGGTATTAGGGTATTGGGTTGAGGGTATAAGGTTGAGGTATTAGTGTTGAGGGTACATATGTTTGAAGGATTGGGCTTGAGAGTTCAATGTATAGGGTAGAGGGTATCGGGGTATCAGAGTTGAGGGTTTAGGGTTTGAGGGTTGAGGTTTGAGGGTTTAATGTATAGGGTAGAGGGTAGAGGGTGGAGGGTTTAAGGGTTGAGGGTTGAGGGTTTAAGGTAGAGGGTAGCGGGTTGAGGGTTGAGGGTATAGGGTTGGGGGATTAGGGTTGAGGGTACAATGTATAGGGTAGAGGGTATAGGGGTTGAGGGATTAGGGTTTAAGGGTTGATAGATTAAGGGTCAAGAGGGTTGAGGGACTAGGGTAGAGGGTAGAGGGTAGAGGATTGAGGGTAGAGGGTAGAGGGTTTAAGGGTTTAGGGTTTAAGGATTAAACGTATAGGGTTTAGGGTTTAGGGTTTAAGGTTTGAGTGTTTAAGGTTTTATAGGGTAGAGGGTAGAGGGTAGAGGGTTTAAGGGATGAGGGTTTAAGGTTGAGTGTAGAGGATTGAGAGTATAGAGTTGGTCGGGGATTAGGGTTGAGAGTCCAATGCATAGGGTAGAGGGTATCAGGGTTGATGGATTAGGGTTTAAGGGTTGAGGGATTAAGGGTCAAGAGGGTTGAGGGATTAGGGTAGAGATTTTACTAAGTGGGGTTAAGGGTTTAAGGGTTGAGGAATTAGGGTTGAGGGTAGAGGGTAGAGGGTTTAAGGGTTTATGGTTTAAGGGTTGAGGGTATAGGGTTGGGGGATTAGGGTTGAGGGTCCAATGTATAGGGTAGAAGGTATAGGGGTTGATGGATTAGGGTTTAAGGGTTGAGGGTTGAGGGATTAAGGGTCGAGAGAGTTGAGGGATTAGGGTAGAGAGTTTACTAAGTGGGTTTGGTGGTTTAAGGGTTGAGGGATTAGAGTTGAGGGTATAGGATTGAGGGTAGAGGGTAGAGGGTTTAGGGTTTAAGGTTTGAGGGTATAGGGTTTAATGGTTGAGGGTTTAAGGTTGAGGGTAGAGGATTGAGAGTATAGAGTTGGGGGATTAGGGTTGAGGGTCCAATGTATAGGGTAGAGTTTATAGGGGTTGAGGGATTAGGGTTTAAAGGTTGAGGGATTAAGGGATTAAGGGTCACGAGGGTTGAGGGATTAGGGTACAGATTTTACTAAGTGGGGTTAAGGGTTTAAGGGTTGAGGAATTAGGGTTGAGGGTAGAGGGTAGAGGGTAGAGGGTAGATGGTTTAAGGGATTAGGGTTTAAGGTTGAGGGTAGAGGATTGAGGGTATAGGGTTGGGGTATTAGGGTTGAGGGTCCAATGTATAGGGTAGAAGGTATAGGGTTTATGGGATTAGGGTTTAAGGGTTGAGGGTTGAGGGTTAAGGGATTAAGGGTCGAGAGAGTTGAGGGATTAGGGTAGAGAGTTTACTAAGTGGGTGTGGGGGTTAAAGGGTTGAGGGATTAGGGTTGAGGGTAGAGGGTATTGGGTTGAGGGTAGAGGGTAGATGGTTTAAGGGTTGAGGGTTGGGGGTTTAAGGTTGACAATTGAGGGTTGAGGGTATAGGGTTGGGGGATTAGGGTTGAGGGTCCAATGTATAGGGTAGAGGGTATAGGGGTTGAGGGATTAGGGTTTAAGGGTTGAGGGAATAAGGGTCAAGAGGGTTGAGGAATTAGGGAAGATATTTTACTAAGTGGGGTTAAGGGTTTAAGGGTTGAGGAATTAGGGTTGAGGGTAGAGGCTAGTGGATTGAGGGTTGAGGGATTAAGGGTCAAGAGGGTTGAGGGATTAGAGTAGATATTTTACTAAGTGGGGTTAAGGGTTTAAGGGTTGAGGAATTAGGGTAGAGGGTTTAAGGGTTTAGGGTTTAAGGTTTGAGTGTTTAAGGTTGAGGGTAGAAGATTGAGGGTATAGGGTTGGGGGATTAGGGTTGAGTGTCCAGTGTATAGGGTATAGGGTATAGGGGTTGAGGGATTTGGGTAGAGATTTTACTAAGTGGTTTTAAGGGTTGAGGGATTAGGGTTGAGGGTAGAGGGTAGAGGGTTTAGGGTTTAAGGCTTGAGGGTATAAGGTTTAGGGTTTAATGGTTGAAGGTTTAAGGTTGAGGGTAGAGGATTGAGTGTATAGAGTTGGGGGATTAGGGTTGAGGGTCCAATGTATAGGGTAGAGTGTATAGGGGTTGAGGGATTAGGGTTTAAGGGTTGAGGGATTAAGGTTCAAGAGGGTTGAGGGATTAGGGTAGAAATTTTACTAAGTGGGGTTAAGGGTTTAAGGGTTGAGGAATTAGGGTTGAGGGTAGAGGGTAGATGATTGAGGGTAGAGGGTAGAGGGTTTGAGGGTTTAGGGTTTAAGAGTTGAGTGTTTAAGGGTTTATAGGGTAGAAGGTAGAGGGTAGATGGTTAAAGGTTGAGGATAGAGGATTGAGGGTATAGGGTTAAGGGATTAGGGTTGAGGGTTGAGGGATTAAGGGTCAAGAGAGTTGAGGGATTAGGGTAGAGAGTTTACTAAGTAGGTTTAAGGGTTTAAGTGTTGAGGGTAGAGGGTATTGGGTTGAGGGTTGAGGGTAGAGGGTAGATGGTTTAAGGGTTGCGAGTTGGGGGTTTAAGGTAGAGGGTAGAGGGTTGAGGGTAAAGGGTTGTGGATTAAGGTTGATGGTCCAATGTATAGGGTAGAGGGTATAGGGGTTGATGGATTAGGATTTAAGGGTTGAGGGTTGAGGGTTGAGGGATTAAGGGTCAAGAGGGTTGAGGGATTAGGGTAGAGAGTTTACTAAGTGGGATTGAGGGTTTAAGGGTTGATGGATTAGGGTTGAGGGTAGAGGGTATTGGGATGAGGGTAGAGGGTAGAGGGTAGATGGTTTAAGGGTTGAGGGTTGGGGTTTTAAGGTTGAGGGTATAGGATTGGGGGATTAGGGTTGAGGGTCCAATGTATAGGGTAGAGGGCATAGGGGTTGATGGATTAGGGTTTAAGGGTTGAGGGTGTTGGATGTTGTGGTTGTGTTGCTGATATGTGGTTGTCATTGATGTCAACACTATTAGCATTGATGTTTTGAAGGTTGTGTATGTCAAGGATATTGAGAAAATTATATTAAATATGTTGGAAGTTGTTTGTGAAGCTGTGAAGTTCAGTGTGGTGGAAAATTCAGTATGTTTCTATTCAGAAGTTGTGCTTTAAAGGGTTTGTTGCTAAGCCTATCTAGTTTATACTCTGGAAGTTTCAGAGGTCTGCATCAAGATTTGAGTAAGTTGTGAATCTCTATGTTCCTACAGTTATTTTGTTATTATAGCTGGTGTATCTAGATGAAGAGAATGTAATTCTGGTAATTCTATTTAATGTGTATGCTCCTGTGATGTTCGTTGATGTTTCTAGATCGTGATCTATCCTTGTTGCACGTCTACATTGATCGGTGCGATCGTGATTGGAGATTTTTCCTTTGTGTGTTCGGGTTTTCATGTTCTTGGCTGACATGGTGGTTGTAGCATGTTGCGGATCTTCGTGGATTAATATTTTAATGTTTGGCATGTTTGAGGATGTTGTTTTAGGTCTTCATTATGTTGTGACTGACTTTGGTTGGTGCACATTGAGATTTTTTCATGAATCAAGCCGACAATTTATAATTCATTTATTCTTTTATTTTTGGCTGAAAAAGTTGTTGATGTAATTCCATGAAGCGAATATATAAGAGTGATTATTTTCTTAATTTGAGATATGCGAACATGAAGTGTGTATGTGAAATGTGCGAATAAAGTTCAGATCATTCAATTGTAGATCAGAGTGAGAAGAAGATTGAGCGAAGTGTGAAGAAGTGTTTATGTGCTTAACTGAAACTGTAATCAAGCTTTTGTAGAAGCTAATTTATCAGTTCATATTCTTCAAATGGTTTTAATCTGAATGTTTATGTAAGGCAGTGAGCCTTCCTATTTGAGTAATGAGCTCTAGGCAATGTGCCCGAATGCATGTGCATTCCCATTATTCATCTTTATACTTTTAACAGGGTATAATCTTGTGGACTAACATCCATTGTGGTTTTTCCCCTAACAAGGTTTTCACATATAAAATCTTGGTGTTCTTGTGTTTCTAATGTGTTGTTGATTCTTTCTTTCACTGTTAATTATCAAATTTGAGATTAAAGGTTAATAAGGTTGAATAAGTTTTAAATTTTGAGACAACTGATTCGCCCCCCCCTCTTAATTGTCTATTCTTATTTTTCCAACAAATGGTTGAGGGTTGAGGGATTAAGGTTCAAGAGAGTTGAGGGATTAGGGTAGAGAGTATACCAAATGGGTTTGAGGGTTTAAGGGTTGAGGGATTAGGGTTGAGGGTAGAGGGTATTGGGTTGAGGGTAGAGGGTAGATGGTTTAAGGGTTGAGGGTTGGAGATATAAGGTTGAGGGTAGAGGGTTGAGGGTATAGGGCTAGGGGATTAGGGTAGAGGGTCCAATGTATAGGGTAGATGGTATAGGGGTTGAGGGATTAGGGTTTAAGGGTTGAGGGATTAGGATTGAGGTAGAGGGTAGAGGATTTAGGGTAGAGGGTAGAGGGTTTAAGGGTTTAGGGTTTAAGGGTTGAGGGTATAGGGTTTAGGGTTTAGCGTTGAGTGTTTAAGGGTTTATAGGGTAGAGGGTAAAGGGTAGAGGGTTTAAGGGTTGAGGGTTTAAGGTTGAGGGTAGAGGATTGAGAGTATAGAGTAAAGGGTTTAGGGTTGAGGGTCCAATGTATAGGGTAGAGGGTATAGGGGTTGAGGGATTAGGGTTTAAGGTGAGGGTTGAATTTTGAGGGATTAAGGGTCAAGAGAGTTGAGGGATTAGGGTAGACAGTTTACTAAGTGGGTTATTGGGTTGAGGGTAGAGGGTAGATTGTTTAAGGGTTGAGGGTTGGGGGTTTAAGGTTGAGGGTTGAGGGTAGAGGGTTGAGGGTAGAGGGTTGAGGGTATAGTGTTGGGGGATTAGGGTTTAAGGGTTGAGGGTATAAGGGTTAAGGATAGAGGGTAGAGGGGAGAGACATGGAATTAGGGTATAGGGGTTGAGGGTATAAGGGTTAAGGGTAGAGGGGAGAGGCGAGAGAGATAAAAGGAGTGAGTAAGGGTTGAGGGTATAGGGGTTGATGGTATAAGGTTTAAGGTTAGAGGTTAGATGGGAGAGGGGAGAGAGGTAGAAAGAGTGAGTAAGGGTTGAGGTTATAGGGGCTGAGGGTATAAGGGTATAAGGGTTAAGGGTAGAGGGTAAATGGGAGAGACATGTAATTAGGGTATAGGGGTTGAGGGTATAAGGGTTAAGGGTAGGGGGAGAGGGGAAAAATATAGGAGTGAGTAACGGTTGAGGGTATAGGGGTTGATGGTATAAGGGTTAAGGGTAGAGGGTAGAGGGGAGAGAGATAGAATTAGAGTTCAAGGGTTGAGGGTAGAGGATAGAGGGTATAAGGGTTAAGGGGAGAGGGGAGAGGGGAGAGAGATAGAAGGAGTGAATAAGGGTTGAGGGTAGAGGATAAAGGGTATAGGGGTTAAGGGTAGAGGGTAGACGGGAGAGAGACAAAAGGAGTGAGTGAATGAGAGAGAGAGTTGAGAGAGGGAGAGGGGGTAGGAGGGAGAGATTTGAGAGAGAGAGAGAAGGAGGGAGTGGGAGAGAGATAATGGTAGAGGATAGAGGGTATAAGGGTTACAAGTAGAGGGGAGAGGGGAGAGAGATAGAATTAGGGTATAGGGGTTGAGGGTATAAGGGTTAAGGGTAGAGGGTAGAGGGGAGAGACATGGAATTAGGGTATAGGGGTTGAGGGTATAAGGGTTAAGGGTAGAGGGGAGAGAGGAGAGAGATAGAAGGAGTGAGTAAGGGTTGAGGATATAGGGGTTGAGGGTATAAGGGTTAAGGGTAGAGGTTAGAGGTTAGATGGGAGAGAGATAGAATTAGTGTTTAAGAGTTGAGGGTAGAGGATAGAGGGTATAAGGGTTAAGGTTAGAGGGTTTGTCGCCAAAAAGTGTATCCTTTGACACTTTTCACTTATTTGGACCCTTGCCTATGGATTTTAGACCTTTATCAACCTTTTTTAACCCCTTGATAGGCCTTGTGCCAAAGTGTTGTAAGGTGTTCTAAAACATTTGCATTCTTTCCTAGGTTTGTCATCACTTAATTAACCCTTTCTTATGCTATAATGACCCATTAATACACATACAAGTCCTCTCTTAGTGTGTTTTCATGAGACAATCCTGACAAGCATAAATAGTCACACTTTATTCCCTGAAAACCAATGAAAATTCCCCAGGTGGACTAGGTCACCACCTTGGGTGACCTAGTCCCATGTGGCTTAAAAATCAAATTTAACCTAATTTCTTTCAGGATTTTTGTCTCTAAAACCCTAAGATTGGCTTGCGTGGTATTATTTCAGAAAAATTAGGGCATAAATTGTATAAATAAGCCTAAAAACCCTAATTTATCATACGACACGCTCATTATTCACAACTCTTCATCTCTCATCCACTCCTTCTCAAGCAAGCAAAGGTTTTGAGTATTCCAAATCAACAAGACACCTTTTCTGAAGCATTCAAGGGCTAATTGTTGCAACAACACAAGATCTCTCATCATGGAAAGTTAACCCACTCCATTAATTCATGTTTCATGTTTCATTACATTATTTCTATTCATTTTGGTTTAGTTACCTAAAAGGTGTTTGACCAAGGGAAACCCCTAATCCCTAACAATCAACATTTTTCTCTTTCTTTCCTTGCGTGTTTGCAGATTTAGGTAGTTTGAAGATCATTGAAGGATTTGAATACTTGTTGAAGGCCTCTCCTTGCATGTAAAGTCCCAATATCCACCAAAAGTCACTTTCAGGTCCGAATATCAAAATTTTAGAAGCAGACAACTGTGAAGAACCAAGGTGCAAACCGGGGGCTTCTGTTTCCCCTTCATAAATTCTAAAAATCTGGAAGAGGACTAAGTTTCCAACAATGGCGACCTAGTCTCACTAGATAGGTCTTTCTGTGATTTTCACATTTCCAAACACCCATTTGGCATAAACGGGCTCTAGACCAGTTTTCTCAAATCTAAGACTAGGTCGCCCAAATCAGCACAAGTTTCCTTTTCAGCTTTTATAACATTTTCATCAGCAGTACAGACCTCCATCAGATCCTTCTTCAAATTCTAGGTGCACACATTTTATCTCATTCATTTTTGTCTTAGTTTAATGTAAATTTCTTAGGTTATCTTGTACGTACTTGCATATCATTATGTGTTTTCCAGCATATTTGCATTCTTTAGGTTTTTCATTCATAGTTATTTTCTATTTTCCATTTCGAGCAATTAGACACATTCACACACATCACAATCTACCATCTTTGAATGAACTCACCCAAAAAACATGTCATCAGGTGAGAGAGAGTCCATTCTTCCATCCGAGCTCCTAGGTAAAAAACCCTAGGAGCCTAATTGGGGAATCCTCTTTCCCTTTTAGTATATCATCTTTTTGGTGGTTTAGAGGGTAGAGGGGAGAGACATGGAATTAGGGTATAGGGTCTAATGGTTAAGGGTAGAGGGGAGAGGGGAGAGATATGGAGTGAGTAAGGGTTAAGGGTATAAGGGTTAAGGGTTAAGGGTAGAGGGTATAAGGGTTTAGGGTAGAGGGTAGAGGGGAGAGAGATAGAATTAGGTTTTAAGGTTTGAGGGTAGAGGATAAAGGGTATAAGGGTTAAGGGTAGAGGGTAGAGGGGAGATACATGGAATTAGGGTATAGGGGTTGAGGGTATAAGGGTTAAGGGTAGAGGGGAGAGAGAGATAGGAGTAAGGGTTGAGGGTAGAGGATAGAGGGTATAGAGGTTAAAGGTAGGGGGAGAGAGACAAAAGGAGTGAGTGAATGAGAGAGGAGATGGGATATGAGGGAGATATTTGAGAGAGAGAGAGAGGGAGGGAGTGGGAGAGAGATAGAGGGTATAAGGGTTAAGGGTAGAGGGTAGAGGGGAGAGACATGGAATTAGGGTATAGGGGTTGAGGGTATAAGGGTTAAGAGTAGAGGGGAGAGGGGAGAGAGATAGAAGGAGTGGGTAAGGGTTGAGGGTAGAGGATATAGGGTATAAGGGTTAAGGGTAGAGGGTAGAGGGGAGAGAAACAAAAGGAGTGAGTGAATGAGAGAGATAGTTGAGAGAGGGAGTGTGGGTAGGAGGGAGAGATTTGAGAGAGAGAGAGAGAAAGGGAGGGAGTGGACGAGAGATAGAGGGTACAAGATAGAGGGGAGAGAGATAGAATTAGGGTTTAAGGGTTGAGGGTAGAGGATAGAGGGCATAAGGGTAGAGGGGAGAGACAATAGTGAGTGAAAGAGAGAGAGACTTGAGAGAGGGAGTAGGAGGGAGAGACTTGAGAGAGAGAGAGAGAAGAGGGAGTGGGAGAGAGATAGAGGGTAGAGGATAGAGGGGAGAGAGATAAAATTAGGGTATAGAGGGTATAGAGAAACAGAGAAAATAAATCTATGAAAAAACCAACTTTCTCATAACACGAGTGCATTTTGAAGAAGTAGAGATGTGATCATTTTTAGCAAGAAATAACGTGAGTGCATTTTGGCTTGTTATAAAAATGGTAAAAAAACTCAATATACTCATGAACTGAAGGCCCACATTCTACATATTCTCCTGGTTTTGCGCGTGCTCCGACAAAAAGTAGCTTTTTGATGATGTTGTGAAGTGTGCATGCATGTTTTTCACATTCCACCACCTTTTTCATGATCTTTCCACCACCTTTGCATGAAATAGCATAATTTTCACGTTCAAAGGCATATAATATCAATTTAAGTCCTAATTCCATTGAAAAGTGATATACAATTGAAGTTTGGAGGGGAACAAGCTTTTGAAAAAGTCAAATAGTTGAGGAGTTTAAAGAAAGAAGAAGCAAAAGCTACATAATTGGGTAGAACTCCTCCATTTAAAACTTTGTATTTTTAGGTATGTGAAGTCTTTACACATTTTATTTCATTCTATTATGGCTTGATTTCATTTTTGTTATTTTACATATTCCATGTTGATCATTGTTTGTTTGTCATTATAACCTTTGGTTGTCAATGCACATTTTAAATTACACAATTCTATGCACTTGCCAATTAAATTTTTAAACCACATATCTTTGAGGTGTTTTGTTATTTAACAATTGACTTACCTTATGTATGCTTCGACATTTTGCATGCACATATATATGACATATAAGTTTTAAGGAAGTAAAAAAAACATCATCTCTCAATCTTTTATTGTGGATGTGCATACCACTCTCCAAAGCTTTCTGATGCAGAGCATCTACACAATTCCACAAACTTCAAGGGTAATTCTGACCCTAATCCAAAACTAAGAAGATCAACAAAACTCTCAACCAAGATTCACTTAAAATTTCAACCAAAATCCACAACTTTGTAACTTGTTTCACTTTGCTAAAAGGCACCAAATTACCAAATTAGGTTACCAACTCACTGTAAGGAAACTCAGGTGCGGAAACAGCTTCCTACACTAATCTCTTAAGGAAAGTATGGTGCAAATTCGTTTTAAACCCTTACAATTTCAGATTCGTTAATCTACTTAACAAAGATATTGCAGCAATATACCATACATACAGAAAATGAAGAATGACACAATGATTTACCCTGGGGAAAACCTTTCGGTAAAAAACCCCAGCACTCCAAAACCTGCACAATGTATTATCTTCAACACAACGGTTACAACACACTTGCAATGCAAGTTCTTTCAGGAGATTTCCAACTCTTGAAGACAAAATGCGGCAGCATGAAAAAACATTCCAACAATACACTCACATCACAAATCTTCGCAACCCTAAAAAACGCTTATATCATGCGCTTCCCTTTTAGGGCAACTTCCGAAGATAACTGTATTAGGGTTTTACCATTCTCCGAGAAAATAGGAACTCGAAAATTTTTTTCGGGGCGATGCCCCGAACCCCACTATCGTGGAAGAGTGTACAGTACTCAACTTTATCAGTTGCCACATGTCTTCACCTGTCATTGAATCTTCCAGACATAGCTCTTACGTGTCATAGGAATCCGTCATAACCGTTTCAGCCATGATCTCCTTACACACAATTCAAGATGCCGACACATTAAGTGGAGTGACACATCAACATGCAAACTAGACATGTACACTCACACTTAATTACATTATTTGCAAGAAATACATTTTACAAAACAAATAATAAGAATAGGAATTATCCAAGGTTGAGACACCTTATTCCTAACACTCACCACATACCCTAAAAACACCTTGAACATCATTATCTTGACTGTTTCAAAACAAAAACACCATTGGAAAACTTTGAATCACTCAACTCATCAAACATTCTCACCAAGACACCAATTTGCACCTTGTTTCCACATTTCTATAAAGTACTAAAACAAAAAATCTTGACTCAAAACCTTTACTGATGTAACTAGGGGAGGTCTTTCAACACACTTATCACAAAAATCAACCAACAAAACAACTATTAGTTCTCCAAAATCTCTAATTCACACTATCTCAACCAATTCTCACAATTTCCTTGTAGCATCAAAAATCAGCTCAATTGGGTAAATCTTCGCAATGACCTTCTTTCAGAACAAAACTCGAATCATTTCAAAGACCCATCAAGGCACCTTTCAACATATCTCAAACACACAATAGGTTGCTTTATCACAACTCACTCAAATCAGGCATCTAACGCCAACTAGGCCTCAAATTAGGCCTATTTTGCAAAGGGACTCAATCTTAAAATTTTCCTTTCACTCCAAATTCACTTGGGCAGAAATCTACAAGTGTCAAAACTTGGGATTCCACACTTACTTGTTAGAAACTCATCCATCGAAGTACTGAACCCCAAAACCCTCTTTTCTAGGCAAAAACCTAGGGCTTTATTGAAAGTCTTCCTTCCAATCCTATCACAAATCTGCAATCACTTCAAATAGGAACAAATTGACCCGCACAAACTCAATTCATCAATAAATCACACTGCCCCAACATAATTCTCACTTTTCCATATCAAAACATCACTATTTCAGTTGGAAAACTGAATTTTCCCCTCTAGGGCAACATGCCCAACACCTTATTTGACCTCCCATGCACTCACAAACATTATACACACCTGAACCATTTTTTATTTGGCCATTCCATTGAGATACAACAATGGAAAATAGGTGGAATGGCCTAATTTGATATTTTAAGGCCTCCAACCCTTAACTCTGCTTTACACGAGCAGTTTTGGGAAAACAACTCAAACTCCCTCCAAATGGGATATTAGACTATCAAAACTCCTGAAAAACAAAGTTAATTCATGATACAAATTAATCCAATAAGTTTATGAGCAATTCGTTATTGTACGGGGCTGTACAGGTCTGAACAAGAGGGGAAAATACAAAAAATATGATTAAATCAACAATATTTCAATTGTTTCTTCTTCCAAATCTTCAAAAGAAAACTTAGATCAATGGATTTTACCTTATTTATGCTTTTTACCTCCAAAATAACTGTCCAAATCCCAAAAAATGACTTTTGAATGCTTATGACCATTGGTATTCCCTTACAAGGCAATTTTGCAATTTTTGATGACAACTTTTCAATGTTTTGCACTTTTTGCAAACTTGACCTTCTAAACACCTAATATTCATCTAAAATGACTAATTACAATAGAAAATGGTGTCATAGACCTTATTTTATGAAAAATTCCAAAAATTCTAAAACCTAGACCTTAAAACCTTGAATCGACCAAAACTTTTAAATAGTGCCCCTGCACCATTTACCAGGCTCAAATTATTCTTAACCATCATCATCTTAATAGGAACAAAGAAACATCTCCTTTTCATAACACAATATCATCAGTTTCACAACTTATTGCACTCAGTTTGTATATTTTTGCACATGGTAACCAAACTGCCTCCAAGCCTTTACCACTGTCATTTCACCAAACCCTAACATGTAGGCACCATTTCTTGCATGGAAATTGAAGCAAGGGATCAATGGCTACACAATTTTTTTGACAAGAATTAAAGACTAGGGCTTGATTGACTCCTTAACACTCTCACAAAGTCTCATCAAAGGAATAGGATTTCAAGGTCTCCAATCCACACCAAGGGTTTAAGGTCTTTGGATGAATCTTATAAGGCACCTAACAAGATTAAGAAAATAAACCATACACAACTTGAACACTCAAACTACCAAGAAACACCATTTTTTAGCAACACTACTCCAAACCACCTACAAGCTAGTAGTTCTTCCACATGGGACTTTCACTCATATTTTTTGACTCAGTTCACCAATCAATATTGTAAAACCCTTTTTGGATACCCTTTTCCAAGATCTAAAACATATGTCAAAACCACTATAGACTCTTTTGGAAGAAACAACTAAAACTAGCACTTCTCCATTGATGCAAAGTTTGCAGGGATCGACAATAAACTTGAAAAACGATTTAGAGATGAGTTCTTGACATACTTCCAAACACTCTCTCAAAGCCTCTTCAAAGGAATAGGCTTCCAAGGAATCAAATCCAAACTAATGTTTTAAGGAATTTGCATGAATCTTATAAGGAATCTAACAAGATTAAACCAAATAATCAAAAACAACTTGACCACTCAAACTACCAGGAACCTCCATTTGTATCAACTCCACTCCATAACCACCTACAAGCTAGTAGTCCTTCCTTATAGGATAGTCACTCATATATGTTGATCCCGATCACTAATCAAGATTGTATTAACCCTTTTGGATACCCTTTTCCAAGAACCTAAACATATGTTAAACCCACCATAGACTCCTTTGGAAGAAATGACTCAACCTAGCACTACTCCGCTAAGACAACAAGGCCATTTAGGCCACTTTAACAAAGAGATACCCTTGAAATATTAACACCCATCACTAATTTAAATTCCAACCCTCTATAATAACTACCCAAAGACTATTTTCACCATATTGGTGGAGCTACAAATATTTTACTCACCCAAATGCTTAGAACTTAGTTTTAGAGACAAATAGGCTTGCAACTAGGGAGGGTTTATTGGAACTCAACCCTCCATTTTGGGTCAAAACTCATAAGGAAACATTTAGGAAAACAACGCAAAATCACTCCAATAATCTTCCCAACTCTCGAATCCTTCTTAAACATTGAAAACTACCTGATATCCTTCTTTCCACTTAGTTTCAAGCAAAACCACCAAAGATAATAAGAATAAATGCATTTTTAGTGTCTCAAAACCCCAAAATAGGGTTTATTGACAATCATATTCCCACACCCTATCTCAACTTTCCAAAGCATCAAACATGCTCCAAATGACCTGCACAAGCTTAAACAACCTTAAAAAATTTCTACCCCAAGTGTTTACTACACTTTCCTTCTCATAATCAAAACCTCACCAAATCTTATTCCCTGCTCAAACTCCTACCATTTTGGACTCATTCCATAGAGTGGTAGGATTGACAATAGTTGGAATGAGTCAGTTTCTCATTTTAAGCAACCACAACCCTTCAAAACAGGGTTTCAGACCTTATTCATGACAAAAAAGACATAACACACCTAATGAACTATCACAAAACCAAAATTGCAACTTAGCTAGGTGTCCCTGCACCACATGGCTTCTCGATGCTTCCATTTTCAACATATCTTGCAATCATGGCATGCCACATTACCAAATTTCTTTAAGGAATTCCATCAAAAAAATTCATGTGACCTTTGTCTATGCTAGAAATACTCTTCTAGAGGATGATTGTAAGCATTTTTTTGAAGCCTTGAATGACATATTTCATTTATTTGAATCGATCCATTTTTAGGAACTAATATTCATCTCATTACAATGCTACAGGTAAAATTATCTACCATGCTGAAGAAATGAAAAAGGAATAAACTAACAGACGAAGAGTATGAAACCTTCAAAGAAAAGGAGAGAGAACAGGTGGAGGCATATTGTGAAAAGAAGAAATTGGAAACGATTGATGAAAACAAGCCAACTGAAGAGGAACCTCAATCGTCAAAAAGAGAACACGAATTGGCAGCACAAAATGCATGAATGTGAAAGCATCGTGGTAAGAAAAATTCACATACTATAGTTGGAGAAACACCCTCTATGACAAGTGAATATGAAGGGACACCATTAAACACAAGCGAATATGGAGGGATGCCATCTACCGCAAGTGAATATGGAGGGACACCATCTATCGCAATTGAATATGGTTGGACACCATCCAACACATCTAAAGTTGAGAGTACATCATCACTTAGATTTGACAAAGAAGGTATGCCATCATTCCCACGTGAACCTCAAGGTATGTCTTTTACTCCACCCATGAGCGAAGGTACACAATCTAGCCCACCTCAATTAAATATTGATGAAATTCATAATATTGAGGAGTATGTACCTAGGAGAACACCACCTAGAATTTTGCGTAGAAAGACAAAGTATTTGATTAATATTGATGAGAATATTTTGTAGCACATGGAAGGTAAGATTGCAGCACACACTTGTAGAAGATATGCTGATAAGATTTGGAAATTGTTCTTTGAAAGGCTAAATGAGACTGCAAGATGTCAATTATTTGTTGAAATGATGCGGGGTATAAAGTATAGAAACATCATGAAGAATCTTGGGTTGAGAACATCAAATAAATCGAGTGAAAACACTATTGTGAAGAATCTAATGGATGCTTATGAGAGTGTGGGTAAGACCTCACGCTCAAAGGATAGTAATGTCACCTGACATGTCATTACATCAACTTTGGTAAGTAGTCAAACAAAGAGAGCTCATCTCATTAAAAGGACTAGTGAAGAAATGAGAATTTGTAGAAGAAATTTATCAAGATCCCTTCAAAGGCAGGAAATAATTGAGGGCACTGATTCAAATGTATTATGCGCATTCTCGGGGAGACTACCATGAAAAGATAAAAAAGTTGTTGAAGAATTGAGAAAACTAATTGAAGAGTATTGTTTTAATAACACAAGGCCATCTCCGAATAAAAGGGATGTGGTAAGAAGGAGAATCGGTAGTTGGAACCGTGAGCCACATCCGAAGCATTTTTTGGATACGACTCAAACCCAATTTTTTTCATAAATTTCAATAGGATTATCCTCAAATTAGTATTTTTCAAAGATATTTTGAAATGCTTAAACCTTTTTATGTCAAGATAAATCACACATGCACTACTTGTTGTTGTAGACTACATATTGAATTCTCTAACCATTATGATGTTTATTTTTCTATATGTTTAGATTTGCATACTAACGATGTTTTGCAGGATTGTTGCTTAGAAGCCCCACCAACATCATCAAGAGAGTTCTAATCAAAAAAATTATGTGAAATAGAGGATGGCCAAATATTGTATAGGACAACATGCTTGGATGGTTCATGCGAGCTTAATGGTGACTTGTAGCGTATGCCAATATGTAAACATATGGAAAGCACAAATGAGGTGGGACAAAAACTAGTAGATTTTGCGAAGTATAAAATAGTGGCATACGCTACAAGAGATGGGTCTCAAGCAAAGAGGTGTGATTTTGTTATTGAGAAGATTCTAGTGTACCAGTTTATGTCCATGTTTCGTGACAATATAGTGTCTGAGTATGCAAGGCATACCCATAGAGCGTGATGGTTGGACACACAATTCAACCTATGCAAGGACACCTTTCTAGTTTGCAGCATAGTATCAGTGGTTGAATTTGCAGAGAATTACACTCTACAACCACATCATGAGGTGCAATCATAGTATTACAACTCCACACAGGTTTCAATATTTGTGCACATAGCATTCATTCATGAAACTGATAGTACAAAGGAACAAAGGAAGGTATTGAGGGAGTATCACTTTTATACTAGTGATGATTGCACACATTCTCCAGAGTTTGTGCAAGGATGCTTCCAGATGTTCTACAGTGATTTGGCTCAGAGGGGTATAGCTTACGGTCAACATATAATATGGTCAGATAATTTTGTAGCACAATTCAAGAACTCGATGTTCTACTGGTTGAGCAGGATGCATGTCATTACAGGTGTTCACATATGTGGAGATTTTGTGAGGTCGGACATGGAAAGTGGGAGCATGATGGTGCAGGAGCATGCGTGAAAAGAGCATTAGCATGAGAAGAGTTAAAGTATAAAGACAGTGCAAATTTGACAGATGTGAGATCAATCATCGAGTGGTGCAATGCTTTGATGGGTCCAGGTAATGAAGGTACATCTTTAGTTCATAGATTTTTTTAGTTGATGGATGATACTAACATTGCACCATATGAGGATTGTTGCACACTAATAGGATCGAGTGAGCTACACTCTTTTCTTAGCTCAGATATAAGTTCATGGAGTATCAATACACATAATATGACATACTTTTAGTCTTCACGTACAATGCACACCTAGAATGATTGTGAGTCAGGGGAGTAGGTTGATAAATGGTTGACTAGTTATCTTAGCCCACTTCACATGTATTGCCCTCTGAAGAAATTGGAACTAACACATATGGAATCATCAGTCGAATTTGACCACATATCAGATCTAGTTCAACCAAGTAATATATCTACTTTCTTAGTTTTTGAAATTCATATTGTTATCTTACTTTGCCTTGTATTCGTAATGTTGACTAATTTCAAGAGATTTGCTACACATATCAATGCAGGGCATGTTTATGCATTTATTGCAGATGAAGACAATGAAGAGGGAACAAACTATTAATTGTGTCATTGTGTTGAGGCTAAAAATAAATTGGAGGCCCAAGTTATAGATGGAGAAGACATCAAATACCCTATAGGATCAGTTGTAGTTACTGGAACGTGGCTTAGAAGATACCCACATAAGAGTGTTAAACATTGTCTGTTTTAGGACTTTGGCATGCATCGTAAGATTCTTCATTACTTGAACCTTGTTGTGGAATCCAATGTTTGTTTGACCAAATATGGGGTAGACCTTTGAACAAGACCTTGTTGAAGGTTCGTGAGTCTGACCATGAGGCAATACTTGACACAATAAAGAGTAGAGCAAACCCGGATGGTTCGTGGATAAATTTGTAAGTATGCACATTGGTTCTTATTAATTTATACTTGTATGCACATTAATTTATTTGATGTCAATGCTATCATCTTATTTTACTTTTCCTATTTGTAAGTAACCTGCTGAAAATTGATTGGTGTCCCCTTGCAGAAAAAATGTAGATTTATGAACCATCCAAGAGAATCCTGGCCAGAAAAGCAATGAAACATCCTTATTTTGATGATCTTGATAAATCTCAATTATGATTTTAAGCCATTACAAAAGTGCGTGCAAAGTTTGGTAAGGAAATTTCAAGATTCATTTGAAGTTAACCTTATCATGAGCACCTATGATGTAGACATTATAAGAGCATCTCGAATTTCAATTTATTCTATTCATGAGAGGTGTTGTGTGCAATAGGTATCTTGGAACTCCCAGTGAAGACGTATGACCACGAGTGAGTAAGTTGAGAGACTGGCATGCCTATCCTCAATGGAAGCATCAAGATTTATGCCTTGTTGTTCCCAGTTGGAACCAAATGGTGTGGATTTTTTGTTTGTAAGTTGCTTCCATCTATTTTAATTTCATTTCCATGTTGGATGCTCTTTCTTTTTCTTCTTTTCCTTTGCGTATTTGTAAGTAAACTACTAAAAATTGATTGGTCTCTCCTTGCATAAAATGCTGATTTATGAACCATCGAAGAGAACCTCAGCCAAAAAAGCAATGCAACATTCTTATTTTGATGATCTTGACAAATCTTAATTCTGATTTGAAGCCATTACGGGATTGCGTGTGAAGCTTAGCGAGGGAATTTCAAGTTACTCTTTTGAAGTTAACCTCATCATGAGAACCTATGATTTAGACATTATAAGATAATATTTAATGTATGAGTGACATTGTAAAAGATATGTGAGAAAGAAGTACCTAAGGGATTGTAATGAGATTTACTCAAATATTAAAATTTGGTGCAAGGCACCAAGGTTATTGAGCAAATTTGGTTCATGGAAGTCTTAAGTTAGTTTTGTGTTTTGAGTTTTTTCAATTGAATAAGGTCATATTAGACCAATTTATAATGTAATAATTCATGTTAGTTTGCTTTGGGGTCATTTTGGAGTTCATGTTACATATTTGTCAAAATGATGTAAAATTGCAAAAATTGAAAAATTGTCAATGTGAAAAAAGTGCAAAATATGTAAACTTGAAGAAGCCCAACGGTCATGGGAATTCAAAGGGAAGTTAGATCCATTTTCATAGGTTGGTTAAGGTTTAAATATTTTGGGAACTCAAAGGAAGAGGTTGTTGAAGGTTTTTGTGAAGGAAAAACAAAAAAAATCCCTTGATTTCTCTTGTAATTCTGTTTGTTTGATTGAATGTTTTTGTGACAGACTATTAGACTTGGTCGTACAAAAGTATTATGTCCTGAAATATTTTCCAATTGGTAGAGATAGGTGTTGATGCAAAACTAGGTGGGCCACATGCATAATCAAATAGATTAGTACCAAGATCATAAACCTAACTTGTTGATTGGCTCTCCAAAACACTCACAAAACTCAACAATGGTGTAAGACACCAATGGCTCCAATACACACTAAGGTTCTCAAAACTTCACATGAATTCAAAGAGGAATCTAACAAGATTAAAATTCTCATACAATATCAACTAAACCGCTCTCAAACCTGAAAAAACCATACTTAGCCACAAACCCACTCCAAACCTTCACAAGCTAGTAGCCCTCTCCCAAAGGACTATCAAACATATATACAGATCCAAATGGCTTCTCTAGACTATACCTACAGATTTAAATACCTTTTTCCATAATAATAAACATATCTCAAGATTACTATGGACTCCTTTGAAAGGAACACCTCAAAATCTCAGTTTACCGTACGGGCAACTAGGCCAATTAGGCCTCTTTTGCAAAGAGACACCTTCCCAAACACGTGCAATTCATTCAAAATCAAAGGAAAGTATTTATTTGGGTTACCAAACACAAGATTCCACAATTTTTAAAGCTCCAAATGCTCACCAATCTACCAATCCACTAAACCCTCACTTTCAAACCTCGAAGACTAGGTTTTCCAAGGAGCCTTATTGAAAATCACTCTTCCCACACTTAATTATCACAACCAACACCCCAAAAATACCATAGGTATTAGCTACATTTTGGATTTGGAGTGAAGGAAATTCATTGAGTTTTAAGAATTTTATTGTCAAATTATTGTCTGCGGGTCTGTACAGCTAGACATAAGGATTTGAAGACCAAAAATGAATAAATGACTCATTCGACCTATTGTTTCTCTCTGTGTCTCAGTGGAATGAGTCCAAATTGGTAAGATTAGATGTAGGAATAATATTTAGGAGTAGGGAAAATGTTTAGGAGTGTTTTTGGTTACTGTCCCAGAGGAAATTGGGTGAATTTTGGCTTAAAAATGGAGTTTTGATGTTGGGTTTTGGTGAAATTCTATTAGGAAACATTGGGAGATGATTGATTTGGCATGATCAGGCATATATTGAAGTGTTTGAAGCTTTGGAAGGGTAGGGAAGGTGAGTTGAGTGCCTGGGCATGATGCCCTAATTGTCAAACTATGTATTTTGAGTGAAATTTGATGGTTAGAGGAGGGAAGTCATCGAAAATCTTGGGGGAATTTTTTTGATGAACCTTCAAGCATGTGCAGACATAACTAAAGGTGTTTGAGTCCTTGGTTGGCTATGTAGAATCCTAGAATAATGTTTTTCAATAAACCCCTTGAGAATGGCATAAAGTGAGGGTTTCATGTTTTGGTGTCATAGGAAATGATTCTTTGATCAAAAGTTGTGGATTTGGAGGTTTTGTAGACTGTTAAGTGACTATCCATGAAGATGTAGGGTTGGAAGCACATGTGAGTGGGTGATGCTTTGTTAAAGTGACCTAATTGAGGTCTAGGACAACATAGTTGCATGATTTTGGAGAAGTTGGTCCAAAGTGACCTATGTTGCTTTTGAGATATGATTTGTAAGATGTTGAAGGGCGTCTAAAAATACAATTGGTTAGTGGGTTTGAGATTGGATCTAAGAGTTTTGGTCTAGAAACTAGGTCTACAGACCTACAAGATAATTTGAGTGAATTTGTGAAGAGTTGGAGAGATAGGTTTAAAAGGGTTACAAATTTGTTTCTAAAGGATTGAATTGTGATTGTAGGTTGATTTCCTCCCTACTCTGCATCAAAATTTATTGCTTCCCTCAAACATTTATAATTTAAGCAATGTAATCCCTTAATAGTCCAAATTGCAAAAGGGAAACAATATTTGACGACCTGTTACCCAGATACCGTGTTGGTTATGGGCATTCTGTTTAAGGCATCGAGATCACGTAGGGCACCTCTACAATAACCTATCTTGGTTTTTATTATCTCAGAGTCATTTTTCCGTGGTGTCCAATTTTGACTTGATGGAAAAAGTGTGAATTAAGTGGTGCAAATTTTGTTCTGCAACTTGTTTGACAAAACGGACTGTTCCAATGCATCCAAATAGGTATTTTTATGCTAGGAATGGTCCTCTTTCGCCCCCAAAAATGCGGAATCACTTTGAGCTACGTTCAACTAGATCGATCCCTTAAGGGTCCAAAGTGCAAAATCGTTGCAAACTTTAGCATGGTGTTATTCAGATACCGTGATGCTTAGAAATTTCTCATTTGATCCTATGGGATCACGTTGGGCCCCTCTACAATAAACTCTCTCGATTTTTGCTATCTTGGAGGCATTTTCCCATAGTGGAAAATTGTCACTTGGGGAAAAAGTTGTCAAATGCAAATAGTTGAAAGTTGCAAAGTGGTGCAATTTTCATTTTGCAACTTGTGTGACCAAATGGAGCGTTCCAACGCGTCCGAATAGGTATGTTTACTCTAGGTATAGAAAAAGTGTCAAATGCAAGCAGTGTAAAGTTGCAAAGTGATGCAACTTTGATTTTGTAATTCATTGCACGACTTGTACGGCTTGATGGTGACTCCAAATTGATTTGAATTGTTGTTTCAGTGTCCTATCTATCATTTTGACTAAGTTTGAGGTGTTCCCATTGTGGTTGTAGAATCTTACTGAGTTTTCCCTGTAGGTAGGTCTGAAACTTCAATTTTAAGGTTTTGAAGACATAAAAATGTGATTATGGCCCATTCCACTGGCTGTATTTCCTGTAGCTAAGTGGAATTGGCCCAGTATGGTAGGATTTAATTGATTGAATGATTTTGGGAGCAGGATAATTGTCAAATTTGAATGTTTTGAGTGAAATTTGATGGTTAAAGGTGGGTAGGTGAGGAAAAATCTTGGGGCAGATTTTTTTTGTGATAGATTAAGCATGTGCAAGCCATTTGAAGCATGTTTGATGCATTGGTGAAGTGTAAAGAAGTTGGGAAGTGGGATTTTCAGTAAACCCCTTTGTAACTTGCTAAAAATGAGGGTTTTGTATAAATAGGACTTAGTGAGCGATTCACTGGCTAAAATTTATAGATTTGGTGGTTTTATAGACTGGTAAATGACTGTTCATAGGTATTTGGGGTTGGCAGATTATTTAGAGGAGAGTTTCTTTGTAAATTAGGCCTTTTTGGCTTAAGGGGACATCGTAGAAGCGTTAGTTTGAGGGATTTGTTCCACAAGAGTTATATGAGAATTTGAGATATGTTTTGGTATGCCTTAAAGAGTGTCTAAGTATATAATTGGTTAATGGGTTTGAGAGTGGAGTTGTGAGATAGGTCCAAGAAACTAGGTCTGTAGACGTACAAGGCAAATAGTGAAGTTTTGAAGAGAATCACCCTAGTGAGGGTTTTGGAGATTGAAGGCTTGTTGAAATTATTTAAATTTGTGATTGGAAATTGAAGGCCTCCCTAATGTGCATCACTTCTCTCCCATTGCAATTTTGGGTGGATGATTACTTTCAAAGTATTGGGAATGCTTTGCCTATTTTCTAGTTGGCAGTTGCCATTCTAGAAGGCTCATCTCTTGATATATTTTATACTCATTCTTAATCAATTATCAAGTTAATAATCAGTGCATTTATTTACAGATAATCTTTTCTTTTCAATTTGTGCAATTTTGGAATTTGTAACTCTACTAGTATTCCTAGAAATATTGAAGTTGTTTAGCATCGACTAATAAAGTTGTTTAGCATCAATCAATTAATATTCAAGACAAATCATGAAGGACAAAAATGAGCAATGCAAGGGCTAACCAATTTATAAGTATACATGTGAATAAGTCAAGCATGTACATGTGAATAAGGGAAGCACAAATACTCTAAAGCACATAAGCCTTGAAGTATACACACGAATACATAGTATACACAAATTAATACAAAGTATATGCATGAATACAAAGTACACACATGAAAACACATAAGTTGCAAAGTATACATTGGAATACACGTAAGTCACAAAGTATACATGTAAGTTGTAAAGTATACACTTGAATACATGTAACTCATATCTATTGAACCATGGATTTATAATGCAAATATGGATACCATCGATAAAAAAGATTTGTATTAACCAAATATCCATGTAGGCATACATCAATATATGTCGATATAAGTATAAAATATAGGTATAAAATAGCTATAGAGGCTTATGAGAATGCCATATAGGCATACAATGTCAAATATATCCAATACAAAATATGTACAAAAATGTCATATAGGCATACAACAAAGGGCTCTGGAATCATAAGTCATCGCTTTCCATCCCCTCAAAATAAACTCTTGCCCTTTGCTTGTTGATCGAATGGCGATACGTCTATCACTCGTTTATGTTGTGGTCGAGGATTGCTCTTGGTGCTCCTCCTCGGGTTTAGTTCTTGGTCAAGTCTTATCTGTTACGATAAGAAGTAAAGACATTAATATATAGAAATTACATTTTAAAAAATGATATATTTAACAAAATAATCACTTACCGCTATCTGATGATCACTCTCCACGAGGGAAATATTCAAATTCCCATGTTGAGGCATGTTGAAGCCCTGTATAAACCATCCAAATAGAAATTAAACTATGAATCAATAATGGTTTGATTTTTCACTAACTAACATCTATAACAACGAATGTAAATTAAAATTTAGTAATTTTCCTCATACCTCCCCTTTGAAAGCTATCGAGGATTCTATAGCAGATGAAACACCGATCCCATTGCCCTCTGAATATTCAGAGGTGTTTCCGCTTGCAAAAGTTCTGAAAATAAAACAACAAATTATTCAATCACGAAAACTACAATAGCAATCCATGTCATGACTTATAATGTATGAGATAATGAACAAAATTTTGAGTACTTGTTAAACTATATATTTTTTACTATCATTCTTAGTATTTACCCTATCCATATCTTGTTTGAAAGCACGTGTTTTTAGGGTTTTACCCACAGCAACAAGCCGGTGAACCATTTGATAAAATGCTTTTGTAGACATGTACGATAACTGTGGTGGCATAGAGAAGGGAGTGAGTTGTTTGAAAAAATTCCTCAAAGAAATGGGGTCTCCTGGTGATGGAATTCCATTACAAACAAATGCATGTCATTGCATTCCATCACCATAAGACCACATTTCTTTCAGGAATTTTTTCAAACAATTCATTAAATTATCTATGGTATTATTGCTTACTATTATGCTTTGATATAAATTTTTCCAACCATCCATAGTTTGTTGGAAAGCACCTATTTTAGGCTTTTAGCCATAGCAGCAAGGAAGTGAGTAGTTTGATAAAATGCTTTGGTACACATGTATGGAAAATGTGGTATCATATAAAAGGTGGTGAGCTCTTTGAAGAAATGCCTCGAAGAAATGTGGTCTCATGGTGATGGAATTTTTTCAAACTACTCACTGCCTTGTCTATGCTATTGCTTACTATTATGCTTTGATAGATTTTTTCCAAGCATCCATAGTTTTTTGGAAATCACCTTTTTTAAGCTTTTAACCATAGTAGCGAGGAAATGAACTGTTTGATAAAATGCTTTGGTAGACATGTATGGAACATGTGGTAGCATAGAAAATTTGGTGAGCTGTTTGAAAAGGTGCCTCAAAGAAATTGGGTCTCATGGTGATGGACATCACCATGAGATCACATTTCTTTGAGGCATTTTTTCAAACTACTCCTTGCCTTGTCTATGCTATTGCTTACTATTATTCTTTCATATATTCCTTCCAAGCATCCATAACATAGACAAGGTAGTGAACTGTTTGAAAAGATGCCTCAATAAAAAGTGGTCTCATGGAATGCCATGACAAGAAAACGCAATTGGAAGCTGCTCCTACTTATAACTTATGCTATGTGAAGTAATTGCATCACTTCTTATGTTGACTTTCTAAACAACTATATTGTAGTTGAAATTTTTTCATCTATCAACATCTAGTTATTAGTTATAGAATGTGAAGTAATGCTTTGAGTTTGAAAGATATGCAATGCAACATAATCAATGATGTGAATATAAACTATGTGAAAAAATGTATTAAGTACAATTCATTAGTTAAAATATTTATTCTATTACCTGTGTGAAGGTTTGACTAAATCCACTGGAACTTGGAGGTGTTCCCTTGAAACCTCCAATATTAGCCTATTCAACATGCAAAATCACATATTAAAATACCATTCATAAAACAATGTTATTAACATGTAATAAATTTATAATTGTTTACTAGTTACATGCCTCAACGGTAGGTGCAGTGGAGAAATAAGCAGGTGTAGGGCTGGTGTATCTAGTATCAACACTGTGACCCTGCAATTTTATTAAAATCATAAAACTAAATTAGTTAATCTTGCATTTCAAAATCGAAATTTAATAAATTAAATTCAATAAACATGCTAACTTTTATCTGAGTGTCAATGCCATAGGCCTCATGCAAAATGTCAACTTCCCTCACCATCTCCATAGCTGCAGATGGATCCTACGTAGCAGCCTCCTGAGTGTCAGTGGGGTCATATGAACAAGTCGCCCCACAAGATTGACACAAATAGGATTGAAGCCCACCACTCGAAGACTCCCCTAGATGGCACTGTAGAATAGGGTTGGCATGCTGGATGACACTTTGGGTCAAAGTGTTGATGGCCTAGAAAGTCTCTACGTCGACACTCTCCTTCGCGTTGGAAGGGATAATGATGTGCTCATGAGGTGACCTAGCGAGAGGTCGTCTCCCTTGCCGCATAGGATCCGGCTGTGCACTGGGTCTATCTTGAGCCGAACCCCCACCTCTCTCTTGGAAGTCCCTCATATCAAAATAATTTGGAAATTTGTTCAAGATGAACTCACAGTATAGTTTCCTAAGGAAATACTGTAGGACTTCACAATTGTTGCATGGTGGGTAATCAAAAATTGTGTACCACCTATCCCAAAAAATTTCCTAATCTATTGGTGGTGGCATCAATGAATAGGAAACCTCTTCGCATTGAGTGTAAGATTTGCATTTGATCGTGGTTTAGTGAATAATGAGCACAAATCACCTTTTGTAATTTTTAAATCTTTTACATCTTTATATGATAATTTATCTTGGTAATAAATCCTAGCCGCTTGCCTCCTATCCTACCAACCAGTTAATTTTTTGTTGATTGAATCTACATGTTCTAACATTTATTTTAGTGAATTTTCGAGGGTCATTCTTTCCGCGGTTGAACCGTTTGGATTGTTCAACCTCTTGATTAAATCCTTAAATTGTTTTTTATTGTTCTCGATTTCACTCATTAAGTTCTACTAAGTGCTAGGAGGATGTTCAGGGATTGGTGGAGGATATTGAGGTTGTGGTTGATTAACTTGAGGATTTTGTTGTTGTTGTTCTTACTGTACTTGTTGATTATTTTGTTCCTCTTGTTGTTGTTGTGCATGTTCAGGATTTTGAGGAGGGTTTGCAGGTTGATTAACATCTCCTACAAATTCAAAACAAAAAACAAACAATCCTTAGGTCTCTCAGACCTCGTCATCGTTGCGGTGAAATCCTTGTGATGAAATAGAAACTATTGGTGAATAATTTTCCAAAATACCTCCTAGAACATGAGTGCGGAATATGTTGGTTTGGGGCATGGACAACAAAAAAACACAGTCGAAAGTAACAATGAATTTGATTTCTAGTTTTTTTGCTTTTAATAGCTCATAATGCGAGTGTGTTATAACACGGTCGCATTATGGGCTCATTGTGGCCGAGCCTCAGGCTTGGCACACCAAGCCATAACGCAAGCACGTTATAATGTGCTCGCGTTACGAGCTTTGAAAACTTTTAAAAAATGTTGGCCACAAAATTGCGACCCATCTTTCTGCACTTACCCACTTATAAGGTCTATAATCATTATGTAGTCATATAACTTGCCTATATCCTGAATGTGAAGTAGGTTACCAATAGTATCAAGTTGATCGTTAAAATATGTTTGTTACAGTGTGGTTTTAGTGTCATTAAAAGGAGTCATTTTACTTACATTATTGTTCAACCATAATTCGAACTCGAATTGGGTAACCATGTTTCTAGTTCATAATGCATATAAAGAGGTCTATACCATTATATCCCATTCCATGTAAAATATTAAAGTAGGAATATATGTCACTCCCCTTTTGTATAGTCAGTAGTTCAAGCCCTCAAAAAATGAAATAGTTTAATATTAAAGGATTATCCTAATATCGTATAAATATGGCATGGTTTAGGTAGATGGAAAGTCCCAAATTCTTGGGTCCTTTAATAAATTTCATTTGATAACCATCAGGGCCACACATCCCTTTTACTGAGTCAATAGAGTTTCAATTTCTAAAGTTTGAGCAATTTGCATGTTACCCAACCATAGCTTAACTATATCCATACATTTTAACAATAGCATTCACCCATATTCCTAACCTAGTAGGAGTACCCACTTGGTCACACACACGTAAATGTTATATCATAAAGGGGTCCCAACAAGTATTTGACCTTATAATCATTTATTGGTCATATCAACCTAGTTTATTTTATTTTTATTTACAATTAACAAATACATTCATATGGAGGTACAAACATGACTCATGCCAAGAATCTAGACATTTAGATTTTAGCCCATGTTTCAATTCATTGGAATCCCTCTATCATTCTTCTATTTCATAAGTCATTTCCATTTTTATATTATATTGAACAATAAATCATCACAAAGATAATAACATGCATCTCCTGAATTTCTAAAAAAAAGAAGGTATAACATCCAATGGAATAAGTTCGATCAACAAGCTTTGTAATTTCATTTCATATTAAATAACATACTACTAAAATTGAGTGAAATATACCATCAAACTCTCTAGGTGCGGCATACCCAACTAAAGAAGTGCAATTCTATGGTGAGGTATAAGAAACATCCCTTTGGCAAGGCTACCAACTCAAAACAATATTTGTTGTAAATCTATCCTAGGGCTGGTAAACTTGAAGGATAAAAGAAGTATTTTATCTTTTTAAATCATCTTTTAACATCCACACCCTCTTTGTTAAATGGGAGGAGCTCCATTAGTAATAGTTGATCAATTTACAGTGTTACATGCTCATATGTAGAAATGTTCACGTACTTAATCCCCTAAACCACCATAAAATTACATGCTACAACTATATAAGAAAATATGGAAAATTGGGATCAAATAAGTTTTAGCCCACTGCTGAAATGGCAGAATATAGGTCCTCAAGTGCATGCGGTCTCCCTTCCTCCACTTGATTGCTTTGGACACATTATGTCTAAGCGTCCACATTCAACATTCACATTCACCATGGTAGTTGTGTAAATCTAATGTTTCAAAAATCTCCATTGTTTGTGCTTTCTTTAACGTTTGTTCCCATTTTCTTTTGCTTCAAAGTTTCTAAAGCCTTTTCAACTAATCACTTTTGTGCATATCCTACAATCTTTTGTGTTCCATGAAACCATGTTCAGTTTCAGGCGCCTTCTAATAATTGTGCCTCACTTTGGACTGCCCTCCTCCAATCTCGTTCAACCTCTTCTTTTTATCCTTGTACGCCATTATTCTCCTATTTCTCTATATTATTTCTCCCCCTTATACACCTTCTGATAGATATCCTCTACCATTTATGCTTTAAGAGACGTCTCTGGCATATCCAAAAGCTCCTATTTCATCGCTTTCAAAGAGGATGTTATCAAATATTTTTGGAGTATGGTTTCCTGCATCTCCATCTATCACACCAAACACTAAATTATGCCTCCAAATAGCTATGGTTACCCCCTTCAATCGCCCTCCTGCAACTTTATTCTCTATCGATCTCCCCTCTGCTACTTGTGATCTACCCCTCCTTATTCACTTTTCCTCCATAAAACAAAGCATGAATCTTCATACTAGGGGTGTCGTGGGGGTTTAAATGTTGCCAGCACCATATCTTTTTCCATATCCTGCAGTCTTCTCGTGCAAAACAATGGATGCACATACCTTCACATGATTTGCGAGGAAAATGGCAGGGGTGCCATTCCTTAGTAATTGCACAACCTCTCCTTCCTATCCGGTCACCCTTTCTTCATTCACGCATGGTCTCCTCACCCTCTCTATCCTTGTCATTTCCTTCCATACTCATGCCATTACTCTCGATGACTACCATTCCAAAGGTTTTGACGGTGTGGGATGTGACATGGGGATACCTCTAAACATGCACTCCATGTTACTTAACTGATTTGAATCCAGGTCTCTAACGATCCATGAACAAACCAATTGAGCTCAATCCCATGGATTGGATAGTTACTATTTTAGCCTTGATGTTTGGTAATAGGTAAACCATCACTCTGATCGCTGTCACCCAACTATGGAGTGAAATAACAGACATGCTTATATACACCATCTTATTATCTCTTCCATTTTGTTTTGAAAAATAATTTTCTATTTCACGTCGGTCCTTAAATTGGATGTAAAGATATTTGAGAATTGCATTTACCTTGTTCAAAATTTCAAAGTGAAATGCCCTTACCTATTAGGTGGTTTGAGGATTTACTTACGGAATTTTTAAAATGTTGTTCTTATGACACAAGTAAGAGGAGGATTAGCATCTGCCCAAGAAAATGTAAAATCTCCATCTTGAACACAATAATTTTTTTTTTTTTTAAATGCATAACTACCCACTTAAACGATGGAGCACTTTACATGAACCTTAATAGTGTTAACTTCAATACTTCCTCTCCATTCCTATGGTGGCCTCATCTCATTTTTTCCAAATATATGCTTGCACAAAAGAGTGATGCGGTCCCAAGGTTAAGTCTTTCCTATATCTACAACTTAAGCCTCGAGGGTTCATGATGACCCTGCCTACATATCCCCTCGTGGGAATTATAGGCATTGTAGTTCGCACCACAATGACAGAGGGAGTTCAATCTCACCTCTGGTATGAGATCTATTATCTCACCTTTAACCGATGACTATTAATTTAGAATAGGTAAGCTATCAATGTAGTCAATTATAATATAATAATAATTTTGCCATCAAGTGTTGGGTCCATACCAAACATTACCAAGTATTATAGTGTACAAACATTCACAATAATCACAAGGGGCATATCATGCCCTAATCCCAAAGATCATACACAATGTAAGTCACGAGCATACCTCCATATACATAAGATGACTAGCTCGTACACGTCACTAGTGTAAAAGTGATTGGATCATACACAAATCATAAGTATAATGTTGATTAGCTCATGCGTACATCACAAGTACAACAATGATTGTCTCATACACATAGCACATTTATATTAGTGATTGGCTCCAACATATATCACAAATACACAGTGACAAGCTCTAACCATATATCACAAATACACAATAACGAGCTCCAACATACATCACAAATACATAGTGACGAACCCCAACATACATCACATCCACTTTGGATGGTTAACACAACACATTGGCTAACACATCACAATGGCTAACACATGTTCATAATGCATCTCAAATAGAAAGAATATCGGTGTATTACGCACTACACCGTGGGTTCTATCCTTCCACCGATCTTCTACACCATTGGACAAATGGGAAGAGGATTCAATGCATCCCATACTACATCACGGGTTCGTCCTCAATCCCACAAGGCTAAGTATATAGTCTGACAACTGAGAGGGGATTCAGTGCATTCCATACTACACCACGGGTCCGCCCACAATCCCAAGGGTTTCCCCAAGTAGTGAACCTACCAAACCCAGTGGATTCCAACTTCAATTGCCTATAGGCCACCGATGACAAGTCTATCCACCCAGGAAGAAGTAGCTCCTGACATATACCACCTTGTGACCTTAGTGATATTTTCAGCTATCTTCTTCAAAATCCCGAGTAACACTTGGCATCGGTCACTTTTGTGCTTACCAATGACAACCAGTGAACCCTCTCAATACGCGGTTAGCTCCAGATTACCGTTACTTGCACGGATGGGTCCCTACTCGTGCAACCACTACAGCCATATCATAACCAAGGTATCTTGCTACCTTCACCTCCATAAACCAGGTGAATGTTGACTAATCCCTACTAGTAGCCCAGACATCAGTCATTGGCACGATCCAAGGACTACCTGTCACTGCTCAAATATCCTGGAGGTTCACTCTTGGGTGGGTCATACACAACATGAATCACAATATCAATCCACAGATACACAGGCCTATACATAAACACATAGATATGGAGTTGAATTACACAGACACATAAGAGATACATGGAACCAACACGAGATGGACTTTACCCATTATATACATATAATCAAATACCCATTATAAAGTAGTCAATCTTCGCTTATTATATAAAAGCATAATATGTATTAATACACAATATTAGATTCCCTTAACTCGTTCATACCCAATTGGTACCCATTCAGCCTCAAACTGAAGCTTACAAAAGAGAGAAGGTCAAACCAATCAGGAACAACCCCAACATTTGGGAGTTATCCCC
This sequence comes from Sequoiadendron giganteum, assembly GCA_007115665.2. NCBI lineage: Eukaryota > Viridiplantae > Streptophyta > Pinopsida > Cupressales > Cupressaceae > Sequoiadendron > Sequoiadendron giganteum. Next base: position 174,867,015 of record CM021107.1, on the reverse strand, counting down.
CCTAGACCCCCCCCCTCCCCCCCTATGAACTTGAAGTCACAAGGGCATCCTTCGCCCAAGGACTGCCTACGTTCCCACTTCCAAATGGGTCAAAGTCACACATAGTTCTCCTCGTAGTCTCTCAAGGATGCCTACACACCGGTTCCCATATCTTAGGTTCCGTTAATTACTATGTCTTACTTTGAAAAGATTCATTTTAAATGATTCTCAATAATTAATAATGCTTAAGGACAAACAAGGAACTCCAATACCATTCCCAATTGAACCACCTATACCACAACACTTCCATCCAAGGGCATCAAGGTCTCTAATTAGACCTCACCACCGATGTTAATTTCTAACTCAAGGTGAGCATCCCCGAACCCTTATAGCTACCTATTGAGGGTAATAAACAACATTTGGTCCTCAGATAATAGTTTATAATATAGGGTCGATTTTATTTAGGATTTAGAACGTAATATGATGGTCTTAGAGGTCAAAAGTGTATTGGTTCTTGATATCTTGAACCATTATATTATATTAATGGAAAAACCCCTTTCATATATGAAGATAACATAGTAGAATAATTATCTCTCTTAGGATGCATTTACTAATAGTAAGAGCAGTAATGCTCATCGTCCATTCACAATGAGACAATTATGTGATGCCCTAATATGGCTCCAAATTGTTATTCGATTAATGTGATTAAGCAACAGGATCCTACTAATTTATGAAATCAATGGTCATTAGGAAGTGCCTTACCTCGATCAGGCCATACAAACATATTTTTTTGAGAGATAAAACACACTAGTTATAAACTTGTTCTAAACAAAGTTGCTATGCAAATTGACTCTAGATGGTTGGCAACAATTTATCTACAAGATCATTAGATGATGATGCACACTCAATAACATTGATACTTGCAATATTATTCTTAACATTTTGATTCATTTCATGTTATAGCACAATCCCCTATTCTTATAATATTCTAGTTCATAGGCTAGGTAGTTTATTCACACTTGTCATTTAATCTAAATCTATTCTTAATGGTCATTAGTAAGGTATCGAGAGATGCTACGCAAGATTTATCTCTTAACTCACAAAAGGAGAAAACATTGCATTCACTAATTACCTTCAATAAGAATAGTAATACTATTATCTTATGATTTTATTTATTGTATGGTACAACTTAATATTCCTTGTATCTCATAATTATGTCCCACTAGATAGGGTTTAATAAGATTTGACTCATGTTTATTTTTTTGTGCATCATAATATTCCTATTAAACACCAATTGATGGCTATTCATGCGTAGTTTAAATCAATATAGTGCCAATGTTTAATCCAAGACAAGTAAATTAAACCCAAGATGTATCCAAGGTAAGATACACTCATGCAACAATCAACCACTAAATGTACAAGTTAGGATAATATGGGGTCAACAAGTTCTTTATAATACCTCTACACCTTTCTCCTAGGGAGGAAAGGTTATAATAGGTTTCAAGGATATAATGGTCTTAAAGACATAATTCCAAGTTGTCATGCTTAGATGGTATGCACTATTACGTCTAATATTTTCCAAACTTGAAAGGTTCATTAGACATAACTATTCCAACATAGGAGTACACAACTCTTTTTTAGGTTCCGCTCAAGGGGTGAAGCACTATGTTTATTAGTGTGACACATGCTAATTATTATATAATTCTATATGGAGGCTAATAAGATAATGGGTGGTATATTATATTCATATCATCTTACATTAATACCCACTTCATGACCAATCTTATCCGGTTAAGGTCAAGTTTTAATGTTAGCCAATTTCATTCAAATAATTACTAATATTGTTAAAATCACATCCATCCAAGAATTACAAAGACTAGGTGAAATTTTTTGGATAAATATCCTTTAATATGACTTCCAAACCAAACACGATAATTAATTTGATGGTGTATTCCAACATCAAATGGTCAATCATCATAATGATAGTATAAAATTAGTAGAGATAATATCTTGCATTCCATGAACCCACATTTCCTTTTGGGATCTCGTCCAGCCTGGGCACAACTTCTCTCTGCTCCCATATTTCTGTGTACACCTCTTCTAGGACCGTTGTAATGACTTCCACCTATGCCTTGCAGTCACCCATTGACTTCTTCTCCTATTTGTCTCCCACCGCCTTCCGTCTCCTCTTGTTTCTTCCTGAAATAGAGCTTTAAATGGCAGATTAGTGGAGGATTGAGAGTCTCCCTCTGTGCATCGACCTTCATTCACATCTATAATTCCTCTTTCTTATCACTCCCTTATTCGTACCTCTAAACAACCACACCATATGATCTGCATTAATCTCTTTATACTCTTCTTTCTCTGCACCATCACTTCACAAGGCAAAGGAAGATGCAGAATCTAGGTGTAAACTGGAAGCAGAAAATCAGGTTCTCAAAGAACAAATATTGAACCTTCAAGGCAGCATAGAAAGGGGACAACAAGAATTGATTACAATAAAACAAGAATTGGGTCAGTTGAAAATAACAAGTAATGAGAAGACAGAAGTGGCAAAACGAGGTGACACGACTCAAATAAAGGAGTTGCAATCAGCATTGGTAGACATGGAAATGAAAGAAAAACAATTAAAAAACTACATAGAAGAGGCCAAATCATGGTCACAAGTTGTAGGCAAGTCAACAAATAAACAAAAAGAAATAATAGAAAAACAAGTCAAGACACAAATAAGGGAAGAAAATGTGAAACAAATTAAGGCTACGAATATTATTATCAAAGATTTGAGGGATTTCAGGGAGAAGGAAAGAACCGACATTTGAGCAAGAGACTTCCTCAAAGAAGAGTTGAAATGGACAGGGCATATCCAACAAGCACACAAAATTGGTAAGAAAATAGAGGGTGGAAGAGATAGGCATATAAGAATTATCATGCAAAATATAGAAGACAAGAATGTGATCTTAAGAAATAGAGGATTACTCAAAGGCACTCACATCTATCTAGACTGAGATTTGACTTTTTCTCAACAAGAAGCACAAAGAAAAGAAAGGGAGAAAGTAAAAACAACAAGAAATGAAGGAAAATGGGCTTGGCTAAAGAATGGGACAGCCCAAATTAGTGGCCGTTTATCAAACAAGAAATAGGGATTGGGGGCCCCACAGGAACATCTTTGTATAGTGAGATGGAATTGTAGAGGTTACCCTTGGAGATGAGAACCTGGTCTGGGGTCCATAGCAGATAGGAAGGACATCATTATTCTTACTGAGACACATGAGCATGAGGGTTGCAAAGTTCCTGATTTTGATGGGTACATGAAAACTTTAGTTTGAAATAAAGGGAGTGAATCGGGCAAAGGACATGGGGGTGTAACAGTTTTGATCAAAGAGAGTTGGGATGGAGTTGTAAAAGTAGAGAAAGAAGACCGAAATAAGCAATACATATGGCTGTGAATAACAAATAATGGGGTCACTTTCAGATTGGCAGCTTGTTATTTTGCACCGCAAAACTCAAAAATTTATAAAAAAAGAAAGCTAGACAACAAAGACCCCTATGCTTCATTAAAAAAAGACATATCTATATTTAGCACCTTGGGGAAAATAGTTTTAATTGGTGACTTCAATGCAAGAACAGCTAACAATCAATTTCTCCAGTTGAATAATGAGGATAGGGGAAACAATAATCCTTTATGGCTAGAAGAGGGAGATGATCAGCCGTGGGAAAGAACATCACAAGACAAAAATGAGAATGTTTCACACTTTGGGGCAGAACTATTAGGGATATGCAACTTATATAGCTCTTGGTTATTTGTAATGGCTTGAAAGCCTAGCCAAGCTCTAGTAATATCACATGCAAAACTTATAACGGACAAAGTGTGGTAGACTATGTAATTTGCTCTTAGAGTTTTGTTTCTAGGATTTTGGAGTTTGAAATCGAAGAGTGTCCTCATGAGCTGAATTCTGATCATGCACCTATGTTCGTTACCCTTGGCATGGTATCAAAAAATCATCACGACAAGCAAGATCAACAAAAGCAAAATGAAACTATTCCCAAAGGTAAAATACTCATAAACCGGGAAAATCAAGGTCTCTTTAGTGAGGTTTTAGAGCAGCATTTTCATGAAATAGAGAGTAACATAGGGGACAAGGCTGCCAATGGGACTGTGAGTCATATTTGCAGCAATAATCTGATTCCTATAATTCACAAGGCCTTGGATGTGTGCAAACGATCTCGTCCAAGGAAAGAGGCTGCAAACACTTTCCCGGCTAACCCATGGTATGATGAAGAGTGTAAGACAACCAAGAGAACTTTGAAAGAGTGTGGGTTGAGCAAAGAAAACAGGAATAAATATGAGAAGTTGGTGCAAACAAAAAAAGAGGCGTATGTCAATACAAGAAGGAAAGAGTTAATTTCTCTTGGAAAACACAACCCCAAGGGTTTTTGGAGGGAATTGCAACAAAAGAGAAAGCAAATTGTGAATAACATAACAGATATTCAATGGTTAGAATATGTAAGGCACCTTTATGAGAGAACCCAAAGGAAAAATTCCACTCCCATGGTTAGCACGTCAAGAGATCTTTTCATAGCTGAAGATATCAAGCAAGGTATAAAAAATTTAGCAAATGGCAAAGCGATGGACATAGATGGGCTGCAAGCTGAATTCCTAAAGTGGGGAGTGGAATCCTTGCTCCACACATCAAAAAATTGTTTAATGATGTTACTCGGGATGGTTTTCCATCGGAATGGACAACTAGTGTCGTCATCCCTCTCTACAAAAGTGGTGACATTAATAACCCATCTAACTACCGCACTATTATGGTCAATCCTATTTTTGACAAGCTTTTTGGGAGCATGTTAGAGCGTAGAATAAGCAATTGGGTAGAAAAAGAGGGAAAAAGAGAAAAAGGGCAAGCTGGTTTTAGGCCTAAGTACTCTACCATTGATCACTACATCACTCTTAGGCACTTGATTGAAAAAATATGGGACACTCAAGGTGAAGAAGCCTTTTGTTGCTTCGTTGATTTTAAAAAAGCCTTTGATACGGTACCTAGAGACAAACTGTGGAACAAAATGGTTGAATTAAATATACCAGACGAGTATAGGGCTGCAGTCCATAGGCTTTATGAGCAAGTCAGAGCTAAAATCAAAACAAGTGAAGGTATGTCTGAGTGTTTTGGCAGCGATATCGAGGTCAAACAACTTGGTTGTCCTCTATCACCCACTCTTTTTGGGCTATACATTGACAAGCTAGAAGATTGGTTAAACGAAATGAGCAAAGAAGGGGGTATTCAGTTGGTTGGGTATGTGGTGAAGTTGTTGCTATATGCCGATGATCTTATTTTAATCTCAAAATCTGCACATGGTTTGAAAGAACTTTTGAAGGCCTTAGATCTATTCTGCCAGGAAGTGGGAATGCAAGTGAATACCACAAAGACTAAAATCATGAACTTTTCCCTAAAGAAGAAAAGGAATCATGATAACTTCCTTTTTGAAGGAAACCCTTTGGAGATAGTAAATGAATACAAATACCTTGGAGTTGAATTTCACTATAAGCTTAGCTGGGAGACTAGTAGAACCAAAAGGATACATGGAGGGTGGAAAGCTTCTTTCTTATTTCAAAATAGGAGCAAAAAAGTTGAACTTTGGGATTGGAAGACTAAGAAAACCCTCTTTGGTTTTTTTGGTCACTCTGGTGGTTCTTTATGGCTATGAAGTGGGGTAGCAACATGTCAAAGTATTGGTGGAGACAACTTGAAAGAATTCAAAAGCATACCATCACCTGCAACCTTAAAGTCAAAACCTCAATCCCTTATGATATTCTCTTGGTTGAATCAGGAACCTTTCCATTGGAGGCTTTGGCTATAATTCGCTTGCTAAACTACTTAAAGAAGGTTGAAAACATGGATAACCACCGCTGACCCAAAATAGTTGTGAAGGAGGCCTTAAACCTTAGGAAGAAAACATGGATGAAGCAAAATGTCAAATGGTTGAATAAATGGGACATTGACTTGCATGAGTGTCCTAACACCAATGAAGAAATTAAAAATTACGTTACAAAAAAATTCATGACTGCCATGTGGACAAAGTAGATTGGGCGGAAAAAAACACACTATGTCAAAGAGTTCAACCCAACTTGGGAACACGGTGAAAAAACTTATTTAGGGGTAGGTATTAAAGGGAAAGCAAGGTTGTTAATTGCTTAGTTGAGGACCGGGTCTCATCATCTTAGGTGTGAGACCGGAAGGTGGACTATTTCTAAAGAAACATGGGAGGACAAAATTTGCAAGTTTTGTAGCAAAGGAGCGGTGGAGACAGAATGACACTTTATCAAGGAGTGCACATCCTAAGAGGATCTCCATACTCAGTATGTGGAACACTTAAGGATTGACAATCAGCATGAGTTATTCGATGAGGAGAAGATCAACATGACTACCAGCTTTTTGGTCAAAATTCATAATAGAAGGTCTAGCATCGTGAAGATTTTGGAGTTTGCGTAGTTTATTCTTTGTGATTCTCGGTCCCTTAGACCATTTTGGTCTCGTCAACGATATTAAAATCTCATTCACTCATTTCCTTGACTCAGAGTTCCATGAGAAGCTAAGGGGGTCTGCGAGGGTTTTTAAAAAAATCTACTTTGCACTTTCTTTTCAATGTGACCTGCCATTTCAATGCCAAGGAAAGGTTCGCCATGCCATATTAATGGCACAAACATCCCTTTTCCCTCTCCAGTGCCATACTCATTAAATGTTGGTTGTCTCTAGTCGTAGACAGGAGTAAGTGTCATTTTTTTTTCTTGTTACATCACAACTTTGTCGAGACTCTCCTTTTGTCTTTATTTTTAATTATTTGTCAAACTATCTCGTCCAACTTGGATGACATTGGTGAGGGATGTGACAGAAGATTCCTAGTTAGATAGGAGAAAGCTACTGGTCTTCATCTTCGCTTCTGCCTTGTACATTGGTTCTATTTGTCACTGCATGAATAATCATTTGCAAACTAGTTAGGGTAGTAGGTAATTAATTCTAAGTTTGATAACTACTATGTATTGATTTAAGGTCACTCTCTATACATTGAGCAACTTTTTTGCTTCTTTTATTACAAACCTATCTGTATTTCTGTCAGTTATAGTAGTTTTCCAACACATCCCCTCAATCTCCCAAGTAAAATTTTCATCAACTAATGAGATATTGTTGCTTTAGCTGCTGCTTCTTTAAATTATAATTTTTAAAAAACAAAATTAAAATCCAAATCACAATTTGAGAGCTATATTGTTCAAGCTTAGAAGCCTGTTTGTCTACTTATAATCTAAATCACAATGAATAGTAGATCTAATAGTCTGGTGGGTTACTTCAAAAAAGTTCAGATTACCAGACTAACAGAAAAGCTTACAAACCAGTTTCTTTTTTACATACATTCTTTGAAGCCCAGTCTTGCTCACCTTTCGTAAGTGGTTGCCCTCAAGAGTGAACGTGTTATGTTCTAAGCAAAAGGCTTCAATAAATCTACCTAACAAGGTGGAGAACATTCTTACCCATTGGAAAGAGCCTTATGCAAGGTGTATGGTATCTTACCCATTGGAAAGAGCCTTATGCAAGGTGTATGGTATTTTAATAATAAATAAAAAAAGGCGAAAATTCATACCCACAAGTTTTTTGTTTTTTAGTATTGGTAATGCTTTCTTTATATAAAAATATGAAAGTAGAGAATGAATATGAAGGTTTACAATAAAATATAGGGGTTGGTATATGTGGCCTATCAAATATAAATATAATTTTCAGTAATAACATTTTAAATTGTTATCAAATAGTAGATAAGTATAGATATTTATTATTTTATCGGAAATGTATTATATATTTATGTTTATTAGATTCTTGTGTTGCATTTTTTATTTTTCTCATGACTTATTCAATTGACATGTATTTAACAATACTAGGTCTTCTCAAAAAATATGGTGCAATTTATTGTTGAGAGCGTAAATGCAAAAAATAAAGACATTAGAAAACACAATCATAATCAAGAAAATATATTAACAAATTGAAGAGTGAAAATTGGTTTACCAAAAAAGTGATCCCATCAAAGATGTCTTTCTTGTCATTGACTTGAAACCTTCAAACATTTATTTTGAACTTGTCCTCAAGTCTAGGATGCTTGGAAATAACCACACAACCGTTTCTTACCTTTTTTTATCAAGGTTCATTTCTCGGATAACTCTTTTGTTTGGGGATTATGCCTCTTAATCAACTTATATTGCTAATATTTGGAATTTTTTTAAAGCTATTGTATTTCAGCTTTGGAAATCTAGATATAATGATATTCTTACTATTAAGGCTATTGCTTATTCTTTTTCTTTTACTAAGAAAATAATGTACTTACCTCTACATTCTTTCACATCTATGTGCATACAGAGTAGATGGTGCTAGATTTCTAATAAGTCTTGGAACTCCTCAACCATTGGGAGAGTGTATATAAAATTGCTAGAATTTCTCAATGGTCCTTTCAAGAGAATGTTGCGAACAACTCTCAAGGAATAGAGCCATTTACATAGTGAAAGTTATTTCTTGTCTCCTTAGCGAGAGGGTTGAAATCCTTCCCTACAAAAGAAACATGTTGGATTTGTGTTGAATGACATTGAGGTTGTTGTTCTACCTGAACCTTATGATAAGACCATTATCCTCCCTATCGCGAACTTTTCAATTAGATGATCCTTTAAAAATAATTAGACTTCTTTTGACTAAACAATTGTCAAAAAGATTTAACCTTTTAAAACATTTTATAAGCAAAAACAACTTCAACAATAAACTAAACACTAATTTAATAAATATCAATAATATTAAATAACAATTCATCCAACTTTAAGATTCATTCAAACTTTGACCAATGATTTTATGCCGCCTTACAACTCATCTAACTTTTTATATACTACCTTAAATTTCTATTAAAAAAATTAAAAAAAATTGCTGTACTCTTGCAATCTTAGCTCAAGGCTTACGAAACCCACTGTATTAATTTCTAAAACCTGTACTTAACGTCATATTGAGGTAGATTTTGTGCTTGCAGATTTGATGTTGTTGAGCGGACTCAACCAAATTATGTCATTTGCCAACGAACTCCATTGTCCATTCCCTATAAGTACTATTTACGAGCTGCCATATCATCCCATGCATAATTGGATTTGGATTCAGAATTCCTTGTCCTCAAGGTAGGCAATTCCTTAGTTATGGATATTTCCCTGGAGTAAGTTATCATCATAGTGATGAATTGGTTTTTTCAGTGTTATTTTATGAAGTGAATTAGTTTTCTTGAGAGTGAATTGAATCTGGGCCACAGTTGCAATTAGTGCCACATTGGACTGTTAGACAATACGCTAAAGGGACTTAATTTTAAATTGTATGCAGATAATATTGAGGTTTTTAAGTGATGATAGTTTTTGAATTGTGTTTTGGGTGTGCATTGATAAATGCATAAGTATCTGTGGCCTTAAGTGTATTGGATAGTTGGACCGTCACTAGTTGTGAATTTGGTAGTTGGACTGTCAATTGTTATGAATGGCGTATCAATATTTGCCAGTTGGGTTGTTGATCTGCCAATATTTGTGAATTTGGGTTGTTGACCTGAAAATATTTGTGAATTGGGCTGCTGGCTGTGTTTCTCTGTAAGTTAGTCGACTTTAGACTGTTTCTGATTGGTTTCTATAAAACTTTAAGTAAAACTATTACTCTGTTTTAAGGAAAAAAGGAATTTTAGGGCTCTCAAAATTTTAATGGGCATTTGATGGACTGGTTTTGAGTTCAGTTTATGCGGAAAAAGAAATTGGTTTTCCAGAGTTTGTAAATGCTTCTGAATTACTTGTGGATATCTTACACTATTCTTTTCCACTTGGATTGTGTGGATTTGCAGATTAAGTTGTGCATTATTTATTTAATGTTTTATAAATCGGGTCGTGGGCGTTTTCTAGAATCTATCTTAATTCTTGAATTCAATTTAAAAGTGTTTTCTGCTTTACACTAGAATTGCTCTAAGAGGGAATCTTGGAAATTGAAGTTCGTATGTTTTGAGGATAATTTCAAATTTTGTGAATAGAATCTGAGTGCTTTTTTGTTAGAAAAACCATTTTTCTGCTGTTTAGCCTGATTTGTTTGGAAAACTTTGTTGAAGGACCCTGTTCGAAGAAATTTCAAGAACCGAACCATGGCCACCCAAGACTTGAAAAATGAAAGAAGCGGTGCTGAGGTTTACTATGGCGCAGAAATGTGTTATAAGAAATCTTTGGAGCTCTTGGAAGCAATGGACCTCCCCAAGGGACTTCTTCCTCTGAAGAATCTTGAGGAATCTGGGTATGTAAAGGAAACTGGTTTTGTGTGGCTTAAACAGAAGCAGCCATTTGAACACTACAACAAGAAAACTGGGAAGACAGTCCTTTATGGTACTGAACTTACTAGTTATGTTGGTAAACGAACGATGAAAAAGATGACTGGAGTGAAGAGTAAAGAACTTTTGTTTTGGATACATATTACTGAGATGGCTATCAATGATCCCTCTAGCAAGAAAGTTTACTTTAAGAGTAACCTGGGAATTGGAAAATCCTTTCCTATCGACGCATTTCAGTTAGAAGATGAAAACTAGGAGAGGATTTTGACTCTCTTTCAGAAGCTTCATATATGCTTATGTCTGTAATGTCCAGACAATTTAATAAACATTTATCAGTGAAAGATTAGTATGTTATATTCTGCTTGTTTTTTCTGATACACATTTCCTGGGCAAGTTTATTTTCTTCTCACGAAGATTTCAAAAAGATATGCGTATCCATAGGCCTGAGCATGACACTTGTATTGCATAGAATTAATCTGTTCTTTCCTGCTTTCTATGTCTTTTCATGTGATGGATTTTGTTTTGCAATCATAGGACCTAAAAATTTAAAGGCTGTTGAACTTCTTCCACAGTATGTTAAATTGAAATAAATTGGTTTAGATGCCCTATGGGAAGCAGGGACACTTTTGTTGTTTTTATTTTCTTTTGGAAGCTTTGTCTTGTGATTTAAATTCTATTCATTTGTTGCGAATTGTAATCACTCACTCGTTCTGCACACATATTCAATCAAGCATTCATTCTGTAGTTTTTTTTATTAAGAGGGGTAAATGCAAACTGATGAGTTCACGAATGGGGACCTCATCCCTAATATAAATTCTCAACAATTATATTCCAATGTGGTTTGAATCTTGATGACAAGAATAACAACACAACAACTTAACTATCACACCATGCCACTATTGACAGACACTCATTCTGCAATTGCACACATATAATAACATATATTTATGATACATTTTATCATGATTTTTTTAATGATTTAGTGAAAGTTTGGTTTAAGGGACCACACCTGTTACAACTTGTTCACTGCAACACCTTACAATTCCAATCGGTGTGGGAATCACTCTAACCGTGGGGATACCTCTAAACTTGCACTCCAGCGCTAAAATGTTGCTTAACAGATTTTAATCTGGGTCTCTAACAATCCATGAACTAACCAATTGAGCTCAATCCAATGGACTAGATATTTGCTATTTTAGCCTTGATTTTTGGCAATAAATAAATCATCACTCTGATCGCTGTCATTGGATTTGTGTATGATTGACTTTCGTAATAGATGAAATGGAAACAAATCTTGGTTTTTTAATGTCTCGTGTCATATGTACATAATTATCAAATTCTATGACCACATGCAATGACAACTATAACATTTAAGTACTTTGGTGGTAGACTATATTCTTTATAGTACTAAGTTCTCCATTAACCAAGCGAACATCAACCTTCAAATTGCATGTTAGGAATAGGATGTTGTACACAAGAATGAACTATTTTAATTATGTAAAATTAATATTTATTTGTGGTGCATCTTAGATTATGTGTTTAGCTATATTAAATATTTATCTGGGTCCACTTGTAAAGTTGTATGTAACATTGGTTAGATATTTTATGTATGGGTTGCACATGAGAAAACCATTTAATATTGAAAAATTAGTACCAAAACGTAAATGTGGGGTCAATGATTTTCTGTACTCATGATTTTTAAGCACATGGTTTTACCTTACCACTTGGATGTTTTGTGTGAACTCAATTCTATACAAGCAAGCAAATTGTTAGTGGTTGATGTAATAAACAACCTTATTTTTTTTTGAAACTTGTTAGCTCAAACATAATGAAAATGCTAAGCAACTTTCCTTTCCACTTTCTAATCACTAAGTTCTCAGTGTGGGTGAGGTGAGAGGATATGGTGTACGAGATTACAATTATAGTTGAAATGAAGCAATTGAAAGTGACATCCACTTATCTAGTGGGGGTTACCCTAGCACTTCCACTTTTTAGTGGGAAACCTTATACAATAATGAAAATGTAAAGCCAACTCTTCCACTTTTAAGGGTGAGTGGATATAATAAACAAGAGAAACTCTCTTGCTTTTCATTAGCTCATTGAAAATCTCCCTTTGGTGGTATGAAAGAAACTATTGTTTCCCACCCATATGGTTAGCAACCAAACCCTCAAATCACCCAATTTGCATTAACACCTTATATACCTTACAATTATGGGTTGAGAAAGGTAGGTACAGGTCTGAAACCAACTTATGATTGCTAATATTTGTTTCAGCAGGTTTGAAACACACTGAAACTCATGGTTGCAAGTCTAGGCGGCTAGGCTAAGCACCCCCAAACACCCTCACTTCAACATTGTTCACTCCAAAATGATTTGGTAATCATTGTCCTAGCCTAGGCACCTCAGAAAATATTAAATAATGAAAGCACCTCCAAAGAGGTAGCACTTAGGTCCCTAAAGCTCACACCCAACTTGCAAGTACAACTGGGGCTAAATGGTATGACATCCTATCATCTCTAAATCATCATTTTTTGATCTTTCAAGTGCCAAACTACCATGTATGGATCAGAAAGGCATCTCAAATCATTAGTAAAACATTATATTTGTTGTAATGGACAAGTACGACTAGCCAGAGGTGGTACGACTTGCTATGGATGGTATGACCAACTTTGTCCAACATAAACACACTTCAAATAAACTCAAAACAACCACATCAAAACTACAAACTAAAACTCAACCAAAGCATTCAAACTAGAACCAAAACTAGAAGTTTCAATCAACTCCAATGGTGACTCCTACCTAGAATCACACCAGTCTAGCTAGGGAATATCTTGCAATTCTGAAACTAGAAATTTACGAGGGATTTCATCCTCAAAGATTGTAGAGAACCAAAGCCATTTTAACAACATAACATTATCATTTGCTAGCATATGCAACAATGATCCATAATACCTCCTTATATAGAGTTTGGGAGGGAAAACTCCAATTTAAAATAATCAATTAATTCACCTTTTTCCATCAAATTCCCTTTTAAAAGTAAATTAAACTTTGTTCATGTGCAAGATCCCCTTATTCCTCCTAGGTGTTTGAATGGGGAATTAAAATATATTTTTGAAAATATATCACACTTAAGTTATCAAAAATAATAATAAGACATTATAACTTAAGTGGATAATTTAATTATTCCACCCAAATTGTGAAAAATCCCGAAACACATCAAAATCCAAATTTGACCATGCCAATATGATACTAAGACAATAGGAGCATAATAAAAGCCAATTTGGTGACTTACTATAAATAGATGTGCTCTCCAAAAAGTTTGGAGAACACTCCAAAAGTCAGAAAACACTTCAAAGAGTTTTATTTAGATCAATGTTGCCCACATAGCTCATTGCCAAAAATAGAAACCTTGTAACTCCGAAATTGCATCCTCCAAGATCTTTGGAGTCCCCTTGCCTTACCAATTAGCCCATGGGAACTTAGAAAATAGGCTAACGGTCTTCAAACTAATTGAGCCCAAGAAGAGGACATTACAGTTTAGGTTGGATGTTAACTAGTTGATTGTTTGGCTTGGATGTCATTGTATTGAGCTCTCTTCTAAAGAGCGCATGTGTGAAGCATGACATGGGATGTGTGAATACATACTTGGACATATGGAGGGGCTTGATGTTTTAGAAGAATTCATGGAGACTTTATAATTGTATTGTAATATTTTCATTACTGAAAATATATTGGGTTTGAATTCTTTTGGAGGCTGAGTTATTTTCCTCTCAAGGGTTTTCCAATGGTATATCATGTGTTATCTTGTGGTGTGTCTTTGATGTTTGCATTATGGTTATTATGTAAGCCTGTGTGCATGATTTTCTCTAACGGGGTTATGTAGGAAATGGTTTGATCAACATGTATTATTTTTCTAAAATTGTATACCAACATTATGTGTTGGTTTACACTCATTAGAACTATGATGACCACCCTTGGTTACAACTATTTTTCTATCATACCATCATATCTCAAGTACTATCTTAATTGACCAAGCAACTTCTACCCAATTTAGAAGTGATAGTTTCCTAACCTTATCAACTATAACGAATTACATGTTCGTTATCTAAAAATTGATTGACTTTTATCTCTAATAAGACAATTTGTTTTTTAATATATCACAATGATATTCATTTCTCACTTACTCTATAAGAGAAGAATACAAACTCAAATATGTATTTTTTCAAACAATGCATCAATTAATTATGTTATCTCATGAATAAATTATATTATACAACTCCGTTCTAGAATCAACATTACATGTACAAAATATAACAAAATTTCATTACATCATTTGATCATAGTCCTCTTTTTTAAATATTATACTTTACAAATATTATTTAAAATTTCATTCCAAACACAACATCTTAATCTTGACGTGAAATACATACAATAAATAATACTACACATGTATAATAAGTTCATGTTTCTGAATAATCAAGTACAATGTCATTTTAATACAATCTCAAATGGAATCAAATATTATTTCTAATAAACCAAATCTTTGACATCTCTACTATAAGAAGGATAACATCAACCGGGTGATTTTAATCCAAGCACAGACCAATGGTCCCCTACACACCTCCCAAGTGGAAGTGGCCCTACACTTCACAAGGATAGCAGATTCAAGGGATCTCCATGACCACCATGCCATCCCAAACATGGTGTTGTGTTCTAATTACAAAGAACTTCCATACAACTTAGGTACCCTCTAGCTAGGCATGACCTATTTGACTAATTTGTAATGAATAAACATTGTGAACCGACAATGCAAGTAGTGATTTTGCATTACTTTGGCCAAATATTTTAATAATAAAATAACATGATAATGTATGTTGTATGTTCACACACATCAAGTTCTCAAACTGATTATCAACAATTAGATTTCGCATTCAAATATCATAACGATATAGTTAATCAAACACGTAATCACATCGACACAAAAAGTTTCAAATCTTCTTTTATATACTTTAGGAATAAAATAGTGTTGTTATTTTCAAATTACAAACCATCCTTTTTACAAGTTTATAACCTGTATATTTGAATATGTCTGCTCACATACTTATATATACATATGTACATATATGTATGCATATATACATATATATGTATGTGTGTATGTATGTATGTATATAAACTTATATGTATACATATATGTATATATGTGTATGCATATATGTATATATATGCATACATATACATATATGTATGTGAGCACACATACAAATAGACTATCATGCCTTATATACACTTCTCTTATATGCAATTGCATCTATATATATTTATACCATTTGTGTATATATGTACTTATGTAATTATATATTTTATTTCATAATTCAATAACACTAACATACTCAACTGAAAGGAAAATAAATCTATTTCATAATAATATCCTTTCACATGCATGCATATAACCCCAAGATTAAATTGCACAATTTCAATTAAAATATATTTGATACTCGTATAAACATACATTTCTGAGAGTAGGATGGTGGGTAAATCCTCTATGGGTAAGAAAATTGTTAAATTGGCCTGAGGTAAGGAGAAGGAATTTGTTACTCCTGCTGAGCCTCAAGTTGGAGAGGAGCCTATTCAAGATGCAACTGTGTTGGAGAAGGGGCGTCGTGAAAACAGGGTGGTCTTCGAAGCGGAACATGTAAATATTGCTAATAATGTGGTGGATCTGGAGGTGCCCCTGCTATTATGGAGTCTACAAGTAAAGGTAAAGATAAGAAGGATCCTCTTGTTGGTAAGTTTTTTGAGGGTCAACCTGAGTGTTATTTTCAAGGAGAGGACATGAATTGGGAGTTGTTGGATCTGAATAATATTGTCAGTATGGTTGAGGGAACAAATGTTTTCTTTAAGCTCTTCATGTGGCTCCTTCATGAAGTCAAGTATCTGCATGGTAAGTTGAATTCATTGGCAAGGTTCAATGTTAATTCCATGAATAACGACAATTTGGAGGTGATGATGTATAAAAGGGTCAAAACCATGAACATCACCCTAAACAAAATTGTCAAGGATGGAGCAAAATTAAGAGTGGATTAAGATCCCAAAATTGTTTCACTTGAGAAAAATAATTTGAAAATTCAAGAGGACCTCTCCACTCTTGTTAATGTTAGTCATGATTCACTCCTGAATAGTGCAAAGGGGTTGGTGCATTTAAATGAAAAGGCTAGGAAATGGAATGGAAAGCCTCTTATCTCTGAAAAAGAAGTGCAAGAGGTGGAGGATGACACCTTGATGGGAAAACAAGACAAAGGTATTGATACCGACCCTTGTTATTGGACTATAAGAAAAACTAAGAAAGGTGCATGGATTTCGGTACAGGGAGTGAATGAGGTTATGGAGATGCATGAAAAGGTTATCACTAAAGACCTAGATGCAATGAGGATCCTAAAGAACTCACTGTAGTTGATGTTTTGTTTTGGTTTGCTTTGTGTTTTCTTCTTTCTTGCTGCTTGTTTGTTGATTTCCTGTTCGTAGTTTTGTCTGCCTTTTTTTGGGGGTTTCTTCCTAATGTAATATCTTTCAATATACCTTTTTTTTTGTAAAGGGTTTCGAGGCCCCTTCAAAACTCGCTTTTTCGATAATCAAAAACATACATTTCCAATACAATGCATCAGACAATTTATCATGATATCACTTGACACAATTTTTTCACCAAGGAAACAACACCACAGATTCA
Source organism: Sequoiadendron giganteum (assembly GCA_007115665.2). Classification (NCBI taxonomy): domain Eukaryota; kingdom Viridiplantae; phylum Streptophyta; class Pinopsida; order Cupressales; family Cupressaceae; genus Sequoiadendron; species Sequoiadendron giganteum. Next base: position 174,849,947 of record CM021107.1, on the reverse strand, counting down.
TACAATTATGATTGGTTTTTAAACATAGTCCCCTAATTGTTGATCTCACAAGGATAAGACATAATTAGCATCATAGAGAAATGATTGTGGCTTCACAAAAAAACATATAATATTAAACACAAACTTAACACTATTGAGCCTTTAAGAATAGGGAAAAATTATTATCATTGCTTTATCCCATGTAGAGAGTGAAGGACAATGCATGTTTTTCTTCACTATATTCTCATTGTTGACTATTCCATGAAAGGCTTCCTATTGAAAGGAAAGCAAAGTGTAGAAACAACCTTCCTAATGCAAATCTTATGAGAGGGTTGCAAAACTTTGTTTCATATCTTTCAATATTTACAATTTCATTTAAGATTGCACATTCATTTAGTTATTTTTTAGATTTAAGCATTAAACCATAAGACACAAAATTTACGTGGGAAAACCCTTTTGGAAAAAACCCACACACGAAAGCATAAATCAATTGCATTAGTAAAAATATTACAATATAAATTCCAGAGTCAATGCTCTTGCATGTGTTACTACACTATGATACAAGATTCTAGAGTGAATTTGGCAGCATAATGACATCTCAAAAATTACAATAAATTTCATATAATGCACTAAGGAATTAGCATATTTATACACTCATACATGGGCATCCAAGATTGCCATTTGTCATCCATGCTATCTTTGCATGTATGCAAATTGAAACCAACAACATGAATGAGTTCCTAGTTACCTTAAAGGAATCCAACTCAACATGCAGCCGCATGCAATGGCATGCAAGGTGTGTAACTCCAAAAAAGAGGGTAATCCTTCATGTATGACATCCCCATAGAGAAAATCAAGTCAACTGCCAAATTTGAACTCATTTTTGACTCCTAGTCACTCCTAGTGACAACTTAGTCTCTGTTTAGCAACATTCCTCTTCAACCATTAGTCAACAAGTCAAACCAATGCCACATGGCATCATGACACACATCCTTGAGGAATTCACAATGTAAAATGCTAGAATGAGCGCCTAGGTGACAAGTGTCACACTCTGATGCTTCCATTTCTTCAAGGAAAAAATGTGCTCACAAGTGGGCTCCACCAAATGCTAGCTTGCAAAATAGAATGCCACATGTCAACATGGTGCACCTTTTAGAAGTTTAAACATTTGACTCTTTCCAAATGAGCACCCATGTGACAAGTGTCACTTTATCTCACCTTGCACCTTGCATATAGGAAGCCACCTCACTGTTGGGTCCCAAAAAGTGCCTTAGCAACTTAGAAACATATTTTTGCATTTAATAAATAAAATCAGCAACATAGGGGAAAATAAATTGATTATTTCAACATGGGACTCACTAAGGTTGAGACACCTTAATCTCCAACACCTATCAATTTAACATAATAATCATCTATTGTCAAGACAAGAATAATGCATGTTTATGGGTTTGACATCACTACATAATAATTTTAAAACCTATTCCAAGTTAGTTTATTATACTGACAAAACATTAGTTAGATATTGGCATGACTTCATCCTTTGTTCTTCTTAACTTCAATACTATGGTGGTTAACACTGACTTATTCTATGCTTCAAGGCATAATGACCTAATACGATATTATTTACTAGAACATAAATAAAAAACCTTTCATTTCACCTTTAAAAACCAAACATAACTCAATAAATCACGTTTTTAAACTCGACTAATGAAGGTATAAGATATGAAAATGTTTGTTAAGATAAAATATAAAGCTTGAACCTCCTAGATTTATTCAATTTCAAAGAATTATGCTAGATATGCATTTACAGTGGTTTATATAGTCTCAAAAAATTTCACAAGGTTTATGTTATAATAATGACCTATTCAATGACATTATTTTTTTTGCAAAATACATGCAATAACAATGACCTATTCAATCACCAATATCCCACAAAGGGTATATATTAACAGTGGCCTATTCAAACAAACAAATTCTCTTAGAGTATAAATAATAAAGTGACATATTCAGTCACAATCTATCACAAAATATAATCATTAATAGTTCTTATAAATTTTATACATTAATCGTGACCTATAGGGTCTGTATTATTTAGGGCTTATGCAAGAGCAATGATTTATTTGATCACTAAATATCATGTAAAGTATATAACATGCACATAGACCTAAATGGTCTTTTATATAAAGTAATGGAGGTTGAACAATCACAAAAATAATGATAGTTTAAATTTTAAAAAAGAGGTCGAACAATCATAGACCCGATATCACCAATTTACTCCTATGTTTTTCAAACAACACAATCAAAGGTTTGAAAATTATTAGTAATAACAAATAACATAACATTTCTCATAAATTACTGCATGATGCAGTTTTTAAATAAATTTCGTTCCAATTTGATATTGAAATGAAGAACATATAAATACCTTTTTCCTCTACAAAAACCAATCAAGTAATTCCAAGCCCTTATATCTTTGTTCCTACTTCACCACCACTCATGTATTCCCTATTTACTTCTTCTCTTTTCTTTTTTCTCTTTTATTCACATATGCTCCACTTCAATCTGTCATTAACTCCCACTTACCTCTATTCAAGCCATATAATTTCACATTAAAATTTGGTTTGTTTTTCAGTTTCTCCCACTCTGAAGTGAAGCATTTCAATATTAATGACCATTAATGCATGCAACTCTCCACTCAAATCTCTCAGTAGCTCATTCAAACTCCCAAGAAACTATTTTAAAACATGACATATACATAAAGTACTTCAATATTAATAATCATTAATTCATGTAGCTCTCCACTTGGATCTCTCAATAGCTCATTTGAGCTTCCAAGCAACTATTTTAAAGCATGACATATATATATATATATATATATATATATATATATATATATATATATATATATATATATATATACATATATATACATATACATATATTAGAACTAATAAAAATAATATATCCAATTATTGGACATTTAGTTGAACACAAAACCAATAATACATTCAAAAGTTCGAACACTTAAAAGGAAAGGAAACCATTCCACCACATTTTGAATTTAACAAACATATTGACAATGAAAAATATGATTCATAAGTCAAAATGGATATGGAAATAAGACAAGAGAGGTGAAACAAACAACACTCACAACACTTAGCAACACAAACACCATTTTACCTATTTAACACAAGGTGATTATTCTATTTGTATAAGCAACCGAAATATCAACTTCTATGTGTGTTAAAGTTCTCAAGGTCATGGTGTGCCATGTAATTCTTTTGGATTTGATTCCCTCTCTTTGATGATTCTCTTTGTCCTCTTTTGGGAGGGGAAAATGATTTTACTACATCCACCACACTCAACCAACAAAGTAGTTAGTCTGATAATCAACATAACATAAACATTCACTAATCATTATAATGGTACTATATACATTTATATCTTTCCAAAATAATATCTAACTGCCACTTTCCTTGCCTTTACATAATAAAGCATATCAATCATATCTTAAATGTTCTTAAAATAAGATTTTTGGCATCATAATTTAAAGCACATCACAAAATAAAACATAGATAACTTGGTCCAAAAAATGGATGTGAAACCAACCATAGCCATCACAACACTATGTCATAATCTTACATATTTATACTAAATATGGTAATCTCCCAATATCAAGGTCATTCCTAGACCCATATCTATATCTTAAGGGTTCATTCATGATGGCATTGCCTATGTATCTATTTTTATAAATTAGAGGCTTCAAATTTAAGACACTAAAATAAAAAATACTTCATCCACTAGGATGATATCTTCAACCTCTCTTAAAATACACACATAATGCAAGCTTATGCTTCCAAATTCCATCCATATATAATGGTATGATATGAAATATATGTCAGTCAAATGTTAGCTCAATTCCAACATCAATGTATGAACACACATAAAAATACATCGGATCCAAATCATATGTACATCATATTTACACATAGTGATCATATCATGCATATAATGCACGTATAAAATGTGACTAACCCATGCATACACCACATATATACAATGAGAGTAATTCATGCATACATCAAACATATATAATGTGATTAGATCATACATGCATCACATATACATAATGTGGCTAGCTCAAGCATGGTCACATGTACTAGTCTAACTAGCTCATGTATAGAATAGATATACACAATACAAATGACTTAATAACATTACATGTACATATAGTGACCAGTTGATAAAAAATAAAGTAGTTGTAACCTTACTACAAGAATCTTCCCCTTTACTTGGTTCACTAACACATAAGCCCTTAAGTATTTCCCAATAAAAAAATTGTCAATGCATCCCATGTTGGAGAATGCCAAGATCAAAGAGCTCGAAACGATAACATTCCACAAGTGAAAATATAAGTACAATAGTATGTATATCAATATAAAATGAAGAGTGTAAAATACAATGAGAAACCTTGCATATATAGGCAAGGTAGATGAGGTAAGATGGTATGATTGAACAACTGACTAACCCTCCAAATACAACGCTTGTGAGTTCATTTGACAAGTGTGTGAGCAAGTGTCAAATATGCATGCAATAAGTGTCTCAAGTTACGAGGACACATGTCTCAATGCTATAAAGTGAGACAAAAGCCTAAAAATCCCTAAGTGGAGACTTAAGCAATGTGAATTGGACTTTCTTAGGTAGGCTAAAAGCTAATAGTTTGATAAAGTCACTATTTACACTAAAACCCCCTCTTAAGTGCAACTTAGGGAGTAATTATGCACTAATAATGATTCCCAACTATTAGGCCATGTTAGATACTCATGAACAAATTTCTCATAAAGTGGAGTAAAGGAGAAAACATAGTGGGAAATAAAACTCCTTTCCAAAAGAGAAATGATGCAATGAAATGAAATATACAAGTGAAGAAGATAAGTGATAGATGGAGGAATCATGATGAGCCCCCAAGGACTAGTTCTAGTACAAAGTACAATGGATGTTCCCATCATAGGAGAGAAAAAAGGTCATGTGGCCCCCCCCAAAATGTGAAGTAATGAACTCCATGTGAGGAAATTCTTCTTCCAAGAATTGATAGGAGATGAGAAACCATGCAACCTCCCCTCAAAATGATGCCTGTGGTGCTAGTAGATGCTCGACATTGGATGTTGAAGATGAACCATGATTGCTGAAAAAGAAATTTCCCCTTGGGAAAAAACAACACCACAAATGTGTGCAAGATGACTTCCCATTCCTGATAGGAATCTATAGGAATTAAGATGAAGGTTTTTGATTTTTGTACATGATCAAAACACCTAGATGTAAAATCTATTTTTTTCTTAAATTATCCATGTGAATATTGATGTAGAATGGGTACCAAAGATGTTATGTTTTGCTACAATGAATCACTAGATGCTCTTTGTGAAGCATATTTTAACTCTGTTGTATTGTAATAACTTTCATAAAAAAGAAGACTAATGTCCTCAATGGTGTCTTCCAAATCTACAATGTAGGACCTCTACAAACAAAGATGCAATATCTGGTAAAATTTGTCCCAATGTGGTGGATCTGGAAAGATAATATCCTGGTGCACTGAAGCTCTAGAAGTTCTCAAGGAAGAAAATATTAGTTTAAAGTAGCATTAGGTGATGAGATCACGATGCATGTCATTAGACTACATTTTTCATCTTCAAATGATGACGATGTCTCACAAGATGACTGGATGAGATTGGATGTTTCTGCAAGTGCTGGTTTAGAATAATTTGACAAGTTGATTCCATTTTTAATGCAATTTTTTTGTAATAGATGAAATTGCCAAGAAAGTTCCAAGTCATCAAGTTTTTTAACATGCATTCATCTATGGTATGTCTTTTCTTCTTACAATAATCACATTTGATTTTCCATGGATTTGGAGACATGATTACTATTAGCTAAAGAAGAAATGAAGTGTGGGAAAAAACTTAAGGGAAATGTGGAAGTGTTCAAATACACGACTCATGGAAGTGCTCAAAGGCACAACACAAGACACCCCCTTGATTCAATATTTGAGAGACCCCAAAATTTGACCCTTTATAATTCAGTGGTTTTACAATGTAAGTTAGTCCAATGGATTAAAAATGAAAAAGTATTAACTTTTGAAGAAAACAACACTCAATTTTAAGTTATTGATCAAAAGTTATTATAATATTTTATTTTTCACCAATAATAGCCCAGACACTTCTGATTTAGTTTTTGCAAACTTTGCTTGCTATATGAAAAATTTAACAAATACACAAAAAGTTTTTTGACATTACAATAAAAACCTATATTTTTTTTTTCTTTCCAGCTTGTTGAAGATGCAATTTGATTAAAAAAAAATCAATATGTAGGAAAAATGGTCATGCCATGTTATTTTGACAGTTTTTTTTGCAATATTCGATTATTATTTGCAAAAACTAAAAATACTTAGATGGTTTTTCATTTTTGTAAACAAAACATAGATTCTTTTATATCTGATGTGCAAAATATGTGTATTTGATGCAAAAATAAAATGCTTTCAACAAAAAAACAACTATCAAAGTATGCATTCACTAGTGTTTTGAAAGAAAAACTTATTAAAAACAAACAAATCAATACCAAAATTTCACAATGGCTTTACAATGCTCCAATGGTAGGGCTATGCGTAGGAGTCACCTTGATGTGACACAAAATGTTCTCTCATGGCTTTGATACCATGTTGGAGAATGCCAAGATCAAAGAGCTTGAATTAATAACCTTCCACAATTGAAAATATAATCACAATAGTATGTCTATCAATATAAAATGAAGTGTAAAATATAATGTGAAACCTTGCATATATAGGCAAGGTAGATGAGGTAAAAAGGTATGACTAAACAACTGACTAACCCTCCAAATATGGAACACTTGTGAGCTCACTTGAGAAGTGTGTGATCAAGTGTCAAATATGCATGCAATAGGTGTCTCAAGTGATGAGGACACGTGTCTCATTGTATAAAGTGAGATAAAAGCCTAAAAGTTCCTAAGTAGAGGCTTAAGCAATGTGAATAGGACTCTCCTAGGTAGGCTAAAAGCTAACTAGTTTGATAAAGTCACTATTTACACTAACATCCCATACTACATTATGGGTTCCATATCATTTCCTAGATCACTACCATCTATGATAAGAAATCATCCCATACTTCTTGTTGTTGTCATTGAGAAGGGTATAAGTGTGATGACACACAACACATGAGACCATTAATACACATGTACATATAGTGATTAAATTACACATATACATGGTGACCAAATAGAAATAGGGAATGGATGCAACCTATTGCATGTATCTTTTCCTTCCCTTTTCACTAACGCTTATTCTTTAAATACATCCTATCCAACAAAGAGAGTGTTGGTAAATCCTATACTACATTGTGGGTCCCATATTTTTCTCAATTCACTACCAACTATGAGGAAAAACAATCATCCAATATTTCTTATGATCATTACCATTCAAGGTGTAAGTGTAAGCGTATACTTCATATAAGGCCATTAATAAGATTTACATAGATCATTGAACCTTTCAATTCATTGGATCTTGAAATCTATCACCGCCATGCAATTAGAGAAAGTTGGTACAAATTTATATGAGGTGGCTTCTATCATCTATCACCTACATGGTTTTAGTGACAACCAACTAAACTACTCTTGTATCATATCACAAATAACTCTTGGCATCCTTAACCTCCATGCTATTGGAAAATCCAACTAATTCTTAAGATATGGTGGTTATATTTTGGCATCCATCACTTGCATGGTGTTGGTGACTATTGGATCATCACACCTATATTAGACTTAGTTTTAACATGTGGAGTCATTTAATAACAAATTATATATAATCTTGATATCCTTGTTAGGCTTAAAGTGTCATTTACCTTGAAATACTATGTGTAATTCATGTATCTCAAACACACTTGAAAATAACCATTTTATTTGAAAATTATTTTGTAATTTTGATTCCGTAATAATATTGATATTAATTGTTATATATATTCATGGAAGAGGTGGAGTTGGCAATGACAGTTACAAAATTATTTTGATCAAATTTCTCAACTTGAGTGTGAATTGAGTAGTAGAGCATATTGAATGTTATTGGTGGATCCCATTTGAGTTATGCTCCAAATAAGCTACAATTGAATGAAATACATGAGGTATCCCCAAAAATCTTATAAAGACCCAAAAATATTATAAAACTTTCAAAAGATGATGAAATATTGAGTAAGACCAAATATTAGATTCATTATGTTAGATTTAGTCTCCCTTAAGTGATATGTTGAGTCATGGAAATTTGTACTCTATTTCTTTCTACCCATAATGTGACATGATGTGGTAACGTTATTAACATAAAATAGCATATTAATACTTGCTATTTCCCTTTTTTAGGAATACACAACAATTTATGATGTATGATAAAGAAAAAATAGTCGTACGATGGACCTTAGTTATCATACAAATAGTTCCAATACGTATTGTCTATCTAGACATGAGAGTGCATCTTTCATTATATTTATTGATTAATTAAAAATTAAAATATAACATATTTTTTATTTTTAATTAATTAATAATTATGGTTAAATATGTATCTTGATGTTTGGGTAGACGTCATCATTCTAATATCATTCACTATGTTCTAATAACCCTAACCCTACCCCTAATCCTTATTCTAATTGCAATCCTGGCCCTAACCCTAATCTAGATGCTAACCCCAACCCTAACCCTTAACCTAACCCTAATCCTAATCCTAATGCTAACCCCAACCCTAACCATATTTATATCTCTAACCATGACCCTTACCCTAACCCTAACCCCAATCCTAATACTAACACTAATTCCAACCCTAATCCTAATTCTATCTCTAAGTCTATCTTTTTCCTAAGTAAATTTTATTTGTGTAAAGTTAATGATTTATTAGTAGATACAATGATCTTAGATAATATTAAATGCAAAATAAAAATAATCTAAATTTATTTGTCCATATATTTAATAAAACTTTAATACATAGAATTTGACATTGTATAACAATAATTAATCCATCAAATATTATTAACATTTTTAAGTGGTAATAATTAAATCAATTGAAAATTTAAAGTGATGAATACAAATAAAATTTATTAACACATATATGTAAATCATAGAGAGGTTTCTATATGACACTCAAAGGAATAGTTATAGGTCCAGGCTCTTTATGGAAAGGAAGCACCCCTGGATGAAACCGGTTCTTACTTAGAACCCAACCTGTCTCACAACATAAATAACACAGTTTTGGCCAAGACACTCCCTAGTGTACGTTGTATCACGAGTTGGACACACACTGTGTGCCCCTTCTCCAAATTCCTCAATGCTAGCCAATGACCCTAACCTTCACTTTTGTGTGCCCTATGAATTCCTACGTTTCTCCATCCTTGAATATTCTCCATTCCTTAAGTGATATCCATCTCTCTTTCGAAGTCTCACATAAATGCTTTATATAATCTTTTAAGGGTCAGTTTCCAAACCATCACACCCTTTCACAAAGGTTGCCTTTTAATAATTATTTAAATAAATAATTATTTTTTCGCTTTTTAAAGAGTGTTTATACATATTCTTTATTAATCTCTCTTTTAACCAAAGGATCATAATATCCTTTATTTTTTTATCTCCCTTTTAAATCTAAAGGGTTTTTTCATAGATTTTTCTTCTATTGGGGAAAAAGTCACATAACAATCTCTAACCCTAACCATAAACCTAATCCTAATCTTAATCCTAATCCTAATCCTAACCCTAACCCTAACCCTAACCCTAACCCTACCCCTAATTGTGACTCTATCTCTAATCCTAACCCTAAACCTAATCATGATGCTAACCATAACCCTAAGGTCTTAACCCTAACCCTAATCCTGATCCTAATACTAACCCCAACCCTAATACTAATTCTATCTCTAAACCTAACCCTAACCCTAATCGTAATAATAACATTAACTGCAACAATAATCCTAACTCTATCTCTAACCCTAACCATAACTCGAATCTTGATCCTAATCATAGTGTAACCCTAACCCTAATTCTATCTCTATCCCTAACCCTACTCCTAATCTTAATTGTATCTCTAATCCTAACCCTAACCCTAATCATGATGCTATCCCCAAACTTAATTGTAACTCTAACCCTAATCCTAATCCTAACGCTAACCCCAACCCTAATCCTAATTCTATCTCCAACCCTAGACCTAGCCATAGCCCTAATCTTAATACTGACACTAACTCCAACCCTAATCCTAATTATATCTCTAACCTAAACCATAATCCTAATCCCGATCTTAATCGTAACCCTAAATCTAACCCTAATTATATATTTAACCATAAACCTACTCCTGATCCTTATTGTATCTATAATCTTAACCCTAACACTAATCCTATTTCTAACGCCAACCCTAACCTTAACCCTGACCCTAATCCTAATGCTAACCCTAACCCTAGTCTAATTTAATCTCTAACCATAACCCTAACCCTAATCCTAATACTAACACTAACTTCAAACCTAATCCGTATTCAATCTCTAACCCTAACCATAACCATAACCCTAATCATAATCTTAATCCTAACCTTTGCCCTAATTCTATCTCTAACCCTAACCCTACTCCTGATCCCAATTTTATCTCTAATCCTAACCCTAACATTAATCCTAATGCTAACCCCAATCGTAACCCTGACCTTAACCCTATTCCTAACACTAACCCCAACCCTAATCCTAATTTGATCTCTAAACTCTAACCCTAATCCTAATACTAACACTAACCCCAACCCTAATTCTAATTCTATCTCTAATGTTAACCATTACCCTAATCATGATCCTAATCCTAATCCTAACCTATTATATCTCCAAACCTAACCCTGACCCTGACCCTGACCCTGACCCTGACCCTAACCTAACCCTAACCCTAAATAATTTAATATTTCCATGTTGTTTTGTGAATGCTACTAACATATATAGATATATTAATAATATATATAAAATATGCCAAGAGATATCCTTCTCAAGGCACCTATTTTGTATCAATTTTTTCACATTAAAGTGCAATAGGCACCTTGAGAAGGATATCTCTCAGTGTATTATATATATATTATTAATAAATATATATGTTAGTTGTTAGTTAATAATTACAATTAAATATGTATCTTGATGTTTGGGTAGACGTCATCATTCTAATAGCATTCACTATGTTGTGATGGGAATCTTCAAGGTATGGAAAATTCTTAACAATGTACAACCCTACATATGTTAGTTTCACAACAGTTTGTGATGTATGAAAAAACAAAAAAATGGTCATACAATGGACCTTAGTTATCATACAATAGTTCAAATTTGTATTGTCTATACAAACATTAGAGTGCATCTTTGACTATATTTATTTATTAATTAAAAATCAGAATATAATATTTTTTTTATTTCCATTTAATTAATAACTACGATTAAATGTGCATATTGATGTCTAGGTAGATTTGCTTTAACATTATTCACTATGTTGTGATAGGAATCTTGAGTGTATGGAATGATCTTAACAATGTATGACCCAACATATGTTAGTTTCACAATATTGACAAGATTTGTTTTTATATAACAAATGAAAACAAATTTTGATTTTTCACTAAAAGTGGAAAACCAACTATTTGAAATATAAATTGGAAATAGGGATCAATCTAGTTCTTAAGCATAAACCCAAAAATTCTAGAAATCTTCAACACACTCCCAAAACCAACTAAATTTAAAATTACTTATGTAATTTTTCTACACACCAATAACCCTTGAATGAAACTACTTTAATGGAGATGATGGATTTGTTGAACACTCAAAATACTGAGAGGGGAGTGAATCAATATTCATTGAAATTCATTAACTTCACCAACTTTAAACATTCGTTCAATGCATCATATTAAACTTGTAGTAATGGAAACGAACATAGAAAGCATGCATCACATCAAAGAACACAAGAACGCCAGATTTTATGTGGAAAACCCAAAAAGAAAAAAACCATGGTGAGGATTAGCTCATAATATATTATAATCAGTTATAAGATATTACAATATGGATCACTTCTAGGTGGAATCACTATCCAGAGAATAAAAGAGGTGGCTCACTGCCAAAATAGAAGAGAGGATAACTCACCGCCAAAATGAATTGCTAACAATGCATCTCACTTATGCTAAAGATACAGTTCCATTGAAGCTCAAAAAATTGACTTAAAACACTTCATAATTCACCAAAATTATACTTCACAACTTTCTACACTAGTTCTCACACACACTTAATTATTTCACATCTCTCACATCTCATACACACCTTCACAAAAGGAATTAACCTTGTATATATACCACAACAAACAAAACTGTAAATTAGGTCAGCCTAATTGATGTATCGTGAAACACCACAACCCGTCAAACCAGAACACCAACACACACAAGTTCCAAAACATATACATAATCAAAGATAGGTCACCATGACCCATAATTCTACTCCATACTCTATCCAAATTTGCATGACCCTAAAATACTTAGGTTGGTTGCACATAGCAAAACTGGTGAAGTAAACCCGAATGAACCAAATCTTCATCCACACCTTGACACACTGACCACCAAAACACTTGCCACTTGGAATGTACACAACTTTAAAACCTGTAAACACTTCCAAAAATCCACATACTATAATATTCAATTGTGGTGGAATACAGAGCATTCCAACATACATTTTGCACCACTAACACTACCATTACAGAGTTTGATACTTTGTCAACTCTAACTTCGACTACAGAAGGCATCAAGTCATGAAAATTTTGATTTAGAGTCTTACATCATGCATCAACATTACCTCAAAATTGTGTAACCAAATTCTTCATAGCAGAGCAATGCAGACCCACAAACTAGTTTTCTAAAACATGAAACTATATTTTGAGACATGCAATTATACAAACACCTAGTCTTATCGGGACCAAAACTTATGCATCTTTGCCATGGATTTCCATCAGTAATGGGTTGCCATCAATGACAAAATCATATGCTCTTCAATCTTCAACAATCTCTCCATACTATCATGCTCATGTTGCCAATCCAACAATCTTCTCAATGACAAATAACCTTCCAATAATCTCCCCCAACAAGTACTATAGATCTAAATAAGTGTTCTTTGTTACAAATTCTTTATGGATGATTATCTTTTTAGATCAATTCTTTACCAATGATTTATTCTATTTAAATCAATTTTATCTTTAGAGAGCTAGACAAAATATTGTAGAAGAAATATAAGATAGAATAGAAAGGACACAACATGTACGTGGAGAAACCCTTTCGAGAAAAAACTCCACCAGAATTGGTATTGCTTGTATTATTTAACCTTTGAATAAGATTATAATAACACTTATTCAATTCTTGCTTGAGATGCTTCTTTTACCTTCAACAATTCTTCTTCACAACTTGCAATTAAATCTGATCAAACTCTTTTCAACTTGTTGCAATATATAAACAATAATGAGCCATGTAAACTCCAAAGAGTTTGCAATTACAAAGCACAAAGCTGATCTCACAAAACCTACACCTATTCTTTGCAAGTAGAGTTCTTCCATGAAAAACAATGTCAAATCAAGTCCTTCATCAATTTGGGCGTCCAAAACTGAAGTGATAACTCAACGTTGATTACAAAGAAATCTTGTAAGCTTTTCCTCAAAGTTGGTGCCCAAGAATGGGCCCACTTAACTCAGCCTTATAAAATATCTTATCATGCAAAAGTCTTAACTCCAAGATGCCAACTTGGGTGCCTAAGGTCGGTTCAAGTCAATCTATGTTAGTTGAAACATATCTCTCCACCATTCATGCAAATATCATGCATGATTGATCTCCTCTTGTTACTTGAAAGTATCCACCTATTATTTGTCATGCAGCTCAAGTCAACTCAAGGCAACTACATGCAACAACATGCAATTGAAGATAACTGAACCATAACTGAACTAAACTAAACTAAATTGAATTGAATTGAACTAAACTGAACTGAACCTCATAAACATCAATCCCTTTTTTATAGGAACTCGACATGCATAAATCAAAATACCTATTTTGTAGGAACCTAGGATGCATTTATGAAGTGTACTCAATTCACCAACCAATTAACTAATCAAGGTGGATCCCACCTCCCATGTAGGCGCCCATGTGATCCTATTTTGTAGGAGCTCTCCCAAGGTGTCCCCACATGCTCCTATTATTTAGGAATAACTAAAAATATCAAATTAAATGTTTATTTCATTCCAAATTAATCTCTTCCTAATCCTAGTGTTGTGGAATATATTCCAAGGACTTACGAGATACATGAAATATGTTTACAATGCAATTAAAAGGCATCCTATTGCCAACAACCATCAATGAAAAAATCATATGCTCTTTAATCTTCAACAATCTCTGCATACTATCATGCTCATGTTGCCAATCCAACAATCTTCTCAATGAAAAATAACCTTCTAACAATTTCCCCCAACAAGATAGGTTTTCAACAATCCCCCCCTTTGTCATTAATGGCAACACACTCTCAAAACTCTTTAAACTGCTCAAACTTCTCCCCCTTTGACATCAAGGGCAAATGGCTCTTAATTTCAAAATTTTCAAACTACTTCAACTATTCCTCTCCTTTGTAGACATACATGTATATACATTAGAATGACTCCCCCTTACTACTTCACTCCCATACTCAACACTTGTTTAGTTATTTACATTAGAGAGTGTAGTGTATAAAAATGTACTCCTTTACATTATCACACTTTATTGTTTGGGCCCTTTAAGTTAAATTGGACTTAATCATGCCTTAATAAGCCCTATTTCACATCTACAAGCCTAATAAATTACATTTTTTGAAAGGGAAACCTAACAATAATTAATGCCAACACATAACACTTTACCTTGAGCAATGTGTGTTCTAATAATAGGGACCTAGAACCCATTCGCCCATGGGCGAATGGGTCCACCCTAGGCCTTTGAACCTGAATTTAAATCATGTGTTTGGTACCATTTTAAAATCTCTAAATTCAAATTTTCATGTCGGCTTATAATGTTTAATTCTCCTGAAATTAAGGATACATACCTATAAATACAAGATTAGTTCATCATTTCAAATCCTACGAAGCTAGAATTCTAAAAAAGAAATCAAGTGAGAAAAAGTATAGTAAAGTTTATGATCAAGAGCATTCAAGAGCAGATTTATCAATGATTTATTGCGTCAATCAAGATCTCAAGAATCGTGTCAAGGTCTTAAGCATCATACATTTTTTTGGAGCTAACATTGTGATGTAGGTTTCAAAGATCAAGTCAAGTATTCAAGTCATATTTCAAGCATCAAGATCCACATCCATTGAATCCATGTCATGCAAGATCAAGATCCATATTGTAGAATTCCAATGTTTATTTAAGGGTTTGGTGAGTTGCAACATTTCATTGTTCATTCATCATTCCTTTTCACATTTCATTATTTCAATTCATGGTTTAATTACCCAAACGGGATTTGACCAAGGCAAACCCCCATTCACCAAAAACAAATAATTTTTCCCCTCTCGTGTTTGTGTTGCAGATCTTAGGTTGAAGAATGATTGATTGTCTTTTGGAGAGAAAGATTGGAAAAGTTGTCAAAGTTGTTGTCAAGTCACAAAAACTCACCTACATATTTGATTTTTGACTTTCGGACATTGCAACTCGGATCAAATGGAAGCTACAGATTGACATCAAGTCTCCCAATTTTTTTTTGAAAACCATGAGCAGAGACCCATTCACCCATGGGCGGATGAGTCCCAGATAGCCTCCCGAAACTACCTTTTGGTGACTGGTACACAGTGTTATGCCCTTCTCAGATCTGCAGAAAGTTTTTTGTTTCTATTAGTTTTGACCTTTAAATTGATGTTTCAAGTTCAAATTGGCATAATTGAGCTGATTTTCTATTTTTTGTTTTTCTCCCAAATGTGTTGTTCAGGTTGAAACCCTCATCCTCAAGCATAAGGAAATTAGTAAATTCCCTCATTGAGTTGACTCACCTAAAGGTTGTAATTCAATTATTTCTGTGGATCTCATTTCCTAATGAAATAAAGGAAAATAGGTCCATATTTGATACCATCCCTCTCATTTGATCAATACACCCAATCTATTTCTCGTCATTTTAGACCCCCTAACAAATTTATCTAATAAAAATAACCAAAAATGTACAACACTCTCTAATATTTTCGCATATGTACATTGCAATTAGGAAAGTTGTCTATACAGAACAAAAATATAAAACTTAACTTGGGGAGGGAAAACTACCCTAATTAGACACCCTTTATTTTGCAAGGTGTGCCTCCCAGTCCTTCTTTGCGGTCTCCCACTCCTTCTTAGCAAAGGAAAGTATCCCACACTGACTCTCAAGCTTCAAATGGATCTCTTCACCTTCATCTGGAGAATTGGGTACTAGATTCCTTTGTAACATCTTCTTCGTATCAACCAATATTCTAACCAGAGATGTAAGCCTTACACTTACCAAATCTCTAAGTTGACTGTATTGTATTATTATCTTTTCTTTTTGTTCTTGCGGCTGGAAAACATTTGCATGTAGATTCTCAATTGTAGTCCTTGTAACACCATATAAATCATTGATTAGATCATAGACACCAAAGTCCTAAGTAATCTGTGACTCTATTGAGTCCATCTGGTCCTTAATGTTCTTCATTGAGTTAGGTTATTTTAAACAAAATTGAAACACAACCTTTTATTCATCCAAATATTTTTGTGCATCCCTTAGGTTTTCTTGTAGTTTACCATGTACACCATTGCATTTATTATATATCTTAGTCAATATCTTATCATTGACCTTCATTGCTATTTATTTCTCTAATATTTCTTTTAGACCAACAAAATAATCCATAAAGGAATCCAACAATAGTTTTAACTTATGCACACTAGTCAAATAATAATTAATGAATGTATTGAGAATACCTTCTCGTAGCACCTTGATCGCTTCTTCAATTATCTTTGCACTCTTTGATGAGTTTGCAATATTTCCTTCCTTGTGGAGGCATGGAATGCATCACCAAGTTGTAGTTTGTGCAAGGGAGATATTTTACTCATGCGGCCCACCTTCCCTTGTTGCATGGGTATCTGTAGGAGTTGTGTAGACACCACTGGTTCAAACTACAATTGCATGTCTAACAGATCCTTTAAAGAATCTCTAGAAGCTCCAGAGGATTCGCCAACAAATTTTTCAGGTTCTTATTCCTTCTTATATTTCTCCTTCTCCTATTCTCCACTGTCGAACAAGTACCCTACATTCTTTTCTTCCTCAACGGCCTTTTCACCATCTAGAGAAGGCAATTTTTCATCCTTCTGTGCCTCAGACTTTTATGAGTTTTCTTGATTATCTTCTTTCTTCTACTTTGCATCTCTCTTTGTGTTAGGAGGGGCAAATATTTCTCTACTTGTGCTTCTACCTCTTATGGGGTAACCTGTACATCATCATTCTTTTTTGCATTCTCCTCTACTAGAGATGCATTATCTATAATAGTATTTTCTTACAAATTTTCTTATACATATACATACTTATTTGTTGCAATTTAGTCTCATTAGTCTTTGGGACAAATAGATCATTCCAAATTTTAGTTTCTTCAGTAGGAGACATTTCCAATTCCTTTTCCATGTCTACAACCTTTTGTGGTGTTTCATTTTTCAATATTTCTATGTCTTCCTTGTCCCTACTCATCAGAGTGATGACTCTTTGTTTTGTCCTCGATTCTCTATTATATATTTGATCCAATTCATCTTTGTCCTCATCAGTGAGAGAAGAACCAATCTTCTCCAAGGTAAAAGTTCTTATTTTTGCATCTTCATCAAAATTTTCTTTCCTTCTAGCACTTAGAACACCTTTAAGGTCATTAGGGAGTTGCTTCTAAATTTTTCCAAGGGTAGATCAAATGTTATCATGTATTTTACAATATCCTCTTCTATAGTGATCTTTTCATCATTACTTGACTCAAGATACATTTGTGTTGTCTCTTCCAAGAGATCAAAATTTGTAAATACTATTAAATAATGCATTAAGAGGCTATGCTCCCTTATCAAAGGTGATTTATCCTTCTTTCCTTTGCCTTTCAGGGACTTTTCTCCTTCACCAGTCTTCTTTTCTCTTTTCTGAAAAATAAATGATTTCTTTTGCTCCTCTACTTCTTCCTCACTTTTTGTATCCACAATATCAACCTTTTCTTTCTTTGCACTTGTCTCTTCTCCAAAGGCTTGAGGCATTCTCTTATTTTGGACCAATTTAGGCACTTCCTCTTCTTCTTCTTCATCATCATCACAATTTGTGTATCTCTCTCTTTTTTGCTTTACCTTCACTCTTCTCCGCTTAGGTATCTATTATTGTATAGTGGCATTATATGCTACTTTCTTCTATGCACTCTCTATAGGCATGGTTTCAAAGGATTTCAAAATTGAGGGAGAGGAGGCAAAGGTCCTGATTGACCTTCTAATTCTAGGAGCACCTTTCGGGGGATTGGATATGCCTTTGTATTTCTTTACAAGGCTCTTTGATATACTCATCATTTCCTCAACTTGTGCCTTCATCTTCTCAACATTTTTCTTGATCTCCTTCTGCTTTTGCTCCATATGTACTGCACTAGATTTTTCTTCATATATGCCATATCTTCTTTTTGTAGGATCTCTAGGAATACTCAAAATATATTCTACCAGACCATTAATCACATCCTTCACTACCTCATATCCCATTTCAAGAATCCACACTGTCCTAGGTTCAACAATTTCCATAATGCAACAATCTTTGTTAACCATGAAGATAATATAATTTTTGTGCTTCTCAAATAAACTTTTGGGAATCGTTTCTCTTTCTTGCATATTTTCTTAAAAAGTTTTAAAGAAACCCAAAAAATCATACTTCTAAGTATCTGCATCACCCAACCTTCTCAAGTGGTCTTTTATATAGCAACTAGAATATCACTTAATCACACAATGTTCGTTGTATTGGGAACTTCTCTAAGACAATAAAACCGTAAGCATATAATCAGGGTACCATGCTAGAAGGGGTATCGAGACTCTTTGGTCTTCTGAAGATTCTCCAATAACTGTTGTCTCATAAATTCACACAAGTCTATATCCATGTCTTTCTTCAGCATCTTATAAATAGTGTTAATTGTGGTGGCAGAAACAAAGTTTTCTCTATTTGTGAAGAAAATATTATATCCTATCATCATAGACACATAATTTACTACCATATATTCTATATCTTTTATTGTTAGGGAACATTTATCAATTTTGGCACCGATTAACTTCATTACCACTTCATTCTTTATAGATTTGAGAGCCAAAAGTAGTTTGGTGGAGCATAACCCTGTCCCAACCCTAATGGATTCCTTTTTGATCAAGTGTGGCAAGTCTAACCACATAAATATATCATGAATTCTAATCAACATGTATTTAACCCATTCATCCATATAATAAAAAATAGGGAAATTGTTCCAAACATCTAATTTCTTTTTTACCAACCCTGCATACACTAGTTTCAATTCAAAATCATCATCGGTTAACTTATCTTCCCAGATTTTCATGATTATAATAATCCAATTTTGTGTGAATATAAATCTTCACATCCTTAGTATGCAATACACCATAAGGAATATGTGAAAACGTGCCTTCTAGATCCATCACCATGGATATATTGGGGTGCTTCTTAAACTTAGGTCTAGGTTAGTCCACAACTTTAACTACTTGAGGTGTAAAATTTTTGAACAACTTCTGAAATAAGGGATAAGAAAAAACTATAAATAACTTTGAATTCTTGTTGGTTAGGGTTTCGTGCGACACTTTGGAAACAATTCACTTCACCTCTAATTTTCTCTTCACTTTTCATGAATTTGATCAAAAATAAAATTTTCATATGTGAAACCACTTATAAACACTTTTTGGATGACCTAAAAATCATCGATTGCATTGATTTGAAGTTAGGTCAAAAATTTGTCAAACCCTAATTGTGTTGAAATAATCACAAAAAGATTTTTCACCGATGATTTCACTAATAGATTGAGCATATCAAACCACACCTTGTATCAATGCGTTGAAGGCACCAACACCATATCTTTGGCAAGGTCTTAAAGTTTTTCTATTAAAACTCCCCCCTAAGCCAAATCTCTTTATCTAGTTTCCAAAGGAAACATTTTTACAAGGGGCTGGTACAAACTCATTCTCTTCTTTCTTTTTCTAGATCTTATGCATTTCATTCTTCATCTCAACTGGATCCATTTTCTTTATCAGATTAGCCTTCTTTTGTGAAATAAAAGGTTTCACATTCTTTCTTTTGCTAAACTTAGCTATGTATCCTGGTTTTTTGCATTTATTACAAGTGAAACCTTTTTGAACAAGCTCACTTCTAACCATTCTAGATCTGCATCCATTAGCCTTATTCTCAAACCCATTTCATGCATAATAGTAGCCATTGAAAGATTGAAACATCATGCAATTATTGTAACTACTCATCATCTGATTTCTATATTCACTAGCTCTATGGCCAAATCTATTGCATGTATAACAATGATTGGGAAATGATTGAACATTCTGATTCATTCTACTTCTCAAATTTATGTCCAAACTTATTGAAGGAATAACAATAACCATTGAAAGATGAATACCTTTGTGCATTTGGTTGTCTGATAGGAGGCCTTTTGAATTCTTTCTTATAGTTCCAAAACTTTTTGATATTGTTCTTATCATTCTTCCTTTCAACATTGTTTGGGGTTTGATCTACCTTTGAACTTTCTCCTTTATCAAACCCTAATCCTTCTTTGTCTTTAGAAGCCTTCTGATTTGCAATCTTTTCATTAAGCATTGTGGTAATCTTCTTGAATTTTTCTTCTTGAATCTTTGCTTTCTCTAGATCTGATCTCAAGGTCACAATCTCTTGTTCAAGCTTTGAACATTCTTCAGATTTTTCTTTCAGTTTAGCATTCAGGAAATCTTCAACTCTGTTACCTTCTTCAACTTGCACTTTCAAACTGGTGATAGTCTCATTTGATTGCTTGATCTACTTATTTGTTTCTTTGAATCTTTTTGTAGCTTTCTTGAGTTTCTCTCTCAACTTCTTAATACACTCATCTACATCATTAAGATCCATTTTCAGATCTCTATTCTCAACTTCTACTTTATCCAAATCATCAAGGGATGATTGAAGTTGTCCTTCCATATCAACTTCACAATCTTCTTCAGTAAACCCTTCATGGGTTATCTCTTTTGGAGGAATAGGATACTTCCTTTTCGTCATGTGTTTAACCTCCAAGATCTACCTTAGTGACCAAGCCAATTGAAGGAACCAAGCTTTGATTCCAATTGTTGAACACCTAGAATATTGAGAGGGAGGGTTAATCAATATTCACTAAAATTCATTAACTTCATCAACTTTAAGCATTCATTCAATGCATCATATTAATTTTGCAATAATGGAAAGGAACATAAAAAGCATGCATCACAACAAAGAACACAAGAACACCATATTTTATGTTGAAAGTTACGTAAAAAGGGAAAAGCCACGATGATGATTAGCTCACAATATATTATAATTGATTATAAGATATTATAGAATGGCTCACTACTAGGTGGACTCAGAGGACTCATTATCCAAAGAATAGAAGAAGTGGCTCACTGCCAGAATAGAATAGAGGATGGTTCACTACCAAAATGAACTGCTAACAATGCATCTCACTTATGCTGAAGATACAATTCCATTGAAGCTCATAAATCTGACTTAACACACTTCACACTTCACCATAATTACACTTTGTACCTTTCTACACTAGATCTCACACACACTTAATTATTTCACATCTCTCACATCTCATACACTACGCACAAGGAATCAACCTTGTATATATACCACAAAAAAAAAAACATAAATTAGATCAGCCTAATTGATGTATCATGCAACACCACAACCTGTTAGCCGAAAACACCAATACACACAAACCAAAACCAAATATAGGTCAACATGACCCATAATTATGCTCCATACTCTATCAAACTTTGCATGACCCCAAAATACTTAGGTCGGCCGCACATAACAAAATTGGTGAAGTAAAATTGAATCAACCAACTATTCATCCACACCTTGACATGTGAGCCACCAAAACACTTGCCACTTGGAATTTACATGTTGAATGGACAAGAAAAATAAGAGGGGGGGTGAATTAGTTGTACATCAAAACCATCATTAACATTTAGATATTCATTAATCCTTAAACTCTTATCAACCATTAAACCCCTATCATGTATTAACATAACATAAGCTTGAGAAACAATAATGCAAATACATTCAAACACATGATAACACTAGATTTATGTGGAAAATCCAAGAAGGGAAAAACCACAATGAGAATTATCTCACAATATAAAGTAATTGCAACATCGAATACAATAGGTTTACTGTCGAAGGGCTCATTGCCCAAAAGAGAGAAGGGCTCACTACCAATGGTTCATTGGTAGAATAGAATGAAGAAGAAAGAATATTTTTACAATGATAAATTCATCTTAAAGCAACAAAAAAATTTCACCACTGCTTCACCAGAAAATTCACACTCTCGTTGTAGAATGTAGACACCTTCTACTCATTGCTTCCAGTAGTCTTAGGCATTAAATATCACACTACATTTCACAATTATTCACTTCACATCTCAATACTTCACATTACACACTTCATTCATACATCCTCCATATAGTCATTACTCATATATACCATCTTCAAACTTGAAAATAATCCAGAAGGTTGGTTATGTACTTCAAACGTGAAAATTCAGATTAGATCAAAACCGAAAAATTCCCACGGTGGAGAAGAATCAAGGTGGACCACAACACACCTTAAATTGGACCTAAATCCATCCATACACACCACACCATACTTCCACAAGCACCAAAGCATATCTGTAATTAGTGTAAACACCCAAGGTCGGTCGAACCTGTGTTAATATTGTTGATCAATTAAGTAAAGATATTTGATCCAAATATGACTCACAGACCATCAACAACAGTTAAACACAATCTATAATATTCCATCAACACCCTAAAATCCAACAAATCCTTCACAACCTCATACACTAGAAGAACATATTCATTATGCACAACAAGCTAACCTTCAACACACTACAACACCTGAATCCAACCTTGTGGAGCACCAAAACATAAAAAACTCAGACTAAAGATAGATACTAGCAATATAAGCACACTTCTAGATTCACAAGACCAGAAACCAAACTACAGAGAAATGTAGAGCAAAACCATTTCTCCCAGACAACACTATAACATAGTTCACACATTGGTGAACACAACTTTCTCTACACAATGATCCAGAGCCTGCGACTCTCAATATAACACTTATGATCACCTTTGAGAAACATATCCAAACCACATAAGAAGATATTTAGCCATGAATAAATGCAGAGAAAAACACCGAACACCACTCTATCATACTAAATACTCTTCACCATACTATTTCCTCTTTTATTCAAGTTTTCTCAAAAGCACTTGGAAACCAAGCACCACAAACACATTCTCATAATCTTCAGTACTTCCTCATCACCACAAAACCACTATAGCAACTCAACCATACACAAGAGGTTTAACATCCACCAACAAAAGCTTATCAAAGCAATAATAGAGGTTGACATCAGTGATACTACTAATTATAACATAATTTTGCCAATCAAAGAATCTCCATAAGTTGACATCAATGCAACAAAAAAGGTAAGTTGACATCAATGACAACACAAAGTTTAAATAATACACACCTTTGAAACCTATAAACACTTCCAAAAAAATTCATACCATAATATTCATTCGCATTCCAACATACATTTTGCACCAATAGCACTACCATTACAAAGTCCAATAGTCTATAAACTCTAACTTTGGCTACAAAAGAAATCAAGTCATGAAAATTTGGATTTAGAGTCTTCCAACATGCATCAACATTACCTCAAAACCGCATAACCAAATTCTTCATAACGGTGTAATGTGGACCCCAAAGCCAGTTCTTTGAACCATGAAACTGCATTCCGAGACTTAGGCTATTATCCAAACATCTTGTCTTCTCTGGACCAACGCTTTTGCATCTTTTCCATGGATTTCCATGAGTAATGGGTTTCCATCAATGACAACATCATATTCTCATCAATCTTCAACAATCTCTTCATACTATCATGCTCATGTTGCCAATCCAACATTCTTCTCAATGATAAATAACCTTCCAACAATCTCCTTTAACAAGTTAGGTTTCCAATAGGATTTCTTCTCCAAATTCAATTTTTGCATCACACAAGTAATCTATAGATCTAGAATTAATCAAATAAATAAGAAATTTTCATCACTGAATCTATTTGTCAAAAGGGTTTTCATCCTTAAATAGAAAGATAAACACAGGGGTTCAATTTCAAAAATAAGAATTTGTTCATAAAATAATAAATGCCTTTATCTCTCACAAACCTCTCTTTTTATAAGCACTTTTAAGTTAATTTTTATTTTTATTATTTCTTTCCACTCCAGACTTTATTTTAGAAGTGTGTCTAGACAATCCTTTTTTTTTAAAAGTACTTTTGACAACTTTTCCTAACAACACTTTATTAGGTTCACTTTTAACATTACATTCATCATTTATTTTAATAATAATAAGTTTTTCTTAAAATACGATATAGGACAACTTAAAATGTTATTTTAATTATTTTCTTAGCTTTGTTTGAAAAGAGAACATGGTAGTCCACCTTTCCAAAAAATTGCTTAGCCTAAAGTAATGTTAGTTCCATCACTTTGATTCTCTCCTATTGGTTTTTTTTTTGTGATATTAGAATTGTTAGGAATAGGAACATAGAGAAATATATGATAAAATTAATGTAGAAATAAAATAAAAACATAAAACACAAATATACATGGTTCATCAATATGGGCTATGTATAAATAGAAACAATGAGTACTTCCTTTATTTCATGCAACAAATTGAAGGGATACATCCTACAACACATTTGTTGCAAATTCATCTTCACTCTCTCACAGTATCCTCTCACAATACAATGCAATACAATCTACATCCATAATACAATACCCTCATAAAATGGGGTTGTCTTATAGGGCAAGATAAATAAACATAACCTCTACAATCTGATTTGTGACCTAATGATAAATGGTACAAATTTATAGTGATAAAATGTATATGTGTTGTTTAAATGATCAGACATGCAGAAAGAAAGCAATCATAAAATGCAACACATGAGACAATGAACACAACCAAGTACCCTGGGAAAACCCTCCAACATGAGGGGAAAAAACCCAGCAAATATCTCTCTTATATATTGTCGGAACAGGAGCAGAAATCTGCTTTACAACTCAGGCCCAACAATGGCCAATAAGGAATACAATGGAGTCGCACCTCTCCTGGATGCACAGGATACAAATGAATATGTTCTTCCTTGAAATCGGATCTGCTCTGCTCTACTAATTGCGAACTTGCCTCTATTATGAATGTCTTACAATGACAAATATGACCTTGTATTTATACAAGATGAGGTAACTTAACAAGGAGGTCAGCCTTCCTTTAAATAATTAAATTACAAAATACAAAATAAGGTCGGCCCAAATAAGATCATTGATTATTTACATAAGGTCGGCCTTCTTATGATTCGAAGTCTCAAGCATATAAAATTGAATAGCCAAAGGCTATATTCAATTTTTCATTCTTCTTGTAAGTTGTGCAAGGCTGGAAGTATAATCCAGACGCTGCAAAACATCAACGCTCCCTCTCAGCTAGGGATGATACTTCCAGCTGCACAAGACACATCATCTCAATGTGAAAACAAATAGGATATCACCTCATCGTGATATCAACCAACTTGGAACTCTTGCAAAGGAAGTGCAGCCCTAAGCTGCTATAACATCAACACTCCCTCTCAGCTAGGGATGAACTTCCATCTGCACAGGACACATCATATTAGAATGAAAACAAAATAGAATATCACCTCAATGTGATATTAACCATTATGGCTACTCTCATAGATGGTATAAACTCATCACGGATTCCCTCACGTGATGTTGTCATGGAGTCACACACATGACTTCCACCATAGCTTCTCCCAGAGGGTGGAAACAAGGGCTTTCACCTCAACTCTCTCTCATCAGAGAATTGCATTATCAAGGGCTTGCACCTCAACTCTCTCTCAATAGAGAATTGCATTATCAAGGGCTTACACCTCAACTCTCTCTCATTAGAGAATTGCATTATCAAGGGCTTGCACCTCAACTCTCTCTCAACAGAGAATTGCATTATCAAGGGCTTGCACCTCAACTCTCTCTCAACAGAGAATTGCATTATCAAGGGATTTCACCTTGAACTTCTCTCAAAGAAGAACTCATTAAACAAAGGAACACTGATACTGAGACTCCCTCTCGATCCTAGCTTCAGAGATTGCAAAGAAGACTTATGGAGATGTACTCCCTCTAGCCACCAACTTAGTCCCTCTAGTGTTTACTCCCTCTTGATCATTTCTTTGGTTGACATGACTTCTTTCACAAGATGCCTCAAGCTTTTCATCACTAAGTAATCTCTTATCATCTTCTTCCCCCTAAACCCGTTCAGGAAGCATTTTAGATAGAGATTACTAACAGTCCATAATTATCCAAAGAAATATCAAGATTAGAATCGAACAAGTTATATCATGAATGAAATTTTTCTAAAGATCTTATGCTGGTGAACACAACACAATTCAAAAGAATCTACTATCTCTCTTAATTACAAGATCCAAAAAAATGATATAACTCAACAACCAAAGAATACTTATCTTTTTTTTAACTATTCTGATAGGTCCAAATGCTAGACATAGTGTGATACGTTGTACTTGAGCTCAGATCAATCCGTACCCTTCACAGTTTGAACACAATGATGACCTGAAAGGTACATTGACTTCAAGAGATATCTCCAGCCATCAATGTAGTCCAATGATTGCAAGCTATGACTACAAGCTTGATCATTTCTTCATTCAGTAAGACTTCGAGATTGCTTGATGCTCAAGTTATCAAAAAAAAAAAACAATTCATAAACATTATTCAACCATGCAATACTTATCTCATGGATTTCAAAAATCTCCTGAGTAATTAATTCATTAATCATGACATGTCTTTCTTTCAATTTCACAGAAGAGCTAATCTCAGCAAAACAAAAGACAAACTTCACAAATTGGCATGATCCTACTTGCAATGAATAAATCTAAAGAATCTTATTACAGTGATCACTATTTACTAGACACACATAATCCTAAGTAAATAATGTCAAAATTGCATAACTCAATAAATTGAATTTTACCCTAGAATAGTAAATACAATCAAAAGCAAGGAATACTTATCTCTTAAATATTGTGAAGGGTGGACACCGTATGATATGTTTCTCTTGTGCTCAGATCAGTTTGCACCCTTCACAGCTTCAACACAGGCCCCAGACAAAGTTTAAATTTGAATATGGTCTTTGACCATTCAAATTTATCAAAGCACTCCAGCTGCGATCCACCACTGTGATGATCTCTTCCTAGATCGAAGCTTGACAAGACTCACTTATTAATTCAACACCCATATTCTCAAGACTTTGAAATATAGATCGCTGCTACATACGTGTACCAGCAAATGCGGATATTGAAGACTACCCATGAGCAAATGTCTATCGGGATGTAGATGATCGATCTGGACTGACGGACCTACCAGCAATCTGAGATGTGCAGATGTAGACAACAAGGATGAACTTCTCAGCTTAGCTCAACCCTTTACATCCCTTATGTAACGACCTTTATACCCAATTCCAACATATGTAATCAACAGATGAAGCCCGAGACTTATTCACAGGCGCAAAAATAAAATATGCTCAAAAAATCACGACCACATTTTTCCATTCAAGAGATTCGAAAAACTGAGCTCCAACAAATATAATTTAGACTCCTTCAATATAAGATATGTTCGATAAAGTGTATAAGCAGCTCCTGAGATTTGCTTCCAGTCACCAAATGAAGGTTGGCGGACTCTCATAAGCTTTAATATGATTTGCCCAGCATGTACAAAAAAAACTTGAAATCTTTGTTGAGAAGCAGTTTAAATGATAATCCCAGGAGCATAATACTTCCGCCACAAGGATATTCGAATGACCACAGGGAAGAGTAATCCTGATATCATAACAACAAGCGATGCTAGGAAGGAATCTCCAAACTGTATAAGCTTTCGCTCCACTATGCATGTAAGAGCAATGATACCAGTATCACCAGTCAATAACTCCTTTGCCAATCACCTCAATATGTCGATAGCTCCAAAGACAGACAGAGACGAACGCCAGAAAACCAACGCGACTCTAGCAATAAGAATAATGACAGTATCTTCATAAGGGCTCCCGCGATTTTGAATACTGTGGTAGGAATGGTCCCAGCCAGTTATCGGGTGCAGTGAATGGACAAGGCCAAATAAATCATCGGTTCTTCTCTGGTTGCTTCTGGCCAAGAGGATGAGTCCATTTAGAGGAGACTCCGATTTTATTAAAGCAGCGATAGGAATATAAAATACTAACTCCACCTGAATTAATAGAGCCCGAACAAAGCAGAAGACTCCACCAAATATAGACGCTCTGAAGTTAACATCGGCTTCCAGGATGAATGTAATCGGCTTCTCCTAGAAAAACCATGCCAGCACTAAACAATACAACAACCGTTCACAGGATATGACAAACTCCTCTAGAATGCTTAAAAAAAACTCTGATCGAATTTCTTGAACCCGCTCTGATACCATGTTGTTGTTTAAACGATCAGACATGCAGAAAGAAAGCAATCATAAAATGCAACACATGAGACAATGAACACAACCAAGTACCTTGGGAAAACCCTCCAACATGAGGGGAAAAAACCCAGCAAATATCTCTCTTATATATTGTCAGAATAGGAGCAGAAATCTGCTTTACAACTCAGGCCCAACAATGGCCAATAAGGAATACAATGGAGTCGCACCTCTCCTGGATGCACAGGATACAAATGAATATGTTCTTCCTTGAAATCGGATCTGCTCTGCTCTACTAATTGCGAACTTGCCTCTATTATGAATGTCTTACAATGAAAAATATGACCTTGTATTTATACAAGATGAGGTAACTTAACAAGGAGGTCGGCCTTCCTTTAAATAATTAAATTACAAAATACAAAATAAGGTCGGTCCAAATAAGATCATTGATTATTTACATAAGGTCGGCCTTCTTATGATTCGAAGTCTCAAGCATATAAAATTGAATAGCCAAAGGCTATATTCAATTTTTCATTCTTCTTGTAAGTTGTGCAAGGCTGGAAGTATAATCCAGACGCTACAAAACATCAACAATATGAAATTTGGCTTTGAGGGTAGCCCCTTAGACCTTCCAAGAGGGACACCCCCCTGCACCCCCTAAAATGAAATGGGCTCCAAAACTAACAAAAGCAAGCTCCATAATAAAAAATCTCCCACTTGGAGGTTGATTAAGAATATAATCAAGCTCCTTACCAACATGAATTAGAAATCATTCTTGGAGAATGATGTATCCATTTTCTCAATTCAACAAAATGTGGGAAAACTCCTCCAAACTTCTCCATTATTTGTTATGTTCCTAAAAATAACTTACCCAGGGCTGCTTTATGTAGAAAATGTACTCTCCACCATGTTTTTGTTACATCACTCTCTAGTATAACTAAGAGCTGGAAACTTTACCATGGATATTTTATATAGAAGATTCACTAATCCTAGAAATTTTGTCATCCCAATAGAGTTTTAAATCATTAACCTTTTATACGCTTCCAAATAAGTCTTCAGTACTTCCAAACATCATATATTTGGTTATCAATGACTCCCTCAAAAGATCCTTTTTCATATTCTTGAGAGTTGCCTTGCAAAATTTCTAAGCATTGGAATGACAACTCTATGAACAAGTATTGACCCAACAAGATGATACATTAGTTGAGAACCCATTGCCCACTCCACTTTAAACTTCAATATAAAGTGTAGATCAAAATATCAAACAAATCTTATATTTTGATATGTAGACAACCTTGATTGAAAGGATGTATGTATTGTTTTCTATGAAATCTATACATCCAAAGGTGACAAGAATCTTGTAAATATATGAAATATCTTCTAGAAACATTAACTTCATTCCTTGAGTTGTACTCATAGAGATAATCAATTTGCTTACCACTAGTTACTATTTTTTGTGAACTCAACACCATGCTTTACAAGTGCATGCATATCAATAGAATCTTTTTGAAAATCAATATCATACATTTCTTTTACCAAACCATCTCTTTTATATTTTGAACTAACATCACTAGAATGATCCAAGTGCCTATCTTATTCTATTGATTCCTTTGATAAATTTGTATCAACTCCATCATTCAAGTGACTCAAGAATTTATATTTTACCAAAATATTCTCTTCAATTTTATTTTCACATATATTCTAAAAATGGTTCTTTTCTAACTAAATGATTTGAAAATTGATAGGAGCTTTATGAACAAGAAATTTTTCACTTGTATATTTAACAAGTGATATTTTCCTCTCCTTGACTTCATTGGGATAAATATTTTATTGGTTTGTGATCTCATAATTTAAAAAGACATTTTTCCATAATTTTATGCCTTCCACCTATATGATGGATTCTTCCAAGGTCCACTCCCTCTCAATTTCTTGTGGATTTTATTTTTCTTATTTCTCATAATCCACCACAAATTATTCCTTAAAATTTTATTGTAATTCTAGCTTGGGCATATCCATAATAATCTTTAGTAACACCATCTTGCTTTCTAACAATTCATCTAAATTCTTTGGCTCTTTGTTTAATATCACCTCCACATAGTGAATTTATCCTTGGCCTTGACATTTTTGGTTTGGTTCCCAAGGTTCTTTGCATGAGAAGAAGCATTGGTTCTTTGAATTTCATTTCTACTATCATATTTCTTTCTTGCAATAAGAGAACTTGTTTTCTTATTGTTGGAAGGAGGTACCTTAGAATGGAACACTAATAATTCTAGATATGTAATCATCTTCACAACTTCTTGAGGTCTTGGATTTGATTTTTCTTCCAACTTCATCATTATTCCTCTATTTTTTTGTTGGAATATCTCTAATAATTGTTTAAAGGTAATGTAAGAATATAAGTTTTAGACTTTTTATCATATTAATGAATGAAAAGAAGTTTACATTCAACTCTATTAATTCTCTTTTAACAATTCCTTCTAAATAAGGTCTTTCATTTGTGATCTTCTAAATGAAGCTAGAACTTCCAAGCTAATAGAAATTGTTCCAAGAGATGGTTCTTACAACGTGAGCTCTTTATGCATACTTTTTTTTGTAAAAACCTTGGCTAAAAAATATTGGGAGTGGGACCAATCACAAATTGATTGTTTATTGATGATCTTCCTTCATTTTCTATATTGACAATTTGTTTCACTTCACCAAAAAATCATTATTTATAATTATAAATTTTATAAAAACTTATGATGAGGATTCTTGAAATTCCTTCATTTTTTGTCTTCCATACTTTTATATTATAGGCAAGCATGTGACATAATCTACATCAAAATATTGCCTTCCCTACAGGTTGGAAAAATCATTCCTTTAATACCACTGTAATGTCCCAAACTTATCTTTTTGATTTTTTGTAACTTTATGATGAAAATGCATTAACTATCACACTTTCTAATCACCAAGTTCTTTGGTTCGACAAGGTCAGATTATACATCATTTGGGACATTGAATTACTAATGACAAGCCACATAATTCTATAATGTGTGCATAGGCTAGAAAATAACTGAATTAGTATCTTGGAGGCATAAGCTTCTAGTCTGACAATACTAAAATTTAAATACAATATTAATAATTATTTTGCAATAGACCACTCAAAAAATTGGAGATTACAATAAATAAGCAAAGAGAGTAGATTTACTTCAAAACCACTAGTATTATAATCTATTGAATTTCACCATAAACTAGTACAACAAAACTAATGGATTCTCCATCCAAATTCAAATATTATGTATCAAATCTTAGTATCAATGAAGAGGTACAAAAAAAAAAACGCTTCTACATAATAAAAAATTGGCATTATACTAACTAATTAATTATTAAAATCATATCCAAAACTATACAAGATAAAGTGACCTCTCCAGGTGGTGCATTAGTTTATACAATATTGATATTGTTTTTTATTATGGTAAAAGCAAGCTTTGATGCATGGGACCTAAAACCCATTACAAGAAAGCTTTTAAGGGACCTAAAACCCATTACAAGAAATTTTTTAAGGGACCCAAAACCCTATCAAAAGAGGAATTTTTTCTAAAGAAATAATCCATAGACCATTAGCAACAAAACAACAACAACCACCAAAAGAATAGCAATACAAACTCAAGCTACAACAAACAAGTTTTGAAGGGAACTTGAACCCTATACAACTAGGTTTTAATAGGGACTTTGAACCCTTAATAGATCATGATCACAATCTATGTCATCCAAGCCACAACTAACCATCTGCTCAACACAACTAGAGTTGAGCCAAAGAAAAATACCAATATAATAGTGTAGAATACCAAAATATCCATGATTTTCAATAGTTCCCACACATCCAAATATCCCACCTCAAAAGGGGAATTAGAGAACACATCAGAACCTTGGGGAGCATCAGCCTTCTTGCAGCACCATCCTATCGAAATCACCAACCCACACTCCACCTCTAAAGGAGAGAGCTCCCCTCTATAGGAGTGGATGAGAAGAGAACCCTTAATACCAAAATCACCACTCTCCAGCACACACAAACTCCACCTCAATAGGAACAAAAATAGGCAAAAAAATCTTCCAATCAATCCATCAAAATCCAACTCCGCCTCAGTAGGAGAGGGCTCCATCTCAATAGGAGAAGTCTCCACCTCAATAGAAGACACCAACTGAAAAAACCCAATAAAAAGAAACTCCAGTAGAAAGAGCACACCCAACCTCCTTTGGTAGCAGGAGTACTAGATACTTGAAGGAGGATAAAGAAGACACCCCAACCATCAACAGAAAAATAACCACACTCGAGCCTTCAAAATAGGTGAATGGAATAACTTAGCCCACATAAGGAAAAAAAACCACTCTGAAATAAGATCTTTAGAGCCCAAAAGGGGTTGAACCCAACACAAGAATTACAATACTGGAGCTTGAGGAAAGAGTAGCAATACAACATAGACAACATTAGCAAAAAAATAGAATAAGGAACAAACAACACATCCTTAGACAAAAATAAAAACATTTGAGTCAACAACAAAGTCCTTAAGAATAGCCCAACCTTCAGAAAAACCAAGAAATCCAAAAATTGGAACAACTGAAGCACCACAACCTCCAAGAGGAGATCGACCCCGACAACAAAAAGAGAAAATTAGATCAAAGGGGGACCAAGACAACACTGGCACACATCAACAACAATGAAAATTTTAAGTAGAGAACAAGAGGGATACCTTCCTCTACCAGAAGAGCATCCACACTAGTAACATGTAGGGAAAACCACCTCTCCGTACCAATCTTAAAAGTGAAAAATTCATTAAGCACTGCTCTCTTAAGACTCTCCCCCATCAGCCAAGGGAACTGCTTGGATACTGATCCATGGAAAAAGGCACCAACCTGCCTCCAATATGAGAACTCAAAGAGCTAGAAATAGTCAAAAAAATGAAGCAATACAACCCCAAAACTGGCTCCAACAATGAAGAGTGCAACACACAAAGAGAGCCCAAAGCTAGCTCCAACAAAAGAGAATGTAACACACAGGGGAAGTAAATAAATGACCATAAAGTCCACCGCAGCCCCAAAACCATCTTTCCCAGCAGAAAGACCACCTGACCAGGAAAATGCAAGAAATAGTAAAGAGGATGGAATAACAAAACCCCCTCTTCCTATCCAGTAAAGCCACAAAGGCTCCAATGTTCTAGAAAAAGAAGCTCTCCACGAAGGTCTACGCCACCATCGCCGAAAACACCATCGTCAAAATCTGCAAGGGATTTCAAAATCCCCCTCTGGATCCTCTTCTCCTGCACCGCCAGCTCTTGTTTTTTTTCTATATTGATATTGTTGTTGTAGGTATATAATCACAATAAAAACTTAAAAATAGTCTCAATTTATAACCTAAAACAACAAAAAGGGCCACAAAAAATGGTATAACTAGCATCCACAATATACAAGTGTAATAATTACACCCCAAGCAAGTTGTGATTAAGTGAAACATAGGAAATATCCTCTAAATTTTGATAAAGACCCAAAAATCTAATAAATTTTTTAAAAGCTAGTAAAATTTTAAATAAGAGCAAAAATAAAATTATTTATGTTAGATTTATCTCCCTCGAGTGATATGTAGAGTCATGGAAATGTGTATGGTAGCTTTGTTTCTTTCTACCTAGAATATTACATGATGCAACAACTTTATTAACATCAAACAACAAAATAATACTTGTGATTCCCCTCTTTAGACACACAATATTCTATGACATATGACAAACACAAAGTAACTTGCATAGTAGCTTACTTATCATATGATAGTTCCAATATCACTTAATATGCTTTGAGGGGAATTTTGAGGGTATGAGAGGATTTTGACAATGTATGACCCAAAAAAATAATTTCACACTATTGATAAGATTTTTTATTACACAACAAATAAAAATAATTGATCTCTTCACTAAAATTGGAAAACAACAATTGAACTATAAATTGGAAACACACACACTAATATGTAGCTTAAGCATAAAATAAAAACATATGGAAATATTCAATTCACTCCCAAAACCAATTCAATCTAAAAATATTTCTAAATTTTTTTTGCACATTGGTGACCCCTAAATGGAATTACTCTAAATTCAATATTTGTAGCACATAGGTAATCACTAGATGGAATTATTCACATGAATAGAAAGACTTTTTTCTTCAAATCCATTTGTCAAAATGGTTTATGTCCTTAGGTAGAAATATGAGCATAGGGGCTCAATTTAAAAATGGTGGTTTGTTTTCCCTTTTCCCTCCAAAAAAATATTTTAAAAATGTTTAGAAAAGTCTTTAATAAATTATCACTTTTGTCCCCTTATTCTAACAACACTTTATTAGGTCCATTTCTAGTATTACATGACATTTTATTTTAATAATAATAAGTTTCCCTTTTTAAATTAAATATAATGGGACAACTTAAAATATTGTTTTAATCATTTCCTTAGCTTTATTGGAAAAGGGTGCATGACACTTTATGTTTGTTTATACAATATTTAAACCATATTAGACAACAATGGATCATGAGTGCTTTGTCACTACACACTATTTTAGGTTTAAACTCTTGTGTACAAAAGCACACTTCCCTAAAAATAGAAGCCCACATTCATCTACACCCTCTCCTTTCATCATTGGAGTACAAGGGATATCTTCCCTCAACTTTGTTAGTGTTGTAATTTACATCTTTAAGTGTAACACAAACTAAATTATATGTGTAGTAGAACTACTCTTCAAATTAGAAGGAGAAGCTCCAAGTAAAAAAACTACTATATTATGGACAGCATTTACTTGATATTCACAATATTTATAGTGTTTTTAGGATGCTTCACATTCAAGCGGAATAAATTAAAAAATGTCTTTTTAGATTCACCTAAGGAAAAAGGTTGAGACCCTCTTCAACTCATAGTAGATGATTTTTACATTTTTTGGTTGAAAATAATTTGATGACTACATTCTTGCACTATTTAGCGAGAAGAAAATATTGAACAATACATGTACATAGAGATTAAATAGATTAAACATTTAAGGACACAAACACTTCACTAAAACAAATTATGAGAGATCAATACAAAGGAAAAACCTTCAACTTTGATCAAACCTATTATACAAAGCTTGCAACTTGCTAAAAATAATTTAATCTCCCTCAACACATATAACAAACATTTCAATATCAATTTAAAAGAAAGACATAATAAAGTATGTTGAATTATATGAAATCCTAGAATAACAACACCACTATGGTGGACTCTGGAAACTCATCTGGAACCATCACCTCATCCCCAACATCAATTTCTTATGGTGGACTACAACTCACAACATGATTTTTAACCAAGATAACTTAGGGAAGAGAGGCTTTCAAATCCCTAATATGTGTACTTTATGTAAAAAGGAGGAGGAATCAGTTACTCACTTGGTATTGCACTATCCTTTCTTAGAGGAAATCTAGGGCCATGCCCTATAGAATCTTGGATTATGTTGGACCATGAATGATAGCATTAAAGGCCTTGTAAAAAATTGGATTTTTCCTTATACTCATCCTCTTGTGATGGATCTATGGAGACAAATTCCTGCCAACATCTGTTGGAGTATTTGGAAAGAAAGGAACACTAGGTTATTCTAAAATGAAGAAAAGAATTCCAAGGAGGTGTTTGGTTCTTTCTCTAGACTGTTAGTTGAGAATGTTTCCCTCTGCAACTATTTTTTTTTATTTTCCCTCCTACAACTTTTGAATCCAATGTAGCTTGTAGATCAGGTTTACACTTGGATCCTACTAAATTTGATAACTCTTAAATGTTAGCTCAGAAGAATACCAAATGGAAACCACCCCCTCTAGGCTAGACCAAACTCAAATTCAATGGGGCTACTAAAGGTAACTTGGGTTTGGCTAGTGGTGGCGGCATTATCAAGAGCTTTGATGGAAAATCTATTGCTAGTTTCTCTAGGAGGTCTAGGGGAGAAATCATCTAACGTGGTTGAAGAAATGACGATATTGTGTGGAATCAAGATTGCTTTGTCTTTGGGGATCAAGAGATTATAGATTGAAGGTGATTCCAAGCTTGTCATTGATGTTGTGAAAAGTAAAGTGAAGGTAGGATGAGCTATCACTGAAATTATAAATGATATCCAAAATCTTCTTCTAGGTTTTGATAGGTTCACTATATCTTATACTTACAGGGAAGGAAACTGTGTTGTTGATGCAATGACCAATATGGGAACTACACTAGATTCCATTAGATGTTGGAGAAACAACTTAAGTCTCCCAGTGAATGTTAGAGGTATCCTCTTCGAAGAGCATATAATATCATTCCAAATGTGGATGATATATAATAAAATCATAATTTTTGAATACATATCCTTATATATTCTAGGTAAAAACACCTTGCCCAATTATTTTCCTTTCGGTTCTTGGGACTTATGGGACATTGATAAAAGTATGAAGAGAAGGGCTTCAAGTATTTGTAATAATGATGTGAGTATGGTCAAGTGAGTTTCAAGTGGAATGATCTTGACAACCCATAACCCCCTCGAGAATAATTTCTCATGGTTTTTGATAATTCTTAATTCGTATGTTATGTTGATAATGATTTTAAGTTAGAATGCTAAAAAGGCCAAGGTCAAATTCACAAGCCATATCATCATGGTTGGGGACTTAAAAATGAAATGTTTTCCATGAAAAGGAACCTACCAACCAAAATGGTTTATACTAATTCAAAAATGTGCTTCAACCCCTTTGAGTAATGGATTACGACCTTTAGCATGGGGTAGTTTATTATCCAGCCTAAAAGTGATATTAAATAAACAAATATGGAAAATAGGTTGATATATTGGCTTTACCCAAGGATTTGTTAGGGTTAGAAGGAAAATATCTAACAAGTTAAATGCATATTTGATCAATAAAATAGAGAAATAAAACACACACAAAAAATTATAGCAAAAACAAGACAACACAGAGAATTTAACGTGGTTCACCCAATTTGGGCCACATCCGCAAAACCGCAGCCATCCAATGATTTTATTATCCAGTGCAAAACATATTACAATCTTGTGACCAATGCCTTGCTACAACTCCCCATCCCAACCACTTATAACAAGCTTTTAGAAGCTTCCAAAAATTAGGGTTCTACAAAGTCAACTTTTTTCTTTTTCGGTGAGGAAGCAGAAAAAAGGTGATTTTTTTTTTTAGGATACATGAAGAGTGTACAATATAGCATGATTAGTCACCACATACCAATAGGATTCCCCCTATCTTATGCATGATTAGCCATTTAATAATCCATCCTCAAACTTTTTTAGTGATCTTAAAGATAATTTCTAGAAACCTCCTTAGATCACTTCCAGAAATCACTTCAACCTTTCTTGCCTAAAGCATTGTAGTGGAAATATTCTACAGTGTGGCCAACCTTATTATTACAACACCATGGGAGGAGAGAGTGTGCAGATCGAGCCTAGATCCTACAAGGAATTTCATAATTATGCTTTACTTTGGCACATTTGCATCAAAGTAGGATTGGTGCTGCTTATGGAGAGTCTGAGTGAACATGATGAAAACCTTTCTATTTAATTTTCCAACGCCTGGAACAAGATGTTGGAAGGTTGGTGCCTATCTAGCCCGCCATGGATTCATGACATGTCTTAATTATCTCTTGTGGATCTTGTATAAATTTGGAATTTGTATCAGGTGTTAATAGGTCAATCTTTTGGTGCAACGAAAAATCCATTGCAACACACAGTATGAAAGGGAGGTCATGGGATTTGAATCCTACGGTCACGCTGTGGGGGATTGTTGGAAGGTTGGTGCCTTTGTCCCCTTAGATAGGTCGGTGCTTTTCTAGCCCGCCACAGATTCATGACATGGCTGAATCGCCTCTTGTGGATCTTGTATAAATTTGATGTTTGTATTGAGCATTAACATGTCAATATTTTGGTGCAACAATAAATCCATTACAACATAAGATACATATAAAAATTGGTGGTAGATCATTTAAAGTTAGTGAAGAAGTAATAGTGAAAGCTACAAGATTATCTTGCAATGGTAAAAATATGAAAATACATAGGAAAGTGTAGGATTTGGAGAATATGAACATATTCTTCAAAATGGTGAAACCCTTGTCAAACTACAAGCTAGCTATGACCAGGACAAGATTCCCAACCCATCCAAGATAAGGTATGTTTCATTATGATGAAATATATTACTTTTGAGATTCACTTTAAGTGTTATTATTTCTATCATCTCCCCTTATTAAACCACTTAAAAAACAATGTGTTCACTACCTTCCCTTTTTATCTTCTATCTTCTCTTGAGATTTATATAAAAGAATCCATTGAAATGACAACTAGAACCTTGACAAATAGCCTATTCTACTCCACCATGGGCTCGTTCTTAGGCTTTATCATTTCCATATGGCCTTATACTCTCCCAATCCCATCAACACTTGCCTGGTTGAAGAACCCCTAATTGATAATTCACCTTCAGGGAATCCCCCAAATCCTCATGTTGACAATCATGTCAAGTCTCACTCAAAAGGGAATTTAATTTCACTTGCAACCACCTTGGATTGAAATTAAAGTCCCCAAACTTGTAACCCAAGTCTTCAAAACCCTTGAAAAATCTAACCCAGAAAATGAATGTTGCTAGTCTATGTGAGCTTAAACACACACACACCCAAAGATCTTGGCAAAAGGATTAACACAAAATTGAAAGACTCTCCCAATAAAAAGAAGAAGAAGCCCATGACTAAATTTTTTGTGTAAGAGGCTAATTTCGAGCATGATGAGGAAGAAGATAATAATAATAATATGGACAAGTATGGGAGCAAAAGAGAACCCAACTCAACTAAAGATGTTGACTACGCCAACCCAAGTGTTCAAAGATCTCACAAATTGGTGGGTAAACAAGTTCCCAACATAATAGTGGATGAAATATCTAGTGATGAGTCTAAAAAGGATAAGGATGAGGATTGTAGCAATAAAGAGGATAATTTTGAGGATGTTGAGGAGGATATTGAAGGCTTGATCTAATTTCCAGAATTTAATGCCATGCTTCAAGATGCAGAAGACTATAACCCTACTAAAAGTCATAATGAAGACAACTACCCTAATTATAGGAAGATGATCCAAGATTTCACTACACTATCATCTTGAGTGGAAAACCTAGAGAGGAAACTTAATGACCTTTCCTACTTTACTCTAAAATTCATTCACCACTCAGTTGTTACTCTTGGTTCAGTCTTGTAGGAAGAAATAAAAAAGCATGAGAAGACCATAGAACCCAATATAAGCTATCAGAAACATGATGTTTTTAAATTCCTTATGGAGGATTGGGAAAATATTCCCAAGTAGGATGCTTTTTCTATATTTTATGTTTTAATTTCAAAAAAAATAATTTGTTGATATTTTGTTGTTAGTTTATCGTCATTGGCTTGTGGCCTTTAACCCAATTTTCTCTTTTGTTTAACTCTCTGCCCTTTGGGGCCTTTTTTGTTTGGGTACAACACCCTTTAAATGTTGTTTATTTTATCAAAAACAATGAATAATTTTTTTATCAATATGTAGACTTCAGAATTACGATTAAAAATATAATACAAAATATCTTATTTATAATGTTTACAAAACCATCGTATGAAAATAAATAAAATGCTAGCTATTACTTCTACTCTAAGAATAGCTTGATTGCATGAAATGTATTTTCTATCAAGCAAAATTACATCCTCTAATACTAAAAATAAAACCATGCAACCTCTAGTTAAGTTGTAGATTGAATTTATTACAAACTATGACTTAAAGTTCATATCTCTCGTATGGCACAATAGTTGACAGTAAGCTAACAATATCATATGCTAAAAATAGTAGAAAGCTAAAATCAACATGTGCTTCTGGTACTAAAATAGAGAGCAATAAAAACAATGCAAGCTATACGTAGCATCAACTAAAAATAGTAAATCTTAAAGTATGCTCTTTTCTTTGAAAATGGTTATGGTTAAAAATATTGAAATCTATTTTTAGACTTCTAGATAGGTGGCTCTAGATGACCAAGATTATTCTATATTTTTTCCTCTAATTATGGCTAACACCATGAATACATATTAAAAAAAAAACCTCAAAATACACCGATTTTTTGAATCCCTTTAATAGGCACACACTTTTTCTTTACATGCACACTAATACAATATAAAATAGACTTTTAATTTGCACTTTACATTTTATTTATATAGGTGTGCACTCCATCACTAGGTGCACACTTGTGAATGTAATTTTTAAAATGTGAAATATACTTTTAGTGAAGTGCACACCTACAACCCATACATACACTTGACAAGGGAACTTTTATGATGTTATATTTTGAAAACACTCCTTTGTTGAAGTGTGCACTTCTCCTCTAGGAACACCCCTATAAAATAAAAATTGAAGACTTTTGATCTCCACTATTACGTGTGTGTACATTGTAATTTCTTAACAATTATTATTTTTATTTATTAAGGTGCACCCTTTCCCCCAAGTGTGCACTTATATAATGAATTCAAAATTTACATTAAACTCATCTTTGAAAAGGTGCATTTCTATTCCCTAAGTGTGCACCTTTGTATTTAATTTCAATTGTTGAAAGTGTTACTCTTCTACATTTGATAGGTATAATCTATTTCAAGCAAGGTGAGTTTTAAATTTTGTAAATAGAATTTCTATATTTAGGCATGCACTTTTCTTCCTTAAGCGTGCCTAGATTAAGGTTTTACAATCCAATTTTGAAAGGATTCCTTTTCTTTTATTAGGTGTTGCCAAACTTGAAGTAATAAAAGTTTCATATTTTCCTTTTTGAGTGTGTCCTCTTAAATGTGCACCTATCAATGATCTTATATTTTTTGAAAAGTAATGTCTTTATCCAAGTTCTCCCTAATAGAATAGGTGCACACCTATGTATGTGGCTTCAAACTTGTTTTATTTCTTAATATCCACTTTTTATAGATATTTTTAAATTTAGGCACATGCCTATTTATATGTCTAATTTTTCACTTTTTGAAATACAATTATGTCTTTGTGAAATGCACACCTACTCCTATCTCATGCACCTTTGAATGAATATTGATTTTCCATGTACGAGTGTCTTAGCCTCTCAAGATCATAACTTTGTATAGGATTTTTATTTTTCACTATCTCATTGTAGATTCATCCTTTTATCAAGTGTGCACCTACACCTCTCATGCAAGCATGTGAATGTTATCCTCTCTACATTGGTTTGTCTCATGACATTGGACATGTGCCTCAAAATAGTAGACTAATTTTTTTTAAATTTAACTTCTCCTTTATAGGTGTTACCCAAACCAAAAATCATGTACCTTTATGCAATTATATTTTTTTAAATAATTATCTTTAACAAAGTGTGCCCTTCAATATAGGTGTGCACCTTTGAATTGAATTCACTTGAGTCTTTGTTTTCATACCTTGAAATGATTTTAATCCTTTATTAAGTGCAC
This sequence comes from Sequoiadendron giganteum, assembly GCA_007115665.2. Classification (NCBI taxonomy): domain Eukaryota; kingdom Viridiplantae; phylum Streptophyta; class Pinopsida; order Cupressales; family Cupressaceae; genus Sequoiadendron; species Sequoiadendron giganteum. The sequence continues at coordinate 174,807,646 of CM021107.1, read as the reverse complement.
ACCATGAATCTAGATGTACACCTAATAGTGGCTATTTAAAATTTGGGTTTTCCCCCTTTCTAGTGCACATTTCTACTCGAGGTGTCACTTGATCACCATACTTATCTATTTTTTCACTTTGATGCCTCCTCAGTATTGTTCCATTAATGACATTTTGACTTTAAACTTGATTCTATCAAGTTATTATAACCTAAGTTCCTCTTTTCCTTTACCATGAGAAGACTTGGTCACAAATTATACTTTTGAAATAAATAGATATTAGCTTTAAATATGATACTATACAAAGATTTTGTATGGAGGCCATGATATATACTTGTAGTATATAAGGACTATAAAATCTTTGGTCTTTAGTAGATTGGTGTTTGATTAGCTGGGTAATAGAATCAAACTAGTCCTAAATCACCTATAGAAAAACATTCTAGCCTACAACTACAAAATTGTGCCACACTTATATAAAAGAAACAACCAACACTGATCTAACTTTTAAACTTGAATCATTAAAAAGTGGAATATATGTTTTAAATTTTGAAACCATGTAAACTAATAAAATGTGTATATTATTATATTTTATGTTTTTATTTTTTGAAAAAATTAAAAACTTATTTGAATATATATTTTTTATAAATTGACACTATAATTTAGTTGTTGATAAAATGCTGGAAAATGAAATTGCATGAGATGTCGATATTTGTATAGTAAATTTTATTTTATTTTCTTTAAATTTTTAATGTGTATTTATAACTTGAAACTTTAGTGCATGGATATTTTTTTCTAATTTTGATAAATATATATTTTTAATAAATATCAAAATGTGTGTGTATTAAAACATAATTATTTCCATTTGACATCAAATTTCATATTAACTATTTATCTAAAATTAAAAAAATATTATACCATTTTGATATAGATTCTTTTATCTAGTGCATCATATTTTTTCATTAAAAAAAAATAAGTTTTAGCATTTTCTTAGCATGGTAATCAACCTATTTTTTTTGTTGATAACCTACTTTTAGTAAAAAAAATAAAATAATATAAATAATAATTAAATTATTAAAAATAAATATTTTTGAAAACTACACTTGTGGATCTACAAAAGGGTATATTTATATTTTAAAAAAATGTTATTTACATGAGTAGGAGTTGTTGAAACATCAAGTTTTTAAAATAATTTTAGTTTTTTGGTTAAATGGCCTCAAAGTGGTGCTACATATGTATTTAGCTAACAATTTTAGGTGAAATAGTTGTGGACATATCTAGTTTAGCTAGAATAAATCATACTAGATCATATGCTTGACCAAAATTGATTTTTAATTAGAAATACTTAAATTCACATGTGTTGATAAGTTGGCTGAAAGTGTGACACAACTTTATACTTTTACCCTCGATAAACTAGCTAATAAATATAAAGTTTACATTAATTATAGGGGAAATACAATACTACATCACAAAAATGCTACAAATTAGGAAATACAATATAAATGGATGTGCACCTCCAAATGGAATTCACTTGAGCCTCCCTTTCCATACCTTGAAATAATTTTAGTCCTTTGGTAGGTGTGCACCACGACTCTAGATGCACACCTAATAATAAATTATGATCTTTCCCCTTTTCTAGTGCGCATTTCTACTCCACGTGTACACTTGATCACCATACTTAGTTGTTTTTCGACTTGGATACTTCCTTCCCAATGGTGTTCCCTTGATAAATTTTTGACCTTGAACTTGATTCTATCAAGTACATAAGATCTTGGGACCTCTTTTATTTTTCTATGACATATAACTTCAAGAGCATCATTTCCTAATCCTATGGCATTTAAACAAAACTTTATAAGGCTTGGTCATGAATTATACTTGAGAAAATAATAAATTTTAGCTTTAAAATTAACACAGTACAATTTTTTGTATGGGTAAAACAAGCTTTTGTAAGCATGCATAGCTAGGACTACTATTTATATTGCAACACACGCTTTGGACCTTTACTAGTTATTTCCTAGAATTATGAAAAAATTAGACTCCAATAATTCTTGAGCTTCATAAAAGCAAGTTATAGATTTACATTTTCAAGTCATCAACCAACATGTGCATCACCAAGCCATGCCCCATGTGCAACTCATCCAAATTTTTGTATTAGAAACTTCAAATAATTTTCCAACATACCGAGGACACCACTTTATAAGAAAAGGTAAATGATTTGGACACAATCATACAATGGTTTGACACAATTGGTGTTTTTATATCTACATCAATTAAGTTCTTCATACTACACAATAGACATAATAATGACCATTGCTCTACAAGAAAGGTTGAATAATTTGTGCACAATTTTATGTAACTCACATTGTTGTGTATTGGATGAGTACAAGCTTGTCTCATACAATGCAACCTTCTCTTGCACAACATAGTGCTAAGATTCTTCATGTGTGGATGAGATACTTTGGCATAATATATTCATGCACATTTGTTCAATCATCAATTATATAAAATTTCTATGCAACTTAGTGCAAGAGAGCCACACACACACTACATGGTCAAACACCATCATAAGGGTTCACAATGTTATATTCAACACACTTCATCAACTCTTCAACCATGTCATACAACTTCAAGAGTTTGTAGTTCAACTTTGATGATGGTCTTGCTAGTTCCTACAACATCTCTTCACATTATGCACAACTTACACATGGGTGCACACGCATCTACTTAGCAGAACTAGTTTGAAACCATATAGATCAAGCACTTGAAAACTTCCAACACCACATAACCAAACCACCAAATTACTCCATATGGATTTAAAATCTATCACTTGTACATCCACGTGTAAAGTGCACCATACACACATCACATGTTCTAGCCTTTACTTCTAGGCCTAGTTGATAGCCATTATATAAATACAACCCTTGTACATAATTATTGAGGGCTTCAAGCTCACAACATAGAGTATGGTATATTCCAAATTTGTGCTTGTAAAATTATAGAACCACAATTATCATGGGTTGTACCTCTCCAAGGGGACTTGAGAAATTATTTTTCCCTACTTGATCATGAGAACCTAAGTTCTTGACACTGTCTTTGTATTTTATTATATATTCACGTGTTCTCATTGAGTGAAGGATAGAATTTTATTCATGCACTTGGAATGAATTGATACTCATTGTCGTGCTTCATTTATAAATATTTTACAATCAAGTGACTAATGGACACAAACCAATCTCCATTAGTGATGATCCATAACCTTGCTACTACTCATAACGTTTTCCTTCAATTCTCAAACTAAAATCTAGTAAAAAATGACATATTGTTGTGATAAAACATGTACATTTAGTAGAGACCTTAGGGCTGGCATAATTTGTCACTAAAATATTTTCCTAAAGAGTAGAGACCTCATCATAATTCCTCACTAAAATTATTTTCCTAAAGAGTAGAGACCTCACCATAATCTATCCCAAATATTATTTCTTTTATTGATAGCACATTTAAAAGTTATAGTTCTTCAATGGTCAAACTTTAGAGGGTTGATCTAAGTCTACAAGTCTTTGTCCAAAGCATATTGGACCTAACCCCTAATAGTTATAAGGTATCCTATGAGGATACTTATGTACCTAACCCATGATATTAAGAGTAATCATGTAAGGATACCCATGTAGCTGATTCATAATAGTCAAACTAAGTATATCAATCATAAAAAATCATGATTATTATGTATAGACATGATTAGATGCTTATATTTGTAAGAACATAACATTGATGTCTTTGGGATGACAAACATTATGTTACTACCATTCCATCACTTTGCACAATACATGTTTATGGGGATATATTAGAGTGAATCTATGATTTTTTGTGTTATTGTAATTCTTGCATGCAAGTATGCTTACTAATCATAATGAAATGAATAAACAAGATAATTTCTCACTACATGCAATTGGAATTTCGATTAAAAATATGTTATGAACTATTATTTTTTGTAAATGTACCTTAGATATGTGTAATGATATGATAGTAATATATTGTTAGATCAAAAGAAAGAAAAAAATAGAGCATATTTATGGTTATTTTTATGAGAAACTAATAGCCAAGTTGACGGGTAATTACAAGAAAGGAATACAAAATTTAACTAGTCATCAACCTACTAGGAACATGCAACCTCACTATCAGGGTGGATTATCATCTTAAGGGCCCATGAACAACCCACTTAAAGTGTTTTCTAGAAGGAGGATTAGCTACGTCCCACTTGTCCTAAGATTTTTGGACTACACATGACAGTACAAACCCTCAACCAAGAGGCACAAACATATTAAAACCTACCTCCATGCCACCCTACGCAAGAGACAACCACCTAAATAGATCAACAATATGTCCATAGGGAAAAGGAGTATAACCCCTTCATTGAGAAGGAGACAACAAAATGTAGCTGTGTGATGAACCTTCTATTTCGGAGTAGGTGGCAACATCCCTAAGGGAGAATTGCTTAAAGATATTTTTATCATAGTAAAAGGTGCACTCCTCTATTAGTTGAGAAAGTCTTCGAGGTAATAGAAACCTAAGACCACTCTTTTAGCTTTTTCTTGTATTTGAAATTAAGTATAAGAAAGAACATGCATTTTTCATCATTCAAAAATTAAATATCAATATCCTTTGCATTGCAAATTACAATATTTCTACAATTTCCAAATTTGAAACATAATATAATCTCTAGAAAATTCTAATTTTTAGCAATATATGATGATCAAGGATCCAAATATCTAAATGGAGCATTCTCCAAGAAAAAAACCCAAGATGAAAAGGAAATAAAAGGCCACAAATATAATTCCAAGCACTTTGGGCTTGAGGAAGACCGAAAGATGATAGTTAAAGGTCTCAAGTCTAGGTTGGGTGTCTTGAATGAGCAATGTTGATGTGCAAGAGACTTTTCATTGGGGGAAATCCTTGGTAGACAATAAATTCATGAAAATAAACAATTTTAGGCTTTATTTTGGACGATCGAGCCCATTTAATTCAACAAATGCAAACTTGAGTGGATAAATTGAGGCCTCGGCAATGGTTGAGATCACATAAAGCCAAGGAAAAAGGATTTAAAACCATATAAATCAATCCTAGTGTATAATTTTAAACAATAGTTTCAAAATTCCACCATCAACGTTTTTACCAAATAAATAAGTGTTTGGAGGCCAAGCTTATGAAGAATAACATTGAAAAAAAGCTCTTGAATGCAAAGGACCAATAGAAATTTTACTTAAGAGAGATATTATTTTCTATGGCATCGGAGAAGAGATCCAATCTCTAGACAAGACCAAGTTTCTAATAGTATGGATTCCTTTATGAAGAATTTGTTGAGCTTCTATGACTAGCATTTCTACTAGAGGTAAGCTGAGAAATTGTTAGTAGAAAGTAATAAGGGATCACAAAAAATTATGGTTGTTGAAAGAAAGACCTTTCTAAAATTGTCTTGTTTGACTTGAGAAAAAGGCATATTTTCCTTAAAGGCCTTCCCAATGCAATGAGCAACAAAAGAATCTTTAATTTTAATTGAAGTAGTTGTAACAAGAAGATAGTGAAGGCTAATTCCTTACCAAGCCTTTTTTACAAGGTGAATTGGAAGAAATGTAGTGCATAGATATGAGCATGGTCCATTTTGTAAACCTCAAGGAAGGTGAAACCTTTTGAACTCTCCAAATCACTCATTTATCATAAATGGTAATACTCAATCCATGGAAAATAATTATGGTCATCCCATTTATTTCTTAGGGCATGCAACAGATATCCTAGCAACTTTTTGGAACCCTTGGGTTTGATTTGCATTGGTAATCTAAGAAAACACACATAAGTATGGTAATTTTATCATAAACACTTTAGAAGGAGCTCAACAAGAAGAGTAATAAGCATGAATTACAAATAGAACCTTTTCCATATATGGAATTTACCCACCAAAGAAAGAGGCCCAGTAATCTAAAACAAAATTTTCTTTTCAACCCACAAAAACATGTATTGTCAAAAAGTGGAGGGTGAGGTTTCAAAGGCAAAAGGAATGCCTATAAATTTGACATTTTCTCTTTGTAAATTCATTTCCAATAAAAATAATTTAAACACTATGACTACAAAAATATGTTCTATTTTTAGTATTAGGTTTTGTTCAACTATGAATTTGACCTAGAGGCATTAGAAAGGTGTAAAAACATGTCATGGATTCTTTAAAATAAACTTTGTTCTCAATGAGACTAAGAAAGGAATCATCCTCAAATTTCCCATTAATAAGTTGATTATATGTACAAGAAAGACAAATTCCCTTCATGAGACCTTGTGAAGATTAGTGAGAAATGAGATAGCCAAAATCTTCCACAACTAGATCATAAAGAGGAGCTAGAATATAACACTATTGAATGGACCTAAAGAGCCCAAAACTATCAAAAATTTCATTGTTGATGGAAATGTATTCAAACACATCAACAAAGAGGGTTTGAACAATAGAGAAAAAATCTTTAAACCTAAACAACTAAAGCATGTGTATAATGAAGGGCATTTAATTAGTTATAAGCTTTTCAAAATCAAGTTTGAGAAATGAAATTCCCAATTCAAAAGCTTTGGCCCATCCCATGCCTTCCCAAACAACTATGATATTGCTAATAGTGTAGTAGATTTTGGTAAATCATTTTTTCTCAAGTCTCACAATAGTGGGAAGTAAATAATAGATATGAAGAACAAGATTTTTAATAAAGATCTTGTAAGGAACATTCAACAAGGTGAGCCTCCAAATAGATATAAACTTGGGATCCACATCTAAAAAATATAATCCTCTTTGATAGAAATGATTGTTCCTTATTTCTCTTGATATCTTAGATTGCCCATTTGGTTACAATTATTCACTTTATGACTCCTCTCTCTTCCTTGTACAACATAACCCTCCCTACCCCTCTCCTATGGGCTTGTATCCAAGTAACATAAAATTTCATCATTGTTTACGAGTTAAAAGCATTGCATATAGTTGTAATGGCATGAATTTTCACCCTAAGAAAATTCCCCATTTCATCACCCCTATCTTAGAAAATATAAATTCGATGATGCAAAATCCTCCACCACCACCTTGCTCCATCCACCTAGCCACGTATTTTTGTGTCGATGGAGGAATTTTCATTGAGGATGTGTGCATGCCATGTGGATGTCCATGTGTTGTGTTGCCTTCCTGATAGGATTCTTGTCCCTAGAATAAAAAAAAACATTTTGTTTCCCATTGAGTATGAAATGTAACATCTCCTACCTCCTTGACTAACAAAATTTGAGCCTTTTACCTCCCTTTGCTAATTCAAATCCAGTTCCTTCTCATTCCTTCTCTCTCTTGGCTCCTATTCACTTGGTTTTCACTCACTCATGCATTATAGCTCATTCTACTCTCATTCTCTTGCTTCTACACCATTTCATCTTGGTTGCAAGCTCTTCATTTTGGCTCCAACATCACATTCTTGTTGCAACACCATTTCTATCGAAGGATCATCAAGCTTCTTCCTTCCGCTATTAGCCTTCAATTCTCGTTGTTGAGAAGATGATATTTCTCTTTTTTGTCCATTTGCATCATCTTGTTTATTGAGTAGCATTCTAGATGTTTGTGCTCTCTACTTAGCAATACTATTTCCTTTCTACTTTCTACATCATTTTCTACACTTTGTGGCTATTTGGCTATCTGTGGAGGTGGGAACACCAAAACGGGGGTTTGACTGAGGCTAAACTCGAACAAAACCCAACATTTTTCTCATTTTTGTGTGTGTAGGTGCTTTCAAGTGGAGCTACTTGAAGAATCAACTTGTGGGTAAAAAGTTATATCTTCACACTCTTTTCTCGTCATTTTTCATATAGCTTATTTCTAGTATTCCATTTGTTATAATTGTAGTTTCAAAACTTTTTATGCATTCTATTAAAGCATAGAACATTAAACATATGGATATTTAAGTAGGCTTCTTGTGTTTTTGTCTATTCTCTGGACCTATGTCCGTACAGGACGCCAACGTGTCCCTGAGACTCTAGCATGTCGTGCTGGAGTCTGAGATTCATGCGACCGTCCTCAGACAATTAGTTGTGTGGGAAGTAGACTAAACCTTTAAAGTTAGCTCTTCCAACCCTGTGAACACTTGGTTTTATTATAAGGAAAGCGGAACACCATTTTCCCTTCCTTTTCAATTTCAATAACTTGCCCTTTTCAATTTGTCTTGTCAACCCAAGGTAGTTTACGACAACCTGTTCCTTGGGCTCTCCCGTGACCTACAGTCTTGGGGGTGATGATTCCCCCTTCTCTACATTTTGGTGCACTCGTCATGAATGTCTTTATCTTCATTTCCTTGTGTTTAGTAATCTTTTTTCACGTCTCAGGTGTATTGCAGACTTGTGTGTTGTAAAGATTTATGAGCTTTACGACTCAATCTACAACCTCTAGGCACATTGTCAGAAGAAGTGCGTGACATATAGAGATGGATCCTAAGAAGATCACTATAGGTCCCTCTTTGGATGAGTTAGTCTCTAGAACACAAATTTTTTCTACTCCCTTTAGAGAATACCCTTGTGTTCCTAATCCTCCCCCTTCTCCTTTCGCTTCATTTGTGGAGGAAGATGAGGCTATTGATATTCCCACAAAGAAACTTCTTGCCCTAAACAAAAGGTTTGTAGAGTTTGAGGAGTATTTTGGAAAAGAAAGGATTATGTAGAAGGTTGCTAAGGGTGTTAATGACTTGAGAGTTATGTTGGACAAGGATCGGGTGGGTCTTGAATTCCTCTAGAGTATTGCCAACATAGTGTACACTCACGTTACATCATACAAACCTAGGTTCGGCTTTTCTTGAGACCTTGGATCTAAGACCATTGAAAGATAGGTAGAATTCTCAATGCCCAAGGTGGTGATGCACATGGCCGATATTTGCTCATCTTTCAACACTACCGTTGTTCCTCAGCCACCCCCACCATTAAAGTAAACAAGGTACCCTTGGGTGTCAACTCTGCCAACTTTAATGTTCTTGGTGGTAGTTTTGGAACCCATCCTAGTCTTGGTGGTGGGGCCTTTGCTGGAATGGGGGTTGGTGGCCTCAATGGCTTTGGCGACTCTGGTGGTAGTTCCATTGGTCCCATTTCATCTTATGACCATGTCTTGAACGCCTTGTTATAGAATATGGGTCAAATAGAGAATCAGGTAGATAACTTTTCCAGTGCTACTTCACAACCTATCTTTCAACCCTTATTTCATCATAGTCCTTTATGGATTAATATTTTGAACACTCCTATTCCTCACGGATGTATATGCCAAAATTTGAAAAATATGGTGGTAAAGGAGATCCTTAGACACACGTTTCAGAGTTTAACACCATGTGCATGAATTTATTTCATCATGATGATTTAATGGTTAAGTTGTTTCTAAGGTCTCTTAAGGATACTGCCCTCGAGTGGTATTGTTCCTTACTAGACAATTCTATCTTTTCATTTGATCAGTTGGTAAATCGATTTCTTTGATAGTTCCAAGCTAATATTGGGCTGAAGATGACCTTTTCGGATCTCATCCAATGTAAGCAAGGGGACAATATGAAGATAACTGATTTTATCACTCATTATCAAGCAGGTTTCTAAAACAAATCTTATCATTTACTTGACTCGGATGTTCAAAAGGTCTTTTTTGAAAACCTACAAAAGCCTTGGCAAGAAAAAAATGATTTAATGAAATATCCTTCTTTTGCACATCTATGTGTTGTGCTACAAGAATACTAGAAGACGGTTGCACATTTTAGGGGATCTTCCTTGCTCTCACGTTTTGAAGGTCAATCTGTAGTGTCGAGGTAAACCCACAAAAGTGGTTTACAATTCCAGTGAGGAAGGAAAAGTTGCAAAAATCGAGCCCATGCAAAGAAAATTGGTTTTGGGGGGTTCAAACGAACTTCTGGTTCGAGCGAACCCAATGGGGTTCAATAGAACCCCCCTTCGAGCGAATCCATTTAATGTCGGGTCCCACATTCCCTGAAAAATTAAGCAAAAAGATGCTTGTGGAAAGGGGGTTCACTCGAACCCCCCTTTTCCCCCATTCTCCCCCTCTGGCACCAAAAAACTCTAGAATTTTTCCCTTCGAAGCTCGGGTTGAGGATGAAAATGGAGGAGACTTCACAGACCCAACTGGATGATGGTAATCCTCGGAACGAGCTATCCAACGAATATAATTTTAATATGTTTTGGTTTTATTATGTATTTATTTTTAGTTTGATTAAACATAGGTTTTTCACCAAAAATCAAGCTCTTTGTTTTGCACATGTGGAAAAATAGCAGATTATCAAAATCAAATTCTGAAAAATATGTGTGGGCTAGGTATAGATGTCCTTCATCCATTAAAAAAAAGAAAGAATTTCGATACATACAAAAAAAGTTATGTTGTATATGGTCCGCCTATGTTTGAATTGTAATTGGTTTGACTTCGAAACTTGATTAAGGAAAAAAAATCGATAAAACACTATGGAACCAAATGAAAGGGCTAGATATCGTAATTACAAATCTAAATTCGAAAAAATTAGAAGTTTATCCTTCATGGAAAAAAAGTTATGTTGTATATGATGAGCATCACTACTTAAAAATGTTGTTTACCGAAAAAACTAGTTTTTGAAGGAGATGGAAAAAAAAGTGCAATCTGATTCCAAATTTTTTGAAAAAAATATATTTATAATCTATAGACAAAATTTCTCAAATCACTAGTTCGCATCATCTTCAAATTCCTCATGGTTTAGCCGCTATAGGTGCCCAAAAGTGAAGATTTAGTTAGAAAAAATTATTTCAATGTCCAGTTTGGCCAAAAATTGTAAACCAATATTGTGGGATCACCCATTGGTGTCTAGTAAGAACAAGGCTATTGCAAACATGGTCTCTATGTCTAATGACAAGAGCCTTAAGCGCAACTAGTGTTTTACAAAGTTATTAGATTCTTAAACTCTTGTGTTGAAAAGATTATTAAAAGATAAAGTCCTAACATTACCAAACCCTATCCTAATTGGTATGATGAGCATCATTTTTTCCATTTCCACCAAATACATGGACATGATACCAAAAGATGCATGCACATGCATCATGAGATCCAAGACTGCATCAATGATGATACTATTTGTCTCGACAAGAAGAAGCATAATTCTAATAAGTTTGTGGCAAAGGCTAATAGTGAATTGAAAATCTATACAGATCCATTTCCATCTCATTCCACACTTATTTATTGAACCTTCTACTTCTACTAAGTTTGTTCTGTCAAAGTACATTAACATGATCTCATTCACATGTATTCCTCCCACTTAGCGTGTGAGTGAATCATCTGACATAACCTTTACCCCATAGGATTTACCAATGAATAAAGAGCCTTCTCCCTTGTACATTCTTTCTGATGTCAATGTAAATATTGTAAATGGTGTCTTAGTTGACCCTATGAGCCAAGTGAATGTTATAATGGAAGAAACTTTTCTTATAAATTTTTTGCATAGGGAGGAATACAAAGAATTGAAAGCCACTATATGCACACATGATGGAATCTCGACCCCTCCTATTGGTTCTATTATATTTCGGTCTTTGTAGGACCTAGGGATGTGGATACCTCTTTTTTCATAATTATGGAGTCAGACCTATTCAAAGTGAAACTGGTCATTCTATGGCTAGTTTCCAAGAATGGCATCACTTCGGTGATTCAAATATGTCTCGAGTTCTCTCATAAGGGATCTATGCACATTGTGCATGACACTAGTTACAAACCACTGGTGTCATGTGGGGGCTTCTCGTTAGACCAATTTTGGCCCACTCCAGTTAGACATCTCCCTCTGATGAAATATTTTCTATATCCTACTTATGTCAAGTATAAGACTCGGGGCATGACACCAAAAGCGACCTATCTAGTATATCCCTACACTATTTCAATAAAAGGCTCTATGATCGCATAGCAACAAGCTACCTCCTCCTCCCAGCAAAAGGGGAAGGAGAAGCTTGCTCACGACCAAGGGCCTTCCTCTTATGTGTCTTCTTCTCCATCCTCTTTTGCTTCTTGCCCCATTATGGTTCCCTTGGCTCCTACTCACATGCTTCACATGGGGATCCCAATGGTGCTCGCTTGGCAAAAATCTAAGTGTCAAGTGTTTGAACTTCTCGTATTTCCCATGATTCCTAGACCTATTGTTTACAACAAGGGGAAGGGGCCTCATGGAGTGCCCCCATGTCTTGGCCTCCATAGCCTCTTACTATTTTTCCTCCCGTCCCTCTGGAAATGAATGGTAAGAGATTCGTTGTTGAGGCACTCGTGTCTTCTTCTCCACCTTCTATTATTTCGGCTCTTGTGCCCCCTACTCCTGCCTTTGTCTAGGAGGTTGTCCTTCCATTGGCCATGGTTGTGGAGGACACTTCTATGGAAGAACATGAACCTCCCATCTCTTCTTAGACTGCAACTTCTAGTGCCCAGAGCTGACATAACCGGCTTGTGTGTGAGTGCAAGTGCAGGAGAAAAGCTATTTTTGTGGAACAAGACACCTCGTAGAAGATAGAGGGGGAGCCAACAACTCCTATTTTTTCATCTCCTATTGTTTCTCTTCCCTTTTTTGTTCTTTCCTCAGTTCCAATCGCCTTTGTTCTACTTCTAGCTCCCCCGATGAGTGTTGATGATCCTCACCGCAAAAGGGTGTAGGTGTTCATTTCTCATTCTCTGGAGCCTCCTCTCTTGATGTACCTTTTGGAAATCCCTCCTTTTTCTCAACCCATAGACATGTCGAACACATTGGTGGTGTTTGTTGCGTCTTTGTCTTCTCCCTCCTCTTCCTTTTCTTCTTCTACAAGGATCCAACATCCTCTGTTGAAGCGCAAGCCAGAGGATGAACTAACCTCGAGTTGTGGTCAGAAGAAGGGCTCACCTTCTTCAAGAGGTAGTCCTATTTTGGCCTATGACATCCTTGTGATGGAGATGGCCCCTACATCCCCTGAATTTTTCACTACCCCTCTCGACGAGGTCGACATTAGATCTCGGGCGCCTCCTCCTTCTACTTGGTTAACACATGGCACTCTAGTGAAGTGCATGTTTAACTTGGTGGATGATGTCACGACTCTATTTGCGATCTTTGCAAGATCGATGACCTTCAAATCACAAGATCTTAGCAAAGACCTCGAGGGGCCTTCTTCCTTGGCCCTTTTTGCAAGAGATTCAAAGGGTACTCCCCTCACTATCCCACCCTTGCAGGCCCATCCTCCCTCCCCATATAATGATCTAGATTGGGAGAAAGATGACCCGCTGGTGAGGAGTAGGGTGGTACCTCATCTTTATGTATAGTATAGATTTGTGTGTGTGTTGTGTTCCCCCCATGCTTGTATTTATGTTTTTGTGATATTTCCTAGAGGACCCTTGCTACCTTTGTAGGTGCTTGGATATAGTTCTAGAAAATTTGTCGTGAACTTCCTCTATTTGTTTCATCATTCTTCTATATGTCGTGACCTTTATTTTAGACAATTGGGGACGATCCAAAGTGTAGGGGGCATTTAGGCCCTCTTCTATGTTGACTCATTTTATTTATTTATTTTGTGTTCATGTGCTCTTCTTCAAAACCTAGAAACTTTGGAGATCGATGATCTTTTGTTCATACATCGTGTGATACCTATTTATATATATGAACATATCTAACCCTAAACTCCCATATTCCCTTGTCTCTTGTTTTCTTTGACTTGGTTTGTCTCACTCTACCTTCTTAGTGATGTTGTGGTGCTTATGTGTTGTCCCTCATGTGTGCGACAACATTCCATGATTACATCTAGCTATGTCTTGTGGGCCACAACATTCCTACCCCTTCTTTCTCTCCTTAGGATGCTACACGCTCCTATGTGTAGCACACACCATCCTAAGGGGGGATACTGTACTTATCTAATTTTCAATAAGGTGAATTCAGTAGCCAACAAATCCCTTACTAAAATAATTTAATTTTTGAAAAATGTATTCTTCAACAAGGACCCTTTAGGGAAATTTTTATTTTGGAAATGAATTCATAATGAAAGAATCTGAAACTTTCCTTCAAAAAAGGAGTACCTTTTCTAATGAAGTCTGAAAAAATTGCCTTTGAGAAGGAGCATTCTTTCTACTGAATTCCTTGATGAAAGAAATATTTCAAAAGGATTCTTTGATGACAGAATCATTTACAAAAAATTATGTTCTTTTCAAATCAAAGTGTCCCTTTGAATGGGCCCCTTGTTGTCTTGAAGGGTTCTCGAAGGGAGCCCTTTGAAAACTTGTCTTTCAATTTTTTGCTTTGTGATGTGTCTGTCTATTTGGAATTTTCTATCTAACATGTTTTGTCTACAACTTAACATGTTTCTTTATAGGACCGAGCACCTGTAAAGCCCCTTTTACTATCAAGCTTTCTTAGTAGGACCGAGAACCTCATCAAGCTTTCCTTGTAGGACCGAGAACCTGTAAGGGCCTTTCACATCAAAATCTTCAGGATTGAGCACCTGTAGAGTCCTTCCATGTCAAGCTCCGTAGAACTGGGAACTTGTGAAGCTCCTTCTTCTGTAGGACCAAGAACCTATCAAGCTTTTTCTCAACTTTTGTAGGACCAATAACTTGTAGAGCTTTTTTTCAAATTCTGCGGGACCAAGAACCTATGGAGCCAATTTTACAGGATCAATTATCTATGGAGCCATCTCTCTCTCACACACACACACACATCAAGGTTTCCTTGTAGGATCGAGTACCTATAGAGCTACCTCTTGCACGTCTAGGTGTGTTAGATTGGAGATCTGTTTCCTTGATGGTTAAGGTATATTCTCTTCAATCTCTTTCTACTTTACCTTGCATCCACACTAATATGTATGCTCACTAAAGTGGGGGAAAATGTAATGGTGTGAACTTGCATTCTAGGAAAATTCCCCATTTCATCATCCCTACCCTAGAAAATATAAATTCGATGATGCAAAATCCTTTGCCACCACCTTGCTCCATCCAACTAGCCGTATCTTTTTGTGTCAGTGGAGAAATTTCTTCTGAGGATGTTTGCATGCTGCACTACCATCCTAATAGTATTCCTACCCCTAGAATCAGCATAAACATTACACTTCCTATTGGGTGTGAAATGTAACGTCTCCTCCCTTGACCAATGAAATTTGAGCCTTTTACCTTCCTTTTCTAATTCAAATCCAATTCCTTCTCTCTCTTGGCTCCTATTCACTTGGTTTTCACTCTCTCTTGCATTCTAGCTCATTCTACTCTCATTCTCTTGCTTCTACAACATTCCTTCTTGGTTGCAAACTCTTCATTTTGGCTCCAACATCACATTCTTGTTGCAATTCCATTGTTATTGGAGTATCATCAAGATTCTTCCTTGCACTATTAGCCTTGAGTGCTCATAGTTGAGAAGGTGATATTGCTCTTTGTTGTCCATTTGCATCATCTTGTTTATTGAGTAGCATTCTAGTTGTTTGTTCTCTCTGCTTAGCAATAATATTTCCTTTCTACTTTCTACATCATTTTCAGCACTTTGTGGCTATCTAGCTATCTATGGAGGTGGGAACACCAAAATGGGGGTTTGACTGAGGAAAACCTCTAACACAATCCAATTTTTTTCTCATTTCCGTGTGTGCAGGTGCTTTCAAGTGGAGCTACTTGAAGAATCAACTTGTGGGTAAAAAGATATATCTTCAGACTCTTTTCTCGTCATTTTTTGTATAGCTTATTTCTAGTATTCCTTTTGTTATGCTTGTAGTTTTAGTACATTTTCTACATTCTATTAAAGCATAAAACATTAAACAATCAGATAGTTAAGTAGGCTTCTTATGTTTTTGTTTTTTCTCTGGACCTTTGTCCATATAGAACACCATCATGTCCTTGAGACACCAACACATTGCGCCAGAGTCTGAGATCCATGTTGTCATCCTTAGACAATGAGTTGTTTGGGTAGCAGATCGAACCTTTGAAGTTGACTCTTCCAACCTTGTGGACACCTGGTTTTAGCAGAAGGAAAGCAACACATTGTTTTCCCTTCCTTTTTAGCTTCAATACCTTGCCCTTTTCAATCTGTCTTGTCAATATGAGGTAGTTTGAAGCAGCACATTCCTTGGGGCTCTCCCATGACCTGGAGTCCTAGGGTGACAAGTCTCCCTTCTCTACAATTGTTTTTATTTTTTGGGAGTTATTCCACAAGGGATTCATGTAAGACTAAGAGAGGGTTTGAAAATACATGCTGTAAAAGCCAAGTTCTCTCTTTTAAGAGAGGGTTTCAAACTACATCATTGTTTTAAGAGCCAAGCACTGTCTTTCTAAAGACAAAGTTTCAAACAACATAATTGTCTTAAGAGACAAGATCTCACTCGCCCTTGACCCTCTCTTCTATAGTCTTATAGCTAACAAGACATCAACATTCATGATTGAAATGAAATGAAAGTTTTTAATTACATTTGCGAGACTAGCTAGTTTATGGGACCCAAGAAATGGAATTGAAACCACCTTTACCAAAAAACAACCAATGACCCTACTATTTAATGTTAGAATTGTGAAAAACACGAGCCAAAAGATAAAACAACGAACAAAGAAACATTCCATGCAAGAGAATTTCAAAACAATATGCAATATTCCTCAACAAGAAAAAGCTATAGAATGAACCTCAAGAATCTTCAAGGAAAACAAGAGTCCTCAAAGGTTTCCAAGGTATTCAAAAGACATGATAATAAAATGAGGGTTGAGTGATATATAGGAGCAACCCTAAATGAGAAAGGGATTAGATCATGAAAAGTGTCAACATCTCATGCAATGAGACAAAATGATCTAATAATAGCTCTCTAGCATAGTAAATCACTCCTAAGTTTAGCTTAAGTGCATGAGAATAAATTAGACTAATAATTAATTAATTATTATCTAAAACATGATTAATCTAACACCCCTCTTAAGATGAACTTGGGAATTAGCTGAAAAACCTAAAAAGAGAATGCATGATGGGTCCCGACAAACAAGGCCTAGTGAGGTACCCATGTACAAACAAAAGATCTATCAAAACTGGAGAAAAAGCGAAAACCACGGTGGGAAAAAACTCCTCTCCAAAAGAGAGAAAGGAAAATGAAGGACTGAAAAGCCTCCAAATCAAGGTGAAGGATAGAGAATCCTCCAACCAAAACAATGTACCAAAAAGAGAGGAACATGTAGAACGTCATTGAAGCACAAAGAAGCTAGATTGTTGTCAAAAGATGACTGATATGGCGATGAAATCAATAACCTCCTTTGAAAAAAATGATGATCAAGATCAAGATAAAAATATTTTGTATGAGTTCCCCCATATGGTAAATGATCTATCTCACTGAAATGCATGTAACTAGCCACTGATGTACGTTGCATTTGAAAGTACATAGGAACAAGAACTAGATATGTAGATCACTCAGATGCAAAACCAAGGAAGCATTAACATCAACATTAGAAACCCTCCATAATGCTGATAAGGGAGAGTAATGACAGGTACACTAAAAATATGTGAAACCAAGAAGTGTGTGTAGGAGAAACAACCTACAAAATAAAAGGGTGTGAAAACTAAGGCACACACACATGAGGCAAGCATCACTGAGATTCACCACTATCATGGAAGAGACACTCACTTGACAAAGGTGTGACAAAAAAAAAAACATCAACCCCTCATGGCACTTTATATGATAGTGCGAGTACAAAAGGCACAACAAGATGTGCAAAATCTCCAAAAAATATACACCAAAATGTCACTTTATCTCAATGTGTCTACAAAAGATAATGTGCATGAAAAATATGTCTACAATGCCCAAATAGGATTGAATGCTGGAAATACATGTAGAATAGCCAAAAATGAGTCATCCCACACAAACGAAAATTTTTTAGGAGCTAAGACCTCCAAGTAATTTACTGGAATGTGAAAATGCAAAAGCTTGAATAAAATGTACTTAGAGAGAAATCTAGAAAATTGCATGGATGGCTATGAAGAACTTTGAAATACCATCCTAATGCCAATGGAATCGTGGAAAATGAAGAAACAAGTCAAAAGTTGTGAGCTCGGGACTAAAAAAACACCTCTTACTTAAATAGACTGCATAATGCACCAACAAAAAATAAGGTGATGAGACCCACACCACTAGAAAGTTGATGGAACTAGCTTATCGATGATATCTTGTTCGCAAAAAACCAATAACTTACACCCAAATTATGGCCAAAAGAAAAAAACTACTCCCTTAGGGCAAAAGAGGGGCTAAAAGGGGCATGCCCTAACGACTATACCAATGACGTCAGTGGAATATTTGAGGAATATTCCCTTTTATTGAAAAAAAATTGGCCCCCCTGGCAAAAAATGGTGAACAAAATATACTCTTAGCTGCTAGAATATTTTTGCAAATAAGGTCACAAAAAAAAAACGATGTCGTCGGGGAATGTTGACGTAGGCACAGGGAAATGACACTGGAAGAATATGTGGTCGCTGAATTTTTTAAAAAACTAATCAGAGTTGTTGTTGGGTGGGCCATTGGGTGTGTTGTCTCCTATGCACCGCTCCTACAGGTGGCACCCCTAAATATAGCACCCAACGCTTTTAAAAAGTGCTTTTTTCATTTTTTGTGCTCAATGAGTCGTACAACTCTTAGGGCAATTTTGTTTTGCCTCAGAAGCTCTTGATGGCCAAATTAGACAAATTTATAGTCAAAATTTGTGGAATTGGCCTCTTGAACTAACTGTGAGGTTATTTTCTGCTCAAAATGCTCTGAAATTGAAGCTACCCTCTGGATCTAGAAAAAGAGCAACTGCTTCAAACCCTCACAAATCTGACCTCAAGATTCCAAATTAGGCCAAACAAAAGGAAAACCTGACTTTCTCAGCAACTCTAAATCCAAATGAAGACTCTATTCTAGTTCTAGATGCACCAAAAAATTTCCCACCTCCAAAATTGCAAAATAAATAAAAGGGATTCATATTTGAAGCCTATAACCTTTGTTGAAGAAAAAAATATCATAAATTGAGAAGGGGTTCGCTTAATCCACACTCTGATACGATGTTAGAATTGTAAAAAACATGAGCCATAGGATCAGACAACGAACAAAGACACCTTCCACACAAGAGATCTACAAAAAAAAAATGCAATATTCCTCAACAAGAAAAAGATATAGAATGAACCTCAAGAATCTTCAAGGAAAACAAGAGTCCTCAAAGGTTTCCAAGGTATTCAAAAGGTATGATAATACAATGAGGGTTGAGTGCTATATAGGAGCAACCTTAAATGGTAAATGGATTAGATCATGAAAAGTGTCAACATCTCATGCAATGAGACAAAATGATCTAATAATAGCTCTCTAGTTAACATAGTAAATCACTCCTAAGTTTAGCTTAAGTGCATGAGAATAAATTTGACTAATAATTAATTAAATATTAATTAATTATTAGCTAATGCATGATTACCCTAATAGTTACTTGTTGTTTTCTAACTCTTTGTTGATTTTGTTTCTTTTGATCAAGTAACTTGTTGTTTTTGCTATCTTCTCCTCTTCACACAAGGACACTAACAATTTAACTTTTAGAAAATCTATGTAATTGTACAAGATGTCCTCGTAAGCCTTACACTGCATAATATAGTGTCACTCTATCTCCACTAACCCCAAAGAGCATAAACAACAAATCAGATCCACCCACTCCTCTTTAGGTATTTTCCATCTTTCCATTTCACATCACAAATAGTGTGAGCTAGTTCTTAATTGAGCTATTAGCATTTTAGCCATCCACTTTATATCTACTCCCACATAGTATGTTTGCTCATGATCATAAGTGGAGTTAAAATTCATAACATAATGCTCTTTTTTTCATCCAAATTGTTTCATCCATATGATATTCTTCATGTAAAGACCCTTACCCCTAATAGGAAGTGTTTTTTATTTATTTCTATTGGTTTGACAATGCAATCATGTTGTTAACTAATACCATATTTTTGTGCTTGTGCTTGATTTCTAGAATTCAAATGAAATAACGATGTCTATTGAAAAATATGTTTTTTACAGTAGTTCCATCATTGCAACATTTTGAAACACATAAACAGATTTCACAATATTCCACTCAAAAAATGAAATTATTTTATTTGCAGATGCACATGGATATATCAACAATCATTTACAAGTCTCAATTAATTTATTTTAGTCTGCACTTTGACCTATGCCTTAGTCGATATTATGACTGTCTTCAACACTTCACATGATGGTATCCACCCCTTTTTCAAGCTACAATTTTCCACTTAATGTGTATGGCGGTCTTTGCAATGGTATAAGAATGGGGTGCAACCCATTTTGCCTGTTCTTTGACCTTGCTACACTCCATGCAAGCTCCCATTCTCCCAATGAGTGATGCGACCTCTCCAATGAAGGTGGTGAATGACTTAAAGCTATGGTTGATATAGATAAGGTGGTGTCTATGGAAATTTCATTGACCAAGAAAAATAATAAAGGTTACACTGGAAATACATGCCACATCCTCCCCCATATATATCCCATGACCAACAAATATATCAGCCATTTTAATATATCAATAATTATTTAATATGAATCACCCCAATTCTAGGTGATATTCAACATAATCAACCAACAATCTGAATCAGGGTTTTGTATTTGATTTGAACAAGATATATCGATAACACTACAAATTTGTCTTCAAAGGAGACTCACAAATTTAGACTTCAAGCGGTATCCCACAGGTTAGGGTGGATAGTTTCACCACCGAACTTTGCAATTCTCAAGCTCCTTGAGCTTCACAACTAGACATGAAGAAAAATGATGAGCTCCAATAATCAAAATGAGCCTCCAAAATGTACTTTTGTATCTTCCCATGAATGTCCCTCCAAATTGCCTTTTCCCTTTCAAATATTTAAATTTGAATATTTGAAGTTTTGACTTTAGGAGGGAAATAAAATAAAGTGATTTTATAAATATTATAAGTTCCACTTTAGTCACTTATAACAATATTAATTAATTAATATTTTTCGTATTATTTACTTCAGAAGAATAATACAAATTAATCAATAATTAACTCCCTTATTTATATTTCATGGCTCACGAGAATTAAATAAGCCATTAAATCATCCAGACTATCAATTGGAAGGGGACATTACAGTCCTCCCTTCTCAAAATTTCTTGTCCACAAGTAATTTCAGATTAAGATGTTGAAGGATCTGCTCACTCTCCGATGTGGCATCTTCCCCTGGTAGATCCTTCCATTTAACAAGATACTCCTTGATTGTCCTACTTCTCAACTTCCTCTCATGAATATCCAAAATTTCATTCAGAATCAAGATCAACTTGCCCTCTTCATCCAAGGGTGGAAGCTCAGCTGAAACTATAAATTGTTGTCTAAGTGCCTTCTTGAGGCATGATGTGTGAAACACTTTATGAATCCTACTATTCTCTGGTAGCTCCAACTTATAAGCCACCTCACCCACTCTCATGATTACCCTATAAGGGCCATAGAACTGCAGTCTCAACTTCTCGAGACCACTCTTCTTCAATGATGATTGCTTGTATGGATGCAAGTGAAGGTAGACCAAGTCCCCAACCTCAAAGGTATACTTTGTCTTGTGTTTGTCAACATAAATCTTCTACTAGTTCTAAGGATGCTACAAATTATCCTTAAGTGACTTAAGGATATCCTGATTCTCCCAAATCGAGTCCTTGGCCTTGGGTGACCTACTATCACCAAATGCCATATCCATAAATGAATAAGCATCATAACCATACAAATCTCTAAAGGGTGATATCCTAATGGACATGTGAAAAATGGTATTGTAGCAATACTCACCCAAATGAAACCATCTAACCTAGGCCCTTTTTTAATAGGCCAAGACTAGGGCAAAGAGTGAAATGGATTCAATGTTTAATAATGAATTTTAGTTTGGTCTATATGTGTCAATCCGAGGGTGTAAACTTGCAAAAGGTATCGTGGAAATCTGCACAAGGGTTGAGAGTTGTGAGATGAGTGGTTATGAATGCAGCTAGAAAATAAACCTACTGCAAATTGAAATAAATCTGGCGACAGGAACTGTCACTTCCTAATGACATGAGCTATTCTATTCTATTCAAGCCAAAGAAACTGCACACAAATTATAAAAAATTCTGAAAAGGAAGCTTGACCACAAATCATTAAAATCTTAAAGCACAAAAATCAATTTAAATTATTTATAAATTTAAACACACATAAATTATGACAGTTGAAGTATCAGTTTAAACGTTGCAAAACACAATCAACAACAAAATAAATACACATAATCATACCTTGCAAACAATAAAATATATACATTCAATTGGCTGCTAAAGAGTGGGCGACCTTCCTCCCAACAAAATGATTGAAGAAAGATGCTACAAAACTTCTACGTTGGACTTGATCATTAAAACAATACTTTATTTCTTAGAGATTTGATACATAAAATAATTTCCCTCCACAAATCTACTTAAGTTGCTTATATATATGCATCCTATAACAAATTCATACAAGAGATAAATTGTTTGTTTCAGCTTATGGCCAAAAATATAGTTACATAAACTTGGCTGGTAGCCACAAAACAACAATTTTGATAGTTTCCTGAGTTACATAATGAAAGACAAAATTAGAAATAAACAAATTTGCAGCTATCTCCAGCGCACAACACATAAGATCTTCATAAATGATTCCTTTAATTAAATCTGAAGAACTCATCCAATGTGGTAGTATTTGGAAAAGAGTATATTCATTGAGTCATGGAAGCAATGTCCTCTAATGATGTCAAATATAAGGTGGAGGGCAATGCCAAAATACTTAAGCAAATATCCCCATGGATGAAGCAGTTGAAGCGTGGAATGAATTCATGTGGATGAAGAATGCACATGGGAATCACCATGAAGGAAAAAACAAAATCTTCCATTGAATAATCTACACAATCAACATCAAAATTGAATATGGTCACCATTAAAACTCAAGCTAGCCACATAGGAAAACCACAATAGTAAGCACAAGTTGTATTATTGTGAGGAAAGCGATATTAAGTTCCTATGAAGAGTGCAACAGGAAGTCTGTATGCTGGAAGATATATTTTCCAAGGCTTAAAACAAAAACACTTATTAGTAAAGCTAATCAATAATTATTTTTCATATTTTTATCCAAAAGCTATATTAAATATCACTTATATATATTAAATCATAAGCAACGTAAAATGGTAAAATGAGATGAAAATGGAATGTGGGAATGGTTATGAAGGCCTATGAAAAAGGTTGAAATGTGGCATAAAATGAGACATAATTGGTTCTTATCATCTGTTGCCTCACAACATAGTTACGTAGATAACTCTCAATCTAATTGTTCACTATCTATGTCTGCTTGTTTATCTAAGGGTGATAGCTGGTACTCAGAGCCAACTTTGTGCTCGATAATTTGAATAACTCATGCCAAAAAGAACTGAGGAAATGGTTATCCCTATCACTAACAATATTCTTCGGTAATCCATGTAATTTGAATACCTCTCTGAAGAATAAGTCTGATACTTGGGGTGCTCTGTACTTGAATGAAATAGCCATGAAGTGTGCAAAATTAGTTAATCGATCAACCACTACGAAAATATAATCTCTACCATGTACCTTTGAAAGACCAATGATGAAATCCATCAATATGTTGTCCCACTTCTGCTCTAGAATGGGCAAGGGCTACAATAGGCCAGCAAGAAAAGTGTGCTTTGACTTGTTCTGCTGACAAGCGATGCCCTCTCTAACATGGCATAAAATATCATCTTTGAGGCCCTTCCAAGTGAACCTCTCTCTAATTCACCTATAGGTTTTGAAGAAACCTAGATGTCCCGCCAAAGGAGTGTCATGTACAACTGTCATGTACAACTCTCAAAATTTTCTCCTTCAACTTAGATTTGGGGACCAAATATATCTTGTATTTGTAGTAGATGATATCATCCACTACCTTATACCTATCATCCTAAAAAAAATTTTCCACCAACTCACAAGAAAACACATTCTTGGAGTACTCAACTAGGAGATGAGCCTTCCATTCTACTAAAATATTGGACAAGGAACATATGGCAAGTTTCCAAGATAGAGCATCGACAACTATGTTCTTCTACCACTTCACATACTCTATATCGAATTCATATGCCTAGATCTTACTAACCCATTTCTATTGGTGTTCATTTAAGCCCTTTTGCTCTAGAAAGTACTTCAAACTATTATGATCGGTTCAGACTACAAATTGCCCACCAACCAAATATTTCCTAAACTTTGCTAACGCATGGATGATGGCAAGCATTTCCTTGTTGTAAATAGAGTACAATCTCTCAGCATCTTAGAGATTCCTACTCTCATAGGCAATGGGATGCCTATTTTGCATCAACACTACTCCAATCCCATCTCTTGAGGTATCACATTCTAGTACAAAGGGTCGGGAGAAATATGACAATGCAAAAACTAAATAGGTACTCATAGCTTACTTAAGTTTGTCAAATTCTCGTTGAGCCTCATTGGTCCATCTAAAAGCACCCTTCCTAGTGAGGTCTATGAGAGGTACCCCAAGCTATGAAAACCCCTTAACAAACCTCCTGTAATAGCTGCATGGGCCAAAGAACCCTTGTAGCTTCGTGAGTGTCCTCGATGGTGGCCAATCTAAAATCGATTGGATCTCTTCCTGATGCACCTAAACTCCTTGTGCATTGATGATGTGACCCAGGTAAAATATCTTTGTCATCTCGAACTCACATTTGGAGGCCTTGGCATACAATGATTGTGCCTCCATAATACCAAACACCTCATCAAGACGCTTCAGGTGGTCCTCCCATGTTTTGTTGTATGTTAATATATCATCAAACAATATAAGAAGGAACTTCCATAATTGCTTATTGAAAATGTGATTCATGCAGGACTAAAATTTTGCGGGGGCATTGGTCAAACCAAATGGCATGACCAAGAACACGTAATTCCCGTAGTGGCACCTGAAATTCGTCTTATGGATTGTCTTGGTCTTGCACTCTGATCTATTGGTATCTTGATCTGATATCTATCTTTGAGAAGAAGACAACCCCATGCAACTCATCTAACAACTCGTCGATCCAGGGAATTGGATACCT
The DNA here is from genome assembly GCA_007115665.2 of Sequoiadendron giganteum. Classification (NCBI taxonomy): domain Eukaryota; kingdom Viridiplantae; phylum Streptophyta; class Pinopsida; order Cupressales; family Cupressaceae; genus Sequoiadendron; species Sequoiadendron giganteum. The sequence continues at coordinate 174,782,573 of CM021107.1, read as the reverse complement.
ACTTTTTATTGTCTTCTTGTTCAAAGAACAATAGTCAATACACATTGTGAGAGTTTCATCCTTATTTACAACACCACAGAGGAGGCAAAAGAACTCAAACTCAAACTGATATGTCCCATATCCAACAACTCCTTAATGGATTTTTGGATCTCATCTTTAAACTTCTTGGGATGTCAATAGGGAGTGGTGATGATTGGCTTGGCCTCCTCTTCTAACTCAATGGTATGCTCAAATCCTCTGTTAGGTGGCATCCCTGAAGGAATATCACTAAAAACTACACTGTGTGTGCAATACCTCCTACAAATCATGTTGGTAGTGCTTAGGCCTATTATCCATGGACTTAGAGGAAATCTGACATTATGTTTCCCAAGGAACATCACCATGTCTAAAAATTCTCTCTATTCTTTTTGTTGAGACAACTCTAGGAGCACCATTAGACATTCCCCTAAAGAAATTTCCTACCATCTACCTTAAACTTGAATTACATGGTCTAGAAGTTTCTTGAATACTTCCCAAGTGAGTGTAGCCACTGGATGCCCAAAATAGCATTGGTGTCACCTAAGTCCACCACATAGAAATCATTAGTAATTGCATAGTTACCCATCGTGGTGCTCATTTGAGGAACCTTTTGCATACATGAAATCTGATATCCATCTACAACCGACATTAAACCCCCCACGCTTCACCGTCTACAAGCCTTTCTTGGTAACCATTGGAAAATCTATAAAGTTGTGGGTAGAGTCACTATGTATCAGTACTATGATCCTTTGTCCTTGTAACACTCCACAAACTCTAAAAGAGTTGAATTTTGGTGTACTAGACAGTCACAAGAGTATCACCCTTCACTCCCTTAGGTGGCATCTCATTGGTCCCCAACTTCTCATCATCTGAATCATTATGCTTGCTACCCTAGTTATGATCAAATTTCTCCTCTTCCTCACTATCAAAAAATTTCTCTATATAATGCACTTTCCCCTTACCAAGACACTCGTGTCCTGGTTCCCAAGGCTCCCTACAGCTGAAACCATTTCTTTCTCTGCAACTCCTGTCAAGTCTCATCATCCAATATGCTTTTCTTGGGCCACTCTTTCTGAAATGGTTTTTTTCCTTTGTCCTTTTGTGAGGTAGAACCCTTTGACTAATTTTTTTTTTCAAATTGGCAGAATCCATGTCCCTAGCTTTCTTGATTGCCTCTTGTAGCGAGCTAGAATTGAATGCTTTGATCCAAGCCCTTAGAGGGTCCATCAAGTCATCCATAAATAGGACTAATCATCCCCTCTTTGATATATCAGTACCCCACGTATAGAGTCTCTGGAAATTAGCAATGTAACTGTCAACCGATCCCCACTGCTTCAATTGGTCCAACTCCTTGAAATGAAGCTCAAGATCCTTGTTATCAAACCTCTTGATTAATATTTTTGTAAACTCAACATAAGATGTGATTTGATCATGGACCATGGTAAATACCATGATGCCACCACTTATGAGAAAATCCATCTAGATGTATGGTAACGTGTTTGATTACTTTCTTTTCTTTTTTGGTATCAGATTCCACTTGAAGTATGTATCAACGTTTTGAACCCAAGCACGTGTTGAAGTCTTCCTTGTACCATTAAAGAAGGGAAAACTCAACTTACCAACCTTCCTCCTAAGATCATTGTGGTGCTCTATGTTTCCCCTGCTAGGCATATGTCTCATCCTAAGGTCCATATAGTCACAAAGGGAGATATGGTGTTGGAAACCTAGACCTGCATCAACCCAATCCTATATGAGTTTATCTTGCATCTCTATCAATGTGAGCTCATTGCCTTCCTAAGGATCTACTCTGGGTAGAAATACATGCATTAAAGGCCTTGAATTAGCAGGTGTAGTACGCTGATTTGGCATCCTTTTATTAATTGAATTATCCCCTTTGACTCCATTATTACCATTATTGTTGTTATTGAGCAAGGTATGTGCCATTAAATCCATCAACTAATCCATATATACACTGATTTGTTGTTATTTGTTTTGTCAACTATGTATTAAGAAGGTCTTCCCCTCTTTGGTCTTCCTCTCTATCACCCATCCCTACCTCTCTATGTGCACCACCTCCTATAGAGGAATCATTACCACTGTCTGAGGAAGATCTTTGATGTATCCCCAATATACCTGAAGCAGTTTCCCCTTCTGGAACCTGAGTGGGATGCTACAATTTCCTTATTTCTTTGTTATAATATATTCTCTCTTTGTCACTCATGAAAACCACAAGCTGGTGGGGAAACCACTTTTGATACCACTGTAAAGACCCTTACCCTTAATAGGAAGTTTTTTTGATTTATTTCTATTGGTTTGACAATGCAAGCACGTTGTCAACCAATACCTTATTTTTGTGCTCGTGCTTAATTTCCAAATTTCAAACGAAATAAAGGTCTCTTGCAAAATATGATTTTTATAGTAGTTCCATCATTGCAGCATTTTGAAACACAAACAAATTTCACAATATTCCACTCAAAAAATGAAATTATTTTATTTGCAGATACACATGGATATTTCAACAATCATTTACAAGTCTCAATTGATTTATTTCAGTATGCACTCTCACCTATGCCTTAGTCGATATTATGACTATCTTCAACACTTCACATGATGGTATCGACCCCTTTTTCAAGCTATGATTTTCCCCTTAATATGTACGACAACCTTTGCAATGTTATACGAATGGGACACAACTTGTTGTAACTATTCTTTGACCTTGCTATACTCCACGCAAGCTCCCAGTCTGCCAATGAGTGACGTGACTTCTCCAATGAAGGTGGCAAATGACTTAAAACTATGGTTGATATAGATAAGGTGGCAGCTATGGAAATGTCATTGACCAACAACAACAATAAAGATTGCATTGGAAATACATGCCACATCCTCCTCCATATATATCCCACGACCAACAAATATATCAACCCTTTTAATATATCAACAATTATTTAGTATGAATCACCCCAATTCTTAGTGATATTTAATATAATTGACCAACAATCTAAAGGAGGGTTTTTTTGTATTTGATTTGAACAACATATATTGATAACACTGCAAATTTGTCTTCGAAGGAGGAGACCCACAAATTTGGACTTCAATCGGTACCCCACAGGCTAGGGTGGATAGTTTCACCACCGAACCCTACAATCCTCAAGCTCCCCAAGCTTCACAACTAGACATGAAGAAAAATGATAAACTTCGATAATCAAAATGAGCCTCCAAAATGTACTTTTGTATCTTCCCATGAATGCCCCTCCAAATTACCTTTTCCCTTTCAAATATTTAAATTTAAATATTTGAACTTTTGACTTTAAGATGGAAATTAAAAAAAAGTGACTTTATAAATATTATAAGTTTGACTTAAGTCACTTAAAACAATATTAATTAATTCATATTATTTACTTGAGAAGAATAATATTAACTAATCAATAATTAACTCCCTTATTTATATTTAATGGCTTACGAGAATTAGATGAGCCATTAAATCATCTAGACTATCAATTGGAAGGGGACATTACACTTGACTTTCCCTTTTACATACTTTTTAATTTCCACATTTGTGTTTGGACACTCTTGTATATTGATTCCCCATTTTTCCATCCACTTGACATTTTGCCTCATCCATGTGTTCTTCCTTCTAGTTAAGTTTTCCTCCACAACAATTTTGGGCCAGTAGTGTATCCCCATATTCTCAATTCTCTTCAAATAGCCTAATAAACGAATTAATGTTGCCACTTCCATCGGAAAGACTCCATCTTCAGCTAAAACAATCTCATACAGGACTGTGCATTTTATTTTGAAATTGCTTGTGTTTAGGTGCTTCTGTAATCTTTCTATTTGCCCATTTAAAAGTCGACATGTTGCAGCCCCAAACTTCGCAACCATACAAGATCACAGGTGTAACAAGCAACTCAAATAAATTCCTCTTTGTTTTCCAATCCCATAACTTAGTTGATCTACATCTATTTTGAAGCAAGTAAAGAGCTTTCCATCCCTCTTGTATTCTTTCTGTCCTACAAGTCTCCCAACTAAGAGTGTTGTAGAAATCAAAGCCCAAATACTTGTATTCATTGACCACCTATAAAGAGTTTCCTTCAAACTCAAAATTTATTTTCTTCCTAGCTCTTTCAAAGTAAAGATCATGACCTTGGTTTCGCTGATATTCACTTGCATCCCTACTTCTTGCGGACTATTTTCTAAATTTTCCATTAAGGTAAGGTCATCTACATATAGCAGCAACTTGGTCACATAAGTGGCCAAGAAAAGTCCTTCACCTCCCAACTTGTCTAACCACTCTTCTAACTTGTTTGTGTATAACCCGAACAAAGTGTGAGACAAAGGGCAGTCACGCTTGACACCAATGTCGCTCCTGAAGCATTTAGAAAGACCCGCCCTTGTTTTGATTTTGGCTCAAACCTCATCATAAAGTCTATGGACAACAACACTATACTTTTTCGGAATTCCAAGCTCTTCCATTTTGTCCCAAAGTTTGTTTCTAGGAACCATGTCGAAAGCCTTTTTGAAGTCAACAAAACAACAAAAAACTTCATTTCCTTGTTTATCCCAAACTTTTTCAACTGTGTCTGAGAGTGATGCAATAGCCAATTGTAGAATGCTTTGGTCTAAAACCAACTTGCCCTTTCGCCCTCTTACCCCCCCATCTCAGCCCAAAGGCTAATTCTTCGTTCCACCATGCTCCCAAAGAGCTTCCCAAAAAGAGGATTAATCATTATGGTGCAATAATTTGATGGGTTGTTGACATCACCACTCTTGTAGAGAGGGATAACAATGCTCATTGTCCAATTTGTTGGGAAACCATGTTGAATGACCCTGTTGAAAATCCTTTTGATATGTGGTGCCAAGATTTCTAAACTCCATTTTAGATATTCTTCTTGTAACCCATCAATGTCCCGAGCCTTGCTCGCTGCCAATGCTTTAATACCAACCTTGATATCCTTTGAGGATAAAATTTTATCTTTATTGTTAATTGTCGGAGGATAGGTTTTATCTTGGTCTCTTTCATAAAATATTTTTGCGTATTCTAGCCATTGAATATCCATGATGCTATTCTCATTGGTATCTCTAGTCTGCTGCAATTTCCTCCAAAAACCCTTCATTGTGCTTTCCAAGAGAAATTAATTCCCTCCTTACTATCATGTATTCCTCTTTTTTTTATCTTCTAATTTTTCATACAGATTTTTATTTGTTTGTTCTCTTCCTGATATTTTCAACCTCCTTTTAGCTGCCTTACACTCTTTCTCATACCATGGATTTGCTGGAAAACTATTTTTGGGATCTCTTCTACCCTTAGCTCTTCCGTATGCTATGAGAGCCTTGTGAATGATTGCCATCAACTTGTCACTGTTTATTATGTTTTGGTTTCTTTGGGGCTGTCAGTGTTTTTTATTTTCTTTATCTGTTTTTCAATAATTGTTTTAAAAATGTCTTGATTCTCACAAGTTAGAGGAATTTTGTCTTGAAAGTTCTTTTGCACGGTTGTGGACTAGTTATTTGCTGGGTAACTTTTTGCATTCTGATCTTTATGTAAATGTGGCTATGATCAGATTTCAATTGTATAGGGCAGCTCTCTATTTCCACCTCTATTATCCTTGGTATAATACTTTGCAATCCAATGATGTAGTCCACCACACTTTGCCCATTGTGGATACGACATGTGAAAGCCCCTGAGCTCGACAAAGTGTTTATGCCGTTACATATGATTAGTTATAAGTTAAAAGAGTTGCATATAATTTTAATCTTTGGAAGTTATGCCATGAGGGATTCATGTAAGACTTAAGAGGGGGCTTAAAACTACATGCTTGTTGTAAGATGCAAGTTAACATATAATTTGTATATGTCAGGATTGTGCATATGAGTATCATTGATGGGATAATCATGATCTTTGACACAAATATCTCTTTCCGCTCCTCTATAATTGGTGCTATAATTACTTGAAACGTCTATTATGAATGCATTAAAATAATCAAAGAAAGCAATGGCACAAATACTTTCTGATTTCAGTGCAATCAACTAATAATCAACAGAGGCATCGTTCATTAACAACTCAACAACCAAATATCTAATGGACAAATAAAATAAAACACCAGCCTGAAAATGCTTAAAGCAAGAGAAAATTTATTGATACTAAATTAAGGACAACAGTTTCTAGTTGTTTGAGATGTCTTAGATGTCCATATGAATGCCTTTCATGATTTGCACTTTTAAAGTTTTGTATACCCACATGCTTATGTATTGTATCTTATGTGCTAGATAGCTAAATTATCCATCACAAGTCGTTGCAAAATGCAAGATAGGTAAATTAACCATTACCTGCGAGAGCCAAATTCTTTAAGCAAAAAATTTCTATCGTAACAGTTGCAACCTTTTTTATAACGAATGATTTTATTCACTATTACAAACCATTTCAGATACAGTGCAACTTATGCAGTTGTCTCTAAGAATCCAAGTATTTAGAATGTACCTTCATCCAGTGGAAGTCCAACACATTTACATATTACAAAAATTGCACGCCATCTGATCAACTGTTCATATAATTTGCAAAATGACACAGCCCCTACTTCTACAAACATTTCCCTGAAGCGAGTCTGGTGAAGGATTGACACAGTAAAGCCTTCAAACAAGATTGCCATGGCAGTAAGCAAAAAATGCACTGTTCCCAATCTGCAACTGGCACTCCTTGCATGTTCCGTTTTTGGGGTGTGATTGATTTGAGCTCCTACCAGCGTGCAAATGTTATTCTTGCTGTATGGAAATGTAGAAATAGTGAAGCAAATGGAACCCACAATTAGACAGCAAGTTTTAAAATTTATTTAGAAAGCAGCAATGTCAAACAGTGGTTTCTGAAAATGGATTTGATCAAACTCAATATGAAAATATTTTGGCATGTCATACAAAGGAGATTACATTGCATTTCTTCGCTTTCAATTGTCAATTCTGGCTTGTCTCTTTGTTGGTCTTGTCCAACCATAGTTAACTGAGGTTTCGGCCTCATCTTCAATCTGATTGACAGCAGCATATAACACCAATCAAAAGAACAGATAAATATTCCCTTACAAGACAGTAGAAATAGTAACTTTGATTATCATTATTGTTAGAAAGTAGAAACTGAGTCTCAGAAAATCACAGCAAAAATGACTTTTTAAAGTAGAAATACGAATGGTTAGAGTAATTTGAACTATCACACTTCTAATCGAAATTCTTTACTTTACCCCCTATTGTCCAAATACAGAAACAATCAATAGCCAACAGTTGGGTAAATCATTTCTGAACGAAATTATTTCCCTCTGAATTTTATGAGCTACAGCTCCCTCTTTTGATAGAAAAAATATAGTCTTTTCTGAATTTTAAAATTTAAAATTTAAAATGGGTGTGCTTTTTACCAGAAAGCAGGAAAGGCTAAAATAAAATGATCAACAGGAAATTCTAAAAATTAAAGATGGATCTTATCACTTGAAAATACGATTTATGTGGGAATATTCAGACAGCTTTGGTAGGGGCAATGGTTGAGAACTAAGTTACCGGTTCGCCCAGTCTGAAGCCAGGGTCTGGTTCGGTTCGATACGGATTCGCCCAATGGGTCGAGTTCAATGCAAATTCGACCTTGGTTTGGATTTCTGACTGTGGGTACGGTCAGGGTTCGAAACCCTGACTGTGGGTCCGATCAGGGTCTGTTTTTTTTGAACCCGGGTAGAATTTTACGCCCAACCAGACTTTTCAGCTTGATTTTGCAATTTATAATTATTTTTTTGACTTTTTGTTGATTTCTAAAGATTAATATTAAATATATTCCCTCTAACACAAAATGTAGCATCCAATGATGCTGATGATGCTCTTTTTGATGACCCATATGATTCAGATTGATCAATGATCAATAATGGCTGATTGTAAACACTTGACATTTTTATGTTTGAACTTTAATTTATAATTCTATATCATGACATTTGAGTATCACTAATATTTTAATATTTGACTATGAAAGTGGTGGTGTATTTTTGCTATGTTATTTGACTCTTAATATGGTGGTATATTCTGAACTTAATTACTGCTGCAAATATGTATATATATCTGATTTTTATATGTTTTTGTATTACTGAATCCAAAACGAACCCAACCCCAAAAAATTTTTGCCCGAACCAAGGAACTGGATCCTCGAACCCGAACCCGAACCCAAAACCGAACCGGTAACTTAGGTTGAGAAGCATTTGTGAATAAAAAATGATGAAAGTTGCAAGAACAAGCCAATATTTTTTAAACCTCGATGTCTGCTAGAATTGATCTGGGTACTTGGATTATAATTTAATATTCTAGAAGACAGCATGTGAAGTATGCTAACACCAAAGTGACCATCTTCCAAGAGGGTCCTTAAGCAGCTTGCAGATAATGGCAGCTTTGGCATTAATATTCATGTTTCCATGGAAGTTCATATACCATTTCCGGAGGGAGTCCAAAAAGAGTGCAAGCTCAGCAATGAATATATAGTACAGAGTAGTACCTTGTTGGCAACAATTGGTATGGTACAGTTGAACAATTGTAGGGTACGCTTTTGTCCAAACAGTTCAACTGATGATTGTAGACCAGCTTGTTCCGATGCCTTTTCTCGGTCAGTATTTTCTAACTGTTGCCATAGTGAGATAGCACTTGGTTTACTTTCCAAAACTGTAGATTTTCTAACAGATGAAGACACTGCTGTAGAATCTTCATCATTGTCTACAGATACAAGTCTTATCCTATGTAGTTGATTCTGCTCCTCACTTTTTTTTAAGCCATCAAAATTAGCTTCTGTGACTACTGTAGGAACCTTCTCTGACTCTCTTGGAGATATTTGTAGATTGCTTGTGAAGTTCATTTTCTCACAAGGGGCTTCTGGTACTCTGGAAGCAGTGGAAATACAAGGAACCTGTTGATCACTCCATGGGTTAACTGATGGGTTAGATTTATTCATTATGACTACCTTGGGAACAACCATTTTTTCATGTAATGGACCTCCCGTGCCTTGAACTTCTAGAGTATCACCTGACCCTTCTTCTCTTCTTGCAGTTGCATCTCGTTCCCACATTACCGAAAGTGCCTGCTGCAAACGTTCTTGAGCAGAAGCCTTATCTACAATTGGTCTTGGATAATTTATACCCAACTCAACTCCAGAAGCGTTGAGTACAGCTATTGGAGCATTCCACGGATGATGTATCCACTTGGTTGGCATTCTTGCCAGTTCAGGTAACCACTGCCGGACATATTCTCCATCAGGATCATATTTGCAACCCTCAGCCTAATACACAGGATATCCAACAAAAGAAAAAAAATAGAGTTAATAATGTGCAATAAAGTGTATTAGTTTTATCTAGAAAGCAAAGCAGAAACTACATATGGATGCTGTATAAATGTACCTGGGGGTTTTCAATTCTATCCAGTTCATGGCCATCGGGCAAACTACCGGAGACATACTGCCAACCAAGAATATCACTCTCTATATCTGCATCTAACAGTGTATCCCAAAAGTACTTCATTCCCCATGTCCAGGGAAGCTGAAGAAATTTCACATAAAAACTAGATACAATTACCCTCACTGTGTTATGCAACCATCCTGTTGCCCACAATTGTCTCATTCCTGCATCTACGAATGGATAGCCCGTACGTCCTTGTCTCCATGCCTTGAATAAGCCTTCATCCGGTCTCCAAGGAAAAAATCTTAAATTTCCTAGTAGTGGTCGTTCATGCGTAAAAGGAAAATTGAAGCAAAGGTACCTTGAATACTCCCTCAGACCAATTGATCTAAGAAATAAATTCACACTCTCTTCGGCAATTGGTTTTCCTTCTCTCAACCAAATACTTTGCTTCCTTCGAACCAAGTGAAAAACTTTCCTTACACTCAACTCTCCAAAATGTATGTAAGGTGAGAGGAATGAAGTATTGGGACCATCGACCTTTTTTCTTTGTTTTGCATACTCTAGGAGAGGCCCTGCAAGAAACCTGTCTAATGCCTTATCCGCATGGCTCCATCCTGGAGACCACGCTCTTTCCAGTAGTCCATTGCTAGTCTTTTCTGTTTCAGATTCGAGACCTAGTTCTTCTATCGTACATGAAGAAAATATACCTGAAGCCATTTAAATAAATTGAAGATGTAATTTCCAACAGGAAAATAACGAAATGAAGTAACTTGGGCACTGTTCGCTTAGATCATGCATTTTTAAACTGTATTGGGAAAAGAAGATGCAAACTGAAGCTAATTTGTTTCAAGTTTTTCTATTTCTACATCATAATTGAAACAAATTCATGTTGCAAAGAAGGCATCTTAACGTGTTAAACTTACTCAGATAAAGCGAGGGATTATTACTAAGTTGTAAATGCTATGAAGAAAATTATAAGAATTGTTGGCGTGACATCTCTATCTCGAAGGGGTGTAATACCTATCACATCCTTTCCTCATGTAGTCAAGTCAGATTTTCTGAATAAAATTTGAATTTGCCATTCAATACAATTTAGAGTGTCTCGCCTTCTTACGTTCATTATCTATGTTTTGGAGGGGTCATAGTTTCACCCAATCAAATCTTGCAAGCCCAAATTGATTTACTTTCACTTCAGCTGCATTAATTTGACACTGTAATGTCCCCAATTTTATGAGTCAGCATAAAGTTGGATTATTAATTTAAGTTGAAAAAAGTTTAAATAAATATATTAAGTTACTTTGAGGGAAATTCTCCATAAAAAGAATAAAAAGTGAAAAAGGAGAAAGAAGAGAATTCAAGAAGACACACAAGGAGTTATGAAGGAAAAAGAATAAAAGTTCTGGGAATTCATTTCCAGGAGGGATGGTTGATTTTGGTTTGGAGAGCTTGGCTCTTTTTAGTAACTTGAGGATGAAAACCCTCATGTTTTCAGAATTGGACGATAACCCAATTCTTGTTCTAGCAAAATCACTCAGATTTTGCAGTTGTTTTTAACGGTTGGAGATTTTGAATTTTGTGAGTCTTCTATTAAGACAATTTACAGGATTTTGGATGATTTTTGTCTAGCTAATGTATGATTATCACTGGTCATATTACCATATGGAACCGGAGCTCTGAAAAGAAGAGTTTAAGGGAAAATTATAATTCTGAGTTTTAATACTCCAAGCTTCTTGAAGATTTATATGGCGGCAAATCATACGGAGAAAGCAATACAATATTAATTGGATGTATCGCTCAGGTTGATGCGAAGATTGTCATAACTGATGTATATTATTATAAGGAAGTGCGACAATCCTCCGAAGGTCCTCTTCATTTAAAATTTAGCGTCCCAGCTTGGAGTTGTGTAACTGCCACAAAACATTCTTGGTCCGCACCTTCTACAGAAGAAGTTTCAGAGCTGCCGGTCGGGAATTCTTCAAGGAGTTTTTTGAGCAGCCGTTACTCATCAGAATCGCATGGAGAAAAGAAAAGATTGTATTAAGTGAGTCGGGCCTGTGTGCAGAGTCGGGAGGTCAGGTATTCGCAATATACAGGGCGCACCATTAAAGAGCCACATTTATAAAGTTATCGGGATTTTTATATAATACAAGACTTCTTACGATTCTTTCCAAATAGAACCAATTTATAATATTAGAAGCCGCAGTGAGAGAGATTAAATTAAATGGTGTTTGTCCGGAGCTGTTCAAGAATACGATGCTGAAGTTGAAACGTCAAATCTTTAAGAGGGAATCGATTCATAAAAAGGGAGAAGCGATTCTATTTGAATTCCTTTATCAATGCTTGCGCAAGGGACTGAAGTCTGTGGAGTTCACGGGATTGCCATCGTTTAGTGTTTAAAGGCGGCACTCTTATATTTTCATTACCATCTGCTCCAGTATGTCCAATCGATGCTGAAGAGTTATAAAGGCCATTATTTATATCCTGGTTATGAAATATTAGCTGAGCATAGCCATTGAATGTGAAAGGAGATTCATCGATTGTTTCCCTGAAGACGTCTCAATTGGTGACCGTCGCTTCTCCGAGTACATTAAAAGAATCTCCTCGGCCAAAATAATACTTATCGACATTCTAAAAGGAGCAGTATGTCTTCAGGAGTATAAGTGGTGGACGATGCTGAATATCACATTTGTTGAAGCTTATGATATCGGCTATTTGGAAGAAATCTGCTTATATTTAAAAAACTTTCATTGGAAGGACGATACAGGGGTAGAGGTGGTGCACTGATGCAGAATTAATATACACTTTGTGGCAGGTTGAAATGTTATTGATAACCTGGGAGGTGCGTATGAAGGGTTTCTGAGGGTGCCGGTTTAAGTCTACAGCCATTGTGAACTTTAGCTATATTCAGAATCGAGCTACTGTTGAAGAATGGATAATTACTGTGTGTGCTACAAGGAAAGGTTAGCTTGTACTCTTAATATTCTGTTATTACATTGTATTACTCAGGAAATGTGCATGAACTGTATCATCATCAAGTGAATAAATTGTTTTTAACCTCAAGAAATTATATTTGCAAATGGTCCATTTAAATACGAGTTCATTGTTAAAGGATTTCGAGTGTTGCATGTTAGTGTTTTCATGGTTAAGGTTCATAAGCCTAAAACACCTTCTGCATGTTTCTATAAATTGGGGATTTCATTCTTTTTGGAGGGGATCCTTCTACTAGAAGTTAGAATTTGGAGAGTTTGAAGAGTTTGAAGAGGGTTTCAACGTGAAGAAGTTGGAGGAAGCTTTCTGGTTCGATGCATATGAGATTGTAAGGCTTGTAGGCCATGGCATGTAAGAATATTGGACTGTAAACTCATTGTAATGTTTTGTACTCTTACTGTAATAATTTTATTGCATGTTAATAAAAGTATATTTTCATTTCAATTGTTTGTAAGTTTAAACATCAAGGAGGGGTAAATTTTTTATTAAAACAAGGAAACGTTACAAAGCAAGGGCATTAAATGGCCCTATCAAGTTCCACCAAGTCATCCAATTGATGAGACAAATCCTGGGGTAGTTGACCCCGATCCACCAAATTCCAATCATGAATATGATCAGAAGCCCATTTATCCAAGCAATCAGCAACACCATTCCATTCTCGAGGAATATGAGTGAAAGTAATATCCTCCAGAGAAGCACAGAGAGTGAGAATTTGTTCAACAATCAAAGCCAGCTGTCAGCTCACATTATCCAAATACCGCCTTTTCAGTAAATTCACCACAACCTGGGAGTCAGACTCACATATGATCCTTCGCCATCCCAATTGATTGCCCCGCTCCATAGCCAATAAAATGGCCTGAGCCTCCATAAGACTATTGGTATGGAGACCCTTATACACAGAGAAGATAAACTGAACATCTCCAGAGCTATCCCGACCAACACCCCCAATGCCAGCATGACCCGAATTTCCACGAGAAGAGCCATCCGAGTTGATTTTTAGGACTCCATGAGGGGGAGGGGTCCATCTTCCCTCCTTATTCACCTTTGGGGTAGGATGTCTACATCTGTGGTGCATGAGCCGCTATTGCGGAGGAGAAAGATGAAGACGATTACAACAACCAACATCATTAAAGGTCCACCAGCACAGTCATATCACACTTAGCCGCAATAGTTTCCCCTAAAGAGTGTAGAATTTTCCACCATAGGTGAGGGGCCATCAACAACGAATCCTGAAAAATCCGTCTATTCCTCTCCAACCACAGGTTCCAGATAATAAAGGATGGCCCAAGAGCCCAAGCAGCCTGAAGAAAGGAGGTAGAAACAGGGGCCCTACCCCACCGTTCCCCAAACTCCACCAATGAGGAAGCATGCCAGCAGGTCGTATTCCAGACCCACCACTAGAAATTCCAGATCTCCCTAGCATAGGAACATTGGAAGAAGAGATGGGAGACACTCTCTTCACAACCATGACACAAAACACACATAGAGGGGCCTTGAAAACCACGCTTACATAAATTATCCCAAGTAAGACACCGGTTTTGAGCCACTAACCACATAAAGAAGTTGCACTTGGGCCATGACAACTTGTGCCAAACTTGCTTCCACCAAGGGACCTCAATGTCCCCAAACAACTGCCTACCTAACTGCTTATAACCAACCGCCACAGAGTACTTTCCAGACAAATCCGAACCATCCCAAGCCAAGACATCAGGTCCCCTCAAAGAATTACAAGCACGGGAAGCCAAAAGCTGGGAAAGCTCACGCCTATCCCCCTCAAACCCTCCAGGTGGCCACTTAGAAGGATGCTTCCACCGAAAACTTACTGCCAATCCACCATGTTGCGCCACCTTATAATGCTTCATAGTATCCCAGCCAACCGCAATAAAAACATCACAAAGGGACTGGAGGTGAAGAAAAGAAGAGAGAATAGGAGGGTGACCATCCCAAGAATCTGACCAAAAAAGAGCCTGTGACCCCGAATGACAAATCCAAAAAAGCGCACACTTAATCAACTGCACCCCCACTTTCAAAGTATGCCAAATCATAGAACCACTCCCTTCCAGAGGATAGCAAGGAAACTCAAAAGAAGCAACACCCCGAAGATATTTATGGTTGAGAATACGAGCCCATAACTGATGCTGATTGGTACACTATCGCCAGTAAAGCTTGGCAGCAAGAGCTTTCCCATTCAAAATAACAAAGCGTAAACCAAGATCACCCTCCTACTTTGGTCTACACACAGATTCCCACTTAACAAGGCTCCACTTTGAAGACAACAAATTACCACTCCAAAGAAATTGACGTGAAAGAGCATCAAATTCCTTAAGGAAATGCATAGGAGCCGCTTGAACAAAGCACCTGTAGATGGGAAGGGCCTGGATAACAGACTTGAGAAGAGTCACTCTAGCAGCAGTAGACAACCAATGATGAGTCCAATGAGTAACCTTCCGCCTAATCTTATCAAGCAACAACTGCCAGGAGGACTTGGGCTGACGACCAACAGCAAGAGGAATACCCAAGTAGACAAAGGGAAGAGACCCAATTTGAAACCACGGAATAGCTGCAATCCGCCATTGGATAGCTTGAGGGGTATTAAAGAAGAATATAGAAGACTTCTGCTCATTGACTTTCTGGCTCGAAGCCGCAAGGTAGATGTCCAAAGCTTTCCCCAAGGATTCAACCTCCCTAATACGAGTCAGTCCCATAAGAGAGGTGTCATCCACAAATTGGAGATGAGAAAGCGTTGGCAAGCCCATCCCCCACTGCCACCCATGAATCAAACCTTGTGAAACCCGAGATTTAAGAAGCCGACCCAACCCCTCCGCCATAATAATAAACAAATAAGGAGAGAGCAGATCTCCTTGACGAAGGCCCCTAGTAGCCCCAAAAAGCTCTGAAGGTTCCCCATTCACAATAACCAAAAAAGAGGAAGAGGTCACACAGCTCAAAATCCAGCTCACCCAATCAGAGGAAAAACCAAAGGCCAACAGAATCTTCTGAAGAAAACTCCATTTAACTCTGTCATAAGCTTTGGCCATATCCAACTTGATAAACATAGACCTATCCTGAGAGGTTGCCATGGAATGAATGACTTCAGACGCAACCACCACCCCATCCAGTTTGAATTGTTGTTTGGTTCAGTAGTTTGTTAAGACCCCCGAACTTGGATTGCACCATGTACCTTTTTTTGGTCCTTTGATTTTTTGAGGTTCTTCAAACTTAGCCAACTTTTTTTTTAAATATAAATTGTGATATTTAGATGCAACTTGAAAATAATGAATGGACCAATAAACTTGTGTAAGGGCCATACATGTAGTTATTTAAATTGAATTTGATTTAGAAGACTTTTCTTGCTTGGCTCGTATAGTTGATTTTGTTTCGAGAAGACATATCTAAGGGGAATGTTGATTGACATGTGGGAAGACTATATGATGTCATACAATTGAGGAGTGGTTTGACAGATGTAAAACAAGGATCAACCAACAATTTAGTGATCATGTGACAAGACCAACAAATGATTGTACAACAAAAGAAAAACCAATAGATGATTGTACAAAAAAATAGAAGGCAGCATGGTGAGAATAGTAGCAAAAGACTTTTCTAGAAGAAAAGGTTGTACAACAAAAATAGTTAGAGGTTGTACGATGGAGACTTTTGATTGTATAGCAGGCAACGCTATTGAGGGTCATATAATGGATTTTGTCGATTGCAAACTGAAGAATGGAGAACATATGGTGGGGAGTAAAATAGTTGATGGTTGTATGGATTGTTTTTTGCAATAATTTATTGTTGCTTTGAAGTGTCATACAATTAGGTCTTGAGCTTCCTTTGTGGTCAATAAAATTTGCACTTCATTATTTGATTTAATTTTTCCCTTTTCTACACCAATTAAAAGTACCTTTTCTTTATTATTTTTTTTGTCTTTTTATGTGGGGTCTTCTTTATATGTTCTTTTCCTCCATTATTTCCTTGTTCAACCCACTTTATGGTATTTTCCATGTTTTCCTTATTTTCATTTAAAGTCCATTCTAATCTCACTTCAATATCATGTCGACATATATAACATAAATAAGGTTCCTTATAGCATTCATTAGTACATCATGTACTCATAAACTCCAACTGGAATTTTTTATTAACATAATTAATTTGGTTCATACCTTTATTTCTGAGATCTTCAAGGACCTTCTGTGAATCAATTAAGTGAAAGAATTTTGGATTTTCATGAGAGTACTAACTCGGAGTTATGTACTTTGTCTAGCATGAATGAACTTTTCGAAGAGTTGCTCTTTTCAACGTAAGGCATGGCTTGCCAAACTTGAGATGACATTGACATGTAAGAACCTTCTCACTAAAGTTCCTTCCTCACAATTAGGATAGCTTGACCATACCTTGAATGTTCCACAATTAGTGAACATTCCATGACAAAGGATGTACAAAAATCTAGAGTAGTTGCTTTCACTAGAAGTAGAAAATAATACTCATTAAGAAAACCTCAATGTACATACAAATCTTGCACAAATACAACATATATAGAATGCAGAACAAAGTATGGAGAATGCATATGCCATTGACCATACAATTTAATTAGCTTTGTAGGAAGACCAAACAAACAAGTAATCAAGCCAAGATGTGTACTCGACTTTGAAAATGCTTCTTCAAGTTGGTTGCTAGACCCAATTGGTATTGCGTGTACCTTACTTGTATTCTTATTATGGTCCATGGCCAGCTCACCCAAGTCTTCAATTTCAAATCCTCCTAGTCTTATATTTACTACTTCTTTCCTTACATGATAGGTTTTTAATTTCGATCCATCATTCTCCTCAATCTCCATTCTTGGATCATATTACATTCAAGCTCCTTCATAGTTTTCCATTTGCCAATGGAACAGCCCATTGATGTAGCTTGTTTCATCTTCAAAACAAAATTGCAAGTCTAGGATTCCCTCAATATTCAGTTCCATAGGGCCATGTTTCTCTAACCACCCTTCTCTTGAGTTTGAATTTGATGAATCAAATGAGGCAAATTCCTCACTAATTGCCTAGTTGCCTAGATTAATTATATATTTCCTACCTTTATTTTCATGGAGAGTACTCTTTTTCCACTTGTGGTCGGATTTGGCTACTAACAATGACCCCTGACTCAACAATCCATCATATTCTTTCTCATGCAAGGAAATAACTACAAAATTTAATAAAAATTATTGGATTGCGATCAATACCTTTTGGACCATTAGAACTCCTAGTACCATGATTCCTTGTTGATTTGCACCTACCAATTGAAAATTTAGAGGCCAAATTGTTAGTTTGTTTCAACTCTTCTAGGTATCTTCATGAAGCACGTTTACTCCCAATCCTCCATCGATGAATATATTAGTATGATTCTCCCTGAGTATATCCATATGCACTACTGCTAGTTTCTTTTCCAAGTTAATTGTCAACGGCATATGATCCATCACTTGATCACCACATAATAGAGGTTCTATTATTAAATCATCATTCTCCTCCTAGACCATTCTTCCTTCTCTTTTGCCACTATCTATTGTTGTAGTGGCAATTGCAATCCTGAGTTCTAGGATGCTTTGTAATAAATTTGCCATCTTGATTGGTATGATAGTTTGTAGTACTTGTGTAATATTTTTATTTGACTCTAGCCTACCTGTAGAAGTAACTACATGTTCATTGGAGCATCGACACTGTTTTGGTTGATGACCATTTTAGAAAGTGCCCCCTGAGCCTTCGCAAGTTGTTTTAAGACACTTCTATTGGAGGCAAAATGGGTCTAAGCAACTTATTTGAAATCAAATTAAAAATTAAAAATAAAGATTCTTAAAGAAGAAAATAAAAACTTAATTTTAAATAAATTTCTAAAGTGAAATACGTTTATTAAAATAAATCTTATTGTTTCACTTACCTTCAACAACTCCAATTTTGAGAATGTTTTGAATATGCCTTGTGACATATGGTGGTTGGTTATGAATATTTGGATTTATTTGGTCTCAACATAACTTGTTTGATTCAATCAATTTTAGTGCCAATTTTTTGTAGAATAAAGTTGAGTGGATAGCGTAAGGTGTCCAAAAGATGTGTAACACACCTCAGCCAATAAACTAGTTTCTCCGCTATTTTTGGCATTGTCCACAATGACTTGAACAACATTTTGAGGGCCTACTTTCTCAATGATTGTTATGAAAATGTTAAGAATAAATGCACCATCCTTCACCTTCCTCTCACAATCCACTTCAAAAACATTACCCCTTTAGAGGACACCACAATATTATTGATCAATAGCTGATTTCTTGCATCAATCCATTCATCAAAAATAATGGGCACCCTTCTCTCAACCCATGCATCCTCATGGGCTTCAAAAAATCCTATACAAACTTCACCCCTTTTTCCAATTAGGTGCTACACATCTTCTCAAAACCCAGGCTCTTGTATCTTTTTGGAGCCTAATTAATTGCTTTCACCATTTGTTGCCATTATCGTGAATGAACAACATTGAAAGTCAATTTGTTTGCATAGACACATCTTGCAATGTGTTGATTAAAAATATCTTGAGACTCATTGTGAAATGTCATTCCCAACAGTCCCTTTGATCTCTTATGTGTAAAAGCTGCGGTAGTTATTCAAGTGGCAAAATATGGGCGGTTCTATACAGGTTGAAGATTAGATGGAGATGGAAGGGGATTCATTCCTTGAGACCCTTTCTTTGACAAAGAATGATTTGATTTATGACATGCTACTTGATTTGCTTTTTCCTGCTCATTAATATATGTTATGATTTGCTCTGGTGGAATGGACATTATTTTTTCCTAGACAAGCCTTGATGCCTTGTCTAGAGATGTGACACAAATGGGACTTCACTTGACTATATGAGCTTTAATACTTGACACCACACTCATCACAAATCCAAATAGAACCCCCCACCACTTGAAACCATTTTTATCATATCAACATATTTTCAAATGGGAGAGTTTGGGTTTATTTCAAAGTGGGGTCAGCCTATGAAGTGGGAACTAGTTGCCATGCAATCCCTATGGCAACAAGTTCAATAAACAATACAGCAAAACAAAACA
Source organism: Sequoiadendron giganteum (assembly GCA_007115665.2). Classification (NCBI taxonomy): domain Eukaryota; kingdom Viridiplantae; phylum Streptophyta; class Pinopsida; order Cupressales; family Cupressaceae; genus Sequoiadendron; species Sequoiadendron giganteum. The sequence goes on along the minus strand of CM021107.1, from coordinate 174,763,091 downwards.
AAAATATATATACAACTTAACTCATTTAAAAAAGTTAAGCATATGCCATAGATTCATAGAAAAACGAAAATAGAAAAAAAAATCTAAACAAAACAAGAGAGTTCATTTGTAAAACAAAATGCAAATAAAAACAATCAAAAACTTGAAAAACTCTACCCTTTTTGCAAAAATCTTCCTCTATGATTTACTTGGCAATGAATGGGCTTTTGCACATGTGTAGGAATAGCAAACCAACCACTTTGGAATCTTCACCAATCAGTCTTCAACTCTATTTGTGTAATGGCAAGCAAGAATGAAAGTTTAGCAAGGATGAATGATATTTTTGTTTTGTATTCACAATGAGGGAAAGCACTTTGTTTTTGTCTTTAAAATGCTTTTAAATCTATATTTTATGGTTAGGGGGGGGCATTTTTAAGCATATTAGTCAAAGTCAAATGCAAAAATAGAATTGGACCCAAACCTGCAAGTCTAGGGGGCTGAACTGATAATAAAGTTGAAAAATGATGACACAATTGGAAGCTTGAAATGCTTCTAAAAATTGTAAAACAGAAAATACTAGAGAAGCCATCTGCACTTGAGTAATTTTTTTGAAATGACATGATTATATGCAAGGATCACAAATTCCATAAAGGGAGTTCTTATATTCTAGTTTGCAAAGTGGGGTATGCATTTATGGAAAATCCAAAAGAAATAATGTCAAATTCAAAGCTGATACTAAAAAAAATAAAACTAACCTGCTGACGGTACCAGTTTCCTTGGAGGAAGAAGTGGTGCCTCTGGATCAAATGGCATGTTCAAGCATTTTTCCCAAAAAGCATTAAATTTGGTGAAAGCATTCCCCTCCTCATCATAAACTTGCCCAGATTCGTATAATAAATCACCATTAAAGTTGAACACAAAATAACCTTTTTCAACAAGTTGCTGTTTCAGCTTATGATCACGTACAAGTGATATAGGATCTGCATAAACATGGTACAGTTTACATAGTATTTTAGGAACTAATCTTGATTCCATACCTAAAAAATAATAGAAATAATTTCCTGAATATGTGATACGAATATATTTGTATCATAAAGGTGATCAATCATTTGGGTCAGGTACTGCCAGTTTCACTTTAAACTGTAATGAATTATTGCAGAAAAAAATTAAAAGATAAATCAGTAAATCACCATTTAAAGAAGTGAGAAACAAAGATGATTAATTTTCTGCTAATAGTAAAAGCATACCAATCTGCCAAAAATTCATTTCAATAGCCCAACTTCTAGATTAATGGAAAATAGAATAGTTTTTATAATAGAAAGTAATGTAATCCGAGCTTCTGAATCCTGGAATCACACTTTTCTAAAGTAAAGTCCCAATTCAGTGCATTGAAAACATGCATATTTATTATTCTATCATCTACAATGTATAGCATATGTTGAATCCTTTTTCTTGCAGATTCTGTAAGAAAAAGAAAAAGAAATCTATATGATGAACATCTCTATGTTTAAAATTATAATCAGATGAGTACTGTTCTTTTAAACTCTTCGAGTCATGGTCCCATTATGCTGGACAATGGACTGTTCCAAACAAACTATTACCAAAGAGACAAGCTCAAAATGGGGCCCGAATGAGTTTAAGGCAAAGTTTCATTGCAACTTAACAAAAACACATGGCATTCCGAGTAAACAGTACCAAATATAAAAGCTAACCAGTAGTTGAAGCCCAATCCAGACAATTTATAATTTATTGATAAAAAAGGTTATTAGAAGGATTTGGGAAAATAATTCTTGAAGAACCTACCAAATTAGTATTAGATTTTCTAATGAGGTCTTCATCAGACACCTACAGACAGTTGTGAAACACTTCATAACAGTGGTAGCATCTAACAAAGTAAAATGATAGCATCCTAAGGCCAGCGTTTTGCAGTGGATTTACCTTGATGTTTCTTAAGTTCCTAGTATGAGCTACCAATTCCTAAACATTCCCAAAACATAGTAGCTGGGAATATATCCTCAGGATATATTGCAGGTGTTTCTCCAATGTTTAGGGAAGAAAAGGGCATCTGAACATCCCCTAATGAGGTAAGAGGGACAGTTGAGCATTTCCATTGTAGGACATTTGGGTATCCCCATGTTCCAAACTCATTTTTAACCCCCCCAAAAAAAAGACATTTTTTATGGCACATAGGCCATTGAACTCCAGTCTTACACCCAAATCGGTACTTTTTTTTTAACATAAATCACTAGTTTAAACCTGAAATCGGCTTCCAATTGTTTTTTCACTGCAGCTTGCGAAAGGATTAGTGCAGCCAACATCGAGAACCAGTCTGTCATTATAGGTCATGTTATTGTCCTTGTTTTAACTGTAACTGTGCACGTAAATTTGAATTAGATATTTTATTGTGATTGCTGAACTTATCTATATAAAGTCGTAATTTATAATAGAGATTTATAGGAATATTAGTTTCTACATTACATTTAGAGAAAATTAGTATTTTTATGAACATTTGGGCCTCTATTGCTGTGTCATGGAAACTTCTCAAAACACCGAGTAAAACTACAAATTCCTCTCAAGAATTACACTTTATCGTTTATTGTCAATGATGGCAACCAGGCAATCTTCTCCTAGTAATGGGCTCCCTAAATCCATTATTTTGAAAAATTTCCATAGAATTATTCATTTTCCACTTATTCAAAAACAACAACCAAGAAAACTAATGCTAGAAACAAAGAAGAGAAATAGAAGGACAAGAAGAAATATGTCAAACTGGAGCCCTACAAATAGCTTTGATTGACATTAACTGCAAATTGAATGATAATCTAGAAAATGCATCACAATTTCAGATTTTAAAAGAAACCTTAGATGATAGAGAAGCTATAAACACCATGATCAAGCACACCACTCATGAGATAAAAGACACTGATTTTGATCTTACAGCTGCAGATCAGAGAGCTAAAACCAAACCACACCATGTGCACAACTAATAAACTTATAGTCTAGATCTGGATAGCAAATATTGTGGCATATAACCACCAAGGTGAAGTTTTATAGAGTGGAGAAACATCTTCACCACATCAGAAGTCGTATAGGTTCCAACGTGGATTTTATTAAAGCAGGACAGGACCCTGCAATGAATAGTTGGATACTTAGTATTTATGACTGAATACCAATGCTTTGCATACATCAAATTAGAAAATATATACAATAGTTGGTAGAGATTTATTTTCCATCACTGTAAAACATGTTCATTGATTTAAAAAATGAAGGTAAATTGAAATGAGGCTTTGAGAGGATAAAATATTAAAAAGGGAATGTAACCACATTGGAGAGGCATCATGGCCATGTTCTGGGAATTCTAGTTGTTAGGGAAGGAAAAGCAAAAATTGTTGACGAAAGGTGAAGTGTTGCAGATGAGAAGGAGAGAATGAACAAAGGAAATGTGGAGACGTGAAATGAAACAATGGATAGAATGCCTACGAGAAAGGACAACCCTATCTCTACATGAGTACAAGATCTAGGCTCCAGTATATACCTGGGCTCCTGAAATGGGTATGAAAACTGAAGATTGTTTTATTAATTTTTGACAAAACATTCAATATCATATTTTGAACAGAGATTAATGGCATAATAAAAAAGCACATTGAGATGGCATGCTTCAATTACAAATCACTCCCAACTTCATCAATAGTGGTTACAGTAGGATCCAACTGCTTTGAGATAGGCTTATACCATGCAATAAGATTTTTACACTCTCAGTAAGAATATCATTCCTTTGAGCCAATTGAAAGTATATCCCCACCAAACAGCTCAAGCATATGGTAGGAAGCACTAAACTTATTGTTTGTTAACAAATAGTCTAGAAGATCAACTCTAATGAAACAATATAATCTACTTGAATAGTCTTCAATATTTTTTTTGTCTTTAGTTTAGCAGTTATCTCTCTTTAGTCCTTATTTTTATATGTATGTCTTTGGAATGGAGTGCGGTGAAATTTGATAATCAAGACCATCTTATTTATCTGTTATGGAATTTCCTAGCAAAAGCTTTGGCTAGGAATTGCCATTTGAACCAAACCACTTGTAATCTCCCCAATTGGGAACGTATGAAAATATGCAATTTTGATTGTATTACGAAAACTGAAAATGAATACAAAAATATGTTGCTAAACCTACCACTGATGCTGATCAGCAATAAAAAATTCATAATTAATTATAAACCCTCATACATTGTAGATCTGGTAATTAATAATGCAAAATAAATTAAGAAACTCTCATAAATGGCAAATCTGGCCTTATGACAGCAATTAATAAGGACAGCAGCAAAATAACCAATAATTAAGCAGTGTTACAGCAGAAAATAGATCAAAATAAGGTGCCAAAGTACCAATCTTATTTTCTGTAAAATCCAGAAAATACATAGCAAACCATATGGATCAGTTGGTGATTGATTCTTCTGTACGGATGATTCAGAGCTGGAAATTAGGGTGTAACAGACCCAAGAGTAAAAAAGGTATGGCAAAAGTTTCCTAGAGTAGCAAATGCAATTAATGCTGTATGGAAGTTCTTCGTAGTTTGTTGACAGCTTGAAAATCATAAAATTCTGCAATTTTCCGATGATATTTGCTAATAAACAGCTGTGAGGTGCAACATAATTTGGCTTTCATGCCCCTTCTCAAGAATCAAGAAATTAATTGAAGGTCCGTTTCTTATTTATTTCCTGTAGGCTAAGGGACAACATAAGGGAAATAATTTAATAATAACATTGTAAGTTGGTCCAAATCATCTATTCAAAAAAGGTGATTTAAATTGTCTAAATGGGACATTATAAGGTCTATGTAATAATTTATTTAAAAAGTGCTTTTTAAAACACATAAGAGGGAAAAGTGAAACTTATTAAGGGCCCAAAAGGGGGAACCTATAAAGAAGAGGAAAGTGCCCAAAGCAAGCTATCTATTTTGTCATTGTGTTCAATACAATTTTGAATTTGAACATTTAAGGATGAAAACCCTTAATGTATGATGTAATGTTTTTTCCAATTGTGTAATGTATTTTCTTATCATATTGTTTTAGGCTAGATGTTAGAAATAGGCATGACTCTATCACTCGTAGATAAGGCACTAGTCAGATGTTTTGCCCAAAGATTCTAAAGTTCTCCTTTGGCCCAAGTTTGCTCCATGGTCCCCAAAGAGAGCCTAATGTTGGTACCAATATGAAACTCAATGTTCATGCTACTAAGTGTCCATTTTTATCATCAATTTAACATCATTTGTGTGTCAAGTCAAGGTCAATGATGGTCTACCCACCTAGTTTGCAAAGTTTTTCCACTTCTACTCTGGTATTTTGGCTAACTACTCTAGAGTGATTCGAGGTTATACTATTCCAAGCAAACATTAGTTCTTGATTTGACCGTGACAATGAATATGGAATAAATAGAGAATGATTCAAACATGGAGCATATATTCAACATGACATGACAATTTAACAATGGCAAGTGGGTTAGTAACCAGAACTCTGCAATCAGGCCATAAAATGACACAAAATAGATGGCAATGCCATAATGAAAGCAAGCCAAAGTGTGGCAGAGAGCTAAGGAAATTTTGCAAGTGGGAAAGAAGGAGAAATCATAAATTCCAAGCAACATTTGGAAGTGGCAGTGCCATTGAAAGTTCCACTCAGCAATCAAAATGTGGTAGTTACATCTTCAAACTCCATGTAAAGGGAAAGAGAAAGTGAGTTGAGTTGTGGCACACTATTAAGATGGCAATGTCAAGTCAAAACTGTGGCCAAGGTGGCTAAAGCATTAGTGATCCACAACACATAGAAAGCAGTTGAAAACTACTTAATGTTTGGCACACAAATTTCATGGCAGTAACGTCATACAACTCTGCCTCAACATCAGAGTCCTGGCAGATTCATTACTGATGTGTGTCTAGTTGGCAAAGAAGTTAGAAAAGCACAACTAGAAGCAAGACTAAGACCTTGAAAAGTTCCAACAGCTGACAAAGAGATCAAATAACTTAAGTCATTTTGAGGTGGAATTGTCACATGAGAATTCTTCCCAACAAGCCAAAAAGTGGCAAATGCCTTAGGAAACTCTGCCCAAGGGTAAAGAAAAACTAACATAGTCATGTTTTTGGCAAGGAATTGCCGGTGCTTTTTTCCTCTAGGCATGTTAAGTGGCATAACCATTATGAAATGGTGCCCAGTTTGAAGACACTTAAGACATAAAGTGGCACGCTTTTTGCTTGGCATAGCCACCTCAAAGTCTGCCCATGTTCCGTAGTTGGCCTGCATATAAACTTATATAACTATGTTATGAAATAAAATAAAAACAGTCTGAAACATTCAATTCAATGCCTATAAAAAGGAAGGTTGTTTAGAATTTGTCACTTCCAGCAGAAACAAGGCTCTATTTCCTCCATTTTTACAGGTATATCAGCCCAGTTTAGGCCCCTATGGCAGCATTTCAGCCTCCTCAAACAACATATATGCCAGATTTCATAACAGTTTCCAACAAATCAAAGAATCATCATATATAGCATTTATTGGGTTTGAATCATGATGATGAGGAATGTTAAAGTTGCATATTTCATTCAAACCCTAAGGCAGGTTCATGTGTTGTTTTCTAAGTGTTTCCACATATCCAAGATGCTCATTATGTCATCAATGTGGAAGAATCAATCAAAGTACTGCCAAGGATGAATTTTTCACTTTCAAAGTGTCAAGTTGGCATAGGAGGCGTGTTCATTAGTTTTATGTTCAAGGGTTTCCATGAATTTTTTGAGGCTCCAGGAAAAGTTTGCCATGTTTTAGAGGATTTGATTAAGTTTTCAAGTCAATGTCAGTTGAGATTTCAAAAATAATTTTAGTGCCAAAAATTCCTATTTTCTAGCACAGCCACATCAGGCAATTGCTATTTCAGGGAGATAAATATGAGCCTATTATTAGGCCTTTGTTTTATTAATTGTTTTAGATTAAGTTTGTTTTAAAGTAGTTTTATTTTTTCCTTTTTTTGCAGATAGGGATAGTAATTGTTTTAATGTAGCACTTTTTGCAATTTCATTATTATTTTAAATCCCTAAAAGCTACCTTTGCGAGCTTATAAATATGTGCTTTGAGCACATAAACTCTTAATGCTAGTGAATGCTAAGCCTATTATGTAGAAATTAATTTTCAGTTGAGTTATTGTAATTTGAATGCATGTTTGTAATTTCATGAAGTAAATTGACACAAGATAACATTTAGTCAAGCTTTGTATAAACGAGGTCCATCTTTCTAAATTGTAGCTTTGTATATAGTTGAGTTATCTCATGAAATTTGTGGTGTTCAGTTTGTTTAAATTCTTTCCTATTAATGTTAATTTGTCGGTCTCTACTTTAGCAAATAGTCATCATTTGTTGACGTCATTCCTTCAAATCCTCATTAACAACAAAAATATTGGTCTTTGTTATAGCCAGTAAGAAGTTGTGCTAATTTGAGCTTGAATTATTTGTCTCCTTAATATCTAAAACTCTCATTGCAGGACTTGACTATTGATAATCCAGCACTTGCATCTAAGGCAAAAACATGGTCAATTAGTAATTTATAGTGATAAACCTTTGCGAAAGCATGAAAAATAGGTTGGATGAGTGGATTGGTCCATTGCCCTTTGATAGGTATATTTATAATGAACAAATCCTATAATGTAACATCAAAGTATAAATTTTAGGTTAAGGTTTCCATCAAGGCATTGATTTAATTTCATGGCATAGTCAAAAGGCATGGTTACATGGCAAGGAGGCCAGCTGAAGCACAAAGTAAACTTACAAACATAGGAGTAAAGATTTCAAAGAAGCCAATTGATGTCTAGGTGTGACTAAGCATTTGAGCAGCCATGATTGAAACCAGACCTACAAGAAGGGAATCTTGCGTCTTGTATTATATGGTCAAAAGGTAGAATAGTGCAGGAGGCCTTGTTGTCCAATCAGTGCAAAGATAGTTGTACTAACAACACATTGGACCAAGCAATGGAGAATGAAATGAGGATAGCTACAAAGCAGTTTACACCAAGAAAATCCAGAGGGCCAAGAAGCTGACAAGGGGTGAGGCGTAAATATTAAAGACAATGGAATCTACAAAATAGAGGAGACCTATTGAAGTGGTTGGGATAGTTTCAGGTGGATATTAGTTCATCAAGATGAAAGGAAAATGTAAAAATAATATAGCCTCATATAGATGAGAAAACAAGATATGCTAAGCCCAAAATTCTGAAATAAAAAATGCAGTAAGCAAGCCCCATTTGCTTGCTTCACAAATGCTTGTTTGAAAATTTCTTTCATCCATTTGAAAATTAAATAAGCTACTGCTCAATGTTGATTTTTGACTAATTGGATGCTGCCATGTGGTATACCTGGTATACATATTTTATTGAATTTGTTGAGTTACAAGAGCAAAAATATGCTCCTTTGGCCTCGTTCTCGCTCTTTAAGGTGACACTTAAATGAGCAAAAATATGCTCATTTGACCTGGTTCTCACTCTTTAAGGTGACACTTAAATTACACCATTACATTGGTTATAAATAAGGGTAATTTCAACCACTGATAAACATAAGATTTTCACAGTCTATGAGTATGAGTATAATGGCTCTTCGAAATAACTGTATTTATTTTATTTGCATCCATGTTTCGGATCACAATCCATGACCTATCACCAGGATGAAAGAGGGAAAATAATGATAAGACTGCAGAGTATGATCTGAAACATTGATGCAAATAAAATAAGCACAATTATTTTCAGACACAATTATACTCAATTTGAAGCATTGTTTGGTCCCATTAATTCCCATCTTAGTTCAGCAGTCTGCAAAGGATCCCTCATGTTAAGTTTGATTGTCCCAAACAGAATTTTGTTCATTTTTAAAATATCTTGGGCTGATGGCATGGACTCTCTCCCAGCAAAACGTGTAACTGCAATTACGAGATGCAAACAAAAATGGATATTTATGCCCCCAACGAATATATTTAGACCACTTTGAGAGATCCAATCTTCATGTGCCTGAAGATAATATCCCAACCAGGATCGAAGCCGATAGCAAGCCTTGTGATGGTCCTTCCTCCATATACTTTTTAAATTTGATGTTAACTTTTTTTAAATTGTTTTTTATTTTCTCAAATCCTTTTATTTTAATATTATGGACTGCGAAAGCATCAAATAGCTAATAACTAACATTGTTTCTTATACCAATTCCTCAGACTGACTAATGGCGATATTTGCATGTCTTAGGCCAACTCTTCCTGTGATACTCTAAGCTAGGGACCAGCTGGATTTTTTCCTTGGCAGAAATATTAATTTCTAGTGAGAAAGGCATCACCCAGTGTGCATGGATCCTAAATACCAACATCCACTATCCCGTTTTAAGATCTGTACTATTTTGCTACTCTGACTCAATCAAGTGCATAATATGGATCATTTAGATACCCAAAAGTGAAATTGCCTCCAAATTGTGTGAGGAACTGCTGTGATGATGTAAATTGTTTTATGCAAAAACCATAACAATATAGAAAATAGTAATCCCTTCAAATTAAGAAATAATTTATATAAGATAAGATGACCTTCAACCTCCTTTAAGCCAAAATGATTTGTAGGAGCTATAAGTTGTAATTACTTGTTTGTTTAGTATTTATTAAATTACAAAAACTTTGTTGATTTTGCATTTTTAAAGTTTTAATGTATCTGTGTGATTGTAGCCAATATCATGATATATGCTAAACAAGGGACTGAACTTCCGAAGTGAACTCACCATAGAGACGATTATAGAAGAGTTGAGTGGCACCAGTAGCATGAATCAAGTTAAGCAGAGCCAAAAGGGTGTCAGTAGCTCTAATGGTGACCAAAGGAACACCTAGGGCCCTGAGAGACTGATCCAAATGCATGAGACTCATCTTCAGCCACCACCTGGAAACTCTGCCCGGTTGGAATTGGGCTTCCTCATTGGGACACCATATGTACACTGGTACTACACACCCACCCCCTCTTGCAGCTGCCACCAATGCTGGATTATCTTCCAATCTCAGGTCCCTCCTGAACCACACTATACTGCACCCCATTTTTCACAACACTATTCAAGCCACCTCAACAAGCACTCTGCTAAAACAAATGAAAGTCTCTCCCGCTACTGAAAAAAAGAAAACAGAGTGAATACAGTGACTTCAACTGTACATCCATAAACATAAAATGCATTTGAGCTCCATCTATTCATGCTGCCACGTCACCAGTCTGTCCCATCTGCAAAGACATGAAGCCCATACCGAGCAATACTGTTTTGATTGACATAAATATCTAACACCCACACACATTTTGACAACACAATACTGCCATTGCTTTTGGGACCCACATGAGCTTTCTATCCAAGGAGGTCTCATATCTAATCCAAGGCACGCGGGCCTATCTACGTGGAGAAGGCTGAGTCCAGTACTTTCCAACACTTTTATCACATTTGCATTATGCTTCCATAGTTGTCCGTCCCCCCAACTTCTGAGCCCTCAGTGCTCACCAACTCGTCGTTGTCTCACAGTCTAGTGGGACAAAAACCAAAAAAAAATGTCATTTGGGGTTCAGTGTTGGAGGTTTTTTGATCTATATTTTCATAAACAGATACTTAATGATGATGTAAAATTCTTTCCATTCCGAGAAACAAACGAACGCATCTCTTTCATGGAAGGAATGAAATTAGTATATTCTAGATCAAACCAATTGTCTTATTGTAGAATGAGAATTGTGATAATTAATGTTTTAATTAAATTATATTTATATAATATTATCATATTGATTGATTTCAATATAATATTTATATTAATATTTATAATTAATAATTTAATATTAATATTAATATATTAGTTATATTTTAAAAAACAATAAACATTTATTAAATTTTAAAATAATTTTAAGTAAATAAAATAGTTAGAGATTGATATCTAATGTTTTTAGATAGATGTATTTAAAATATTTTTACTAATTAATACTTATTAATGTATCATATAATGTGCACAGTTTTAATGAACATTATTTTATAATAAGAGTAGTTATCACATAGTTTCAAATCGACATGCATTTACAAGCTTAATGTGTTGCTCGCATTTACAAATATAGATATTGGGTTGTCATTATAGGGATAGAACCTTCATTATTTATAATCAAATGGGCGACAAGACCCATGCCCCATATATTGAATTCCATGATTGATGTTGACCATGCCACTTAGATAGCAAATCTAGACCCATTATATGGCATTATAGTTAGTGAATGATTTTATTGAAAGAATTTCAAACAACATGATAAAATCTTAAACTTTAAAGATAAATTGAAATATTAATTATTTATAATATCATTTTTCTTTTGAATTGTTGTGTTTGCTTAGTGGTGGGGTGGGGTTTTTGCTACGTACGAGGGGGATCCTTTTTTTCTATAGAATTTTCTTTTGTTTGTTGTGTTTTGGGTGCCACGGTCTCCTCTGGTGTGGACATCTCTTTGGTTGTGTGGGTTGTGGAGTGTGGACTAGAGTATGAGGTAGACTCTCTGTGTTTTTTACTTTGCATGATCAGTGGAGTGGGTTTTGAAGTGTCGAGGATTTGGTGAGTGGTGGTGTTTGGGTAGGGTTGTCGGGTAGGGTTGTCAAGTGTGGCTCTCATGGCTAACGATGGGTTGGATGAGGTGTTGAGAGACGATTCTATGATGGAGCCAGGGGATGAGGCTCCCATTTCATCTTCTCCAAATGTGGGCCTATCTAGGATCGGTGGATTTAAATTACAGAAGGTTAATGACTGCTTGGAAAGGGCCCAAGTGCACCCGGTGGTGGTGATTCAAAGGGAAACAATTGCAGAAGATTTAGAATACTACAACAAACATGTCTTAATCTGCAAGTTTTTGGGGATGGGGGTTTCTCTCCCTTTCCTTGAGCCTTAGATTCAGAAGACTTGGAACCTAGAGGGGGATTTCGAGATTTTGTTAGCTACAAATAATTTCTTCTTGGTGGATTTTTCATGCATCTCATATCGAAATAAAGCTTTTAAGGGTGGCCCGTACTTTTATAATTGGGTTGGACTGTTCATTAAACCATGTTGTACAGGCTTTGATTCAGCGGAGGAGTTGTCATCCAAGGTCCTGGTGTGGGTGCGCCTTCCTCGATTGTCGCTTGAATGTTGGAGGAGTGTCATTTTGTAGTCTATTGCCATGGTGCTAGGAAACCCAATTGGTCCCTCTCAACAGACTCTGGAGAAGAATATCTTTGCCTATGCTCGTGTCTGTATGAAGATTGACTTGAGCTAGCCTTTGTCTAACTCTATTGATTTGACAGTGGGATCTAGCTCGTGGATGCAATTGCTTGATTATGAAACTCTATCGTTTAGATGTCGTTTATGCCGAGAGTATGGTCATCTTCAAAGAAGGTGTTTGTGTGCTACTGGTGTGGGTAATACAAGAAATGGGATGGCTCTGTCAAATCCAGGATCTAAAAAGGGCAAAGGACCCATGCAAGGGGTGACTCTGGATAAAGATTGGTTTGTATTGTTAGGCCACGAAATAAAGGTCAAGGGTAGAAGAGGACTTTTCGGGATCACCAGGAGGAGGGGGTATTCAATAGGTTTGATGTGTTGAATGATTTAGTTCACGAGCATTGGGGTCTCACTTGACATGCATGTGGATGCTACCCCTGTTACTTCTCATAATTCTGAGCCTATGGCTCTTACATCTTCGGCTTTTGGAACTATAGAGGCTCTTGGGAAAGTAAAGGACTCTTATGTTTCATCCCCTAAAGTTGGGCTTGGGGATCCGTGTTGGTACTTCTTTGGTCTCTGCTGATGTAGGTGCATGTTGCACTAGAGGTTCGGGTTCTAGAGGTTCTGGCAAGAGTAAAGCTTCTGCTACTCCCCATATTTTTGGTGTGCAACAAAAGGCCCTGAAAAAGAGTGCTCCTGAGAAGCCCCAAAAGGTGGGTAGCAAGAAGGATCAGGAGAAAGTTAAGTTGGTTGGTGAGATGTTGGTTGAATTTGGGTTGGTGAAGACCTTGGATACTCACTTCTCTCAACCTTCGCGATGATTGTGCTTTCATGGAATGTGAGGGGTATGAATAGCATCCCTAGACAAAAGGCTATTCAGGACTTGGTTTGTGCTCATTCTCCAGATTTGGTTTTTCTCCAGGAGACGAAGTTATCTGTTGATAGCATGATGCAGAGTGCTTCTAAGATTTGGAATAGAGTTTTATGTCAGTGTGTGGATGCACAGGGGAGCTCTGGAGGTCTTTCTTGCTTCTGGGATCCTCGGCGAATCTCTCTGATTTGGTGGCTCTCCAGTAGGTTCTCCATTTCTCTTGTTGCGATGAGATTGGAGATGGGGGAAAGAGTTTTTCTATTCAATATTTATGCTCTGATGGATGTCCTTGGTAAGATTCTTTTGTGGTCTCATATAATTTTTTTGAGATCGTTGGATCCCTTTTTTCTTTGGACTATGGCAAGTGATTTCAATGCAATTGTCTCTCTTGAGGAGAAAAGGGGGGGAGTGCCTCATCTGGACCCCTCTTCTGATCTTCTTAGGGAGAATTTGGCTCGGCTTCAGCTTGTGGATATCAAACCCTTGAATGGCATGTTTACTTGGAATAATAGGAGGCTAGGGGATGAAGTTATTTCTGAAAGATTAGATAGGTTTCTTGTGTCCAATTTTTGGGTTAGTGACAAGTGGCTGACAAGCTCTAAAATATTGGATTGGTAGGCATCAAATCATTGTTTGATCAAATTATTTTCCCATCTGGTTGGTGGCTCTAAGTAACAGACTTTTAAATTTTAGCTTATGTGGCTCAGGGAGGAGGCTCTTTTTGACTTAGTTTCTAAATGGTGGGTTGAAGGTCGACTAGCTTTTGGTACTACTATGTACACCTTTATGAAGAGGCTTCAATATGTGAAGTATAAACTAAAGCATTGGAATAAGCATCAGCTTGGCAATGTGTTTCAACAGAAAAGGGTCACCTAGGAATGCCTGGATTTTATTATTGGGCAAATTAGGGAGCATGGTTTTGATGCAGCCTTGAGCAAGTTAGAGGATGAAGAGGTCAACAATCTAGAGGAATGGGAGCTTCATGAGGAAATATTTTGGAAGTAGAAGGCTCGTATTGATTGGCTTCAGGAAGGGGACAAGAATACCTCCTTCTTCCATAACTCGGTAAAGGCTAGAAGACAGGGTAACATTATCTGTTATCTTCGCTCTCCTGAGGGATTTGTTCTTTCTTCCTCTTTGGAAATATCTAATGAGGTGGTTTGCTTCTTCTTTGATCTCTTTTTTGAAGATACCCTGCCTTCCAATGAGGAGGAAGACTCTATTTTGGCTTGCATCCCTCCTCTGGTGACTATGGAAATGAATGACTCTCTTCTCTAGCCTACCTCTTTGAAGGAGTTAGACGATGTGGTGTTTTAGCTGAAAAAGGGGAAGGCTCCTGGTCCAGATGGGTTCCCAACTGAGTTCTTTCAGGAATTTTGGGAAGTGATCAATCTTGACTTGTTGGAGGTTGTGCAAGATTCTTTAAGGAATAAGCAAATATTGAGAACCATGAATGCCATGTTCCTTGCCCTTATTCCAAAGCGTGAGGGTGTTGATTCTCTGGATCTTTTTTGACCAATTTCTTTGTGTAATGTGGTGTATAAAATCATTACAAAACTAATTTTTGAGTGCCTGAAGCCTTGGTTGGATAAGTTAATCTTGGAGGAACAAGGGGGTTTTGTTGCGGGTAGATAGATTCTGGATGGAGTTGTTATTATGATGGAGACTATTCATTCCATGGCCCTTCAAGGGAAAAGGCTATGTTCATAAAGTTGGACATGACTAAGGCTTATGACAGAGTTAAATGGGTTTTTCTGATCAAAATTCTTGGAGATTTTGGGTTCAGTAGTGAGTGGATTGATTGGGTCATGAGCTGTGTGAAGACGCCCTCCTTTTATGTTCTCATAAATGGAGAGTCCTTTGATTTGTTTGGTGCTTCTAGAGGTCTTCAACAGGGGGATCCCTTATCCCCATATTTGTTCATTTTTATGGTTGAGGGTTTGGGGAGGTTCATTCAGTCGCAGGTTGCGGCTAGGCACATTCAAGGATGGAAATGGAACAACTCCCTCTCTCCTCAAACCCATCTTTAGTTCGTGGATGACTTGGCCTTGATGGGTGTTGCTAAGGTGGCTGAAGCAGTTGCTTTCCGTCAGTCTTTAGATTATTATATGGCTTCCTCAAGACAAAGCATTAATGAAAGTAAGTCTTGCATTTATTTATTTAATACCCCCAGGCTTATACAACAATGTATTGTCGGTATCTTAAGGTTTCAGGAGGGGAAGCTTCCCTTTACCTATCTAGGTATTCCTCTTGATGTGTGCCCACCTCCCAGACGTTTTTGGAAAGAGGTGATTGATAAATTTCATGGACTAGTAATTGGACCTATAGATGGTTATCTACAACTAGCAGAATCACTCTGTTGAAGTCTATAGTGCAGGCTCTACCTATATATAGATATTTTGTGATGATTGCTCCCTTAAGCTTCATCAAGGATTTTGAGGGGCTATGTAGGTCATTTCTTTGGTCGGGTAATCTCCTCTCGAGGAAGTGGAGCTTAATTAAGTGGGAAGTTGTTTGTCAACCGAAGCAGGATGGTGGTTTGGGATTGCATAGAGCGGATTGGAACGAGAAATCTTTGGCTGCTAAGTTGTATTGGAGGTGGTGTCCACATCAGCATCAAACCTGGGCTAAGATCCTTACCTTCAAGTATCTTGGGGAGGTGGATGGCGTTGAGGTTCCTCATTTTAGTCTTTTGGGGAAAGGCTCTATGATCTGGGAAACTCTCAAGAGCGGAGATCCATTGGTTAAACCAGGCCTGTTTTGGATATGCAACAAAGGTTTTGATGCTCTCTTTTGGCATGAACCTTGGGATGGCTTCCCACCTATCCTTTCCTCACATCCTCACTTCGAGAATTTATGCAGGATTTTTGTTTAGGCTAGTTGGAGTAGAGTGATGGATTTCAAAGTCCCTCAGGCATTGGGGCAGACTATCTGTTGGCATTTCAAATCGCACCTCTGGAATGCGTTTTGGAAGCAGACAACTATGTACAGTAAACTACTCTTCAAATTAGGAGGGGAAGCTCCCTCTTTTGCTGAGTTGCATAAAGAAAGTAAACTAAACTAATTTTGCCTATCTTTTTGGTTCAGAAGCGAGAACACAAGGTTATAGAACTCTAGATGTTGCAGCTGAGGTTTTCCCTTAAATGAAACTTAACAACTACAACTTAACTTATGCTATTAACGTTTCTAGCCTCTCAAGTAAATGCAAAGCAAGAGAATTAGAAATGAACGAGATTGATTTTATGACAAAGATACTTAAATAAACTTTCTTCAACATACATCCACTGAATTTCAATGTAAGCTGAAAAATAGATCATAAAAGCATTACACAATGACCGAAAATATGAGACTTTATATCAAGGCAACAAAGCACGCTCAAGACTTTATTTCCTCACACTTCTTCGCACAAAACAATAAACGAAAATCTGAGATTTTTATATCGGGGCAGAAAAGCACGCTCAGGACTTTATTTACTCAAACTTCTGGCTCAAGATTACAATTCTAGGACAACAAGTTGTGGCAAAATACACGTAACATGCGATCAAACCAGATTATCACTTGACACAAGACACATGTACTGAACAAGAACTTGCAACTAAAAGAGACATGCAAACTTGCCCTTAACACAAAGTGAACTGACACTAATCAATAACAAACATGAAGGCATGGGCTCAACAATTATGTTATCAAAAGCACGGTTAAACTAAAATGAGCAAACACTGCTCTTATTTATAACTAAGTAGAGGAGTAGAAAACCCTAAAATCTCCTTGCTTTTACAACTACTACTTGCCAACATGCAAGCTTTATTTCTAATCCTAGAAAAGATAAAACATCTAAAACCTAGAAAGCATCTAAAAATAGAAAATGCCAACTCATTACAATCGTTTTCTTTCTATCCTCAAAGAATGGATAAGAATCATGACAAGAATAGAAAGAAAGCTAGAAAGAAGCTTCTATAAGAAATCTGATTTAAATCTCAATCACATCCGTTAAAAAATGGGCAACTTCATCCTTGGTGGGAGTGCCAATACTATTACTAACAAAATGTCGCTTTTCCAATATTTCTTCACCATCTGCAATAGATTTTAGGAAATCTTCACCCTCATTGGTTGCTTTCTCGAACTTTGTTGATATCATGGAAATCATCTTCATTCTTCCAACACTGCCATCGCTACCACACATGATACTTTGAAACTCTACTTGGACTACGTCAAGCCCAATGCATGAACCATATTCAAGGCAACACTGACAAGGAATTGTTGCAACAAATTCTTTGATGAACTTAAGAGTATCAATAACTCTTTGCTTATACACAACAAACTCCTTAGATATTCTCACATATGTATTAACCTTGAAAAGGTGACCTTCTTTCCACTCCAGGATTTGTCTTTTGTGTTCTCTTGCCATTGTAGAGTCGTAAGCCATATCTAAATCTGCAATTATGATTTCATGCATAGGCTTGAACTTGGCTATCAATTGCTCAAAATCCTGGATACCTTGATGTAAGTCACGAGCCTTGTATCTCAGCTGAAAGACCTATGCTAGAATCTATTTTCCTCTGATAATGAACTCTTCAATCCATTCCTGAGTTTCTTTTCCACAAATAACCAACTGCCTCAACTGTTGTTGATCGGCTGGTGTCTCTAAAACTTGGGGCAACAACTGTGTTGTTTGTGAGGTTTCATGAATGAGATTAGATATACACAACCAGAGTTGATGATTTTCAGCCTTGAGGGTTGCCTTGTCTTCTCCATCCTTTTGCACTCTTTCTTGAATATTTTTGTTACCATCTTGAACAAACTAATGTCAACATGTTGGGTACTTTTACCAAGATTTTCTTTGACCATTATAAAATCATCAACATCCACCTCATCCCTGATTATATCTTCAAGAGGATTAGTTGTCTCCATGACCATTTCACCATCAGGATTTCTCTCAAAGTGGATTTGTTTCTTTGCCTTCTTCTCGGGTGCTTCCTGATAAACATCATCAAAGTTAAACTGATAAGAAGGCCTTCATCTTGTCCTTCCCAAGGATCTCTCAAGCCAAGATGTGGTATCTCTACTAACATCCATGGGAGGAATAACTACAACATCGGCCTCTATCTCCTCATCTTCCAAATCAATGTGAATTGGTGAAGACCTCGGAGATGGCAAAGGGTCTTGTATCAAAGGCACATCTTATGTTTCCTCTTGAGGTATGGGCTCATGTGGAGGGGCTTCTATTTTAGTTGTAGGTTGCTCCTTAATGATAATACCTGTGTAGTCCAACCTCTTCTTCACACTCTTTGTTGATCTAGTACCCTTAGCAACCTCTTGAGACTGAACTTTTCCTTTCTTCTTCGATTGAGCTCTTGAAGAAGAGGGAAGGGATGAATGTTTCCTTGGCAGCTCTGCTATTGGAATGGACTCCTTCCTTTTGAGGACCAAGAAGGTTTTTTTGTACTCTACCACTTGTCGTGTCCTTTCTTCTACTATAATGTATTCTTTGTTAGCCCATATAACCTATGGAAGAGGTTGTTGTTCAATCTAATTTCTAGTATAGGCTGGGAGAATTACATCCCTATCATCATCAGATAACCCTTCAATGTCTTCAGATAAACAATCTTTCATTTGATGAAGGGTGAGTCTACTATTGCTTCGCCTTCACACCTCAAACTCATCTCTGTAATTAGCCCAAAAATCCTCAAGTGCGGGCACATAAGCATATTTTTGACCAAGTTGAGTTGCATAGACACCATGGGGATCATAAGATCGTCTCGCGCTAAAAGGCTTGAGACCAAGTTTATCTAACTCATTACCCATTATTTTAGCATTTGTGGATGATCTACACCTGTATATTCCCATTTCAAAAGGGAAGTTGAAGGCTGGTTTATTTTTGTTTCGTAAGCAAGTGTGAAAATCTGATACTTGCCTAAGAAACTCCATACACATAACTTCATCTGATGGATGCCTTGGTAACATAAGAGGAGCACCTGAATAGCCATAAACCCTAAGGTAAGTGAAAGTAGCAAACTAAATAAACTAATCCGCCCATTTGACATTGCTTCCCTGGCAATAGATGAAATGTGTACATGTAGCTCATTGCCCAAGTCACGTACTGTATATATTAGGAATGCTTCATTCACTCTTTTGTAGTGATATGATGCC
This sequence comes from Sequoiadendron giganteum, assembly GCA_007115665.2. NCBI lineage: Eukaryota > Viridiplantae > Streptophyta > Pinopsida > Cupressales > Cupressaceae > Sequoiadendron > Sequoiadendron giganteum. The sequence goes on along the minus strand of CM021107.1, from coordinate 174,743,837 downwards.
ACAGTGAACTCCAACTGATTGTAGTATTTATAAACATGTTGTACATTTAAAGAACCCTTCGTGTTTAACTCTCTGAATTTTCCTTGAAAGGCAACCAAGTAGACTAGGTAGGAGATCATGTGGAATGCATGTCTATTGAAATATTCAGTTATGTGATGATAAAGGCAATCACTGGTCAATGTAGGCTAGTCAAAGAACTTTGTCTTCTTCATGATGTGAGGTAGCACGTAGAACATCCAAGGCTAAAAATTTGTTGCATCCACTTGACCAGTAATTCGGTTGAGTAAGGTGATTATTATGGAAAATTCATCCTTGAACTCTCCTCTCCCGATTTTCTTTGGCAATGTACTGTGTTTTTCTTTCAACCACCTCTGTGCAATATTCTTGCTATACTTTTCTTGGTGCTCTTCCCATATCCTTTCACATTCTTCTATGCTGATGGTAACAGTTCCAGGCTATGGTGGAATTGAGAAGCATTTATCGATCATGTCTGGCTTTAAGCTGTATATGATTCTTCCATCTACTAACTAGATTTCCCTTGTGGCAAGATTATAATGCTTGATACAAGCAGTTATGAACTCCAAGCTTTGTACTGAAAAAGGTATGGATTTTGTTGCAAGAAGAACTGAATGGCCAAGATGCCTGATGGTAACATTGCTTGCATCTTCCAAAGCATGCATATTGAATACTGGTTGATATGGTGTAAGTCATGTTGATGGTGAAAATGACACAAACAACGTTAAACAAAATATTTCTACTCTATTTCTCCTGAAAAAGAAAGACAACATATAGTAGCCTAACTCCCAAGGTCCTGGTAGTTGGTTCTCAATTGTCTGGTGTCACTCAATTAGTCCATGCAACTGTAATATTCAAGGGGCCTTTGTTGGTAATGAGGAATGCAAGCAATGACTTATTCATCAAATTGTCTTTAATGAAAAAGGGGGTTTTTAAATAAAAGAAAAAGATAGATCAGAGTGTATATCAGTTAAACATGAATAATACTTATCTAGCATCTGGACATATATCTTCAACAACGAATATTCTTCCAATAGATCAAGAAAACCATAGCATGATACAATTTACAGAATAGTCCATACTATTGCATGCATCTAAGGTGCTTAATTTAACATCACAATCACACATCATAAATATTTCAAAGATAAAAGAAAACATTCTCATTCATTGCCAAGATCATAGATCAACATACTTCAATAAATTCAATTTACAGATAACCTAATGAAATAATCCTTAAATCTAGTTTCTTCTAAGGATTTTCATCACAAAAGAAACACTTATGCTTCAGCACAATCACTGGCATATAGATAGATTATAATTGATCAGCCTTATCAAATAAACTCAATTACAAGACCATATTGCGTAAAAACCTGTAATTATATTCAACTGTAAATAACAAAGTATCTTTGTAATAACTACGAAAAATTATATCTCCTACTATCAGGTGGCTAATCTTATTCTCATCAGCCGACCATTACAATATGATACCCCATGGGTATTTATAGATGTACAAGAATCCTAAGTCCTTTCTATCTTAAGTCGATCCACCTTTTTAGGAATTAAAATCTTCTTGGAAACTTAGAACAATTTGATCTCTAGTTCCCATCCTGATCATTTAGTTAAACTAGAGAGAAGAAAAATAGAAGAGAAAAGAAATCCATGTGCCTCTAAGACTGTCAGTCCTGCATGCGGAGAAGAGAAGAAAGTGATGCATGCATGAGATTTATCAATTATGCATGTGAAGTTTGCTCTGCACTGTACTCGTCATAACTGGAGAAGGCTTGTTGAAGCATGTCCAAATACGGCCCATCAACCCAACTGTCTTCAAACTTGATCCTTTCTAATTCCGCAACAACAAAACCTCTCATGTCCTTTAGCTTTGTTAACTTCCTTTTAGCTACCCTTATCTCTTCTTTAATATCCATTAACCGATCTAACAGTAGATCCTCTCCATCATCTCCTTTTTGCATGACCTCTTTAAACCTATCATCCCATTTCTCCTTTATTTGGATCATAGGTAGGCCCTCTTTTACTAGTATATCAACATTTACTAGGACAGCAATAACTGCTTCCAACTCCTCAAACTGTTCATTCAAATCCTTGAAAAAATCTTGAACTTCATTTTTATGCTTGTATAAAAAGTTCGATCTAAACCAGAGTATGCTGGAAGTCTTTTCCAAGAAATCTTTATTGTCCTCTTCAAGTATTGACTGTTCTAGAAGAGTGAACTTTGGGAATTTACTAACCTCCTTCAACCTCAGACTATATCATCTGTACTCCTCCTCCTGTTCCCCCAATACTTTGACATACTGTTTCATTTCCTCTATTAACTCCTCCGCTATTTTATGAACCCCAAAACTATTATCCAACACTTCACATATTTCATGATTTATTTTATCAGCCCACCTATCCAACATCTCTGCCTTACTCCTTACCTATACCAAATCATCCACTTCTTTCTTACTAAGCAAAATTGGGGTCTCAATGGTGGCAACTTGTTGTGATCTCAGAGTAGAAACACTCTTCAAGAAAGTATGCAACTGATTCAACTGAGCCTTAAGCTCATCCTTTTTCTACTTATCTTTCATCATTCTGGATTTATTGGATGAAGCTACCACATCTATTAAGTTCATCTGTTGATCTCTTGTGGGTCTCCCTAAGTTAACAGTGCCCAACTGGTAGTCAGTCAATTTCATGTCCCCTACATCCTTGTCCATCATTGGTATGGCACATTCAGCGATAATTTCTCCTCTATCAGTGAGCCTAGTGGAATGTAGGATTTTGGCCTTCTTCTTGGGCCTTTCCTTTTCAATTTCCTTCATCATATCATCCCAATTGAGAGGTTGTGAAGGTGTCACTGATTTCTTTTGTAGATCCAATTTCAACCAAGTGGGAGCACCTGGAGTAGTGGTCATTATAGTTGAAGAAGAAGCAACAGTAGTAGTAGAGGGTGGTTGCACATTTACTTGAGGTTGAGAATCAACCTCTTGTATCTCTTGTTGTTCTTGCTCCACATTTGTCTGAGCAAGCTTTTCAGCTTCCTCCCTATCCTTCTGTTCTTGTATCCTCTTATCTTCTTCTTCCTTTTTCAACTTTTCTTCTTCTAATCTCTTCTTCTCCAATTCCCGGTTTCTCTCTTCCTCTAATGCCTTAAGTCTATCTGCATCTTCCTTTTCTTTTTGTTGCTTGGTCAGCTCCTTGACACCCTTCTCCTTTTGCACTCATTCTGCTTCCTCTTTCTCTTTATAGGCCTCTTCAGCGAGCTTCAATTTGGCCACAAGAACTTCTCTTTCCCTTCATTGCTTTGCCTTTTCTTCCTCCAAATCATGATTTTTTTGTATTAACTCCAGCTTATCATTTTCTTCTTTGATCCTGAGCTCCTGCTCCTTTTGCCTTTGCTGCTTTTCTATTTCATCAGCTCTTTGTTTGGCTTCTACCTGTTGTTGCTGGAGTAAGGCATCAGCTTGTGCCTTAGCATCAATTTCCTTTTGCTTCTCCATCGCCTCTGCATGTGCTTGAGCATCTGAAGCCTTCTTTGCTTCCTCAAACAGGGCCCATTGATCTTCCTTTGTTAGAATATGTTCAATTTCCTCCTCTAAAGGCATCTTTTCTTGTGCATCTTTCTTTGATAAGGTCTCATCAGAGTTCGTTCCCACATCATGGATCTCCACCTCTACTCCTTTTCCCTTCAAGGTCTCAACTGTATCATAAAGAGTGCCTCTTTGCATTTCTTCACTTTGCTGCTTTATAAGTGGGACTTGAGTAGATGACTCACCTAATGCTGGTGTTGAAGCCACGGGTTCTTTTTGGGAATCCTCTTCTTGTACTCTAGGTAAATCTTGAGTAGATGCCTCAAGTTCAATCTCTTCAATGTCAAGAGGGAAGAACTCCAAAGGCTCCTTGGAAGGCAATTTTATTTTGATTATTTTATATCGCTTCCCCTTCTTAGGAGCTGGTTCCTGAGGAGTTTTGGTTCTTAGAATAGCCCAGTGGATGCTTCTATCCAAGACTAGTCTCCTTATTTGCTTGATATCAATAGTCTCCTCACCATCCCAATCTATCGGATCCAAACTTTTGGTGTCAATATTCAATGCTTCATATGATGGATCCAACACAACTCCATCATCTACTAATGTATCAGGGATGTCATCTTTGATCCCAAATTCTACCATGAGTGCAACAGGCAACCTCTCATGATTCCTTTTCCTGAGGTCATACTCATCCTGAAGATCCCTCAAGAAGTCTTCTAGCAAGTTGAAATGTTTGTCAAAAACCGAAGGCAGCAAAGCATTCGTTTTCTTCTTTGGGTCAAAGTGTTTTCGAGCAGTGCACAAACCTAGCTTCAAAATGTATCAATTCATTGCAAACTACCTTAGCCCCCATAAGATGTTGGCGGCTATATTCACCTAATTGCATGGGAAAATTGTGACACCCTATTTTGTGCTTCAATCCAAATCGGGCATTGACCCCCAGAGCTTGATATACAAATTCCATTAGAACCATCTTGTTGCTACAACATCTTGGAAGTAAGTGGGGATGACCTTCAAATCCATCCAGTCTGAAATAAGTGAACTTGGGGTATTGGATGTACCAACATCCCCATTCTGTGATAAAGGCCATAGCTTCTTGGCTCAATCTATATCCCGCATCTCAATTAAGCTGGTTAATGATTACATTCAAAAATGCATCATTAACCCTTCTAAATTGTTTTTAGACACTTGTAAAGATAACTGATCATAATGATCCCATACTTTCCTTTGTCCATCATCTTCTCCCAATATTCCCACTCTATTCAAACCTGGAAAGATGCCTCCTCTAGTTGTTGCATAGACAACATAAGAAGTCATAAAAAAGCTCTTGGTTTCCCTTATTCTAGTTAACTGGTCATGAATAGCATCAGAGACAATCATTGGCCAATCAAACTGTTGTTTGCCATTAAAGATGATCTGAATGAAGGGAAACATCCATTCCTTAAAATGAAATGCATCCCTCTTCCCAAAGGCTCTAGACAACATCATTATTAGGTCTGATACTTCTTTGTAAAAAAATTTCCTCTTTGGTTGATCATGAAGCTTGGTCAGAGACTTCTTCTCTATCCTCAACCACTTCTTGTTCAAGTGAGCTTTGTTGGACTCCTTGTATTTTCTATATATACCCAAAGCTTTTGCCTCCTTCAACTGTACCAGGCTCTTTGGATCCGGGACACTAAACATGTGTTGAAACATTTGGGGAGTTAGATCAATGATAACATTGTCTTGTGAATCCATACACTTCCTAGTGGCCAAATTGTAAGCTCTTGTTGTTGTCATAATCAACTCCGGACACTGGATAGATAGAGGAAATAAGGTGATGTGAGCCAAGCCAGATTCAACTATTCTTTGAGTTCTCCCTGTTATATCCTCAGCAAATGTTTCTGAATACAACTCCCCAAAATTGTATGAGCCTAGATTGGTGTTAGTTATATCAGACCAATCTGATTCCACTTTGCTTGCAGTGACAACAGGACCCCTATGGTTATACCTCAAAGTATAAGGTAGTTGCTCCGGCTTAATCTTCTTAGGCTTAGTTACTGTCTTTGATGTTTCTGCAGGCCGATTCCTTTGGGAAGCTTCTCCTAATACTCCTGAAATTCTTTAGCTTTCCTGCAACAAAACCTCTAATTAGATCCTTGAATAAACATCAAAAAATATACTTTAAAATCTTACCGTTCATACATATATTGGAGGCGGAACCAGGCATAAAACATTCTAAACAATCTCTTTTAAACAGACTATCGGGATCAAATTCAAAATAGTCATTAAGCTTACAGTAATAACAAGTGGGACTGGAGTCGGAACTAGAATGGTAACCGGAATCGAAGCCGGAATGGAAATTGATTTGGTTTTATTCAGATTTTCTAATTTCATATTCAGTTTTGGTTCTGCTTCCGCCTAGGTTATCGATATTTTGAAAGAAAGCTTCTTATGGTAAGCGGAGTCGGAAATGGGATAGAAATGGAATCGATACTTATTGGAAAACATGGTTCAAATTCTAGATCGATTCCGATCCCGCTTCCGGCTAAAATGACCATGACGTCATAAGTGATTTTAATAGTTCAATACATAACTTCATGATTTAAGGGCTAGGTCATACTAAAAATGAAAGGCGCTTAAAAATAAACTAATAAGACCATCCCTATATGACCGAGAGGTGACTGTACCTTTTAGGGCATCATATTTAAATTAAAAACACGAACACTTCAAAACCCTAAACTAAAAACTGTCGATTCCAAATAACTAGGGCACGAATTTAACCCCATTTAAACTAAACAGATTGAATGCACAATAGATTCCTAAGTAAAAACGACCATTTACCAAACCCTACTCACTGTAAAATAGTAACTATCCAATGCATTTTAAAAACTAGGGCACCACAATGCGGTCACGACTAAAACATGAAAATCACCGTGTTTAAAACAAACAGACAAGAAACAAAACCATAAAGCAACATAAGAAAACAAGAAAACTTAAACAAAAGCGAAATAAACAAAACACATGAACTTACAGAGAAATTCGCACGAAACCTAAACGATCCAAGACAAATAGAAATGGAAAATGTGATAATAAAAATGAAAAACGAGAATAGAAAACCCTACCTCGAACGCAAATAAATAGGTTAACTTCCTGAAGCAATCTATGCGCAACTGTCTCTCTTTCAATCGATTCACTCGCACAAAAGCTCCACTGCAACTCTGGTTCACTCTTCAATCTCTTAACAATAGTGGTAATAACCATGCGTTAATCCCTAGTTAAGGTAAAACTCAGAGTTTCACACATGCATGGCACCTGTCATTAATGCAATAAATGCAGTAGAGCGGAGTCGGAACTGCAGAAGGAACTGGCACATTACTGCTATGCGACTTCAGTAAATTCAACGACCAAGAAACAGCGAGAGCGGAATCGGAATGAAAACTGTTTTGGAAACTTGAGTAATTTCCCAACTTGGTTCCCGTTCCGAGTCTGGTTCTGCCGACAAAGAAGAAAGCGAAACAAAACATCAAAATAAAACAAAAGACCGAAACAAGAAAACTTAACATAAAAACCTAGTTTAAAACGAAGACCAAAAAGCGGAGGCGGAGGCGGAACGAGATTTGATTTTGAAATTTTGAATAAATACCGACTTAACTTCCATTCCAGCTCCGGCTCCGACAAAAACAAAAGAACAAAGTCAAAAGAAAAACTGTCGGGATGGGAATCGGAATGAGTTTTGAAAGAAGTTTTAAAACCCGATTCAGTTCTGATTCCGGTTTCGATAGAACAAACAAAAGGAAAAAAAAAGTATTGGAAAAGAAAGACTCCAAACTTTGTTTAACAAACGATCAAGGACAAAAACAATAAAAGGGGGACCCATTTTGACCAAGGCAAAAGATGGGGTGGTTATGCAAGGCATAAAAAGTCAGTCTCGGTTGTTTCTATGAAATCATGGTACAGTGTTGATTTGGTCTTAAACTCTATAGGGATGTACTCCATTCTACAAAAATTGAAGATTGACTGTGAACACGCCTAGGTTCTGACAAGTTTTGGCAAATTTTTTTATTTTAGACTGCTGATTTTTTTTGTCAAATAGATGAATTTTTGGATTTTTTTGAGATATGGGTTTTGATTAGAATTATGTTACAAGCCAACCCAGATTGTCCGTTTTTGAAAATTTGGAGTGAAGATTGAAAAAGCAGCAAACCCTAATTTTCTCTGAAAAAAGCAAAAAAAGTTGGCATCTGGGTATTGTTCATGAGCATATTCCGGATGAACCAAGTTGATCAGATGTTGAAAACCCTGGCTCTTGACTAAAAAAGTAACCACTTTAAGCTTCTCTGAAAAAGCTGTGATATGGGTTTTGTCCAGAAGAAGGTTTGAAATGGACCCAGAAGATTAGAAATTGAAAATTTTGAAGTTTTCTCTGACATGCAAAATAAAAAGCAGTTGCTGAGAAAATCCTTCAAAAATTGTCCAGAAGATAGAACAAATATAAACCAGCTTGCTAAAAATTGAAAACAATAGCCTCCTTCTTCACAAATTTGATGTTCTGGATGAAGAAATATGAAAAAGCAAGCCCTCTTTGAGAGGTGATCTGAAAATTTATGAAAAAACAACAAGTTTATGTTCTTGAATCTTTAAAAATATAGGTTTTGAAGTTGCTTCTCTATTCCTTCTTGAAGCCACCTGCAAGAAAATATGAAAAATAAAACACAAAGGTGCCTTTAAATAAGTTTAGTCTTGAGAAACAACCTTCAAAACCCTAATTCTTGAAACCCTAAATTTAGTTCATGTAATGAACTTAGGCGTTTTATTTTCTTCTCTCAAGATTTTGAAATTTTCAAAAATTTCACTAAGGCATTGCAAATTCGGCGCCCTTCTTGAGGTGAGGCGCCCAGTCTCTCCAAACTTAACCAGTTTTTCACCATTTTCAACTTCTCTTCAATTTTCGACCTTAGTTTGATCATGTCTCCCAGCTTCTAGATTGATCCAACAGACAAACTGAAGGTTTCATCACAGAGCCTGATCGAATCTAACGACATTGTTATGGAGACATATTTTAACCAAAACTTCGTTTGACCCTTCGAATTGTCGGGTGCCTATCTCCACCAAAGGTGCCCACTTTCTCTAGTGTTAGCCATTTTTATGATCTTCAAACTTTGCTTGTCTTCTAACCTTCAGATGAATTCATAATTCCGGACATTATACTGATCAGATTGACTAGCTGAGGGATTCACTGGATAGCTAAGAATATTCTGGAAGGGGTCCCCTGGATACTCCATCTCTGAAAACTAACATTTGATGCTTCAAAACCCTAGGCGCCCTTCTTGGCTGGAGGTGCCTAACTTCTCCAGAGAGTTTTTATTTTGAATTTTTCACTGTTGCTTTCGACTTTTGTCGTTTTACTCACTTTTATCCTTTGTTTAGCCTTTGATATCTGATGACTGCCAACTTTGACGGACGTGCTGATGATTGTGTCAGAGAGCTTGATCAAGTCTGGCGAAGCTATGTTAGAGGCATCGGATTCCAATTCATTCATTTAACACCTCAAAAAATTGGGTGCCCTTCTCCTTTTGGGGCGCCCAGATTCACCAGACTTAGCCAATTTTATCATTTTTTACCTTCAGAGATCAAAACACCTCTCGCCATGACCCCTGTTTGATCTGAGATTCCAGATGATTGCATGATCGGACGAGCTGACAAAGACATCCACTGCGAAGCTGACGATAAATTGAACAACGTTGCCTGGGAGAGCCAACCTCCGACTCCATCATTTGATCCTTCAAAAAGATGGGCGCCCTTCTTCTTTAGGGGCGCCCATGTTGAGCAAACTTAGCCAATTTTTAGCAATTTTCAACTTCTTCCCTCGTTTGACACACACCTTCCTTGTCTCAGTTGCCGGAAACAGAAAAAATTCTAAGGCATTGAAGTTTGGGCACCCAAACTAAGTAGGGGCGCTTGGATTCTCTAGCCTTAGACAATTTTTTGCAATTTTCAGCTTTTTTCGTTTCCTTTCTCTTTTCTCTGTTTTTCATGCACGTTCATCGTTGAAAACTTTTGTTTGACACTTGAACGCCTGATTCTGACACTTGGCAACCGACTGACCTCCATTGATGACCTTGGTTCTCCAGAAAAAGCTTCTGAAAAAAAATAGAATAGACCTAGTAGGGCAAAATTGATCTTTTCGTGATTCTGACTGCACCAGCTTGATGAGGAAGTATTTTAAGCCAATCAAAATCAATCTCAACCTTAGGAGCCAAAATTTCTATTTTTAGAAAATTTTACAAGTATCGGTTTCTTAAGAAACCCAGAAAAAAATTCTATTTTTAGAAAACTGCTAAAAATATAAATTTTCCTAAAATTTAGGGTTAAAAAACTGACATCTGGGTTTTGTAGGTTTGATCATTCTAAACTGACCCAGATTATCAGATTTTGAAAATTTTAAGTCTTTGACCCTCATGCAAGACATGCAAATCCCAATTTTGACCTTTTGACAGATTTAATAATATTTTGACTCATTTCTTCAAAATGCCTAAGTGTAGCGAAAATTTTAATTTGGGGTACAACACTATAGTTTATCAGTGGAAGGATATGCAAGAGTGGCCCATGGGTGGATCTTTGGAGGATAGGAGAGAGTTGTCTTCCATTTTAGTTGATAGAGTGTTTTGTTCCCTTCCAAAGAGGGACGTGTTGTCTTGTGGTTCAGGTCCTAAAGGGAAGTAATTTGTTGCTTCAGGGTATCGTTCTTTGGACAAACAGGCTTTAGGCAGTGCTGAGGTTCCTTGGTGGAAAAAAATTTGGAATAAATTCTCCTAGCAAACATGCAATTTTTTCTCTTGGCTTGTGGTGTATGGCATGTGTTTGACTTGGGACAACCTCTGCAAGCGGGGTTTCCAAGGTCCCTCATTTTGTTTCCTTTGTCTCAAAGATGTTGAGACTATTTCTCATCTTTTATTTTAGTGCCCCTTTGCTAGGACTATTTGGTATTTTTGGTGGGGAGCATGGAAGTTGCAGTGCAAGCATCCTTCTTCTCTTTGTGAGCTTTGGCAAAATATTGGGCCTATTCCGGTGAAGACTTTGTTTTTGCACACAACTTGGCATATTGGTCCTAGTCTAATTATTTGGCAGATTTGGTTGGAGTGCAACTGAAGGATCTTTCTGGATAGGAAGTTACTAGTGGGCCAAGTTTGGGCTCGCATTCTTGAGGCTTTGCAAGAGACTGTGCATGCTAAATGTGATTTGTTAGTACCGGTGGACCCTGGGGATACTAGAGTAATTCGTAATCTGGGGATTTCTATTAGTAGTATTGGAAGGCCCAAGGTTGGGCGGGGCAAGTTCTCTAGAGGGAAGGTCTTCAAGGGAGGACATTGGATGGTTCCTCCCACCGAGGTCTTGAAAAATCAACATAGATCGGTCTGCAAGAGGTAACCATGTGCATGCTGGTGTTGGTGGGGGTGGGCAGAGATAGTTCTAGGGTGGTTATGTTCTTTTTTTCAGAGTATAGGGGGCAACACTCTAACAATCTCATGGAGGCCCTGACAATTCTTTTGGCCTTGAAGAGGGCATATGCTCTCGGCTGGAAACAAATTATTTGTGAATTTGATTCTCAGGTGGTGGTAGACTTGATAAATAGATGACATTTTGAAGAGGTTAGTTGGCAACTTGCGGTGGTGGCCAAACAAATCACTAGCCTTGGAGAGTTATTAGATTATGTCACCTTCTCCCATATCCCTCGGGAATGGAATAAGGTGGCTAATGGGTTGGCTAAATGGGATTTTGAAAAGAATGAGACTTGGTTGGTGGATGATTGGGACAGTTTACCGAGGGACCTTGCCCAGGACTTGGAGGGCTAGGTTACCGAGGATGTGAAATACTGCATTAACGCTTCTTGATCTCTTGTTTGTTGTTTCTTGGCCCTTTCAGGCTTTCTTTTGTTTTATGCTTTGTACTTCTCTTGTTGATTAATAAAAGTTTTTACCCCTCTTTTTATTAAATATATATATATATATATATATCGTTTTTCTTTTATCTACAAAGGGAACTCACATTTATTTGTGCTCTTCGACTCATTGTATAGATCAAATATATTAATTTTTGGTTCAAATGCTTAAATTCATGTGTGTTGATAAATTGGTTTGAAGTGTGACACAACTTTGAACTTTCAGTCAATTGAAAAAGTAAAATAAAAACATATATTTATTTTATTTTATATTTATATTGTTGGCAAGAAAGAGCAACGGTTCAGACACCACCGAGTAGGGGTAGGATAGATGAGTCATGTCCCATCCCATTGGTAAATGTATAGGGAAAGATATGAATAGCAGAAGGGGGGAAGGAATTGTCTATGACAAATATCTATATGTATGAGATTATATGTAAAATATATATGTAGAAGAGGAATATAGAGTATATGGGAAGATATATATGATAAATGTATAGATGATGTAGGAAGAGATATACGAAGATGTGAATGTAATCTTGTAAGATAACTAATATAAAATATTGGAATTCTATCTGCATTATGTTATTCATGGTTAAGTAATCAATCGTTTGTCCAACTCAACCCATTACTCCTTTTATATGAGTATTTTTAATTGTTAATTTTGCTAACACTAAAGAGTATGTGGAAAATATCTTTTATTGGTGAAGCACAAATTTATAGTGACATAAACACTTTACATTCAAAATATACTTGTTTCTTAACATAATATTAACATAAATTTGTAGTTTTTCATAGTTTTTAAAAATAATTTCATGTAATTATACTTTTTTATGTCATTTGACTAACTAAAATTTGTATGTCACTATTTACAATGAAATGTTGGGATTAGGTTTCATTCACTTTGGAAATCGTAGACAAGTCATAAGAGTTTTATTTAACATTGTTGATAAATAATTGTTATATCTCCAAATATCATGGAGAGGGTAAACTTAGACAACTCTCTATGTGGCAAAAAAATTATTTATTATTTATTTATCATCTCCCATGTAATTGTAATGGCATTTAATTCAAAAGTTACTTTTGAGAAGATATTGAAAGTTGGGTACATACTGGGATGTTTAAGAATATGTAAGAACATCTTCTATTATTAAGTCTTATGATAGATTTAGACAATCTGCATATGGAGTGCCTAGGGTTGTTATATTAATCAATTTAAATGTTATGACGTAGTTTATGATGCACGAAGTGGGTGTAATGTTCATAAGAGGAGTTATTTACTATTTAGGGTATGTTGACCATTTTAGTTAGATGTGAGATATCTCACGAGGTTTTGGACACCTAGTTTTGGGTTTGTGGTATTTTCGCTTATTTTAGAATACTATACATGGTATCTTGTAGTCATCTGCTCTATATATTGGTGCCATGAGATGGTAGTAAGATTGTGTTGCTTTGCAAATCGTTAGAGCATTGTTATTTTGTTAAAGTTTAGAGGGATAAGTTTATGTATTATAATTTATTTTAACATAAACATAGGCTTGGGTCTCTTTGGGTGTGGAGTTTTTTTTTGAATTGTGTTTTCACATAAATATTTTGTGTTATGGTTTGCATCTACTTTATGGTTGATTTTCATTTTTATTTATTATCTATCACTATTATTTAATGTGACTACATTAAGATCAACATGTCCTATTGTGCAGTTACACTTTATTTCAATATTTGGGTTTCAAAGCCATAGTTGGCTTCATTAAAGAGGGGCATCTCTTTCAAAATGTTTGATTGAGTTTTTTTTTCACTAGGAGTGTGTTGCTATTTCCTTAAATAATTTCAATTTCTAAGTGATATATATCATGACTAGTTCATCTCAATTAGATATATACATGTTTAATGGTACAAGCTTTGAACTTTAGAATCTAAAAAATAAAAGATCACTTAGAGGAAAGAGATTAGTTGATTATCATGAAGAGTGAAACCAAACTAGAAAAGATGTCAAACATGAATAATGGTTAAAATATGATTAAAAAACTCATGGAACCATACAATTGTGTATATGTGATTTTATTTTATTGAATGTTTCTAATGAATCTACTATACATAAATTATGGAATAGTATAAGAGATATATATCAAGTAAAAAGCACCATTAATAAATTATTTTTCAAAAGAAAATTGTATTCTTTTAAAATGAAGGAAGGTGAAGTTTGGTTGCATAAAATTTAAGATTTGGGTGAGTTGATGTGACAAAAATACCCTCAAGGTATGTTTCTCTCTGATAACACTTTTGAATAACTTTTGCATCAAAACTCTTCTCATTTGAAATGTTGAAAAAATATTGTCTAACTAGATACAAGATGAAATGATATTAATTTTTCTATGAGATATAAAGAATGTATGTAATTTTCTTATGAATAATATTATACTACTTCATATAAATATATTATAAAAGATTTATTTTGTATTAACAATGGAATCCAACCTCAAATAAAAAATATCAGCCAAAGCAATGGAAAAATTAAATACCGAGGAAAGAAAAAAAGGAAGATCATAACAATCAACAAAATCAATTTTAATGATGGTCAATTTTGGAAAGTGCACATAAAATTATGTTTAGATAATGTCTAAAAATAGAACTAATTGTTCATAGAGAATAAGCTATTTTTAAGTTCTTTAGAAAATGTTATTTTTATTTATATGATTTAAGATTTATCAAAATTTTGTTTAATCTAAAAGTAACTTTTATTTACAATTAATAATTTAAGTTAAAACAAATTAATGGTAAGATTTTATGCTCTTAGTATAAAATTTTAGTGTTCAAACTTTTTATCTTTTAGTGGTGAAATTCTTATACTCTATTTAACTTTATTGTTCATGTGCATGTGCATGTGTATGTAATTTTATTGTTTTTAGTTGCATAAAATTTTTAGTTTATGTAAATCTAAATAGAAATATATGTTCAAGCTAGGTTAGTTTTCTCATAAATTTATATCATAAATCAAGTTGTGTTTATATTTGAGAAGGAAAAACAAGTGTGACAACTTAAATATATTTTTATTGTTGTTATAACCCTCAAAAGACCATTATATGTGCTATGCAAATTATAAATTATATCTATAGTTTAAACATTTTATGATTTAAGTATAATTATTATTTCATTAGGAACATCCCCTTCTAATTTCTAATTTGAAGAGAGGTTTACCTTGCATGTTATTCAATTTTGATTGTTCTTTAAAAATAAAATTTAAATGTTGATATAATTAGATTTAATCTTGATTCTAGAGTGAAAATATAAAAAACAAACAAATGAAAAATAAAACATTCTTCTTCTTTTTTCAAATTTTGATAAATGGATCAAAAAATATAAAGAATATTCAATATATATGTATTTGAGGAAAATAGAAACATTAATAAAATAAATTAAAAATAAATATGTCAATTTATTTCAAATTTTTAAAAGCTAAGAATATGTGCAACATTTTGGTAGGGAATTTTATTATCATTATACATGTAAACATGATGACATGCAAGTTAAAAAATCCTTTGAAGTTAAAAAACCACATGAAATTGAGGTAAATTAACAGTCTAAACCTTTAGGCTTGTTGCCCAAACCTATTCCAAAAAAAATTGGTGGAAAACAACTATTTATAAAACATGAGCATGTTATATAACACACTCTCATTATAAAATGTGAGCATATTTTGTAACACAAGAGTGTTTCTGTAATATGAGTGTGTTACATGTAACACAATCACGTTATGAAACATTAGAAATTTTATAAAAAGTTAAAATTCATTCAATTTAGTATCTCCATCTCTACCTCTTCCTATCTCTATCTCTCTACCCCCCTCCTCTCTTGCCCTCTTTATCTCTCTCCCCTCCCTTTCTATCTTAATTTATCCTTTTATATCTCTAACTCTTCCTTTCTCTCTATCATTCTCTATCTCTCCTCCCCTCTATATCTATCTCTCTTACCTCTTTCTCTATCTCTTCTCTAGATCAGTCCCTCTCTCTCATCTATTTTTATCTCTCTCCATCTTTCTATGTCCCTCTCTATATCCATATATCTCGGGCTCTATATCTTTAACTCTCTATCATCCATCTCTTTATCTCTCCCCCTTCCCTTGTTTCTCTCACTCTCCCTCTAGATCCCTCTCCCTCTCTATCTCTCTCCATGTCTCTTAGGTTCTCTACCTCTCTATATCTCTTCTTTATCTCTTTCTCTATTGTAGGGTTTCCCCTAATGTCTAATTAATTGGTGTAATTGATCATACATACGACTTAATGGACCTGGAGATCCTTCGTATTTAAGAAATTCATTGTTAAAAATGAGGCTTCATTCAATTATCAAGTAGGGAGTCATAGAATTAAGATGATATTAGCACTATATGTGCATTTAAGAATCCCAACTTAACCTATTGAGTACATATAAATGCAAGAATAATTCAAAATAACTTCTATCAAAGAAACATAGTAAGTAATCTGGTTACTACTAGTTGCTACGAGTACCTATTACTCTTATCAACTATAACTGATTAATTCCTATGTTGCAGTATGCACTTAACTTGATCATTGAACTGAATAAAGAATAAAGTATTGAATTAGAAATTTCAAGGAAGCAATGAATCACAATGTAAATTAAGAATCAAAATTTAGATCTTCAATGCATAATCTAATTAATGAACTATTATGTGGAATCAACAATACCTCAAGTGGCCCTTGCTTGAGTGTTGTGTTCCACAATATCTTCTTCGATAGACTTAGGAAATCATATATCAAGAGAAATCTTCTTTATTGTAATATATCAAACATAAAAAACATTCAATCTAATCTTTTGTAAAGATCTAGCATATATTCTAACATCTCCTCGCCGCCTCGATCTCTTAACATAACACCTTCTTAAATAGGGTTTGTTAGAGTCTAATTATTATAAGACTATAAACAAACAATCAAACAAATGTCAACTCTTCCAAGAAGATAGGAAGAGGACTTGAGTCTTTAAAGCTTAACAAAAACAACTAGTTGTTGGAAGCGAGAGTGCAAAAATCAAATAAGGATTCTACATCTTTAAGAAGGTTGTTATAACATAGGAATGTGCTAGACAAAGCATCCTTATCATAACTATCATTCCTTGTCAAAACATACTTCTTCCTCCTTTAGGTTTATTAAGTGGATGGAATACCACATGGGTAACTATATCCATGTCCTCCAACTGCCGTCTTCATCCCATTCTACAAAAAAAATTGATGTTGTAGTCGAATGACTTTTATTGTATTGAATCATCATCCCCTTGCTACAAGTTGACAGGTCTTTGTGTTGTAGGGGTCGATCTTATTTCTAAAAGCACATTTCATAGTTAATAATTATAATTAATCAAGAAATTCTACTAAACTTATAGACATCTGAAATTCATGCATCCATTCATTAATACCACATATATAACCTTTAAATGCTTTGAACTATTTTAAGGTATATAAAAGGTTTTGATAATGTCTTTAAAGGTTAGCACAAATAAGATAGAAAACATGAAATTGCAATAGAAAACTAGTCAATTCTAAGGCTCATCATCTGTTTATATCCCTTCCCCTCTCCCTATTTATGTCACTCCCACTAGATCTCTATTGCTCTATATATCCCTCTCCCTCTCCCCCTCTCTCTATATATGTCTCATTGTATCTATGTCTCTCCCTCTCACTCTCTATATCTCCCTCTCCTCTCTCCCTCTCCTTCCCTCTCCATCCCCTTATAAATAAGTCACTCTTAATATTAATTCCTTTGAACACAAGTAGGTTCGTCATGTATGCATGCAATGGGTGTATGCTAAACTAATATAAGTATTTTAATTTTTCTCTTTGGTTCAATGCTAGGATATGATTGTCTTGGTCAAGTCACATTGAGTAATCCCTTTGCCAATGTATGCAAGCAAGTTCATCATGTATGCATGCAATGGGTGTATGCTGAACTAATATAAGTATTTTATTTTTTCTCTTTGGTTCAATGCTAAGAGATGATTGTCTTGGTCAAGTCACGCTGAGTAATCCCTTTGCCAATGTTCAATCGAGTAGGAAAATATCATTTTCCATTATTGTAAAGGTGAGTCAACTAGGCTTCTACCATTTTGGGGATTATGTAGATTCCTCTTGTAATTGGATGTAATCCTATAGTTATTATGATCACCCGCCTATAATAATTAGGGAATATTTGTTATCAAATAATTTCTAAGGCACTTCAAATTTGAGGTAAGTGTGGAATAGATTTTGTACTTACATCATTCGTATTCCCTTTTAGACATCCAAATTATCTACAAGAAAGTGGTTCCCTTCAAAAAAATCTTCAATAAAATGGATTTGTGATCAATAGACAAAATTTGAAAATTTTATTATAATTGAATCTTTGTTGATTCAATAACCCTTCTACTTGTACACAAAACTAGTAAAGAAGGGAAAATAATATTAAATGATCAAATGTTTTTCACTAACCCAAGATCAAATTGAAGAAGAGATATATAATTATTTCTTCCATTTATGCTTTAAAGATAGTACACATTTGAATATTTGTTGATTCACAATTTGAAGGTGCACAATCTAAATGAGCTCTTTAAGGAGACTAGGCTCCTCAAAACTGTTGGCTTCCTGGTCAAGATCTTTAAGAGGAGGGCGGACATGGAAAAGAACTTGAAAATGGTTAAAGTTCCGACACTGGATCCCATAGACTGATGGTCTCATGGACGTCATTAAAATCCATTCATTCATTCATTCATAACCCTTTTACTTATACACAAAGCTAGTAAAAAAAGGAAATAAATATTAAATGATCAAATATTTTTCACTAATCCAAAATTCAATTGAAAAAAATTAATTTAATAATCCTTTTAATTGTAAAAAAAAATATCAAATAATCAAATATTTTTGAAAAAGAGATATAGGTTAGCAAGTTGAATAATAATGAGTGATATATTATAAACCACTACAGAAAAGGACAATTCAAAGATCTAAGTGCTTTGGATTTTATAATGCTTCAGGAACTGTAATAGAAGAAAATCATGTTTCTTTGCAGTCACCATGGTTGAATATCCCTGGTTTTGAGAACAGCCATGAGTGACTTGAACATACACGAAAATGACAAATATCATAACTTCCTTCTTACAGGAACATGGAACCCAAGAGATCATCCATCATGATCAAAGCATTATTGTCTCTTTTATTGCAATGCATATAATATGCCCACCTGCAACCTTTTCATATTATACCCACAAGGGAAGATCAATATGCAAAATGAATTTGGATTCAACAAAAGAAAACCAGAGAACACCTATCAAAAATCAATCTTTGACTAAAAAATTAGAGGTTTTCTTCAAATTTTTAAGCAATCGAATCTCATGCTTAGTTAGTCGCAATGCTGTCAAAACTCAATCTTACTGGCACATTTAAGCGCAGGGCATCCACTAATTAGATATCAGTAAACGGCTCTTCCACTCTTGAAAGCAGAGAGGCAACTGAAAGTCATTCAAATAAATTCTAAAGTTCGGATCCAAATTAATGAAATCAAAGCACTGCCGCATCTGATTCTTGGCCTCACAAACACATTCGTGAGCAAAATGATAATGCGTTGATTTCCTCATCCCATGATTAGGGCAGTCCGTGAAAACTTCCAGAATTAGGGAAGGTGCAAGCTGCTCATCTGCGCCGCCCTGTTCTCCGCCTCCGCCTTCTCCACCGCCTTCGTTACCGCCTTCGCTATCTTTCTTTTTCCTATGTTTCTTGGAGCTGGATACTCCTACTGTGTTGTCTTCTACAGCCTTCCGTTTTTCCAGCGTCACTTTCTTGGCCGGGGTTTGATCATCTGAAAATTTAACCAACCTGCTAGCGGCACTCCGGCGGAGGCGGGCACTTGGGGGAGCCACGGGCGTATCTTCAGGAAGAGGCGGCGGCAGGGGCGGTAGAGGCCCGGCGGCACCCCTAATTTGTTCGTCATCGGAATGAATTGCCGGTACAGCAAGCAAGGCAGCCGCAGGATTATTCGGCAACCCTTGCACCAAAACCTCCAGATGCTTTTCCACTATTTCCGTCAGCCCGGGCACATTGCGCATATGTCGCTGGCTGGAAAGCTTGTCTGCGTAGAAGCAAAGCTGAATTATGTGAGTATCTTTGGGTTCCTGTTGATAGAGAAAAATCGCTTTCTCTGCATCTTCTTTAGAGCGAATTCCCGTGAGGAACGCGTCTAGCATTTTACCGATAACCAAGACGGCGCTGTGAAGATCGTCCTTGCCATTTTTCTGAGAGCTTTTCACTGGCCTGACGTCCATCAAATCTTGCAGAACCTGTTTGGAGGCGCTTTCCAGGTAGCAACCCCCCTTTCGCCCGCCTGTCTTGCAGAAGCCTCTTTGCATTGCGATTATGTGAGAGATGTCGAAGGAAACGGCCGCCGCTGTTTTGTTTAGAAACACATGGTCTGTTTCTCTGTGAGCCTGGTAGCATTTAGCTCTCCATTCATTTGATCCAGGCTCTGTTTCTCTGATGGCGACATCTATTTTCCCCCCTCCTCCTCCTCCACCGCCGCCTCTTTTTCCTCTTCCTCTACCTCTTCCTCTTCCTCCCGCTGCCGCTTGATCTTCCTCCCCTTCGTTGCCTTGATTTTCTGCTTCTTTACCTTGCCCTCGTCCTCGCCCTCGTCCGCTTCCTTTTGGCCTTCCTCTCCCTCGTTTGGCTGGTTCCGTTTCTTGATCTTGCTGTTTTTCTTGTTCTGGTCTTCTTTCTTGATCTTGCTCTGGTTCGGTCCTTTGCATGTTTTGGTCGGCCATTTTAGCAGGCTCAAATTGGAATGCAAAGGGGAAGTGGCCGGGCGGATCTGGTTGGCATTGCAAGCAGACGAGGTTTCCTTCCGCTCTCTGCCCGTGATAAGCAGCGCCTCTAAACGCACACTTGCTGCCATGGTAACTAACGGAATTGGTAGGTACTATGAACGGTTATTTGCGGAGATAGGAGATTTCCCATTACTTTTCAAGAATTTTATTTTCTCTCGTTTTAAAAATAAATCAATCTTCACGTGTCTCTTCCTGACGAACTGTATAATATGGATCATTTTGACACCCAAAACTGCCTCCAAATTTTGTGAGGAACTTCTGAACTCACCATGGAGACAGTTATACAAGAGTTGAGTAGCACTGATGGAGTGAACAAAGTTGAGCAGAGCAGAAAGGGTATCAGTAGCACTAATGGCGAGCAGAAGAAGACCCAAGGTCCTGAGAGACTGATCCAAATGCATGAGGTTCATTTTTAACTACCATTTGGAAACTCTGCTTGGATGGAATTGGGCTTCATCATTAGGGCACTGTATGTACCCTGACATTCCACCCTGCTTACAGCTGCCACCAATGCTCCATTGTCTCCAAATCTCAGGTCCCTCCTGAACCACACTATGCTACACCCCATGTTTAACAACACCAACTCACAGTGCTAAAACAAATGATAATCTCACCCCCTGCTAAACAAAGAAAAAAGAGGGAATTCAATAGCTTAAATTGTATACTCACAGGAAATCCATAAACATAGGTGCATTTGAGCTCTGTTCATTCATCATGCCATGCCATCAATCTGTCCCATTTGCAAAGACATGAAGCTCATGCCCATAGAGAATTTGGTTTCTAAACATCGCCAATCCTTGGTAATCAATAAGAGGCAAATATTCTAAGAAGAAGATTAAATCTGCATATTCTAGAATAGCACTCGGTAAAGCAATCTAAAAAAATCATCTGTTCGACTTGAGAAGGGACAAGATAAAATACAAATCCATATTGCATATCTTTTTTTCTTTGCAAAATAACAAATTCTAATGTTTAGATTAGAAATACCTTCTCATCCTTAGAGTTAAGTACCATGAATCTTCACATTTAATTTCCTAGTTTATTTTTTAATTGTGAATTATTTATTTGGACAACTATTAGTTATTAGTCTAGGTTAATTCATGTTTATGTGTATGCATTCTATTTGATTAATCTACATTAAACATTTATTTATTTTTCTTTACATTTTGGTAAATTCATTTGAGCTTTCAGTTGACTTAGTGTTTGACCTTAAGGCTATTTTTTTGTCTTTCCTTTGAGTTTCAAATTTATCATTTTTGACTATATTATTATTTTTCAAAATTTCCTAAGGTTTGTATCCCAACTTGTTGCATTTATATTGTTACATCTTTTCTTTTAGGGACTTGACAATTGCTATGATATCTCTTTCACCCACGCAATCCATCCTTGGCTACCCCATTGAAGTTTGACTTTTAGACCTGATATACTACTTATATTTTTAATTTTTGAATATGTGAGTGAATCTTGAGCTTTAGCTTCTCATATTTTGTGTATACCACAAGCTACTCATGATCTTAATCTTCCATTGAGAAGGAGTGCTCATTTAAACCCTAACATGGTTGCCTGATCCTATGAGACTGAGATCAATTCCAATGCTAATGTTGAGAACAATACAAATAATTATGATCATGGTACTTATATGACAAACCAAGATTTTACGAATTAGAGATCTTGCAAGGTATTAGTGCTAAAATTTCTTTATCTATTTTCTCCCCCTATTCTACACTTGATCCATCCTCTACCATTACTCCTTCCACTATCATTGTCCATCCCCTTAGTGCTACCCCTACCTCTACTAGCATGACACTATATAAATTATTTCCATTGTTCACCTTCCACCCTCTATATAACCTTCCTCCTAACTATACATAGGTCTTGAGATACTTGTATCTTGAGCATATGATATATTGCATGTTTATTCTTATTTCATCTACCACTACCCAACCTATTGTCAAAGTTGCACAAGGAATCAAGCTTCCAAGACCACTTGCAAAACTAGAAATAACCTTCCACAAGAGAGTAGCAAGAGAATAGATTGCTTAATTATGGATGCAATAATGATATAATGACACTCAAGATCAATGATTCTATGTAATATACATATGAGGCCTCACTTATATAGACAAGGTGAGAGGATAAGTAAATGTAGGATTATGTCGTGTGTTAAAAACATATGATATGAGACAACAAGAGATAAGGATCCTAAGTGAAACCTAAAGTAAACTTAACTAGCAAGTGTGAATAAGACCTAGGAGGTGAACCAAATAGGTTATAATCTTGTTCACACCAACACCCCCTTAATTGCAACTTGAGGAACAAAAAATATAAAAATGTAAGATGCATAAATGATGCAAGGATGGGTCCTTGCTCCTAGGCCATTTTAGGTGCCCATAAATAAATATCTCTCACAAATAAAGTAAAGGAGACAAACCTGTAGGAAATATCCCTTCTCCCGAAGAGAGAATGCAAGAAAATAAGTATGAACATGTGATGGAAAGAGGATTTAACATGACCCCTCCAAGGACTAAATCCATTGAACAAATACATAATAGATATCCTCCCATAGAAGAGAAAGAGTGAGAATATATATATTCCCCCTTATAGTGAGGTAACACCTATGCCAATGGTGAATGCATGAACATGAATGCTAAAAGGTTTCCAAGATTAGAAAACAACATTCCTCCCCTTGGGAAGAAACAAGCCCAATGGTGTATGTAGAAGAAAATTCAACTCCAAGAAGAGAGATGGGGCAAGACACCTCATGATGCATGTATCTAAAAACTGATCAAATATTCGTGCCAAAGTATGCCACAAAAAAATTAGGTGCTACCCCAATTAAAGAATATGAAAAATCAAGACAATGTGAAAAATCATAAACAACAATATCGAAAGACAATAATGATGTGATAACAATTGTGTTGTAATTTTCATCAAAGAGGAAGTAAATCTATATCAAATTGTGTCCTCCAAATTTGCAATATGAGATTGCCATGTAATCATTTCACAAAGCTAAATCTAAAAGACTATGATGATTCTATTGAACTAGAGTATTGGAAGCCATGGAAACATTGAAATTTGAAGAAGTAGGAGGTGGAGAAGATGAAAGTTCAACACAAGTCTCAAGAACACCAAGGTTCAAGTAACCAAACTTCCAAGTTCAGTATGATTCACACTAGATGCATAAGTGTGAATAATAGTCAAAGGAACTATACCATTATCAAGAGAAATATGTGAAAAGGTATACAAGCAATATGAATGATCAACCATCCCAACAACAATAATATATTTACTCTCCAAGTCCTTGATAATCACATAATCAATTGTGAAATAAATTTTATTCCCCTCTCCACTATGTGCAATTTGATAGATATGAATGAGATTGGTTGACAAGGATGGAACATAAAGTACAACATTGCATGTGCATTCTCCCATGACAATAGTGATAGAGTAAAGGTTTTAACTTAATTATGTTGATTAAGTTACTTTTATTCCCTTCTTAAGATTTCACGTTAGTTTGCATAAAGTGACATTTAATAATTATATTAATTATTAATTATTAAATGGTATCCTATTATGGCTTCTATTGGGGTTTTTCCTATTAGGGTTTTATTAGGGTTTGCATGATCTCCTTTTTATAAGGATTGATCCCATTGTATTTCATATCAATTCATTCTCTCATTCTCTCTGATATATACATTTTCAGTTTTCAGAGAACCCTTGCTTGTTTTTCTTCATCTCTTCTTTTGTGATAGGTTATTTGCACGCAGGTGATCTTCGGGGTTTGTGGTGTTGTATTTTCTCAACTCCTGCATGGTATCAGAGTTCCACACCTGCTGCTTCCTGTTCTTGTTTTGAAGATTTTTGGAGCTTCAAGGGTTTGGGGCTTGTTTTCTTGATATAGGGCACACTTGCATTTTTGAAGCATTTTCAGCTCAAACGGACATTGTCATTGCGTCTGTAGCGGTCTAAAACCCCTAAATCGACTGTCCATTCATCTATTTTGGACAAAGTCAAAATTTGAGGCAAAAATTTTTTTGCAATACGGTCGTACGGCTGTCGCCTGCCTGGTAAATTTTATTTTTTCGGAAAAAAATTCCGCCTATTCTTTCGAAAAAAATTTCGTCAATTTTTTTTATTTGCAAAAAAAACACATTTGTCCATGCATTTTTTGTTTTGATTTTTTATTAAAAAATCAGAAAAAAAAGAATCAAAAAAATCCGAAGTTTTTTTGAGCCTTTTTAAGGCTTGCTCGAGCCTCGGGCCGGGACCTGCGCAGGTTGGCAGAGTACCTGCGCAGTGTACCCTACGCAGTACTCTGCGCAGTGTACCCACAGCTGCAAGGGGTACGGTGGGGGTGGGCCCACGTGCCTCCCCGACCCCATATTTAAAAAAAAAAAAAATTCAATAAAAAAAATCATTTGTAATATTTTTTTATGATTTAAAAAAAAATCAAATGTTTTTTATAATTTTTTTTCTATAATAGCCCAATCGCACTTTTACGGCGACGGTCGTTTGGCCGTCAAATTTAACACAGTGTTTTTGTTGCGACGGCCGTATGACTGTCAAATTTAACCCAGCATTGGTTTTTTCCCTCTTTGGAGCTGATTTATTCCGGAGGCCGTAACTTGGGTATACGATATCGTTTTTTGGCAAACGAGATATCGTCGGAAAGCTAGTTTTTTCATCTTTCCAATGGTGTGGGTCTCATCACTTCATTTTTCCGTTGGTGCATTCTACAGCCAGTTGAAGACAAAGGGGCTATTTTCAGTCTCAAGCTCATAACTTTTGATCCGTTTCTCCATTTTTTGCATCTCAGCGACGTTGGAACCGTATTTTAGAGCTTTTCAGTTTCATCCATACCATTTTTTTCAGATTTCACTTCAGGTATATTTTATTCAGTTATTTGTGTTTTCACACTCTAGTGGATTACCTAGACATATTTGCTCTTGGAAACATTTTGTTTGCATGGGATGCTTCGTTTTTTGCTGTTCTTCATGTATTTCCAGCATCTTGTCCTTTTTGAACATTTTTGAGTGTCATTTGTAAGCTATCTTTTATGTAAATGCACTGAGATAAAGTGTCACACTATTGTACATGCATCTTTTGGAATTTTGCACATAAGGTTGTGCCATATTTTGTACTCGCACTGATATTATAAAGTGTCATGAGGGGTTATGTAGTTTGCCTTTGTTTTTCCATCACATCTTTGTCCGGTGAGTGTCCCTCCACGACGACAGTGAATCCATATTATTCCAGCCTCATGCATGTGTGCTTTGTTTTGCACACCACTTTTTCAATTGCAGGTGCTTTCTTGTGCACTTTCAGATGTTGTATCTTCTTCATGCACTACAGGGTGTTGCACACCATTTCAGTTGATCTGTCAGGCTTCTAGTTCACCATTATGGGGGGGTATTATACTGTTCGTGCTAATGCTTCCTTGGTTTCGCCTTGGAAGGGATCTTCCATTCTCAGTTGATCAATGTTTCAGACTATTGGTTCTTGTACCATTTGTATCTTCGTTCGAAGTGTTTGTCTTTGTTTGCCATCTGATTCGAGTAGTGTCGTTTGGGGCACTCATGCTCATTTTCCAAAAACACATATATGTGTTGTTTGCCATTAAAAAAATATGGTAAAGTGTAAGGCTCAAATGAAGAGAACATACCTTATGATGAAACCATATGATGTGAAGCTATATAATTAAGAAATCATCTCCCTAACATAGGACTCTTAGATGCATGAAGTTCTTTACCTTTCTAATTATCCACCCTAGTATCTAATCCCATTGTCCCTAATTTTTTAGATGATGATAATGTAGTAGTAGAAGAAGAATTAGAAGACCTTGATAAAGAGAATGAAATATTGTTCTTTCAAAGAAGGTGCTTCAACTCATCTATCTATTTTTTATATAACACCTATATTCTTCATGCCCTTTTTTTTGCAATATGCACATGTGGATTTCTCCTTCTTAGGTTCATCCTCTTTGGAAGAGGTGGGAGGCTGAATATATTTTATCCTATTTTTTTGTTTATTCTTGATTTTTCCTTTAGGTGATTGGGCTATCAATGTTCGAATCTTAGAAAGTGCATCTAGCTAGATAAGCTTAGGTTGATTTCTAGTCAAATGGTCAAAAAGCATGTCTCAAAAGAAGGTATGTTAAATGCTTCAACGAAGGAATCCACAATGGAATAAAACATAGAAGAAAAAACAATATATGGTCCTTTTAACTATGATAAAATCAAGAATATAAAGAATATAGATTCCTTATTAGACTTATCCTTCCCACAACCAACCAATTGAGATATCAAAGATTTGAACACATAACCAAATAGTACTCAATGGAAGGAAATGTATCAAGAGAAATGTATGGCATTCTACCTCTGTTTGCAAAGAATGAATTTCACTAACTATACAAAGAACAAAGTTCACGGACTACACAAAGAACAAAGGCACATAAAGAAGGTTCTATATAAGTGTGGGAATCAAGAGGAATTGAAATTTTGGTTGCATGGAAGAGGTTACCATAAAATAATAGAGTAGCTAAAGGGAGAAGATATATCTATAGAAATGAGAAGGTGCTAATAGTCATGCAAGGAGAGAGGCCCATGATAGTAAGGAATAAGGAATGACAAAGTAAATGGTCATGAGGTACAAGAAGAGCACATGTAGACAAAAAAAAATGTGGGAGGGAGTTATGGGATTTGATATTCAATTAAAAGAGGTGCAGACCATGAAGGTTGAGCTAAAGGTAAGTGCACCAAGATGTGATACAAAAATGGGGTAAAAAGATGCCACTTTTTTTTTTTTTGAAATAAGAAAAGTCTGATATTCAACGAGAAAATGAAGATACACTCAAATTTTGGAGATGCAACAAGAACAAGATTTGTAGTGCTCTAAGTCTACTTTCTAAACTACTTTTTTTTTATTAAATGGTGAAGATTAAGGGTTTCAAAAGGGGGATCACACAAAGTGATCCTATTTTTTTTTTCAAAAAAAACATAACATAGTGTTTGGTGTGCTCCCCCTAAAATGTTAATTTTTTTTTAGAATTTTAAAAATTGCTTTAGTGAGAAATTATCTAGCACCATGTAGTTTATGATGGATTTTAGGCTAATTTTTTAATGAATATATGATTTTTTACTATTTTTTGAAGTGAAACATCTTGAAAAATAGAAATTTGAGTTTGCTTCCCTAAATTTTTTAAAAACTAATCAAAAATCATTTTTTCAATACATTTAGCATGGAGTCTAGTTTCTAAAAATGTAATTTGTTTCAAAATTTGATGAATGAGTAAAAAGCTATACCCAAAATACCACATGTTGGTTTTTGAAAAAAAAAACATACACACTAACAAAAGAAATTAAAGATGAAAACCTTAACATAATCAAAACATGGAAAAAGTAATATGGTTAGATAGCTAAGAGAGAGCTTAACATAATTGTTGTACTTTTATAAATTTGCATTGAAACATGTGCAAATTTGATGGGGAGAATGACAAAAAATGTGTGAAATTATTTTACCTTTTAAAAAACATGTCTTGGGTTGTATGCCCAAAGAAATTCCAACCCAAAGAATTGGTATTTCCTAATGCAAATCACTTAGAAAATACCAAATTTGGCACTCGCCAAATGAAAATGCATTTTGATTTGGTGAGAGCCAAATTTGGCACTAGCCAAATGAAAATGCATTTTTAGGATGCTACAGCCAAATTCTTTTTCTCTTTCTCTCTCTTCCCTAATTTGATCAAGGCTTAGAGTTTAGGGTTTATGATTGATGATGGATATTTGAGGTTTTACCTTTCACTCCCTCCCTTCCTCCTTCCCTCTCTACCAATACTTCCCTTTCTCTTTCCATCTCTTCTCTCTCTTCCCTCTCTAGGTCTCTGCCACCCTCCCTCTCTACCTTTCCTTCCATCCTTACCACCATCTCTATCCCTGCCTCTATACCTCTCTATTCTCTCTCCCCCTATTATTGTTTCTCTCTCATCTCTCTCCATTCTCCCAATCACTAAAATTCTTTATTCACTTCTTACCCGGTCACTTAAAATTCATCCTCCTCATCAGGTCCCATAGGATAATCAACCAAGAGTGGTTGATCAATTCTTCTTCTTTTTTGTGGTTGCTCATGTGGAGGGGATTCTGCAATAATTTCATGTGGAGGGGACAATGGTTCCTATGGTAGTGGTGCATGAGGGGGAGAGGGCTAAGCAAGCTCTCTTATTATAGGCCCTTTGAAAGAATAAAAAAATGGGTTAATACGAGGTTTATAGGTGGGCCTTTCCAATAATCTTATCAATTTTTTACAAGATCATTTGAATTCTTGCAATTGGATCCTGTATCTCGAAAAATGCACCTTGATAATCAGGGTCCTTCTTTCTCTTAGTATATTTAGCTTTCTTGAATGTTTTCCATTTGACCTTTATGTCATTAACCTCTTGGCCATCCTTACAATTTTTGATGACATCTTCATTGAAGTATACTTTATGCTGAAATGCTGCTCTTTTTATGTTTACCCTCACTTGGTTGATGAAACCTTTTGGATCAAATGCTCTTTGGATTTTATGAGCCATATTATATGCTTGTAGGGATAGGTATAATTGATCCAACGCCTCTCTATTAACCGTGGATTCAACAATAACTATGGAATAAGGGAAGAACGAAACCTTCTACCCTCCAAGATGAATCTTGTTTGCTTAATTGAGCCGCCACATGACTTCCAAAAATGCTATTCTAAAGAGCACAAACTTTGGAAAAATGTTTGATCCAACAAGACACCCATATATTCTCAAAATTTAGTATGGAGATAATAATTTCCCCAATTATGTTGTACTCCCAAATCTGGCCTTCTATTTTTAGGCCTTAGGAAATCAAGGATATCCTTATGCAATCTGATCTCTTCCACCCCCAAATGTGTGAGTACTTTCCTCACAAAATGATTTTTAAATAATATAATTCATACCACCATAGTGCTTGTCCCAAATGTGTGTTAAGCATTGGATATGGATGGGATTATCTTTATCATCATCCATATGAATTTTTAGGGCATCTTCCCATGTCCCTCTTCCTACATACAAGAACATGTGACAAAGTAGTGAATACCATTTGCCTAGTTGATCACCTTTCTATTCGTTTATTCCAATTAGTTGCTTATGGATGACATTTGCAATATATGTTGCAAAGTCAAACTCAATGTTTACAAGAGTATTTTGTATGTCCATTGTCATATATATGAGATGAATTGGAATTCTTGCTTGTACATCACCTCCAAGGACTTGGCATAGAACATAGTATGTCCTTATGAAATAGTCCTCAAAGGACACCAAATTGAAGGGCTCCATTTCATTCTAAGGAATTCTAATAGATTTCCTATTAAAATCCTTTACCCTTTACCTAGAGAGCCAATGCACTCTATAACTGTTCCTATCCTACTAATATTTTTGTTTGAATAGTTCAAAATCAATGGCTTTATTAGCAACCAATTTCAATTTGAAGACTTCAAAGATGAAAGCCTTGTCAATTATGATCAATTCTCCCCCATTTGCAACCCTAACCATTCTTACATTTTCATCATAGTTATCTACAATGTGTCTAAGGAGATCCACATCCATGAAAACATTTGACACCACCAAATTCCCCAAATCATAAGTCCATACATTGGAAATGGGGACTTCAGAATTCCTCTTCCTATACCAATGGGCAAATAATTCCCATCATGTAAGAGGTATTTATGCACCTCTTCACTCACTAGTACTATCAACCATTCCCGATACTACACCAAGACCATGAACCCTAATAGGTCTCTTTGATGAACTAGGAAGTTGGACAAGTAGGTCTTCATCTAATGGCCTCTTTGTAGTGGCAGGTTGGTCTCTCAAAGGGCTCATGATTGCAATTCAAATTCAAACTAGGGTTTTCTAAGATTGTTTCTAAGGTTTTTAATACTTTCAAACAATAACTAGGGAAATTGGAATAGTTCTCGTAATTCATGATACTTAAGGTACTCACTATCTTAATTACAAACCCTAAAATAAAAAATTGGATAGAATTTTTGGATACAAATGCACTTAATTGTTTTTTTCTTATAGAAACCCTAGTTTGTTGTGGAAATCGTTGGAGCTCTTTAATTCTTCTCATTGAAGATGTAGTAGAAAGAAATCTTGTTTGCCATTACTCTCAGCTTGCACGAGCCAAAAAGTGCAACCATTCATTTTCTAAGTTTTAATGTAGGTCATTGATCTTCGAGTGAAAGGACAAGATCTAATGGTCATTAGCATTTGATCGATTTGAAAATGTTTTGACATGAGTTGAAAATACCTTTGACCAATGGGATTAATACATATGGAGTCACTTTGCATGTCATCAGAGGTTGGGCCACAAAAAGAAAACTTGAACATTGCTAACAACATCATAAGATCCACGTGGTAGATTCCTATGGTTTCATGCCACAAAAATATAACCGCTATAAAGAGCTTGTGGACTTGAAAAATATTGTTGAGATTACGCTACGTGGCACTCATTTTGATCTTTAAAAATTTAACCTTTTGATATAAGACATGCCAAAAATAATGAGATCAAGTCACGTGTTCCTTTAAAACATCTACTTTATATCATAGCATTTCATTACATGAGAGTTAAACAAGGGGTTATGGGTGAAAACATAGACCTGGCGTGTCAGAGGGTCCCTCTAGAAGGGATGCAAATCGCGAATTCAAACTCATTTTCAATACCGTTGAGAGCTTTAGAGCATCTATTGGGCAATAAAAAAATGGCAAATAAATCCCATATGGAGTTGAGTGATCTCTTAGCTCTTCTAGGTCAAGAAGGTATGATATCTCCAGGGTATCACATTCCATAATGGTCAAACAGGTGGTCCACTCTCTACCCTAGTGTTCAAGATGAGGGTTTAGCGAGTGTTTGGGCCTCTTTGCTTACAAGATCACCTTTATCAAGCATACTAAACCATGTAAACACAAAAGAAAGGCTGATCTTTGTAAATGCAAAACAATATAATGGGATTTTGAGACGCAAACAAGCTCAAAAATGGAAACTTAAACAAAATCAAAAGAAAAAATTCACTTGGATTTTACTGAAGGTTTATAATGGTAAGGCAAGTATATCTAAAGAGACATTCCAGAAAGAAGAGAAGAGTAATCAAACTGAATACAAAGGAAATGGAAAGCTAATAGAAGGCATAGAGAACCTAAAACCAAACATTGGCAAGTTGGAGGGAGTCATGGGCAAAACAAAAGAGGTCATTGCAAGCAAGGTTACTGAAAAAGTACCCTCATAACTCTATAGCCCTACGTCTTCACCACTACTATGGTCATCAGAGCTATATGCAGAAGAGCTCATGAGAATGAAAAATAGACTCGATAGTCTAGAAACAAAGGGGATGCTTGAGGACAACAAGTTTAAAATAGTTACAGAGGCCAATTGTAGGCTAGAAAGGGATAATAAAATACTACAGGAACAAATTTTAAATTTGCAAGTTAACATGGAGAGGGGACAACAAGAATCAACCACTCTAAAATAGGAGCTAGATCAACTAAAAGCAACTAAAGACAAGAAGTCAAAAGTGGAAGGAGGTGAAAATAAAATGGAATTAAAGATGATACAATCAGCATTAGAAGACTTGGAGAAAAAAGAGAATCAACTAAGAGACCAGATAGAAGAGGCCAAATCATGGTCACAAGTGGTAAGTGGATCATCAAGTGAGCAAAAATTTATCATTGAAAAACAAGTCAAGAGACAAATAAGGGAAGAAAAAGATAAACAAAGCAAGGCTACAAACATTATTATTAAAGGTTTGAAAGATTTTGGTGAAAATGAGAGAACCGACATCCTAGCAAGGGACTTCCTTAAAGACGAGCTGAAATGGACAGGTCATATTCAACAAGCAAATAAAATTGGGAAAAAGATAGATGGTGGAAGGGATAGGCATGTAAGAGTCGCCTTGAGAAGCTTAGAGGATAAGAACAGGATTCTAAAAAATAGAGGGCTACTTAGAGGCACACATATTTACCCAGACGAAGATTTAACTTTTGAGCAGCAGGAAGAACAAAGGAAAGAATGGGAGAAAGTGAAAACAATAAGAAATGAAGGAAAGTGGGCATGGCTAAAGAATGGGAAAGCCCAAATTGGTGATCTTTTTTCAAACAATAAATAGGGATTGGGGGTCCCACAGGAATACTTACGTATTGTAAGTTGGAATTGTAGAGGATATCCACGGAGAAGAGGACCTGGATTGGGGCCCATAGCAAAAGGTAAAGATATTATCACTCTTATTGAAACACATGAACATGATGGATGCAAAGTTCTAGATTTTGAAGGGTACAAGAACTTTGTAGTTTGGAACAAAGGGAATGAGTCAGAAAAAGGTCATGGGGGAGTTACATTGCTAATAGGTGAGAAGTGGCAAGGAATTGATGAACTTGGAAAAGAAGACGTAAAAAAAAAATACATATGGCTGCAAATAACAGAAAATGGGGTGACTTTTAGACTGGATGCTTGTCACTTTGATCCAAAAAAATCTAGGTTCTATAAGAAGAGAAATCTAGACAACAAAGACCCATATGCCTCGCTAAAAACAAATATCTATTTTCAGCACACTTGGAGATTTTGTTTTATTGGGCAACTTTAATGCAAGGACTTCTAATTATCAGTCTCTTTAGTTGAGTAAGGAAGAAAAAGGGGAGAATAATCCTTTATGGTTGGAGGAAGGTGGAGATCAATAGTGGGAAAGAACATCCCAAGATGGTAATGGTGAGGTGACCCCATTTGGAGCTGAATTACTTGGACTTTGTAGTATGTTTGGAATGGTTATTTGCAACGGGATGAGAGGTTGGCCAAAGTCAGGGGTATCACTTGCAAAAATTATAATGGTCAAAGTGTGGTGGACTACATAATTTTCTCTAAAGGTTTTGTCTCTAGATTGATGGAGTTTGATATTGAGGATTGCCCTATTGGGATGAAATCTGACCACTTACCTCTTTTGGTTAAGCTCTGCATGTCCCTAATCAGCCAACACATTAAGCAGGGTTAACACATGCAAAAAACACCCTCCCCAATGGTAAAATCCTCTTGAATAAAGAAAATAGAGAAATATTTAGCATTGTTCTTAAACAACATTTCCATGATTTAAAGAATAACAGAGAGGTCAAAGCAACAAAAGATGGGGATATCCACATTCATAGCAATTCATTGATCCCAATAATTCACAAGGCGTTAAATGCATGCAAAAGGTCGCACCCCAAGTTGAGGGCTGCAAACACCATGGTATGATGAAGAATATAAGGCAACCAAGAGGTCACTAAAAAAGAGAGCAATGGACAAAGAATACAAGAAAAAATATGAAAAATTGGTGTAATTTAAAAAATATGATTATGTAATTGAAAGAAGGAAGGAGCTAATCTTGCTTGGAAAACATAACCCTAAAGGTTTTTGGAAAGAACTACAGCAAAAGAAAAAGAAGATTGAAAACAATATTACGGATGTCCAATGGCTAGAATATGCTAGGCTTCTTTATGAGCGGGTTCACGAGAAAGACCACCCACCTATTATTAACACATCAATGAAACTATTCACTGTGGATGATATTAAACAAGGAATACTTAATTTAGCGAGTGGCAAAGCACAGGACATAGATGGGTTACAGGCTAAATTTTTTAAGTGGGGGATCGAGACTCTTACCCCTCACATAAAAAGAATTTTCAATAATGTCACTCAAGAAGGATTTCCAATGGAGTGGACTACCAGTGTGGTCATCCCTTTATTTAAAAGTGGTGATATCAATAATCCATCTAACTATCACACGATTATGGTCAATCCTATCTTTGGCAAGCTCTTTGGGAGCATGATTGAACAAAGGATCAACAGTTGGGTAGAAAATGAGGGCAAAAGGGGAAAGGGGTAGGTAGGCTTTAGGTCAAGACACTCTACCATTGATCATTGCATCATCCTTAAACATTTGATTGAAAAAAAATGGAACACCCAGGGTGAGGAAGCTTAGTGTTGTTTTGTAGACTTTAAGAAAGCTTTTGACACGGTACCTAGAGACAAACTATGGAATAGAATGGAGGAATTAGGCATCCCAAATGTGTATAGAGAAATTGTTCATAGGTTGTATGAGAAGGTTAGAGCTAAAATTAGAACAAGTGAAGGTATGTCAAAATGTTTTGGTAGCGACATTGGGGTTAAACAGGGATACCCTCTATCTCCCACGCTTTTTGGGCTATACATTGATAAGTTGGAAGCTTGGTTAAGCAAGGCGGATGGGGATGACTTCAATTGGTAGGTTATGTGGTGAAACTACTTTTATATGTTGATGATCTTATCCTAATTTCAAAAATAGCTCATGGGTTAAGAGAACATCTGAAAGATCTAGAACTCTTTTGTCAAGAGATTGGGATGCAAGTGAATATCACCAAGACCAAAATCATGATTTTCTCATTGAATATAAAAGATAAGTATAATACCTTTCTTTTTGAAGGTAGCCCGCTTGAAATAGTGAAAGAATACAAGTATATTGGGATTGAATTTCATTATAAGCTCGGTTGGGAGACTTGTCGTACGAAAAGGATACAGGGAGGTTGGAAGACCTCTTACCTTCAACAAAATAGGTGTAGAAAAGTCGAGCTTTGGGATTGGAAAACCAAGAAAACCCTTTTTGGTTTTCTTGTTACTCCGGTTGTACTTCATGGGTATGAGGTGTGGGGAAGCAGTATGTCAAAGCGTAGCTGGAGACAACTAGAAAGAATCTATAAAAATCTAATAACAAGTAGTCTCAAAGTTAAAACCACAGTCCCATATAAAATTCTTTTAGCTGAAACGAGGAATTTTCCATTGGAAG
Organism: Sequoiadendron giganteum; assembly: GCA_007115665.2. NCBI lineage: Eukaryota > Viridiplantae > Streptophyta > Pinopsida > Cupressales > Cupressaceae > Sequoiadendron > Sequoiadendron giganteum. The sequence goes on along the minus strand of CM021107.1, from coordinate 174,708,671 downwards.
CATCAACGTTAACTCAGTTGATAAGCTATTTAAAGAAGGTTGAAAACATGGATAACCATCGTTGGCCTAAAACGGTTATGAAGGAGATGCTAGATCGTAGGAAGTAAACTTGGATAAAATAGAACCACAAGTGGATGAACAAGTGGGACATCAATTTGCAAGAGTGTCCTAGTACCAATAGTGAAATAAAAAGCTATGTGACTAAAAAATTTAGAGCTACCATGTGGACAATTTAGATTGGGTAAAAAAAGCATACTACATCAAAGAGTTCAACCTGGCAAAGTATCACGGTGAAAAAACTTATTTATGTGTTGCTATTAAAGGGAAAGTGAGGATGTTAGTGGCGAAATTGAGGATGGGATCACATCACCTTAGGTGTGAGACCGGTAGGTGGAAGATACCCAAGGAAACTTGGGAAGAAAGAACTTGTATTTTTTGCAATAAGGGGGATGTGGAAATGGAATGGAACTTTATTATGGAATGCACTGCTTACGAGGATATCTGTACTCAACATGAAAATAGTTTGAAAGTTGACAATATGCACCAGCTATTTGAGGAAGATAAGATTAATCAGATGACTAGCTTCCTAGTCAAAATTAATAGCAGGAGATCCGACTTGGAAAAGAACATGAAGACAAGACTTTTTTGTCTCAGTCCCATAGACTATTTAGTCTCGTGGACGTCATTAAAATCTTTCATTCATTCATTCATTTAGGCTTTCTTTGTGGTGTCCCATAGAATGGTGAAATCACACCACATGGAATAATCTGGTTTAGGAAATTTGAACAATGATCAGATGCCACGTTTCCACCTCGTGTTGGATTTGATAAAACACCTTATGTTTGCACCATGTGTCATCATTTATGTAGTTTCACAACTAATTTTTACCCTTAGAATATACCTCCTGCGGAATGGCAAGATCCACTAAAAAAGTGATACTTGTCGATATTTTAAAGGTTCCATAGAGCATTATTTTAATAATTAGATATTCTTGTGGAATGGAGCAGTGAGGTCCACATGCTGGTTGTGGACAACTTATGGAATTATAAAGCACATGATTTCAAAATCAACTTTATGTCACTAGGAAATAAAGGGTCCGACGAATAAATATAAGAGGGGGGACATGAACATAAAAATTTAAGCACATAAAAAATTATTTACAAATGGTGGGTCTAATCTGTAACTTAGGTAGGAGGGGTTGGTAAACGCGCGAGGGAATACCCTTAAGTGATAAATTAAAGGCCAAGTAATCAAGTATAGGCAGTCAATGTGAAAATATAATAAAAGTGACTACATCTCCTGGATTTATGGTTTTAGTAGGGTATAAGCATATGCAAGCAATTTTATCAATAAAAATCTTATCAGAACATCAATCTTGAACAAAATTTTGATGCAAAAGACTAGGAACTAGGAAGATATAAATCTTTCTCTACTAGAGCCTATGATTGTCCTACATTCATTAGGATTGTCCTATTGAAGTTATGATAGTCCCAATGAAGCTATGATTGTCGGACACTCATTAGGAGTTCCCTAATGAAGTTATGTTAGTCCCAATGAATCTATGCCTATCCTAAGATAGTTATGAAAGTCTTAATTAAGTTAAAGCCTATCTTAACAAGGTTATGATAGTCATAATGAAACTATGAAAGTCCTAACAAATATACGACTATTCTAAATAGCCTATGAATACATCCTAATGAACCTATCATTATCTTAAGAATGCAACATATAGTCCTACTAAAACTATGACTCTCCTAAGAAAGTTATGATATTTCTAACAATGAAGCTAAGATAGTCCTAATAAAGTTATGACAATCCTAGAATTTTATTAACTAATCTTTATGTCTTATTTGTGCATACATGTAGAAATCATCATCATGATAATGAAACAACCAAAGAATATAACACTAGATGAGCATGAAGATAAGTATGTGAGAATATTTATCACAAATGTAAGGACAAAAGTCACTATAGTGGCTTATTCTATTAATATGGCATCTACGAACACATAATTGTCTAGGTAAGATGATATAGATACATAGTGGATGCTTGTAGAAAAGTGGAATGTATGGGGGAAAGAAAAGGTACCCTCAATGTACAAGGAAGGTAAGGTAATGCAAGAGTGTACTATTAAGGAGGTTAAAGCATTCACCCCAATGTAAAGGTATAAAAGTGAGAAAAATATGTAAGGGGAAGGGGAAGGCATTATATATTTCATGTACGTATAAATTGTGAAGACATTAAAAGAGGAGTTCCCTGGGTGGGGGGAGTGCATTATGCTACCTACTATAAGGATATGGAAATGAAAGCTTGGTGTAGAGTATGTCACTCTAAAATTCAAAGATGTCACAATGAAAGATTGATGTACAATGATATATAGCATGACGTGCTTAAAGTAAGGGTAACTCTAAAAGTATGATGTGGTAAGTTAGGATGACAATGTGGTCTCTACACGTGTGATATAGTGAATTATACCCAATAATATATTTTTTATGGCTGCATTATAATAATTTTTAGTTTCATTATATTACCGAATGCTTGTAATCTCAAATTCACCCATAATATATTTGAAAAATACTTCAAAAACTCACATGCTTGTGCTACCAATATTGTTTAAAGTAAAGAGGGCTTCCCCCTTAAAGAGGCCTAGGATATTTGTAACAAATTTATGGTTACTAACAATGAAATTTGTGTGATTATGGGCATGTACACCAATCTGTGACACAAAAAGGACTATTTTTGACCTAAAATGACCATTTGGTGAGTGCTAAATAGCTCAGATGATCAAGCCTAAGGCTTGGTGTTTCCCTAAGCAACCCATTTGGTGAGAGCCAAATTTGGTGTTCACCAAATGAAACACAATATTTGGTGAGAGCCAAATGAAATGCATCATTCGACACTCGCCAAATGTGAATGCTAAGTTTTTAGAATGTATTTTGTTGAAGTGTTTATTTTTTTCTTTATCTTCATCTTTGCCTTTCTCTGCTAGTGAAACTATATACATTAAATAAACATTTACATATGGACATTTACTTATGGAAATTTACTTTTTTATACTTTAAGTTATATTTCATGTATATAGTTTTAGGATGTTTAAGAGTGGTTTTAGATCTCTTGGATTTATATGCAAATTATAGTTTTTGGAAGATCTTATAATTTTTTAGAAAAGTAGTTGAATTTTAGTAATCAACATGTCAAATTTCAATAATCAGGAGGTCAAATTTAGTTAATCAACAATTTTTATCATCTCTCTCTCTATCTCTATCTCACTCATTGTTTATCTCTTATGCTTTAGACCTATCTCTCACTATCTCCATTCCTTTATTTGAATCTCTCCCTTGAGCTCAAGAACTCTCTCTATATCTCTCTTCCTTCCACCCACATTCACTCTCTACTTCTCTCTATCTAACCTATCCCTCTATACCTATTTCTCTCTCCCTCCCTCTCTCAATCTCTCCACCTTCCTCCTTACCTCTCTACTTCTCTCTATCACATATCTCTCCCCCTCTCTCTATCTAATCTCTATCTCCCTCCCTCCTTCCCTCTTTACATCTCTCTATCTCCCCCTCCCTCTCTCCCAGTCTCACTCAGTCTCTCTCTATCTTTATCTTTGTCTTTGTCTTTGTTTTTATCTATTTGTTTGTTTGTCTGTCTATCTCTCTCTCTCTCCCTCTTCTCTCTATCTCATTTTTCTCTTTCCCTACCTCTCTCCCTACATCCCTTTCTCTGTGTGTGTGTCTCTCTCCCTCTTTGTTTCTCACTCTCTCCCTCTCTCCCCCCTCTCTCTCCCTCACTCTCTACTTTCCTCTCTACTTATCTCTCTCCCTCTCCCCCTCTCTACTATCTATCTCCTTGGGATGGTCCAAGGAGTTGGGTCTACAAAAAGATAAAAAAGTGGAAGTGTTTTTGTTGTTTTTCAAAACTTGTCACATTTGGACTGAAATTTTGAAGCACTTACACAATGAATCATAAAAAAAGTAAATAATATGAGATTTAGTATTTTGAATCTAGTTTCCAAATATGTAATTTATTCAAATACTTAGATGTTAGAAATTAAATTTTGATAGGCATGCATAAAAACCACTTTTTGAAAGTCATTTTTATTACCATACCATACACGTGTACATACACCACTTTTTGACCTAAATAAAAGTATTGTGCTAATTCCTTTTGGAGAAAGATATGTAACAACATGAAGATTGATGAATATTTTTTATTGAATTTTTATTGGATCTAATTGTTGTTTTTAAAAATCAATGTGTACAGATAACATAATTGGACCTAAACTAAATATTTTTTGAATTTGTTTTCATTGTGTAGAGAATTGTTTGAAGATTGATGTCATATAATTTTTGTGAAAAGAAATTAACCAAAAAAAGATTAAAAAATAAAAAGGTTGATATTTCAAGTTTATGGACCAATTTTCTTAGAAATTAATTAAAAAATAGAATATATAATCCAATCTTAACAAATATTATATATTTGGAAACTAGATATCATGTTCTATAATGGGTTTTAATTTCATAGATTAATTCAATAAAAAAGTGCATCAACTATATTGTCAAAGTTAGACATTTCTCTTGAACTTGACTTAGTTTTTTAATTGTAGGTCAAAGGCTAAGGGTCGAGTTGCCAAGCCTTTCTTGAGCCTAAAACTGAGGAAACAAGTGGGTTGAAAATTCCAAAATTTAAAAATGCATATCCATTATAAAAAACGTACGTGTTTTATAAAAGAAACAGGTACCTATTATATAACGGGTACCCGTTCTTTGTTTACCCGTTTGAAAACAAGAACGAGTATGTGTTATGTAATGTGTACCCATTCTAAAAATAGAATGGGTACCCGCTTTATAAGGAGTACACATTTCTATCATAACCATTTACTATTAAGCACTTTTTTTTTTGCAACATTCCTTTTCTATAGTATAGACCGAAAGTGCCATTTTCTATAATTTTTAATTCAATCTTATAATAGGTTATATTCTATTCAATTTTTTGAAGGAGACAATTGTAGGTTGAATTTTCTAAATTGGAATAAAGCATTAGGACTTTTCATGAGAATATTTGAAAAAAGAGAGATTTTGGATATATTCATATGCTTTTGTACTTCAAAGTTTATAGAAGAAAGGATCCCATATTATGCAATTTTATTTCAATATTTGGAGGTAGAAATTGGAAAATAGGTTGAGAATCATTTGTTTTTTCATCAAGAGGGTTTGGTAATCATGAGATCAAGCAAAGGCAAAGAAAAAAATGTAAAAAGTTAATGACACCCGAAGAAATTGAAGCAAATAGAGAAATGGAGGCAAAAATACCAAGGGATAGAAGAACAAAGATTCGTCAAATGAAAAATTTGGAAGCATATAGTTCCATGAATCTTGAAGAGGAAACCATGAAGGGTGATATGAATGTAGATGATACAAATGTGGAGATGGTGAATATGGAAGAAAATACAATTATGGAGACAAACCCAACTATGCCTTCAACTTCCACTTTGAATGATATGGAAATAGAACCTATGCAAACAACTTCAGGTATGTCTTAAAATCCACCTCTCAATGATATGGAAAATGTACCTATTCAAACAATTTATCCAGGCATGTCTTCAAAACCAAGTCTTGATAATATTGATCTTAGTTATTTAGATGAAGTTGGATACACCATTGATGGTATCAATAATTCTAGTTTTGAAACAATGCAAAAACAAAATAATGATGATATATCTTATATGAATGCAAATGATAATGAAATTCCTCATATTGATGAAAATGAGAATGAAATCCATTGCATGTTTGAAAATGAAAATGTTTTTTTTTACAATTGAAAGAGATGTGTTAGATAACCTTCCTAGTAAAATATTTTTGTAGACAAATGAGAACTCATGGAAATAGATTATATAAAAAAAAAATTATAGAAAGAAATTAGGATTTCAATGTCAAATCATGATGCAATTGATGAAAATTTGGAAAATGTGAAAAGTGATGAAAAAATTAGGCATTTTCGTAAAATAAAAAAAAAAAGATGATTCAATAGAACAAGTCATATCTAGTGTTGTCAATTCTATTAATTCTATAAGAAATAAAATTTGATCTAAAGATAAGAATGCAACATGTTGTGTAATAACAACTACTCTAGTTAATAAATCAACTTCAAATAAAAGAATGTTTTTTATTATATAAAAGGGAAGGGCCCTGATCCCGTAGTAACAAAAGGAGTTGAAACAACAAGAAATGAGATAGACTAGGAAACAACACCAGTCACACCAAAAAAAAAAAAAACTAGAATAACTACTAAAAATCAGCTATATGGAGCTTGTAGGAAAAATTACCAATATTGCATCCATAGGATCATTATAGTTATAATAAAAAACATAAGCATACCACATACTATCCCAAAAATTGGCACGCAAGCCATATAAAATATTAACCATACTCCAACAAGTCCTAAACCAAATCCTAGCAAGCAAAAAGTAACAGTCCAAAACTATCATCCGAAGGAACTGGATTTTATAGGTAAACATAAAACCAGAGCAAACAATAGAGCAGGAACAAAGCCATTATTTGAATTAGCAATCAAATCCCAGTGTTCACTAATCTGAGAGATGAACTCCCTCTAGTCCTGTCCAACATCATTGGTCAGGTCGTTCATGCCCTCCTACTTCCCAACTTTCTTTAGTTTCTTCTTGATCTTTGATTGACCAAAAACAACTCCAACTGTGGCACACCTCATCAAACCATCATTCACATTCATCAGGGTTGTGATCGCTTTCTCCATGTCTTCAACTTGAACTTGTAGAAAGGTGATTGTACTTTTCAAAAAAATAATGTTAGTATCCTTAAAAATCATAGTACCCTTGGCAATGTCCTCCTTTTCATTCACCTCCAGATCCTCTTCCATACCAATTTCTTCCTCCACCCTTTCATCATCCTCCTCCTCCAATTCTTCTTCTTCCATATAATAGTCTTCATCATCAGAATCCATTCCTTCACTTTCCTCCTCCACTTGGGGTTCAAATTCTTCCACAAAAAGTTGTTCCTCTTCCTCTTCCTCAATTTCAATATCCTTCTTTTTACCTTTTTTTTCTGAACTAGCAACCTTTGCCAATCTAGTCAAACGTCGACCACCACATGAAATTCTCGCCTGGCCTTCATCCAATTCCTCCTTTTGAGGACCATCAGGGTCTTCAGCTATGGTAATGACATTTCCATGCTTCAAGGTTTGCTGGTCTTTTTTTGAGCTCTTAATCTTGGGGGGTTCTAGGAGCAACATAGAGTGTTTCCTTTTTTCATGGGTAGCTTTGAGAAATTCCAGCTTGAGGGGATTCACAACAGAGGAATTATTAGACTTAGAGGTAGGCAATTTGGAGTTGGGGGTAGCCAAATTGGAAGCATTCACAGGGCTACCATCCATAGGTTCCACATGAGGAGCAAGGGGCCTAGGGTTAGGCATAGGGTTCAAAAGCATAATAGCCCTGGGGAGGGCCAACATTATCATCATCATTATGGTGTAGATTATCTTACTGCTTGCTATCATTAGGTTTCCATGGGGGTTATTCACAAGGGCATACTTATAAAGAGCCAACATTAAAGCTTGGTGAAACGAAGAAGAAGCCCTATTTTTAATACTTTGCTGCAAGGATGAAATAAAATAGAATGAAAAATTTATCCTATTGTTATGGAGAATGTGATTAAGGATAGGGAAATGGTAGGAATGAATAGTCATATACCTACCTTCAAGAGTGAAATAGTGCATTACAAACATGCTTACCAGGGAAAATGACAGAGGAAGGTCAAGCCTAGTGTACCCATTATGAAACCTCGTAAGAACCTTTGCGTCATGTAGGAATCTCTCCACAAACTTTTGGTAGTCTACACGACTCTTCTTCACCACCTTTCTTCATTTTCCATACTAGTAGCCTTAGCAATTAGCTGGGCTGTTACTTCAAATTTCACCACACCAATGGAGACATGGCCTTTTTTCCAGGAGTTGGTGAACTTAGTAGTTAGAATTTCATTATACCCCCTCAAAGCTTCAAAGAATGAAGCCATACTAGCAACTCTAAACATACGCTAGAGATCAACATTTTTATTAAGAACTGAACAGTTAGGGGGTTTATTTCTCTTCCTCAGCCCTCCCATTTTTGAGGATTGCAAACTTTTTGGATTTTTCTTCTAATTTGTTCCTCTCTTCATACCACCCCAAGAAACAACAACTCTACCACCCCATGCACAAAAATTACAGAGATGACAAACGAAGGTAATGAAGCAAATAAATTCATGTGTAAATTACAAAACTAAATCTGCTAGATGAAATAGGCTAGAAACACGAGCCCCAGGACATAAATGGCATGTTTAAACTTTACCATAATAAATATAGCCAAATTAACAATATCAAGATGAGTCTAGAAAATGGGGTAGGAAAAGACGTATGGCATGTTAAAAATATTTGAAGTGACCAAGGCTTTGTTTTTGCAAACAATCATGTGATACAAAGGGTACTTGGAAATGATGAACTCATTTAATTTTTGGCTGAAGAAAATCTCTACATTTTTCATTTTATGTGACTTGTCACTCTTGCAAATTATGAGTAATATGTTTTGATGAATCATATCAATAGTTAACCATTTGAAAGCCAGAGTCCATAGATCCTCTTATGGATTTTAAACCCTTATCCTTTTGTTGGTTAAAACATGCTCAATTCTACATATTAGCCCTTAAATTTGGTAGCACTTCATCTTGCATCTTCAATCCCAATATGTTTTCCAAAATTTTCCTTTTCACATGTAATAATTTTCAACAAAGCTTCTGTATGTTTTAAATATTTTAATGCCTCTCTAAGAATCCAATCCAAAATTGAACGATAGGTAGTTCCCTCTTAAAGGTAAACATCCATGGTCGCATGCAAGATATTTGAAGCTCAGAGTAAATGGCTTCTATTTTCTTTAGAGCTAGTAGATTTCAAGAGTTAGTTCAAAATCTCTATTGAAATGTGACTATCACCAACCTTTCTCTCATGCACAGTTGATCTTGGAAGATGCTTTTCACAATATGAAGTACTTGGCTTTACTTTGTGAAAACACTAGCCAGTATTGTTTTTACACCATCCAATACAATGTGACCAACTTGCATTCTGGTAGGGAATATTAGTATTAGACCTTTCTTGTGCTAGAGTGCTTTCAGACTGAAATTCAATCCTTTGATTCCTCCCAACAGTGCAACAAATAGTGTAGTCTTTCCCAATAACATAATTAGTAATAGTCCAATAATCACCAATGAGTCTGTCCTCTCCTAGCATTGTTGTCCCACCAACCATTGCAGAACAGGATGATACCATACTTGTTGCTTTTAATATTCCTGACAATCTGGACAATCTTATTGGAGAGGTTTTACTTGAAAATATGATATTTGGCACCAGTGGACATGTTCACCACTGAAGAATATCTTAACAACATTATAAGCCTCAAAATTTTCAATACTTGTAGTATACTTTGAGTGGGTTTTTGGGTAAATATTTTATAACCCATAACTTGTCCTCCCAGTAGAGCAACATGAGTAATAAAATTCCCTATTCTAGGGTCAAGTGTTGGAAATGTTCTTCTAAAGGCTACATCAACAAACTAGCCATTGATTAGAAGGTGTGTATACTTCAATTCAATTGGCGATTTGTTATTCTAAAGTATTTGCAACATTTCTGAACATTCAAACTATTTTATTCCACATGAATTCTTCTTTTCATATATAAATTTCAAACTCTTTTATTCCACATGAATTATTCTAAACTAAATAATTAAAACCAAAGTCTTATGAACCCTAAACTATACTAATGTAAATATCATAGCATTAATGATTCATTTTATGCTTTAGAATTTATTATTCTATCCTAAATGACAAACCCTACTAATTCTACATCAACTTTAGCAAACCCAAGAATTTCTCACTATGTTCACAAAAAATAATAGAAAATCCCAATATTACTATTTGATCCACAAAAAGAAGATATATTATCTAGTTTAGATGTATTTACTTTGATCCACTAAACCCATATTGTAATCAACCTCACAAAAAGAAAAAATGAGTCATAGAGCATTTCATATATTAAACAGGTTGTAATACATTACAAAATGCTACATAGTAATCTTCATTAATTCTAAATATAATGCTTACTATACAACCACCAAAAACTTAGACAATGCGGTCATGGCTTCTATTGCCACTAAAGCTCCAATACAATCTCAAGGTGATACCATTTCTTCAACCAAGATGGGTTTTATCCTTTTGTGAATGAGATCTCTAGATTTTTGTCCTTCGACCTCTAATAGGTTCATAGGTTTTCATCCTCAAACTTGGGCACTTGAACATTAGGGCTCACAATGAATTTTGGTTATGGTTTTTGTGTATTTTTTTAAGAATAGTCATTCCAAAAATCCTTTGAATCTTTAATACACCTAGAGAGGGAATCAAAACCTACAACAATGGCTTCCTAATCAAGCTTAATGAGTAATGAGGATTTTTTGTACCTATCAAATATCATTTTCCTTTCGATTGCAATTGGGATGATCACACATATACATGTGCAAAAATATTCTTGGGAGGCATGAAAAATGTATCATATGAGTTGCAATAGTCCTCAAAAATAATAGTGCGGAGTCCCTTAAGGTTTGAAACCCTAACTACTACATTAACAATAGCCAAACCTGCATTCCCTTTTCACATAACTAAAATTACACAAGAATCAATTTCCTCAATCTTGAATATAATATTTTCATTGGTGGGTGTTCATCTAGAAGAAACATTATCACTTTGGACATTAATAAAGCTTTGAATGTGTAGTGAGGTAAGTGAGGATGAATAGTGGGAAGAGGCGGGAGAGTCCAAGTTTGAGTGTCAGGTTTCAAAGGTAAGACATGTTAGTGTGGGGAAGTTTCAATTCTTGATAAAGGTTTGTGAAGGAGAAGGGTTTTGGAAGAGTGGTAAGGTGGTACAAGAAAATATGAAGCCACAATGGAAGAGGGAACGAAGTTGGGGAGCATGATGGGTTATAATTCGATGGGGAAGTCTAATACCCTTTTAGAGCTAAAATAAAAAGTGGACTTAGGAGGAGAGGCATGCCAAGAAATGGAACTCTAATAACTTACACAAAATCAGGAGATTTTCTATGCCTTCATACTTAGAAAAATTGGTGGTCTTAGGTAAACATGTAAGGGGTGAAGGGGTGAACGTACAAACAAAATGGGATCAAGAGAAGCAGTAGATTTAATAAATAGGCATTTTATTCCATCACATGAATTATAAGAAAGGGGACATGAAATTTTTCCATGTATAGAAGGTGTACAAGTCTCAAGTTCATTTTTATGTCAATGTTCATTTTTCATGCATCAAGTTCAAGTATATATCAAATCCATAAGCACAACTTTGAATCATAATTATAATTAATTCTAGTTTATGTAGAAGTTGGACATCCTATTCACTTGATCCTTGTTCCGAAATCAAATTCAAAGCTCTAGTCATTGATATAATTTTTTCATCTCCAACTCCAAAATACGCATTTATTGTTATTTTATTATATTTTAAGATCCAATCAAGTACACATTTCTAATCCCTCTCAATAGTTTCAATGTAATTAATTAATTATCCTATAATATATGTAGGAAGTATTTGTTTTTCATATATAAATAGATGAAACCAAGATAATGCCATCACAAGTTTGGAGCCTATTGTTGATGGCCATTATTTTTGGAATGACTAAGGCAATCTGGTGATTCTTCTCCTTTTTCCATTGACATAACCTTAATTACATCACAACATGATTGTTTCTTTTGTTTATGAAATCTTATGACAACTTTTAAAAATATGATCTCGTTCCACACATCTTTTATATGAATTAGTATTATATTCTATATTTTAAAAGAGCATTAAACACTCCAATAAACGGCCGTTCATTTTCAAGAGTAGCGACGGTTACTCTACTCGAACTCCTACAAAGAGACGTGTAATGTATAAACAACGAACATTGACAGACAAAGTAAATGAATTACACTTGAATTGAAGAAGAAGCTGAAATTAACAGGGTTATAAAGAGGATTTGAAAGACCATACAATACACCTGAATATCAGGAACACAAAGAGAAGAGTTGAAACAGCCTCAGTACTTAGAATCCATCTGAATATCAAGAATACAAAGAGAAGCTTAATACGTCTGCTATCAACCATAAAAAGAAGAGCTGAAACACCATCTGAATATCAGGAACATAAGAAGTGAAAGAAATCATGGAGAGAAGAAATAACAGTTCAATAATTCGTTGTTATCCTGTAAGGGCGGGGAGTAGTAATAACGAGTACGAGACCCCCGAGCTGGACATACCCCCGAATGATGACGACATGCTTCGTCAGCCTCCGCCGCCGAACCACCCTGTCAGACACACCTTCAGAGTCGACGCTGAGATTTTGGCCGACTTAGCCGAAGGGTTGAGAATAAATCCGGAGCGAAATGACGAGGACAATCCAAATGATGATAACGATCCTCTGTTCTTTCGGGTGCAGCCAAATGAAGAGAACGATCCAAATGATGAGGATGATCCAAATGAAGAGAACGATCCAAATGATGAAGAGGATCCTCTGGTTGTTCTGGGAGAGCCGACTCCGAGAGATAAGATCGTGGAGAAGTTTACAAAGATTGGCGAAGATGATTGCGCTATTTGCATGGAGGCCTTCAGTAGGGACTGTAACGATACCCCTTCGCCCCTGGCTAATCTATCCAAACCTCAGTTAAAAGGCCTTAAACAGTTCTCTGGTTGCCTTCATGTTTTCCATTTTAAATGCATTTACAGCAGCTTGGCCAGGTGTGATTTCAGGTGCCCCATCTGCAGACGTGACACTGATGCGGCCTCTCATTCCTCCTCATGAATGTCCATCCCACTTTCCATTTAGTTTTATAATGTTTTTGGAGTGATTTGATAAATGGTGTAATATTGTGTAAAGCTGGATTTGTTCTTTCATCTTTCATTTATCTTCATTTACATACATTCATATATGTTAGACATTATCCTCTCTATTTCTCACACATGTTAGACATTATCCTTTCTATTCATGCTTATTTTTCCATACAATTTACATTGTCATGTAATAGAATCTTGAAATCTAAAGATAGAGAAATAAATGTGATTTATTGATTCTAGTGGTCAAAATATAGGGGAGAGGACCCAACATTTGAGCACCCTAACTTTGCGCTTCTCAAAATCCTACGTGGAAATTTCAAATCACTCCCAATTTTTTACAGCAACTTACTTGGCAAGTCCCCTGCTTATAACTAAGGTTTCAAGGCCACATCATCAAATATGATGCCACATCAACATGCTTTTTGTCAAGGTGTTCAAAAAGGACCCAAAAATAAGTGAGACCGATACTTGTGCATCTACATCATGTTTTATTAGGCGTTGATGTGGCATCACATGATTTGTTGCTTTTTAGATCTAAGGAATACATTTCATTTAATTAAGGGTAGTCATCATCAACACTAACAACTTTAAAGTCACAACTATTAGTTCAATATTGTTAAAAATATTGGGCATTATATAAACAAATGCTATCACAACTATTGAAACATGCTCAAGTATTGGGTCCTTTCCCCTAGTTGTTTGTTGTTTTGACCATCTTTTGGACCATAATTTATAATCATAATTTCTTATACGTATTGGAAGCATAATTATGGACATTAAATTGAGTTACTCTCTAAATTTGGTGGATTGATTTCATACATTAGGAATTGATCGTACATCCATAGATTTCACCTCTAACATTTTAAAATTTAAACTCAATTTTAGTTGACTCCTAACCATTTCACTTGTCATTATGAATTGATTGAACACATGCTTATGTGATTTATTGTTATATTATTGTTTCTAAAGCTATTCATTTGATCATCACATAATCATTTTAATATCACACATTTATGAAAGGAGCATGTTAGGACCACTTACATTGAAGCACTTAAAATGAATCTAATTATTCATAATCATCCTAGAGTCATCTACATGTTTGAAGCTTGTTGTTGTTGATCATTCACACTTATAATTAAGTCTTTTATAAAGGTTGTCCTAGGTCAACATGTACCCTAATGGTTTAGAAACCTTTAAATATATTTTAAAAGATTCTCAATCCTCACTATTAAAATATTTTAAATATTCACGCATTAATGTTTCATTGTAATTATGTTTTGTAGTGTTTTAATGTAAATAAAAGAAAAGTTTAATTTTATAGGTGATTAGATGTGAATAAAGGTTGTAAATGAGTTGAGTTTACTAAATAAATAAAGTGATAAGAAGAGTTTTTTCTCACTTCAAAGTCTTTAGTTGTCTTTCTTATGCATATTTTTCACAAGAACATGAAGAAACTGGATTCAGAAGAGTCAAATGTACATCTTCATCAATTATAGTGAAGAAACCAAGACATGAAGATTGTTGGTGTTTTTTTCAGTACACCTCAAGAAATCTCTAGAAGGTAGCCAACCTTCATAACCAAGAGTCCTAGAGATGAATGGCCAACTCAATGGGTAAAATTTTTCAAGCCTTTCACCCCTACAACATTAGGCTCTGTGGAACCAAGGAGGGTATTTCCCAATCGTGTTCATACTAATCATATTAAAATGAAGAACACATCATCACAGTTAAGATCTTGTTGAATGCAAACAAACATTACTCATCAAAGGTTTGGTTGACCTTTACACAAACAACCATTTATTTGCTAGGAACAAGGTTGTATTTCAAAATTATATCTCAGAATTGATAGATTTGAATAAGTATTGTTCTTATTTTGAATCTATGGCTAGGTATTTTTCTAATTCATCAAATTACAAGAATTCACGACAAATAGGCCAGTGTCTCATCAATTGGGTAAATGGAGTCATATATGAAATACTCGGTAATACATGAATTTTTTGACCATGAAATAGATGGACCATTTTCATAATGCCTTGCATTACAAAAACTCACAGTATCTAAAGCATTACTTCTTACCAAAATCCCATGCAAGTTCTTACAGACCTACAACTCTCTTCGCGTATTTAATTAGCTCCTTGAGTTAAAGCAAGAATGGAGTCATACATGCAATTATACCACTGAAGATAAATGAAAAGATACTTGATATTTTCATTTATAATATGCAACAACTATACACAGGAGAGTACATACTTTAATTTTGTAGATTTGTTTCAATATCAGTCATTCGTGTAAGACTATTTAAGATTATCACATACAAAACCCATGCCCAAAACAATTAACTGGCATATTTATTAGACATTTTATATTATATTCATTCATTGCATTCTACCTATACCACCTTGGACTCAAAATTATGACCTTTGTAATGAGCCTTGAAATCTCTTTTATAACACAAGAGAGCAACAAGCATTGAGCTCATTATAGTTACATTTCATGATAATTTCATTTCATTTAGGTCCCTTCTGAAGCTATTACATTTAATCATTCATATACCACGACAAAACAAAAAGGCAAAAAGAGTGCCAAGCCATCAATCAAAGATGCCATGCAAGCCTTCCAAAAGACGTTGTCACCAAAATTAGCATGTTATCCAATACCGGGAAAAATCGTCATCATTATCAACAACAAAGGCCAACGAACTAGCCACATAGAAATTAATTCACCACAACACCCAAAAGGGTATGTGCAGGATCATGATGGGCCAAAAAGTGGCAATGTGAAAAAAGTTGCGTTTTGCATCAACCCAAAAACATGAAAATCCCGAGTCATCTTTTTTTTGGCTTGGGTGTCAGTACATTCCTCCAAAGCAATTCCCAAGGCAAGAAGTACATATCGGATATCCGATCCAAATTAGATATCTGATTTGAATCAGCTATAAATACATAACAATGACATTTTAAAATCATTTTAGTCATTTTAAACAGCTGAGAGAGCATAGTGAGAGTGACTTTTGGATATCAGATATCCGATTTCGAAGGTAAGTTTTGGTTTTTTTTTTTTGAATCTATTTTTCTATTAGATTTGTATAATTTTAAGTAGTTTTTTATGGATTTTTATTAAAAAGTAGTGTTTTTCATTGATTTTTATTAAAAAGTAGGATTTTTTATTGATTTTTTTTAAAAACTACAGTTTACAATGGATTTTTATTAAAAATTAATATTTTTTATGGATTTTGATTAAAAACTAGTGTTGTTTATGTATTTTTATTAAAAACTAGAGTTTTTTATGGCTTTTTCTTAAAAAGTAGGATTTTTTTGGGATTTTTATTAAAAACTAGGGGTTTTTAACAATAATTTCATTTATATTGTGTAATTTCAATTAGATTAATTAGTTTTTAACTTTAATCAAGTATTATGGTTGAGAATGAAAATGCACAAATGCCAAATGCTCCACCACCTCCACAGCCATCAATTGAAGACTTAATTAGTGAAAAATTGGAGCAATTGAGGGGCATTTGTGATGTTTATAAGACAATCCCTCGATTATCCGAGATTACAAACACATTGAAGGAAATAATTAAAAATATAGAAACCCTCTCCACCCAACATAATGCCTTTCATTTGTGGCGAGAAGACATGAGGGAATATTACTCATGTGGATTGTCTTACGATGATGTGAAAGATCTCTAAATAACAAAAGCCCAAATAGCCGCTTTATTCGTTAAGCCCAAAACTTTCTATAAAATGGTGCATGAATAGGGACATTGTAGATAACTTTTGGGATCGTTGGTGTATGGTTTTTGATAAACCACCAAACAACAATTGTGATATACCATTTTACTTTATTAAAAAATTATACGTTGAGTTTGTGTTATGGCATCATGTCAATTACTTTGACAATAAACCCTTCCACGGTGTTGGTGGAGGTATGCCCCAGGATATACCAAGGGCAGTTAGAGTAGTCTCACACCAATATATTCCCCCTCCTCCCCTTCCTCCACCACCTCCAGTATATCATCCAGGATGCAGCTACACAAACTATTCAGGCTATTCACTCTTTGAGTGGTCTTTTGGTTTCACATGCTTCTATAGTAGCTCATTTACATTCTGGTGATGTTGGTGATGGATCGAGCGTTGTTGCATCCTCCTCCTTAGGTCCACATATTTATGTGCCACATACTTGCACTATGTGCCACCAGATATGCTTGGGTCCTCTTGTACAGCCCGTTGAGCATCCCTCAGACACTTCTGATTATGACCTCCATGATGTGGATATTATAGATCAGACGTAGGGGAGTGGAGCACAC
The DNA here is from genome assembly GCA_007115665.2 of Sequoiadendron giganteum. Lineage (NCBI taxonomy): Eukaryota > Viridiplantae > Streptophyta > Pinopsida > Cupressales > Cupressaceae > Sequoiadendron > Sequoiadendron giganteum. Next base: position 174,691,431 of record CM021107.1, on the reverse strand, counting down.
CCTATAGAGTCCTCTCCTACTAGATAGGGGGACTTTGGAATAGTGACACAGGTAAGATTTAAGTTATAAATACATAACTTGCATTTGTTTTAAATGAATATTAATAAGAGATAGTATCAAGTACTAATATTTATTTACATGGTCTATTTAACAGTTGATGTCTACGGAGGAGCTCACGTAGGTGACTAATAGCACCCTTAGGGCCATTTCATTTGGCCTCGACATGCACACAATATATATTTTTGCACTCACTCATTTATATTTTTTAATTATATACTTGCTTGTCATTTGAATTATTATTAATGAAATTATATAATAACTTATGCGTTTATCTTGTTTTCCTCTTGTAGGAAATACCTAGTGCGAGTGAGGTGTAGCCTTGTCCAGACTATGGAGGCACAAAGTTAGATAAGGGGAATATAATTGAATTCAAATTGGATTGAATTAAGATTTTTAAGATCTTATATTGATTATACATGCATCGACATAAATTGGTAGTTTCATATGTACTTGCCATTTTTATCTACAGGTGGTTATGAGCTATACATCATTGTTGACAAGTGTCACAATGCCTGAAGGAGTAGGTATTATAACACCTCAAGGAGTAGGTGCTGAAACACCTCAAGGAGGAGGTGTCGAAACACTTGAAGGAGATAAAGAAAAAGATCAACCTAAAGAGGTATGTGTTTATTTTATTTTGTGTTTGGTAAATATATTCCTATTATCAACAATCGTATGCTAACTTGGATCAATTCTATGTTTTTGTTCACATATATATAGATTGAAATTTCAAAAGTTGGTTTGGCTGGTTCTTTGAGAGGAGCATATTCTAGGACTCCTAACCCTTTGACGAGACGTATATTTCAGGTAATCAAGATTTCAATTTTAGAGTTCAATTAAAATTCAATGTATATTGATTTTGATGTTAATTATTCAATTTTGAATTATATAGTATAACTAATCTCAATTGTGGTTTGAATTTTTCTTGTGCAACTACCTTCAGAGCCAAAGAGTGCTTCAAAGAGGCTCCATTTTGATGATCCACCAGTAGTTTAGGATGAGATAGACATTTTGGCAGGCAAATTTTGAATAGATATTGAGATGGCATATGCCACATTTTGTAAAACTTTGTTTGAGTTGGCATTGATGCCATTTTTGTATATGTGCATACACTTGATTATTGGATAATTTGATATATAGAAGTTGACAATCGAAATTTAATTTGTTCCTCATGTGCATGATTAAATTATTTGAAAATTTAATCTTGAGCAATGGTAATAGAATGGCTATATTATGTATTTTATATTCATATCGTCGATTACATTGCATTGCACATCCTTCAAACTCAAAAGCATTACTTCACATTCCATAACTAACAACTAGATGTTGATAGATGAAAAAAATTCAATTACAATATAGTTTTTACAAAGTCAACCTAAGCAATTATGCAATTACTTCACATCGCATAACTAATAACTAGGAGCAGCTATCAATTGCATTTTATTGTCATGGAATTCTATGAGACCACATTTCTTTGAGGTTTTTTTTCAAATAGTCCACTACCTTGTCTATGCTACCATATTTTCCATACATGTCTACCAAAGCTTTTTATCAAATAGTTCACTGGCTTGTTGCTATGGCTAAAAGCCTAAAACAAGTGCTTTCAAACAAGCTATGGATTCTTGGAAAAATTCTATCAAAGAATAATAGTAAGTAATAGCATAGACAAGGTAATGAGTTGTTTGAAAAAATGCCTCAAAGAAATGAGGTCTCATGGTGATGGAATGCCATGACAATCAAAATCAATTTTGATTCTCATGGCATTGCATCACCATGAGACCTCATTTGTTTGAGGTATTTTTTCAAATAGTTGACTACCTTGTTGATTGTCATGGCATTCCATCACCATGAGACCTCATTTCATTGGGGCATTTTTTCAAACAGTTCACTGCCTTGTCTATGCTACCACATTTTTCATACATGTCTATCAAAGAATTCTATCAAACATTTAATTGCCTTGTTTTTACGGCTAAAAGCCTACAACAAGTGATTTAGAACAAGATATGGATGCTTGGAAAGAATCTAACAAAGTATAATAGTAAGCAATAATATAGAAAAGGCAATGAACTATTTAAAGAATATGCCTCAAAGAAATGTGGTCTCGTGGTGATGGAATGCCATGACAAGAAAATTGCTATAGATTGTCATGGAATTCCATCACCATGAGACCACCTTTTTTTGAGGACTATTTAATGGTTAGTTGATGCAACCAAGGATGGAAAACCACTCACTTTCATAATATAAGGGATTCCTAAACACCTTTCTCAACTTAACTCTCACATCTCTTTAACAACTCCTGCAACTAATCATAATTCTAGACACCCATTGTAGTTCCCTTCAACATACTTCCAACTCACATAGGACTCCTTTGGAACAAATTTCACAAATCATGCAAACTACGCTGCTCAACCTAGCCAAATAGGCCAAATTTCCAAAGCAACTACCCTTGGAACACTTCACAGACCCTAAAAATTGTTGGGGCAACACTCAAAAACTGATAAAATGTCAAATTTTCCCATTTATCCTCTAGAAATTTCCATCTAAGACCCTATTCCACAAAACCCTCAAATTGCTCAAATTTGGCAAGGGTTTATTGAAAATCCTACTTGTAGACTTCCCCAGAATTTACCAAAAACTTCAAAACCCTTGAATAACCCTACACAAGCTTAAAATAACAAGAAAAGTGACTTCCCTCAAACAATTCCCACTTTTACCCTCTCTAACCTCACTTTTTCATGCAAAAACGTCCCAAATGCCATCTCTAGGGTATCACCAAAAATCATAATGTTGACCTCACCTACACAAGAAACAATGCAAACATGTTTATCTATCCTAAATAATCATATCCACCAATTTATAGCATCATGCAGTGGGTGGAAGGCTTAAAAGTCCATTTTAAATGCACTCAAACCCTCAAAACAAGGCTCACAGACTAACCTCTAGTAAAATGCCTCTTAAATGCACAAAAATGAGTGAAATTACTTGAAAATAAGTTTTTGAAGAAGTTAACTCTATTTCCCACCAGTTTCCATTAAAAATAAAGCAACAAGCTATGGTCTCATGGCTTTTTTTCGCACGAAAATCAGCGTTGGAGTTCGGTTGGAGGCTGAAAACTAATTGTAAGGGCATAAATAAATCTTATTCTACAACTCGTATGACCAAACCGATGGTTCCATAATGTACAGATGGGTACGTTTAGGTTAGGTATGGTCCCCTTTTGTACCCAAACAGGTCAAAACAGTCTGAGCTACGTTCAATTGGTGAAATCCCTTAAGAGTCCAAAGTGCTAAAAGGTAGCAATCTTTGAAGGCCTATTTCTCGAAAACCATGATGATTATAGACTCTTTGTCTAAGGCTATGGGATCATTTTAGAACTATCTATAATAACCTCTCTTTATTTTTTCTATCTTGGAGGTGTTTTCTCGTGGTGATGAGTTTTCAGTCGAGGAAAAAGTTGTCAAATGCAAGTAGTGTAAAGTTGCAAAGTGGTGCAACTTTCATTCTGCAACTCATACGACCAAACAGACTGTTTCAACATGTCTGTATGGGTAAATTTATGCTAGGGATGGTCCTCTTTTGCATCGAAATATGTTGAATCACTCTGAGCTACATTGGACTGGTGATTTCCCTTAAGAGTTCAAAGTGCTAAAAGGCCATACCATCTATTTTATGGTATGTAGCTCAATGGTATGGCCATGGTAGATGTTATTAGGACTGTATAAGGTGAATATGTGGGTCTAAAGATTTGGAAAGGTCTGTAGTTGAGTTGGTGAGTTACCATGCATGGCAAAAATGAGTGAAATTAGGTGAAAAATGGTGGTTACAACATGCTAATGTCAATGAAACATGAGGGAAACAAGATTTAAGGTTGGATCAAGCTTTTGCAGGTCCTAATAGACATGTTTGATGAGTTTATAGGGTTTGGCAAGGTTGGAAACATTGATTTCCTTAAAAACCTCATGAAAGTTGCTAAAAATGAGGGTTTGTTGAAATAGAGCTTTAGAAAGCGTATCTCAACAAAACAAATTGTGGTTTTGGTAGTTTGGTAGTATTTTTAATGCTGCTCCATTGAAATTTCAGGTTTGGGAAGTGTTTAAATATGAGTCTCTTTGTAAAATGGGCCTATTTTAGTGAAGTTACACCCAAGTTTAGGTTTGAGGATCAAATTGGAGTTTGAATTATCTTTAATTGTAATTGTGTTGTTTAAAGCCTCCTAACTCTTGCATCAGAAAACTCTTACCCAATCAACTTGAACGCCATGCACACCCAAATACCTTGTTTCCACTTTGCTAGATGAAAGACTCAATTACATTGGAAATGACCTTCACATGACCTTTTTACATATTTTTTTTGGCAAAAGTGGCAAGTCACTGTAATTTATTATATATAAATAGGAGATATTACAAAACCTGGTTCAAATGAGCATACTGACAGGAAAGAACCAGGAAGAAAACCTCTGGTTGTAGCTCGATTAAGTACAAAAATCTCTTACAAAATTGTCCCAATAACAGTAACAAAGGATACACTTGTATGATTATTTCAACCTATGAGTTTCCAATATACATACCCCTTTACATTTTAAACATACCCTTTATACAATTCCAGACATTTGACCCATATTTCAAAAAAAACACTGGATATAGATTATGCCCATACATAGTTATGACCTTTTTACATTGTTTCACATTTGAAAATTCAAATTTTACAAAATTTTCCTATTGGAGGAATTTAGGGCACAATATTCCAAAAGAGTAGTATGTTGATGTTCTGGAGTGACAATCACCTGTACAAACCATCAAGGTAGCAGTTAAACTACATACAATAGAAAATATGCTTAGAATAAAAGACGCTTAGAATAACCAATCTATATTATTGTAATTTGTCGCATACCTCTCTGAAAGGATCGAAGTTGCCTATTGTTGCAATAGGTCCATGATCAATCATGCCAGGAATATCGTAAAATTTTTCAAATGAGAAATCTATATTGTCACAGTAGAAAAGATGTTTAGACTAACAAATCTATATTAATCTAAACAACCTAAATGATGATGAATTGGTAATGCAAACTATAAAATATGCTTAGAATAACCAATCTATATTATTCTAAATGACCTAATTGATGATGAGATGGTAATGCAAACTATAAAAGACACTTTGAATAACCAATCTATATTATTGTAATATGTCGCATACCTCTCCGAAAGGATCAGAGCTGGCTATTGTTGCAATAGGTCCATGATCAATCATGCGTAATATATCACAAAATTTGTCAAATGATAAATCTATATTGTCACAATAAAAAAGATGCTTAGACTAATAAATCTATATTAATCTAAACAACTAAAATGATGATGAGTTGGTAATGCAAACTATAAAAGATGCTTAGAATAACCAATCTATATTATTCTAAATGACCTAATTAATGATGAGATGGTAATATAAACTATAAAAGATGCTTAGAATAACCAATCTATATTATTGTAATCTGTGGTATGCCTCTCTAAAAGGATCAGAGATGGCTATTGTTGTAATAGGTCCATGATCAATTGTGCCAAAAATATCGCAAAAGTTTTCAAATGATAAATCTATATTATCACAATAGAAAAGATGTTTAGATTAACAAATCTATATTAATCTAAACAACCTGAATGATGATGAATTGGTAATGCAAACTATAAAAGATGCTTAGAATAACCAATCTATATTATTCTAAATAACCTAATTGATGATGAGATGGTAATGAAAACTATAAAAGATGCTTTGATAAACCAATCTATATTACTGTAATCTATCACATACCTCTCTGAAAGGATCAAAGTTAGCTATTGTTGCAATAGTTCCATGATCAATCGTGCCAAAATATCACAAAATTTATAAAATGATAAATCTATATTGTCACAATAGAAAAGATTCTTAGACTACAAATCTATATTAATCTAAATAACCTGAATGATGATGAATTGGTAATGCAAACTATAAAAGATGCTAAGAATAACCAATCTATATTATTCTAAATGACCTAATAGATGATGAGATGGTAATGTAAACTATAAAAGACACTTTGAATAACCAATCTATATTATTGTAATATATCACATACCTCTCTGAAAGGATCAGAGCTAGCTATTATTGCAGTAGGTCCATGATCAATCGTGCCAAAAATATTACAAAAGTACATACAAAATATCACTATTAAAGACACTTGCATTGCAATAATATACAAGATATCAGTATTAAATAAAGAACACTAATGAACTTAAGCATAATGAACCTAAGCATTGTACCTTCCATTCTTGAATATGCTATTCAAGTATGCTTGAAGGGTCATCTGTTTTCTTAAGAGTATCCAATATTGTTTCATGATCAGTATTGCTAAGTTTTCATAGTTGTTTTGTCTTTGGTTTGGCAGGATGCTTCAACAACTTAACATTTGTTGCTATAACAAGGGGTGAATACATGAGAATGGTTTTTTGTTTCTCGTAGTCTTCAAATGCAGGTATGCCATTCTTTCTAATCATGTATGTTCGCAACCAGGTTCTTGTAACCACAACTAAACTTGTAGGATACACAAACCCATCATCATCTTCCATCAGTTGTTTTAGCTTGTGCTTTACCCACACACATCGAGCCAACCAATAGTCTGATCTCTCTTCATTCCTCTACGGTGCAACAACTGCAAAAACATGTCCTAGTTGTAGTAGATCTGAAATTCGGTCATAATAAACTTAAATTTCCATTGTGTCATTTTTCATGGATATAGTTTGAGATAAAGGAGTTAGATACTATGGAACCCATGTATCCACCCACTCACTTGACTCACATTGATCCCACTCACACAAAATACAACTCTGATAAAAACAATCCAACTGTTGTGTCCAAATGGTCCATGTGCTTGCATCTGAGCTTTAAAATGAATGCATCTTTGAAGAATCTTTAATTGTATGGCAATCCAATCTGCCTCCCATTGTACCCTCCTCAACCAACCAAAATAATCTATGCACTATTGAATCAAGTGTCCCTCCCTGTGACAATGTTGAACTACACCAATCAATAATAGAATGTGCATCACTAATTTTTTCTCCTGAAATCTTCAATTGCTCCTTAACTAGAGCTCTCTTTACACATGCACTTGCTCCATCATGCTCCCCTTTCCCATGCCCAACTTCAAAAAACCTCCAAATATGAGGTACACCCCTCTCTACATGCATTCTACTCAACCAATTAAACAAACGAGCATTCTTGAATTGACCTGTGTAGTTATCTGACCAAATGAGATGTCAACCCAGTGTTATATCATGCTCTTGCAAGAACTCAAAAAAATTCTTGAAACAATGTTGGACATACTCAGACGAGTGAGATCTATCATCACTCATATAAAAATGATACTCTTTGATTATCTTTCGATCCTCCTCTGTACTGTCAGGTGCATGTCTAAACATTATGTGGACAAAATAGCAATTTGAATGGAATTGTAATACTGAGATTGTACCTCGTTTTGTGGTTGCAATGTGTAGTTTTCTATAAAATCAACCACTGATATAATAGTGCCAATTGGAAAAGATTCCTTACACATCCTAAATTTTTTGATCCAACCACTGAAACCTATGACTATGCCTTGCATACTTGTAGAAAAGATTGTCCTTAAAATCTGAAATAAAATCAGCAACACTGCATTATTTTGTAACCAACTCGCATCTAGAACCTTCACCTCCACTCTACAAAGTATATTTGACTATCTCATATCTCTTTTTCTCAACAAGCTTCTTTCCAAATTCATGTTCGGAACCCTCATGAAAAAATTGAACAAACTTTGACAAGCCACCACATTGTGAGAACTTTGCATTTAAACAATCATTTCTATAGAAAAAGCAACCATCATCTCTAGAACATAAAAATAGATCTAGCAAGTCCCTTGATGATTTCAGAAGATGCATTGCACCACACTCCTACAACATTTCATTAGTATGCAAAGTAAAATGGATATAGCATAATAGTTCATGGTACATTGAGAACTCCACATGGTATTTGCAACAACAAGTATTACAAATCTCAAGAGGCACACAATAAAATGGCTTCAAACCTTCAAAGCTCCTTTGCGAGATTTCCATATTTGGATGTGTTTCAATAATTTTTTTGAACAACATTGTTTGGATTGATTCCAAGAAATGTTTAGGATGTGGTGTATGATCTCAGTTACGAATTCTTAACTTTAAAACATCCTTTGCATTGGGTGATACTCTAGAGTTATCATGCCAAAATTGTTGAATTACCTGCTTTACATTATTGGTTAGCTTTTTTTCAACATGTGGAAGCCTCTCAGAAAAATCCTATGTATCATTTTGAAGAGGATCATCTATTCTTTGTCTTCTTGCAAGTGCTTTATCCAAAGTTTTACGATTTAAGCTTGTATCATAAAGAGACCCTTTTTTAATTGATGGATTACTAAGGCGCTTTTAATCACTCTCCGAGTAGCTCTCTTATCTTTTTCCTTGTTATTTTTTCCAATAGACTTGAGAGCATTAAAAATATTTTTGACAATAATAGAATTTTTTTTAGTCTTCTTGTTCACACAAATCTTCAATTTGGCTAGCAAAGGTCTCATCTTTTGCATCTTTAGCAATTGTACAAAAATTTGGCATTGCTCAGTCAATGTCTTTTCGCTAAAATATTGGTTGAAAAGTCTTGTAGCCCACAACCGAACAGTTCGTGTTGACCTCTTGCCTTCAAAATTGTTTATAATGTTCTCATCAATTTCAAGTAACCATTTAGGGGTTCTTGAAGGTCTTGAATTTGGAATATGTCTTTCTTCCACACATGGTTATTCATTTCTCATGTAATTTGGTGAAACATAATTTACACTTGGTTCAATATTATGTTCAACATCTTCAATTCCAACATTTTCACCTTGAACATTTTCAATATCAATTTGAATAATTTTATTCCCAATTTCAATATCATGTTCAACATCTCCAATTCCAACATTTTCACCTTGAACATTTTCATTATCAATTTAAATATTTTCATTCTCAATTTGAATATCATGTTCAACATCTTCAATTCCAACATTTTCACCTTGAACATTTTCAATATCAATTTGAACATTTTCATTCCCAATTTCAATATCATGTTCAACATTTTCACCTTAAACATATTCAATTTCCTCTTCACTTCAAAGACCATAGGCCTTAGGTTCATAAATATTTAGCATACCTTGTCTTCTCTTCCTATGACCTTCTCTATTTCTTTGTCTATATATGCTTCAATTTGTTCTTTTGTAAGCTTTCTCTTACATTTTTTCTTCCGACGACTGCAGCTCCCCATTATACCTCATAAAAGATGCTAAAAAAATATTGCTTATGATAAATTTGAGTAGAAGATGCTCCAAAAAGTTGATCTTTGTCTCTTCCTATCTGAAATTGCATGTTTGTCACCTACAAATCCTACAAACAGAATGTAGGGTCTGTTGGAATGCACAAAATTACCCACATGGGGTTTTTCTATGGCCCACAAATCCAATATCCGATAAAATCTGCTATCTGATTTGAAAAATATTTTAAAATGTTCTATAATGGTATGATTTTAGTGCTACAAATCGGATATCCAATTTGTGCACACATAAACCTAAGGGTTAATGGTAGAGGGTAGAGGGTTTAAGGGTTAAGGGTTTAGGGTTAAGGGTTAAGGGTTTAGGGTATGGGTAGAGGGTTTAAGGGTTAAGGGTTTAGGGTTTAGGGTTAAGCGTTTAGGATATAGGGTATAGGGTTTAAGGTAGAGGGTTATAAGGGTTAAGGGTTAAGGGTATAGGGGAGAGAGATAGATGGATTGAGTGAGTGAGAAAGATACCTGAGAGAGGGAGAGGGGGTATGAGGGAGAGACTTGAGAGAGAGAGAGAGAGAGAGTAGAGGGTAGAGGGTTTAGGGTTAAGGGTAGAGGGAGAGGGAGAGAGAGAGGGTAGAGGTTTTAAGGGTTAGAAGTTAGAGTTTAACTTAGAGGGTTATAAGGGTTTAGGGTTTAAGGGTTAAGGGTTTAGGGTTTAGGGTTAAGGGTTTAGGGTTTAGGGTTTAGGGTTTAGGATAGAGGGTTATAAGGATTTAGGGTTTAAGGGTTAAGGGTATAGGGGAGATAGATAGATGGAGTGAGTGATTGAGAGAGAGACCTGAGAGAGGGAGAGGGGGTACAAGGGAGAGACTTGAGAGAGAGAGAGGGTAGAGGGTTAAGGGTAGAGGGTTTAAGGGTTAAGGGTAGAGGGGATAGAGAGAGACCTAAGAGAGGGAGAGGGGGTATGAGGTAGAAACTTGAGAGAGAGAGAGAGTAGAGGGTAAAGGGTTTAAGGGTTTAGGGTTTAGGGTTAAGGGTAGAGGGGAGAGAGATAGAGGGAGTTAGTGAAAGAGAGGAAGGGAGATAAGGAAGGGATGGTTAATGGTAGAGGGTAGATGGTTTAAGGGTTAAGGGTTTAGGGTAGAGGGTTATAAGGGTTTAAGGTTTAGGGTTTAAGGGTTAAGGGTTAATGGTATAGGGGAGAGAGATAGATGGAGTGAGAGAGAGAGACAGAGAGACAGACCTGAGAGAGGGAGAGGGGTTACGAGGGAGAGACTTGAGAGAGAGAGAGAGAGAGTAGAGGGTAGAGGGTTTAAGGGTTAAGGGTTTAGGGTTTAGGGTAGAGGGGAGAGAGATTGAGGGAGTGAGTGAGAGAGAGAGAGAGAGAGACTTGAGAGAGATTTGAGAGACAGAGGAAGTTAGTGAAGGAGAGGGATACATGGAGTGGGAGAGAAATAAGGAAGGGAGGGTTAGTGGTAGAGGGTATAGGGTTTAAGGGTTAAGGGTTTAGGCTATAGGGTTTAGGGTGGAAGGTTATAAGGGTTTAAGGTTTAAGGGTTAAGGGTATAGGGGAGAGAGATAGGTGGAGTGAGTGAGTGAGTGAGAGAGAAATGTGATAGGGAGAGGGGCACGAGGGAGAGACTTGAGAGAGAGAGAGAGATAAAGAGTGGGAGAGAGATAGAGGGTACAAGGTTTAAGGGTTAAGAGTAGAGGGAGAGATATAGAGGGAGTGAGAGAGAGAGAGAGGGACTTGAGAGAGGGAGAGGGGATAGGAGGGAGAGACTAAAGAGAGAGAGAGTAGAGGGTAGAGGGTTTAAGGGTTAAGATTTAAGGGTTAAGGGTTAATGGTTTAGGGTTTAGGGTTAAGGGTTACAGAGGGGAGAGAAATAGAGGGAGTCAATGAAAGAGAGGGAGGGATGGAGTGGGAGAGAGATAGACAGAGTGAATGAGAGAGAGAGAAACCTAAGAGAAGGAGAGGGGGTACAAGGTAGAGACTCGAGAGAGAGAGAGAGATAAAGAATGGGAGAGAGATAGAGGGTACATGATTTAAGGGTTAAGGGTGGAGGGAGAGATATAGAGGGAGTGAGTGAGAGAGAGAGAGAGTAGAGGGTAGAGAATTTAAGGACCTTGATGGTTTAGGGTTTAGGGTTAAGGGTAGAGGGGAGAGAGATAGAAGGATTTAGTGAAAGAGGGGGGAGAGATAGGAGTGATTGAGTGAGAGACTTGAGAGAGAGAGAGAGAGTAGAGGGTAGAGGGTTTAAAGACCTTGAGGGTTTAGATTTTAGGGTTAAGGGTAGAGGGGAGAGAGATAAACAGAGTGAATGAGAGAGAGAGACATGAGAGAAGGAGAGGGGGTATGAGGGAGAGACTTGAGAGACAAAGAGATAGAGAGTGGGAGAGAGATAGAGGGTATAGGGTTTAAGGGTAGAGGGTAGAGGGAGATATATAGAGGGAGTGAGTGAGAGAGAGAGACTTGAGAGAGGGAGAGGGACTAAGAGGGAGAGACTTGAGAGAGAGAGAGAGAGGGTAGAGGATAGAGGGTTTAAGGATTAATGGTAGAGGGTAGAGGGGAGAGAGATAGAGGGAGTTAGTGAAAGAGGGGGAGGGAGGGAGTGGGAGAGAGATAGAGGGTAGAGGGGGGAGATATATGATTGATTGAGTGATATACTTGAGAGAGAGATAGTAGAGGGTATAGAGTTTAAGGGTTTAGGGTTAAGGGTTATAGAGGGGAGAGAGATAGAGGGTAGAGGGGGGAGATATATGATTGATTGAGTGATATACTTGAGAGAGAGAGATAGTAGAGGGTATAGAGTTTAAGGGTTTAGGGTTAAGGGTTACAGAGGGGAGAGAGATAGAGGGAGTGACTCTGAGAGAGAGATAGAGGGAGTGACTCTGAGAGGGTAGAGGGTAGAGGGGGGAGAGATATGAGTGATTGAGTGATATACTTGAGAGAGAGAGATAGTAGAGGGTAGAGATTTTAAGGGTTTAGGGTTAAGGGTTATAGAGGGGAGAGAGATAGAGGGAGTGACTCTGAGAGGGTAGAGGGTAGAGGGTAGAGGGTTTAATGGTTTAGGGTAGAGGGGAAAGAGATAGAAGGAGTGACTCTAAGAGAGACCTAAGAGACGAAGAAGGGGTAGAATGGAGAAACTTGAGAGAGAGAGGGAATGGGATAGTGATAGAGGGTATATATATCTAGGGTATATAGGGTTAATGGTAGAGGGTAGAAGGTTTAAGGGTTAATGGTTAAGTCTAGAGGGAGAGATATAGAGGGATTGAGTGAGAGAGAGACCTGAGAGAGGGATAGAAGGTAGAGGGTAGAGGGGGAGAGAGAGAGAGAGAGAGAGGGTTAAGGGTAGAGGGTAGGGGATTTAAGAGTTAAGGGTAGAGGAGAAAGAGATAGAGGGAGTGACTCTAAGAGAGAGACATGAGAGAGGGAGAGGGGGTAGGAGTGAGACTTGAGAGAGAGAGGGGGTGGGAGAGAGATAGAGGGTATATATGGTTAATGGTAGAGGGTATAGGGTTTAGGGTTTATGATTAAGGGTATAGGGAGAGATATAGAGGGAGTGAGCGAGAGAGAGAGACCTAAGAGAGGGAGAGGGGGTTAGGAGAGAGAGACTTGAGAGAGAGAGAGTAGAGGGTAGAGGGTTTAAGGGTTAAGGGGAGAGGGGAGAGAGATAGAGGGAGTCAGTGAGAGAGAGGGAGGGAGTGGGAGAGAGACAGAGGGGAGAGAGATAGGAGTGATTGAGTGAGAGACATGGGAGAGAGAGAGATGGAGAGAGAGAGAGAGAGAGAGAGAGAGAGAGAGGGAAAGAGATAATATTTAAATATTTTATATATTAGTAATATATATATATATATTTAAATATTTATACATTAACTAAAATATTGAAATAATATTTAAATATTATACATAATAATATAATATATTATATATTAAATACATAATTCGATAAGAGATTATCATAAATTGTATATTATATATTACATTATAAACTATATTGTATATTATATATTAAATTATAAACTTTATTGCATTTTTTAAGTCATATATTATAAATTGTATAATATTTTTTAAACTCATATCTAAAACATATTGAATATCGGATTTATTCGATTTGAATCGGATATCCGACATGTCTAACACAAAATTTTAATGCCTAGGGATTAGCCTCGGGCTTGCTTTGGAATTTGGTTCAGACCTGCCAATCCTAAGAAGTCAACACAAAAAATGTGTTTAACAACTTACCTTGCTTTTCCAGATTTTGCCCATGTGGCTGACGACTTTTTTTTTACCCAAAATTGATGAAACAAAAAGGGTTTTTAAAGGAGCTTCTCAGCTTTCCACCAATATAAATTATACTTTACTTTGAATCTAATAAATTATTATTATTCATTTTCTATTAGAATTACGACTAAAGTCCTAATTGATAGACTGGTTGAGAATCATCTTTAGCTTTCAAATGGTATCACATTTTTTGAATCCAAAACATGCATCACATTCTATGCTTTGCATACTATAGGATTAAAAAAATGAATTTCATGAAGTTTTGACCAAGTTAAGGTGGTCAGACATACAAGTTTTTAATATTTTTTAAAAGTTGTAATAAAAAATTCATAATTAATTATTTACTTGGAAAAAAATTACAAAAAAATATATATCACATCTGGACATGAGTCCTCTACTTATATCTAAAATCTTATAAAAAATATTATCATTTTATTATGGTTAGGGTGGTCACACAGACGGGGTTGGGGCCCTAGCTCGGTTGGCTAAATCTTTCCTATTGTAGGAGGTTGGTCATGAGGTCTAGTCTCCCCCACCCCGGTGGTATCGGAGGGAGTGTCGCGCCAACGCCACCGGTCACGTTAAAAATTTTACCAGGCGCACTGCAATTTATAGGGGGTCATGTTATCCGATTCCTACAATCTAATTTTTTTTTTAAAAAAAGGGTGGTCAGACAGACACCTACTTTTTATTTTTTCCCTGAAATTTAAGTACAAAAATTTCAATTTTTCACCAAATAGATTTTTTTAAAAATAAACCTAGTAGTTTAGAAACTACATTCAATTTTCCATAGATTCTATTCTTACATATTTTTGAAATAATATAAATAACTTATTCAAATTTTTACGTCAAGTTGCCTAACTTTGATTTTTTTGAATTTCATTACCACTTAAGGGCCTATTTTTCCATGATGATCCTGCACATACCCAAATACTAAACACCAATAAAATATAACACGGGTATTACTTGGCCTTGTTAGCCGCTGAGTGAACACCCTCACCAGGCCCCTTGACTAAGAGTGGAGTTGCAACTATTACATCATTGTCTAAGTCACTATATGGCACAAGAGAAACAGGGCAATCACCAACATCAGAGTTGGCTCCTCCTTCCTCACTTGAAGAACTATCAAAAATTATAACAAGAGCACTAGGCTTCCCTGAACAAACCCCCTAGGACCTGCACTCGACCTCGTCAATTCTTTCACAAACTCAATAGGCCCTTTTCCTTTAAACTTGATCAATTCTTCTGAGATGGTCCTAGTTCTAAGATTATAGGTGCTCTAGACAGTGATTCTCTCAACCTTACTTTGAGAACTCCTTTTTCCTTTTGGGACAATTGGAGTTTCCACCACAATAGGTTTTTCTTCATGCACATACACTAATGGTTCCTGCATACTTAGCCTCCTGGACCTACGGACCGGTGTACTGGGAGAACCTGGCTCACTCATTCCTACATCCAATACTAACCAAAGCTAATTGTATAGGGAAAAATACTAGCTATAAATTTTAGAAAACCCAGGAAAGCATACACAATGAAAATCCCACAAGTACAAGACACAAAAAACTACTAAACCACATCAATAATATTGTATGAATGCACACTTACATACCAAAAGATGTAAGACAACCACATTTGCATAAATTTGTTAAGCACTCACAATCACTTCCTCTAGCACCTGTGATGATTATTTTTGAGCCTTGATAAATGCAGATGATCAAACAAACTACAAAAAATCCTTAGTAAATAGAGTAATTGAAAGCATGTTGTAATTAATGGCCATCTTGGTTCGCTCACGTGAGCGAGAAATCAATTATTGCATGTTGAATCTCATCCATCGATTGCCCAAGATTTAAAACTTGATCAACAAGGCTCATTAAGGATCATCGCCTACTTTATTGATTGTACTTAGAAATAATGAGGAGGTGCTTTAAAGCTTCCATGTATCCGTCTGCATCCTTACTCTATCATCCTCAACTCATGCGCCATCGATCTTGAAAATTGCAAGAAAATCTTGGCCACAAACCAAATCATATCGCTCATCATGTCTTCTATTACTACTTTGGAACCTCATCAAGTGATGGCAATGAGTCCAACGATGAGATATCAATCATTGATTTCAATCACAAAAGGATCATGATCAAAACCCTTCATTCACATCGCTCATCACATCTTGACATGTGACCGAGCAACCTTAACCCATGACAGACTGTTCCTGCGCGATGGGGAAGAACTCCACCCATCGACGGTCATGGGTTCCCTTTTGGAGAGCAGAAGATAATCGGTGATAACACAAAGATGGGTGATAGGTCAAAAACTCAATTGTATTGCTCATTGAGGGTTACCCTCCGGTAGTAAGGCCACTTCACGTGACAGGCGAAGAACCAGCTGGCAGGAGAAACATTGCATCGCTCATCGTGTAATGTACAAGATCGATTTCCAAAGAACACACAATGGGCGATGAAGCCAAAAGTAGTGAAAGGGATGCAAGATTGCTCATCATGGGTTGCACACAAACCAACCAAAAGAAACTTGCAATGAGCAATAGACCACTCGAAGCCTGACTTAGGATGTTTTCGAAGCACGTGGGCTAAAAGTTGTTCTAAAAGGGGCCTCCTAGCTATGATGGGAAAGCTAATGTTGGGGTTGATAAAGTAATGAGGAAAAGGCCATAAAATGATTATGAGGTAACCAGTAACCAGACCCAACCAGTCAACACAAAATTAGAAGCTTAAGGAGTAAACAAGGTGTGTAGTGAAAATCCCCTAGTCTAGAATGCAAAATAAAATGAATGCAAGACAAAGAAAATACAACAACACATCAATAATTAGGCCTATTTGAAACTAAACAAAAAATAATAACTATTATACCTTTTTCTTGCTTAGCTTGTTGAAGTGGTTGGCCCTTGAAGATGCTTTCAATGTATGCTCCTTGATGACAATATGCTTGCAATAATGGAGGTGGTTGAATGATGGAAGATGGTAGGTGAGATACTAAATGGCTATATGGCTTGAATGCAAGAATTCAAAATGACTTGAGTGACTTGAATGCTACAATAATGGCTTGTATGCAATAATGGCTTCAAAATCCTTAACCTTTAACTTGAGGCCAAGGCTCTCCATTTAAAGAAAAATGGACGGTTGAGATTGAGCCACCATGGACAAGATGAAGGGTTGTGGTGAGTTGAGAACTCACAATCCTTCACATATTTCCATGTGGAGGGTGAAATGGAAAAGGATAAATGACATGGAAAAGGCCATGTAATCCCAAGGTACTTGCAAGTACCTTGGGATTGGAGAGGATTTCCTCGAAAAGGAATTCCTTGTCCCCACGTGGGGCTGAAAGTGACAAGTGAGGACTTTTAGAAATTCCACTCTTGTCACCATGGGGATTTGAGATGGTGTTGGAGAAATAAAAGTGAATTTTTAATTTACATGTTTGGAAGAACCCAATGGATAAGACAAGGTCCTCCTAAAGGAGGTCCTTATCTCATGTACCTGATGTGACCTATGAGAGATCGTGGGGAAGAGAAATGCATGGGAGGAATAAAATGGAATTAAAAATTCCATTAGGATGTGGGAAGAGTTGAATAAAGGACTGATTAGACTAATGATGAAGGATTATAAGAGGGTTAGGTGGCTAATGATGATTAGGAGCCAACTTGCAAAATTTGGAGGATGTGGCACCTCCTAATCATGGATTAGGAATGTGCACATCCCTAATGATGGGATTAGGAGATGAATTAGGATTAAGTGTGGATGGGACATAAAGGGAATTGAATAATTGGGTTATTTATTTAATTCCTTGGAAGAAAGGGATAAAGGGTAAGGTATTTAATCATTTAACTAAATACCTTAGGGATTTAGACAACTTTATGGGGATTAATTAAATAATAGTAACATTATTTAATTAATGTGGATAAAAGTTTATTTAGACGAAAAGGTTAAATTTGGCCAAATATAAGTGGTCAAATTTAGATGTCTACACAAGGGTATGAATGTAAATATGACCCTTAAAACCCCAACCCTAGTGACAACAAGATTATGGCTAACATAAGCTCGACAATGAAATTCAGTGGAACCATGAAAATTTTAGGGGTTCCACTAGTGGCTCCAACTGGGGATGTATGCCTCTTATAGGCATAGAAAGATCCCAGATCTCTGGTAGAAGCAGACTAGATTACTTATCCATTGGATACCCTCAAAATGCTCCCGTACATAGCCCCCCCCTCTCTCTCTCCTTATTTTCTCATCTGGTGGTCCCAGGCCACCAAATGAAAAAGGAGAATCAATTATTTCCTCTATCAAAAAACTTATCCTATTTTACTTGTAATGGGTAAACACATGTGTTGAGCACCTTTGAACAGTTAGCATTATTACAACTGGAATCCTCGATCCAATTTGGTATAATGTTGTCCCCTTCACCAACCTCCTACACCCTAAGCCCATCATATTCAACTGGAATAATAAAGCATTCATAGTCTACCTGACCACAAGTTTGGACATCACGTTCCACTTGTTTATCAAATTGGAATCCCTCTTACATACATTGTTGTAAACTGGACCCAACCTTTGAAGTGTCAAAGAGAAAATTTTTATATTCAACAACACCTTCATTGTACTTGATGTGAGTGTTATCCTCATTAGATGGGAGAAATTATGTGATAAGGTCCAAAAGATGAGGGGAATCTAAAAATAATTCAAGTGCATTTTCATACTGATTAACACCACACCTCATTTTGTTTGTACCTCTAAGTTGATCTTCACATAAGTCAAACAGCCCTACAATATCCACATAATCTAAGGGCTCATCAACATTCTTTCTTTCCTACACATAATAGGACCAGTTCAGGATCAATACATCGATCTTGGTCCATAGCCTGATCACCTCCAAGTGAACTTCTTTCTTTGCTAGGGTGTGTACCATTTTTCTTAGTGTGTATGGTTGACAATTCATTCATTGCTTCATAGCAATTATCTTGAACCACATGGGTGTGGGTATATTCATCAACTATTGCTTCCCCAGAGTATGCATTCACTGCCTTACTCTGGACATCTTCACCAATAGTGGCATTACATCCAATATCATCATCATGTGGGATGACATTCTCAAATTTAGTCCTTTCATCATATAAATCACTACCCTGGTCACTTGACAACATACTTGGATTACATTTTTGGCAATCATCAGGAACATCCTGCTTACCCACTTACGGGCAATGACAGTACCAACACTAGTATCACTGCATCCTTTGTGTGACTGGGAAGCTACTAAATGTAGGTCAATGTCTTTGAGGATGGAATCAAAAATATTGACAGCAATCTAACCTTCATTTCCTGCTGCCTCTTTTGCATTCTCTCCAATACTCTTACAAGAGGTATTTGTCAATAAATCATCAAAACTTGCAACAAATAATGGATTGCTCTTACACCAGTAATGATCACCACCTGTCATCTCACGTGCTGATGAAAGTTCATCATGTAGGGGATTCAACCATACCCTCATTGTTTCCACATTCACCCCTTCCTTTCTGGTATGTGGATCACAACCTTCAATGCATTGAAAATCATTGTAATCCCTTGAAGAGAAAAAGGAAACACTCTCAGAGTCATCTTCATCATTTATATTCAAAATTATGGATCCACACTCTGAGAACTCTTCAAATGAATAAAACTGTTAATCCCAATCAAATGTGCCCCTTCAAGGCTATCACCATATCCTCTACTTGAGGCCATAGATTCCATTGCCATTTCATAGGATGAGTTATAACTAATAGAGGACCAATCTAACTCGGTTTCATCACTAGGGCCACTATTTTTTGCATCATTGTCTCTAATCAAACCAAAGTGTGGTACTTCCATTTTCACCCCTTGTATTTGCTCATTATCTATGACAACCCAAGGACGAAGATCATGCACCACTTATTTTTCTTCATATTGTGTATCTTCATCTATGTTACTGGTGAAACAACAACAATCATCAACGAGTTGTTCATGTTTCAATACATCCTCTTGAACTAGTTGTACAAACTCTTGATCCTCCTCATAATGGGCACCATTGATAACATTTTGAGGTGATACTTATCTAGTTTATTCATTCTTATCTCCCTCAATAACCCTTATCCATTCAATCACTTGGCCCAAGTTGTGAGGCTTCAATTCCTTTAGTAAAGTACTTAATCTAGATTGATACACTTCACAAAACAAATCAATGCATACTAGACCATTAGGTCTAACATTTAGGTATTTTTAACAAGGCATCCATAAATCTATAAAATAGATGGTCAAGAGATTCCTCTTTGTGCCTTTGTATATCATATAATCTTTTGATTGCAATTACTTGATCATCTTTACTCTTCTCATGCACATATTTCCTTTCAGGCTCATTATGATCCTCATGTTGTGTTAATGAACAACTTGGAACAACAAAAAATTAATCTTCCTGACATAGCTTGCTATTTATTGATCCATTAACTGTATTATCACGAGTAGTGTTAGGACAACCAGCATGAGTAGTCAAGCATCCCCTCGTCATTGAATACTTAAAATTATTCTCAATGTCTATAGCAATGTGATATGCTTGATGCAAAGTTGTAGGATCTTTATCTCTCAACAAATAACTCGTTTTCTTGTCAAACGCACCCAAGTATACCACTAAACACTCAACATCATTCGGTCTTATACTTGTAGGGATCTCTCTTACTTTTGAGATCTAGAGATTAAAAGAAGGGACTAACTCATCTTCTCATTTCTCCATGTCCATAAATTTTTTTCCTAATAGGTAAGATATTCAATCTCTAGCTTCTCCCTTTAAGGACTGAACAAACAGTTTCATAACTACATCTTCAAAGACCACTTCATAATCTCCCATCACATCAACAAACTCCTGCAGATGTTGATTTGTTGATTTAGTCTGTTCACCTTTAAACCTTTTTATCTTATCCCTAATCTTGTGTGGTATAGTGTTTGGATAGCCACAGATGCTACTGAAATCTAGGTCATTGTACCTTTCACTATTAAAACCCCTTTGATGTGACAAGGGGTATCCATTGTTTAAATCTTCATCAGAAGGCATAATCATAAAAAACATCTTGCCATACCTTTGCAATCCTTGTCAAATGTTTCACAAGGGATATTCAAATCCCTTTCCCAAGTAAGATCTAAAATACAACATGTCCCTTTCATAATAATCCATAATTTTGCAATATAGTTTTAGAAATCTGCAAGATTTCAACTAATCTTCCCCTAACTAGTGCTATTTCACTCAATTGGGAAACATTTAAATATGAAATCCAAAAGAATTCTCACAATTTTCATACAAATATGATCAAATTTTCTTCAGTAATATGAAAAATACCTGGCCCTTTTGCAGCAATCACCTAGCTTTTATCTCTAGGCCTATGGATCTAGAGCTTTAATGTATTCTTTATCAGGTTCTTTAGTTAGAGTCACCACCTCCCCTTACGGAGGAACAAACTTCAAATGAGATGAAGTTTCTTCACAAATAAAACATGTTCTAGGTCTACCTCTGCAGCGGAGTCACTATCAGATCCTTCAAACTTCATCGCAATAAAATATTTGACCAGGCTCGAGAATTCTTCAAGGTATGAACAAAATGCTCATACTATTTACACCATTTGACTCTGTGATACAAGGATTTGCGTCTAAAGTGTGAAATTTTTCCCCAACAAAGTCATCATTCTATTGGTGTTTTCTCCAATACACCTCAAGAAATCTTTAGAAGTTAGCCAACCTTCATAACCAAGAGTCCTAAAGATGAATGGCCAACTCAATGGGTAAAAGTTTTCAAGCCTTTCACCCCTACAACTTTAGGCTCTGTGGAACTAGGGAGGGTATTTCCCAATTTTGTTCATACTAATCATATTAAAATGAAGAACATGTGATCACAGATGATTTCTTGTTGAATTCAAACAAACAAACATTACTCATCAAAGGTTTGGCTGACCTTTACACAAACAACCATTTATTTGCTAGGAACGAGGGTGTATTTCAAACTTATATCTCATAATTGATAGAATTTGAATAATTATTGTTCTTATTTTGAATTTGTGGCTAGGTATTTCACTAATTTATCAAATTACAAGAATTCATGACAAATAGGCCAGTGTCTCATCAATTGGGTAAATGGAGTCATATATGAAATACTCGGTAATACACGAATTGTTTGACCCTAAAATAGATGGACCATTTTCATAATGCCTTACATTACAAAAACTCATAGTATCTAAAGCATTACTGCTTACCAAAATCCCATGCAAGTTCTTACAGACCTACAACTCTCTTCGAGTATTTAATTAGCTCCTTGAATTAAAGCAA
Organism: Sequoiadendron giganteum; assembly: GCA_007115665.2. Taxonomy (NCBI): domain Eukaryota; kingdom Viridiplantae; phylum Streptophyta; class Pinopsida; order Cupressales; family Cupressaceae; genus Sequoiadendron; species Sequoiadendron giganteum. The sequence continues at coordinate 174,669,435 of CM021107.1, read as the reverse complement.
GAAGAGAGTCATACATTCAATTATACCACTGAAGATAAACAAAAAGATACTTGATATTTTCATTTATAATATCCAACAACTATACACAAGAGAGACATACTTTAATTTTTCAGATTTGTTTCGATACTAGTCATTTGTACAAAACTATTTAAGATTATTACATACAAAACCCATGCCCAAGACAATTAACTAGCATATTTATCAGGTGTTATGTATTATATTCATTCACTGCATTCTACCTATACCACCTTGTACTCAAAATTCCAACCTTTGTAATGAGCCTTGAAATCTATTTTATAACACAAGCGAGCAACAAGCATCAAGCTCATTATAGTTACATTTCATGATAATTTCAAAATTAATTTCATTTCATTTAGGTCCCTTACCGAACTCTTACATTTAATCATTCATATACCACAAGAAAACAAAAAGTAAAAAAGAGTGTCAAGCTATCGGTCGAAGATGCCACACAAGCCTTCCAAAAGGCACTATCACCAAAATTAGCATGTTATCCAATACCAAGAAAAATCACCATCGTTATCAACAACAAAGGCCAACGAACCGACCACATAGGAATTAAGTCACCACAACACCTAGAAACCGAACACCAATAAAATAGAACATAGGTATTACTCAGCCTTGTCAGCCACCGAGTGAACACCCTCACTAGGCCCCTTGACCAAGAGTGGAGTTGCAACTATTACATCATCATCCAAGTCACTATATGGCACAAGAGAAACAAGGAAATCACCAACATCAGGGTTGGATCCTCCTTCCTTGCTTGAAGAACTATCAGACATTATAACAAGAGCACTGGGCTTCCCTGAACAAACCCTAGTACCTACACTCAGCCTTGTTAATTCTTTATAAACTCAACAAGCCCTTTTCCTTTAAACTTGACCAATTCTTCTAAGATGGTCCTAGTTTTGAGATTGTAGATGCTCTTGACAGTGATTCTCTCAACCTTACTTCGAGCACTCCTTTTTCCTTTTGGGACAATTGGAGTTTCCACCACAATAGGTTTTGCTTCATGCATATACACTAATGGTTCATGCATACTTAGCCTCCTAGACCTACGGACCGGTGTACTGGGAGAACCTGGCTCACTCATTCTTACATCCAATACTAACTAGAGCCAATTCTATAGGGAAAAATACTAGCTATAATTTTTAGAAAACCCCCAAGCATACACAAAGAAAATCCCACAAGTACTAGTCACACAAAAATACTGAATTGTGACAATAATATTGTATGCATCCACACTTACATACTAAAAGATGTAAGACAACCACATTTGTGAAAATTCGTTAAGAACTCACAATCACTTCCTCCAACACACGTGATAATTGTTTCTGAGCCTTGATAAATGCAGATGATCAAACAAATTGCAGAAAATCCTCATTAAATAGAGGAATTAAAGGCATGCTACAATTAATGGCCATCCTGGTTCGCTCGCGTGAGGAAAAAATCAATCATTGCATGTCGAATCTCAGCCATCGATTGCCCAGGATTTAAAACTCGATCAATGAGGCTCATTAAGGATCGCCACTTGCTTTATTGATCGTACTTAGAAACAACGAGGAGGTGCTTTAAAGTTGCCACGTATTCATCTACATCCTTACTCCATCATCCTCAACTCGCACGTTGTCAATCTTGAAAATAGTGGGAAGATCTTGGCCACCGACCAAAATCATATCACCCATCACATCTTCTATTACTACTTTGGAACCTCATCAAGCGATGGCAATGAGGCCAACGATGAGATATCAACCATTGATTTCAATCGTAGAAGGATCCTAATCAAAATCCTTCATTCACATCACTCATCATCTCTTGATACATGACCAAGGAACCTTAACCCGTGACAGATCGAGCCTGTGCAATGGGGAGGAACTCCACCCATCGATGGTCGTGAGTTCCCTTTTGGAGAGCAGAAGATAATCGGCGATAATGCAGAGACGAGTGATGGGTCAAAAACTCAATCGTATCGCTCATCAAGGGTTACCCTCTGGTGGTAAGGATGCTTCATGAGATGGTTGAAGGACCAGATGGTGGGAGAAACATTGCATCATGCTCATCACTTGATGGAAATAGGTGGTTTCAAAAGAACACATGATGGGCGATGAAGCCAAAAGCGGTGAAAAGGATGCAAGATAACTCATCGCCGGTTGCACATGGACTTGCTGAAAGAAACATGTGATGAGTGATAGACCACTTGGGGCCTAACTTAGGATGTTTTCAAAGCACATGGGCTAAATTTTTTTCTAAAATGGGCCTCCTAGCTGCGACGGGAAAGCTAATGTTGGGGTTGGTAAAGTAATGAGGCAAAGGCCATAAAATTATTATGAGGTAACTAATAACCAAACCCAACCAGTCAACATAAATTTAGAATCTCAAGGAGTAAACAAGGGTATGAATGTAAATATGGCCCTTAAAACCCTAACCCTAGTGACAACATTATTATGGCTAACATAAGCTCGACAATGAAATTCAGTGGAACCATGAAAATTTTAGGGGTTCCACCAAAGACTAGGGGACCCAATGACTAAGAAGTTTCTTATATGTAAAAATGTGGTATTTGATGAAGAGAAGAATGGAATAGCTATTAAGAACCCAATGATTCCATCTCTACTAACCCTAAATATATGTTCTACCACTCAAAGTTCTCAATGCTAAATTTATAATAAACTATTGAATGGGGGAATGGAATCACAATAATTAAGTTAAGAAAGTAAAAAGACTACATAGGTTTATAAACTTTTACAACTTTAGAATATTTTAACTGGTTGTTTTGGGACACATGATCAAGTGGTAGATATCTTCACCAAGCTATTGATAAATTTAGGAATTTCATCAAGTTTTAGTATTGGTTGTGTTTGAAAGAGCTTGTATTGAAGGGGGATTGTCATCATGACATTGTCTTTCATTTCTATGTACTATTTTTGTTATATGAGAAGTTTCAAGTAAATCCTTCAATTTGATATTAAGGGAGTTGTTCAAATATTTTTAATTTTAATTTTTTTTTTGTAATTAAATGTTCCTAGTGTTTTAATTATTATAAGAGGATGCTAATTTAATAGTTCTTATTTACTACATTTAGAAGTAATATATTTACCCCGCATGGACCACACCTCAAAGGTCACTAGTTTCATTTCTCTCTTAAAATATGTTATTTGTACTATGATTATAACCAGAGAAAAGTTCATTTTGTGCAATTAAGTTTTCAAATAATGAGAATAAAGTTAGGATATCTAAGGGTGTTTGAAAAAGTATGGGGGGCAAAAATGTGGCCACCCCACTTTTTGGCCCCCATGGAAGCTTAATGCAAGTGGATTATAGCATGTACTCATGTTTTTCCATTTTGAAACAAAAAACACAAAAAAAAAAATTCATTCTACTTTTTTCCTCAATTTGCAACTTGAGCATCCTTTCAAGCATGCTTGCTTTGTTGTAGACCTCATTTTTCACCTAAATCTTTTCCAAATCATCACCAAAATATCACGAAAATTTTGGGGAGGTCAAAGAAGTAAGTATCTTTAGTTTTTTAGATTGAATTAGTTTTTAAGTAAATTTTTAGGAGTTGATAATTCACCCCAAATGTTCAAAATACCAATTCACCTCTTCATAAAAACCCTCTTGAAGAACAACCACAACAAAAGCCTCCTACAATTCTTTGTCATCTTTTAGCAACACAACAAAACATATTATGGTAAATTGAAAATAATCGAAAGAACTTGAGGATTTAATTGCAAGGTTGAAAGGCCATGCAAGAATAAACTCCCATAGGACTACCCTTGTTAAATCATTGCAATCCATTCTATCTCATGTAGAATAAATTAGTGTTAAAATAAATAGTGGGTTTGACAAGAGGGGATAACAAAAAAATATGATTTATTATTATTATTATGAACAAGATAAATAAAAAACTAAAATTTGACTTGTGTGCACTCTTCACTAATCCATGAATCAATCAAACCTTACATGATGCATGCAAGAGGTTCCCTATCTATTAGTGTCACCGCAAAGGGATAAAGAATAGTTTTCTAGATAGGTGGTGGATGTTTTTTGAATATCCTCTATGCGATAACTTTGAGGTACCACAATATTTTTTTGAGGAAACTCTATTGTGATTTTGTCATCAACCAGATTCCAAATTACTTTGACATGCAAGAGATCCAAGGTAGAGATGGGGGCTCTACACAGGATAGAGTGGGGGAACAATGTGACCCAAACCAAGCAATGAGACTAATTTCTAGACTAGATTTGAAGCATGTGACTATCCCTTCTATTAAATGAAGGAGGGTGTTGAGGTGAAGACCTTAGAGTCAATTATCTTGTTCACTCTGACTCTTATAAAATATACTAGGACTCTAGTATAGGGTGATGCAAGTGAGTCTTCAAGGTGTCAAGTTCCACCAAATATATGTCAATCTTGTGGATCTCTTTGTTTCTATGATCCTGAGGATATTCAAGATGCGCACGCCTAGGATACATCTACAAAAAATCTAATGATCATTATAGAAACTCTATTGAGTTAGACATTTGACTTTGATAGTCAAGTAAATTTCAACAAGTTCATTTAATTCAATTTATTAAATTTTATTTTGAAATATAATATTAACTAAATTAGTAGAATGATTATAGTGAAATTCCAGCGTTATAGTGTTCACCTACTTATAGTGGTCCTCCACCTCCCTATTATAAGAAGGTGTCAAGTGTAGAGGTAAGTAACTACTAAAGAATTATAAATATTACATGTGAATAATTGAACCTTATATAAATGATATTCTTATAACTCACTTTGGATGTTGAATATGTTAATGTTGGCCCTTCGACATCAACACCTGGCAATCAAGATGCTTGTGGAACTTTCACTTAGGTAAAATAGAGAATTTTTAACTTTTAATGGTATTCCTTTCTTTTGTGTATTTCCTTTATGGTTTTGAAATTCATACATATATTCTCAAGTAGTTAGATCAATTTTCTTATGATATGAAAACATTTATTATGTAATCTAGTATTTTATAGATTTGTGTATGAGTTTCATTCCCTACACATGTTTCCATCTCCCATGTTGTTACATTTCTATTACATGCATATATTGACTAATCTATATAGATGATTTTCAAGATCAAGTACAAGAATGAAGAACAAAGAAATATTTAAAAACTAGTATCCCTCCTTTGGTAAATCCACCCTTGATATTTTCATGATTATTTATATGATTTTCCATACTCTTAATTTAAAAATTTGACATCCCTAATAATGTCATAATCCCAATAAAGTGAAGTAAAGTTTGATAATCGATCTTCCATACCCCAAAATTCTAATATCATCACTTTACACTCATTTTAGTGTTTTGTCTACTTTGTTCCCTTTTTTCCTATTTCTAACCTATTTTCCCTTCTTCTCCTAGCTCTTCCCCCTTTCCATATGTCTTGACACATTTCTAGTCCTTATTTCTTCAATCAATGTTGCTTTCCCATTTCTCATGTCTTTCCCCCTTTATTATGATTACTTGACACAATCCATCCATTTCTTCATTTTAGAGGCGATTTCTCTAAAAATTAAAATGCTTGCTTATTCTCTCTCATGCCTATTTTATTTCCTCGTTATTATTTCCATCTCACACCTAATATTATCTTGTTTCATTTTCCTCTTTCTCACCATGTAAAATCCCCTTCTTTGAGATATGCAACATCTACACCCCATAATTGCTCTATACCTTATCTCCAAAAATTTGATTCAAACATATTATAGGATAACTACTTGACTAAATTAAATTATTGTCACTCAAAGTAATGAAATTCATCCCCCACAAATCTATAAAAGGATCATTCCTCCTCTCATTATAATCACCATATGGTTAATTTTTCTCTTGTGAATTACATTTTTTATTTTTCTTCATGGAGATCTAGAACCTTGGAGCATCATAGTCAAGATTTAAATCGGATTTCTATAATATTTTGAAGCCATGACTATTTTTATTCATTAATGGTGTTGTAAAATAATGTTAGGTAGTTTTGGCAATTGAATAATGTTGTTTCATTTTTAGATAATGCAAACAGATACTCCTCCTAATATTCATAAGACAATGGAGCATGGTGTTGTTGTAGCAGTAGCATGCTCAATATGTTTGACATAAGTATGAGGCAAATTAGTAAATTTCACATTATATTTATTTTTTTATTTGTCTATTATCAAAAAATTGAATGATATTCATTTGTAGTTTAATTTCTATCTTGATGGTTGTCATGTGGTAAGTCATTATTTTTTATGTCATTATATAATTCAATTTCTATGTATTAAAGACTATACTTTTTATTGTATTAGGTGGAGCTCCAGGTAAGTTTTAAAAGGAGGTCAAGTTAATTAGTTTAAAATATACCAGCATCATATGCATCTCCATCCTATCAATAGCCAAAGGCATCTCATGATCTCTTTTCTTCCCCTAGAGGGAGATGGCTACATTAGAGTCCTTTGTTGTATGCCTATATGGCATTTTTGAGCATATATTTTGTATATGGATTTTTGTAAGAATATATATGGATTTCTTGTATATATGTTATACTTTTATCAACATATAATTGTGTATGCCTGTATAGCTTTTTAGTTAATACAAAACTTTTTTACCAATTGTAGATCCATTTTTACATTATAAATGATTAATTGAATAAATGAATAATGGAATGATGCAACTATAAATGATTAATGTTATGGACATATTTGTACAATAAATCCTTAATTGAATAATTAAATAAGGCTCACTTTTTCTATGCATTGGTGCAATAATTATAATTAATCATTCATTCATTTCATAAAATTGTCATTTTCCTTAATGTTCTTTAAGAATATACATTGTTCTTTAACGCATGGCTTCAAAATACCCTCCATAAAGGATACCCTTTATAAAATAAAATAAAAATCCAATATCTTCTTGTCTGGTCCTTGTCACTCATCTTCTATACAACCATCTGCAAGTGACCTCTGCCCTTTTATCCTTTTAAGCTCATTAAAGTATCACAAGATTTTCTCATGAATTTTTACTCCTTGAATGTCTATTATCCTTGCATAAGGTCACCATCATAGTTGATGCTTTGTGTCATGCTAAAACTTTTAGACTTTCCTTTTGGGCTCAATTCTTTGTATCAAATGCTTTGTAATTAGGATATTATATAAGGCTATCTTTTAACCATTCTTCATGAGAACCCTACCCTTTAAAAATAAGACTATATTGAACCTTGTGGCACTATCCTTTGGTTCATGGGATTTATAATATATCAAATGACTTCCCTCTTGTTCTTCATGTCATTTTCCTCTTCTTGCTCGAGGATTTTGTACTATCATTGCCCGCTTGAACTAGCATCCTTTCACTATACTTTTAGGAGATCTTCAGAGACTACCTCACATCTCCAAATTTATTTCCTTCTTGAATGCTAAGGTCAATGTGAAGAACACTAAAACTTTCTTCAATATAGTATCTTCTATATCTAGATGTCCTTTATTTCTTCCAATTATTGTCCAATAATTGTGGAATAAACTTGTGATATTTTGTTATGATCATGTAGCTCTAGTATTAAAGAAATATCATAATTTTTTAAGAACTTTACTATTCACTAACTGTAATAAGTTTTCCATTTATGTATCTAGAGTCATCTTATACCCATATTAATCTCTCACATGAAACTACTATCTTTGATAGTTTTAAATCTACCCTTTGATAATATAACAATTATACCCTACCTTTATGAATTCAACGATCTATTATTAACTTTGTCACTATCATTTTTCAAGGATTCATTGCCATTTGAATGTTTTCAAACACTCATCCTTTTCTACCTTCTATGATGATTGTCCTCGTATTTTTAATGATAGGACTATGTGTTATCCATGATATTATTTCTTCGTGCTTTCTCATTAGGCCTACAACTCATTACTATGTCTTATCCATGCAAAAAAATTAGTGTTGTCATCACCATGGTTATCATCACAAAAGACTTCCATTCCTCGGGCCTTCTTTAATACTTTATGTCAAGTGTTATGCTCACTATCTTTGTGACTTCTCCCTTAGGAGCTTTGCTTCTTTTTGGACTGCTACCATTTAGACTGTAGTATTTTATTTCCAAGTAATTTATCGGTTGTTTTTTGTATTATTAGAACGATTCTCTCAATTTTGGGGTTAAATCAAGGATGTATTTTCCATACCATCCTATTGCTTAATGTCATGGGTTATGCAATGTTTGTGAATGATGTTATTTATCATCTTCTACATCATTTCATTCACTTTTTTGTGTGAAATGATCCCAATTTCATATGAACCATTTTTTCTTCTTGTACTATAAGTGTTCATATGACGATCTTCTACCCCATGCGATAGTTCCATGTACATTCTAGTGTCCTTGGTGGCAAAGTAACTATAGACTAATTTTTATAGGGACTTTCACCCTCTTACATGGAGTCCTTTGTTTAGATGTTACTTAATTATCCTTGATTTGGACACTCATGACTTATCCTTTGAGGACTTTGTCATATTCATATTTACCAACTTTATTCCCTTCTCTTATTTTGAAACTATCACATGTATTTAGTACCCATTACCATTTTTTATCTTTGTCCATTTTTAGATGACTGGCATGCTTCTTGCCCTTTGTATGTGATATTCAAACATTTTGAATAATATTTTGAAAATATTTCTTTACTCCTCACTAAGACAAAAAACCCACATGACTGTCTTCTGACTATTATGACTTGCAAATTTTATTGTTCCTTCAAAGCATTGTCATCATGCATATGGGTTTAAAGAACTTCTATGGACTGCCTTCCTTGGCATCAACTTTAAATGACTCTATGCTTATTACTATAATTGTCCCTCAAACCTCTTCCAATTAAACATAATAAAGGATGGTGCATTGAAGGTTTATTATAGCACATTCCTATGTAGGCTTTTCTAGGAATCGTGTTGCTATCCATTGAATATTTTTCCTCCTTTTTCATGAAAACTAAACCTTACTTTTAAAACCATCATATGCATTCTTTGTCTCTATTATAATTGTCATCTATGGTTTCAATGTTCATCACCATATGAGTTTTGGCACTGACATAAATTTAATTGTATGTGATTATCTAAAACCTATCTAAACCTCCATCACATATTTCATATTGAACTCTTATCACAAATCTAAACTGTGCAATAAGAGTTTAATGAGGTTTTAACAAGGCTCCTCACTGTTATGTAAAACTTCTAAAACTCATAAACATTTCATCCTTTTATGTACAATAGAAGGTCTCATAAAAAAATAGAAAAAATGAAGATTATATGCAATAATTGAAGGGTTGGCAACGAAAGATAATAAAGTTTCAAGTAAGAATTTTTATTGATCTAATTTAGCTTAGAAGGATCAAGATTATTGGATATGAAACTGAGACCTCTAATATTAGTAATCCACCCACCCCAAAGTGTTGGCATTTTCAATTTATCCCCACAAGATGAATAACGTAAAAATTTCTCCCAACGACCTTTTATTGAACGTAATTGACACTTTTTGCAACATCTAAAATGTTGTTTCCTTAGTGAAATGAATTATCTCGATATGAAAAAAAGAGAGAGTTTATTGTGGAGGGATTCTACATGAATCTATACCTTTAGGAAAAATATTTGTAGGTGCCACAATTTTTGAGAAACAACCCATCAAAGTTTGGCACTTTTAGCACTTAGGGCTCTTAAGAGAAAGCATCAACACAATGTAGTTTGGAATGATAGGGAAATATGGGGTAAAAATAGGACCTTTCTATCATAAAATCACCCACTTGGATATGTATGTACTATCAATTTGACCCATGACATACATACCAAAAATTATGCTACCTTGCAAATTTATCTTCAATGCATTTTCCACTTTTTGTAACATTTGAAAACTTATCGCCACGGTCAAATGGATTGGAGTTTCAAAAATTTGAGAGAGATTATTATGAAATTACCCTATATTATCTTGTTCTTTTAGACAAAAAAATTGTAGGTGTCATGGTTTCTAAGAAAAACTTGTCAAATTTAAATGGCACTTTTTGGCACTTAGGGCTCTTAATAGAAAGTGTTAGCATAATTTAGTCTAGAATGATCGAGCAAGATGGGGTGAAAAATATGAACTTTCCACCTTTCTTATCATAAATATACCCACATGGACATGTAGAAACTATTGTTTTGGCCCCATGATGCATAAAACAAAAATCATGCTACCTCGCAACTTTTTCTTCAATGCATTTGATGCTTTTTGCAACTTCTAAAAACTTGTTACCACAACCAAATGGATTGGAGTTTTACTAAATTGAGAGAGGTTATTGTGGATGGACCCTACATGACCCTATACCTTTAGATGAAGCATTTGTAGGTACCACAATTTTAGAGAAACAACCCATCAAAGTTCGGCAATTAGGGCTCTTAAGAGAAAGCATCGACACAATGTACTTTGGAATGATCAGGAAAGTTAGAGTGTAAAATAGGAACATTCCTAACATAAACCCACCCGCCTAGATGTTTATGCACTATAGATTTGGCCTCATGATGCATAGAACAAAAAATATGCTACCTTGAAACTTTTTCTTCAATTCATTTGATGTGTTTTGCAACATCTAAAAACTTGTTACCACATCCAATTAGATTGGAGTTTTAAAATTTTGAGAGAGGTTATTGTGGATGGACCGTACATGACCATATACCTTTAGACTTAACATTTTTAGGTTCCATGGTTTCCAAGAAACAACCCATCAAAGTTTGACACGTTTTGCAACTTAGGGCTCTTAAGAGAAAGTGTTGACACTTGATATAATTTGTAATGATTAGGCAATTTGGTGTGCTAAATATGACCTTTCCTAGTATAAAATTTCCCATCCAAACATTTTTGCACTATCAATTTTTCCCCCATGATGCACAAAACAAAATTTATACTACCTTGTAGCTTTATCTTTGATGCATTTGACATTTTTTGCAATATTTGAAAACTTGTCACCACGGCCAAATGGATTGGTGTTTTAAAAATTTGAGACGTGTTATTGTGAAGGGACCCTACATGACATTGTACCTTTATGAAAAAAAATAGGTGACATAGTTTCTGATTGTTAACTTTTTATTATGGATGGACTCCTTAAAATCCATTTATCTACACAAGGAGTGTAAGAAAAATAAAGTCTTCATTGTAATTCTTAATAAGAGGTGCTAGGGATAGAAATGGGAGGAAATGCACTTAAGTGAAAGTCAATTCCATGTTAAGATATAAAGGCCATATGAGTGTGCAACCTTCCATCAAATTAATTGTAATTGTTGTTGTGATTATTACATCATGTGATGAATCTAAGGTGGTATGATTTCTTTCTCTTGCAATGTAGGATGAATATTCCATGGTTAAAGTATTATTCTTGTCTCTCTATGTGATATGTTCCATCAACTTGAAGAGTTGGTGCTAAAGGACTATAATAAAATGATGGAATTTTTTATAATCCCTGGCCAAAACATGTGGGAGATCCTCCATGAGGATATTATTTGAAAAGATCTCTAAATAATGTTATTTATCACATAATTTGCTAGTTAGTAATAGTAAAAAATCACCTAACTAAAGCTTGCCAATTTGGACTAGAATTGGTGCGATGTACTCCCTAATTTCTAGCTCTATCGTTTTCTTTATGATAATGTATAGTGATTCCAATGAGGGAGTCCCATTCAAGGATAATATTTTGCATAGCTAGTGTGATTGCCATCTATACTGTCAAGGTGGAAACCATTGCTTTGGCTTCGGTTTTAGCACCATATTATAGTTTTTTTGTTGTTTCCACAATGAGATTACCTTATTTATCACAAAGGAAGTGCCAACAAAGCTAATTTTTAAAAATCCTCCATGAGAGGACCTCTAAGATTAACTCTTTTGACTTTCAAGGTTTGACTACAAGAGACCCTTAAATAGAGAACATGCCACTTTATTAATTTATTTTTATTTTGAATGTTCTATAATATTCATTTATTAAGTAATTTTATTCACATTACATAATATTCTCTATACATACACTTTTTTATTATTATTATTAGACTGTAGGAATCGGGTAGCACAACCCCCTATAAACTGCAGTGTGCCTAGTAAACTTTTTAACGTGACCGACGGTGCTAGCACGACACGCCCTCCGGTACCACGGGAGTGGGGGAGACTAGACCTCGTGACCAACCTCCTGCAACAGGAAAGATTTAGCCAACCGAGCTAGGGCCCCAACCCCTATACATACACTTTTCAATTTTATATAATTTATAAATTTAATACATAATTATAATTTAAACTTAATATATATGTGCTCATTTATATTCCCTTCTCAATTTATTTTTTAAAATGTATTATTTGTATAGTATCTACATTCACAATCCAATCTTATATTTATCACCCAATATTTTATTATTTAAAAAATATATTAAACTTTTAATTTTATAAATTTTACTATATTTTATTTATGGATTCCAATTTATTATCTAATCATTAAATAATGATAAAAATGTAAACACATATTTCTCATCTTGAACAATAGTTTTATTTAATTAAAAAATCTTAACATGCAATATAGATGGATAAAAATTAATCACCAATTTCAAATTGTGGGATTTTGAATTTCTATGGAAGATAGAATTAATCATGAAATGATGCATTATGACTAATGAATGTTAGCCACTAATTCTAAATGATGAGATTTTGATTTTTCATAAAAGATAATTAGAATCTAACAATATGAATGAATGAATACTAGTCACTAGTTCAAAATTGTAGGATTTTAGTTTTCCATGAAAAATTGTAAGAAGAATACACCATGAAATGATGTATGGATGAATAATTATTAGCAACTAATCTTAACTATGAGATTTTGGTTTTCTCGAATAATAATTAAAAGAACCTACCATGAAATGATGCAATATAGATGAATGAATGCTACCCATAAGATATTTTGATTTTCTCTCAATAAAAATTAGAAGCTCCTACAAAGAAATGATGCAGATGAATGAATGCTATCCATGAGATTTTGGTTTTTCATTAAAGATAATTAGAAAAACCCACCATAATTAAAAGAACCAACTTTCTATGAATGAATGCTTATTATTAATTTCAACTTACAAAATTTAGATTTTTCATAAAAGATAGATAAAAGAACCTACCATAAAAAAGAATAAATGAATGCACTAACTACCAATCCCAAATTATAACCTTATAATTCTTCATAGAAAAAAATAATAGATAATATAAATTTACATTGCAAAATGCAAAAAAAAAAATTATCTAACAATGAAAAATATCAAATAATATTTGAACTCATACATTAATCTGACTGAAATTAAATCAGTTTCTATCCATATTAGTCACTAATTTATATAATTAATTTCTCTTACTAATAAGAACTCAATTACAAAGATGCATCAGACTGTTCTTTCCTTTTTAAAGGGATTACAGTATGCTAAGCAAATCTACATCTAAACTGGAAGCCATCCTAATTCAGTAATTTCAATCCCATTCCAACAACAGATTCACCAATACCCAAAATAAAATTGTGCAGAAAAACTGAACAATCACATAACCCAACGGCAACCAAGAAAAGTCATTCAGACCCACTATATTGATGATCAAAGCAGGCAACAAGAATTGCTTGTATTAAGATCCAAGAAACAAAAAAAAAAACCACTACTCTTCAAAGAAAACGCAGAAGAATGATCAGACAATGGCCTCCTCCTGGTGGGTTTGAACGGTAACATCAGATCTTGGGTAGGCAACGCAGGTCAAGATGAAGCCATCCCCAATCTGATCGTCATCCAAGAAACTCTGATCCGCCATCTCGACGTCTCCCTCAACAATCTTTCCAGCACAAGAAGAGCACGAACCAGAGCGGCACGAGTAAGGCAGGTCAAGACCCGCATCGTCCGCTGCGTCCAGAATAGCAACGTCATCTGGGCAATCAATGACCGTCTCCCCCTCGGGCGTAAGCAGCTTAACTTTAAACGCCGCCTTCACCGACCTCTTCGTCTTCAGACCCGTCTTCCATTGCTTTGCTAAAGCTCCTGTGCTCATCATGGGCAGCCCCACAGTTGATTTGCTCTGGCTCAGAGTGCTCCACCCCTGCGCCGGCCCTGCCACTGGAACTACTGCCGCAGACAATGTTGTGGCCGCCATTTTTCCCCCTGCTCAGCTCTGGAACTTTCAAGCAGAGAAACAGAAATAGTGTGCAATTCAAGCAGAGAAAGAGAAATAGATTTAAAGAAGTTCAGCGTACCTGGGTTTCCAAGCGTGGATCGGATGGAGTTGGAAGCTGTGGTGGATGTGCGTGGGAGGAGAAGATGGAGAAAAGAGAGGCTAAATCGTAAGAATGTGTGGCCCAGAAGAAAATGAGTGTATGGCAACCATACGCCTTGCCTTATCGGCCACGTGGCCAATGTCTATTGCGCTTTTTCCTATCAGCTATCTTTCTTTGAGGATTTCTGCTGGGATTATGATCTTTTTTAATTTATGTTTTTAAAAAAACCCTAGCATTTCATTTAGGAGTGTTAGGGTGGAGTAGTTCTCTTCTTTTCTTTTTTTTAAAGTTGGTTTTAGAGTTTGTTTGTTTTGATAGATGGTATTAAAATCTTCCATTTTATTTTTATTTTTATTTGGTTAGTTGATTGATATATTTGAGGTTATAAAATTGTTGTATAGGTAGTATTATTGACATTCTTTGTAGAAATCGTGTTCACATGTTGAATGTGTGGTTAATTATGTTTATGACAATCAGTGTTGGATGTAACTCACTAAGATTTGAGAGATGTATTTATTTTTATTTTTAAAAGTTGGAGGTTGTTTTGGTTTTTATCCAATTTTGTTGTTTTATAGTGTACATGTTTTTTTCTTTTTTGACTCCCTTCGATCTGATTGTCTCAAATGTAAGGATTAGTGTATATGTGGTATTTCTATATGTAAAAGTTGTAATTAATTAGAGTTTTGGCTAAACTTGACTGCATTCATCTTAAAGATTCATATTTGATTTTAATATATTTCATACCTTGAATTAGGTCAATTTGCAATTGTAAATTTGAGTTTGGTTTAGAATTGTAGTTGCAATTTTGACCCTAATTTTTGTAAATATAAATATCAAAATAACTTCAAGTGTTCACTAGGTTTCTACTAGCCATTACTTGTAGATACTAGTCAACAAATTGTAGATGTAATTCAAACACTTGAGGTGAATATGTTCAAGGCAGCCAAATATGCTCAAGTCACCTTCATAGAAAAAGATAATTTCACATAATTACGGTTGAATTTATAGCTATAAAGATTAAAAAAAATTAGTTGTAAAATTGTACAAGAGTAGATAATAGATCATCTTGTAGTCTATCTAGGAAGTAAAATCCTCGATCTAGATCTAGTTGCAGAGTGTCATTTTGGATCACCAAGCATAGTATGCAACATTTAATACTTCATTGTCACACATGAAGCTAAGTTCTCGTTCCCCTTTTATTATTTTAAAAAGCTTGTTTGTATTTAGTTGCATCTCATATCCATAATCTAGGCTCATTTATATTAAGCTTGTTGTACATATGTTACCTATGTTTGGCATTGTTTGTCATTGATGTCAACACTCATTTTGGATTGTCATTAATGCTTGTGTCAACACTTAGTTTGGGTTGCCATTAATGCTTGTGTCTACACTCAATTTGGATTATCATTGATGTATGATGATGTGCTAGTTCATAATGTTGTTGATGTTCATGGCTGGATGTTATGCCTCGTTTGATGACAATTAAACTTGTCTTGAGTATGGTTGTTGTCAGTAGAGATGATATCATGATGATATATTAAGATGAGGATTAAAAGCATTGAGATGAGTATTAGAATTATTAAGATAAGGATTAGAAGTAATGTTAAATTTGGAGAGATGTTACTAATGATCTCTAGTATGTTGAATGCTCGCTCCTACTGTTCCTGAGGAAGTATGTGTTGCCACAAGGAATTTCTGGTCTCCACATGTTGGTGAAGGTTTTTGCGACAAGAAGTTGCTTTGAATTCTATCTAGGAGAATGCTCTGCATTCCTCCGCCTTTGAAGATATGGTCTTGCGGTTTGGGATTTAGTGTTTATGTTATGTGGATGTTGTACTCCTATCTTTTCAGGTCGCCAATATTGTTGAGGAGATTTCTGGTAATTGCAATGGTTTGGCAAATTTGTTGTTTGTCAAGACTGGTCTGAAAAATGCTCTGCATTTCTTCGTATTATTTTTTATGTTCCTAAAACTTGGTGAACATGCTCTCAGTATTTTGTGCAATGTCTCAATTCAATTTTTATGTGATGGACTTTACCGCAAGTTGGTATGTTAATGTTCTATCACATGGTTGTGTGTTTTGGGCTTCTAGGATGAAGTGTTTTGTTTTTTTGGGTTTGTGGTCATTGTTTGTCACATGACAATGTAAAAGAAGTATATGGAAGTGTTGGATATTCATGGAACGTCTCTTTGTGGTACCACATCAATGTTTGATCTCTTTGGTGTTGCATATTATTTTGAGTTGGTCTTCTAGGTAATATATGGATGTTTGACCGATAGGGCTTGTTCTCTTGCTTACGCTATGTGCTTGGGAGTCTACGCCAGCATTTGAAGTTGTGTTAAGTTAATTTTTTTGTCTTGCCCTATCTTGTTGAGAATTGCATTGAGTAAATTCAAAATTTGAAAGTATGTTTTTGAGTCGACTAATAATGTGTTACACAATCTTCTACATGTTTCCTTATTGTTGACTCGAGTTGTTGTGCGCCAACATGTTTAATGTTTGGGATCACATTATAAGATGTAATAAACTATTTTTGGTCCTCTCTATCTTCTAGATAGGACCACTTTCACTATGATTATGTTTTATGGCCGACTTGTTGAGGTTATTATTTATCTTTTGTTCTAATTGACATAATTGGTGTTTGGTGATCTTTCGAAAGATATAAATGGAAAAACAAATCAATTGAAAGTTGAGCAAGTGATGTTAGAGTAGATGTATGTACTCCCACAACTCCAAGAATCACCTATAATGATAAACCTATCACACTATGAATAAATAAGCAAGATATTATTTCTCAACAACTTAGATCTTATAAAACATCAAATATGCATTATGTGAACAACTATCGCATTGAATATGCTCCCGTAGAGAATGATTTTCAATTAAAATGAATGAATCCTCATGAAAAGGATGAAACCTAACCCTGGATCAAGATTAGATTAGATCATGACAAGTGTCCTCATAAGAATGAATGAGACAACATGATCTAATATTAGAAGCTTTAATCATGCAAAAAACAACTAATTAATTAAAGCTAATAATAAAATAAAAGAGTTCCTAAGTTTAGCTTAAGTGTAATAAAGCATAAAGGGATCTAATTAATTAATGATTAATTAATCAATTAGGTGATGACTTTATTACTCTACACCCCCCCTTAAGATGAACTAGGGAGAAACTAAACTACATGATAAAGAAATACATGAATGGATGCATGAATGGGTCCCGCCCTAATGGCTGATGAGGTGCCCATGTACAACAAGCTAATCTCTCGTAAAAGAGGAGAAAGGGAGAAAACCTCATGGGAATAAAAATCCCCTCCAAAAGAGAGAAAATAAAAGAAAAGAATGTAATGCACTTAGAATGAGAGTGAGAGAAGGATAGACGGAGGATTACATGATACCCCTCAAAGACAACTTATATCTCATTAATACATATACAAGAATCTCCATAGGAGAAAGAATAGGAGACTAGAAGGCCCCCCCATAATGAAGAAACTCATGTCGCAATGGTGTAAGATCGATGTAGGATGTAGAAATTGATCCAAGAATGGAAAACATCATTCCTCCCCTTGGGAAGAAACAAATCCAAAGGACAATGCCGAAGAACCTCAATGTAGAGTGAAGGACCAAGAAGTCTAAAGATGGATGCCATGAAAGGATGTTCTTGAATCTCTATATCTAAACCAAGAAAAATGATGCCAATACCAAACAAATCTACAGACTCCTAAAATACAACCTCTGAAGGTACGGATGATGGTGGGCAATGACAAGTATGAATAATTGCAATGTGTGACTCAACAAATAGTTGTGCAATATCTGGCAAGTAGTCATCTAACAATACAGAAAATGAATGACAAATTTCCTGCTCAATAGGTATGATCTCTAAATAAGTAGGAGGAGGAGAAATAATCTCTTAAGGAGTCTCAAGAACTGTGGTGGATGAATGCATGCACAAGTTCAAGTGACCAAACTTCTTCTCCATATTCACTCTCGATGGTGGATCCTCAAATGCAAAATGAGAAAAGGCGTAAAGCCTAGAAGCATGATCAACAGAGCCAACTTCCACAATATGCCTACTGTGCAAATCCCTGATGAGAACTAAGTCAAAAGAAAACTCCACCATCTTACCTAATCCACTGCGAGTAATCTGATAAACAAAGAGGAGGTTGGTTGACAAATATGGAACAGATAGTACCTCCTGAAAGATACCATCATCAATGGCAATTGTACCCTTCCCACTAACACTGACATATGTGTTGTTACCCAATAAAATGTGTGGTGTGGTGGTTTCGCCAAATGTAGAAAACATATCCTGTGAAGATGCCATATGATGGGAAGCTCCTAAATCAATCAACCATATATCTGACTGAAGACCTACGGATGCATGTAAGGCATGGCCTTTCATCTTATCAGATCCATTAGTAATACCTGTTGTACTTGTATTTGTAGATGGTGATGGTGATGGTGATGTGAAAGAAGGTGATGTATTGTGAGACAAAGAAGATGGCAACTATATATAGTTTTGTTGTAGAATATGTGTCAAATGATCAATTTTCTTAGCATAACAATGATGCTCATCATGCCCCTACTTCTGAAAATAAGCACAAGTCGGTCTCTCCTTCCTAGATGATCCCCCTTTGGAAGAGGGTGAGTACTCAGAAGATGCATGTGAAGATGATTCTTTTTCTTGCTCCTCTTTTTTTTTGTTTCTTTTCTTTGCTAGGTGAAGCCTTCTCCTTAGGACTCTGAATGGAAACTTGAGCCTGTGAACTAGAAGACTTCAGAGTACCCATCTGAACCAATTTTGCTTCCTCTCGAGTGAGAGAAGAATAAAAATCATCAAGTGAATGCATGGTAAATCTCATGCCAATTGCATCTTGTGTAGCATAGAAAGTAGAAACAAATACTAAATAATCAAGGCCCAACTTGGCAAGCATGGAAAGAATCAACTGTGAATCTTTCTTATTAATACCACACTGTGACAACTACAATCTGAGAGACTTAATTTTTGTGAAAAAGTATTGTATGGTGCTAAAATATCTAGGCTTCAAACCTATAAGCTCATTCTCCAGTTCTGAAAACCCCTCAAAGAATCTTGCTTACCAAACAAGGACTCCAATCGGGTCCAAATCTGGTTAGGTGTAGTGCAAGATTCAATGTGAAATAAGAGATTAGGATACATTGACATGCATAATGTTCCAAAAGCTTCATCACATCTCTTAAACCATTTTCTCTTCTCTGTTGGTGATGTCGGTTCAACCTTTATACCCATGGTTACTCTAGACAACCCCAGTTTCTTCAAACTGATCTCTATGTTTTTCTTCCACTCATAATAGTTGTATGGTGTAAGGAGAATGTTTTGATGTTTTTCCATGTTTTTAAATTGAATGTTACAATAATGGGATGAAAATATAGCAATATATAACTCACAATGCAAAAATTATCTTCTTGGTGTTGAAAAATTTGACCCTTTGTGCATGTTTCCCAAGAAATACACCAAAAAAGGAAAATTTGACTTATGATGTATAAATTAAATACCTAGTGAATATTCTAGAAAAATGGATCATAGATATGGATAGATCATTGGAAGATCTTTCCAACACTTATTATTTTTTGAAAAACGGAGACCATATGCAAAAGATATGCCCCCGGAAGTGCAAAACAATGATCTGAATTTGAATGGAAAAAGTGCAAAAAAATAGAAAAAACAAAAAAGAAACTTGCACCAATGGATTGGGCTCGGAATCATCTTTCCGGTGATATTTCATTTTTGAAAAAATGAGTTTGTATGCAAAATTTATGGCCAAAATATCAAAACTGCTCCAAAAGGGTTTGGGGAAAAGCCCGGTGGTTAGACTAACTGCTAGCGGTTAACCGCTAGCGGTTTGCTGACGGTGGCACCCATTTAACACTATTTTTTTATTTTTTCTTGGATTGTGTGTCGTACCAATCCGTACAACCCATAAATGAAAAAAAATGCCTCCTGGAGTCACTGTGTCCAATTTCAATGATTTGACAATTGATTTTGGGGTTTTTGGGCACATTGAATGCAATGGTGAGGTTCGTTTGGGCTCTAAACACTCCCAAATTGTAGGTACGCTCTAGATCTAGAAACCCTCATAAACTTCAAACCCTCGTAGATCTGACAAATGAAGGCCTTTTTCGACGAAACGAAAGACAAACCTAACTATTCCAGCAACTCTGGATTCAATGGAATGCTCAAAATTTGACCATGGATCATAGTTATTAATGCATGAATTGATTTCTTTGAAAACGGCGAAAAAGGCGGTTGTAGTTCTGGTGCTCTAATACCATGTTAGAGTAGATGTATGTGTGATCCCTAAAATGTCTTCCCTATTCTAAGATGCAAAACTAACTAATGATGCACTAAAAGGATTAACACAAGAAATACACCTCAATATTAGCCTAAAGAATGATAAGCGAAGAAACAAGATGAAATAAAATAATGGATGATTAGTAGTTATACCTTTTGTGCTGCTGATTTCCTTGGTTGGCCCTTGATTTTTGAGATTTTGTGTGCTCTTTGGATGACTATGGAGGTGAATAGATGCAAGATGCAAAATGTGATAAAATGTTAGTGGCTAAATGACTTGGTGGATTGGTGAAGAATGCTTGTAAATGGCTAAAATGCTACCAATGAAAAATTCGCATGAGTTTGGTAGCAAAAATCTCATTTTTTTTAAAATGAGAGGAAGGAGGGGTTATTTAAAGAAAAATTTGAATTCTCTAGAAAATTCAACGGTTGAGATTAAACCAACAAGACCAAGATGGAGGGCTATAGTGAGTTGAGGACTCACAAGTCCTCACATCTTGACATGTGGAATGTGAGATGGCTTAGGATAAGATGATGTGGGAGTGAGGTGGAAGAAAATTATATGATGTGGAGGAAGGACAAGTATCTTGGAAAAGGGATGATGTGACCTCTTAATGATCACATGGGGAAGAGGAGAATCTTGGGTGAATAAAAGTGAATTAAAAATTCACATGATTGGGGAATCTTGTGGATAAGACAAGGTTCCAAAAGGAGAGGTGGAAAGTACCTTGGATAAAAACAAGGTCCTTAAAAAGGTAGGATTCACCCACATGTGGCTTGATGTGACAAGTCAAAGGTTCTAGAACTTGCATGGGGAAGAGAAGATTCCTTGGAGGAATAAATGTTAATTAAAAATTCACATGGGAAAGGGAGTCAAGGCCAAGAAAGGCAAGTGGAAAGGTTGACAAAAAAGAGAATGCTAAATGTGGCTAATGACCTTAATTAAGGTTGTGCAAACATAAGATTAGGATAATTAATGAGAGATTAGAAGAAAATGGGAGATTATGGAGGATGTGACACTAATCTTGATTAAGTGGTGCACATCATAATCATAGATTAATTTATTTAATCCAAATTAAAAGAGGATTATGGAGGATGTGACAAGGAGAGAGAAGGTGAGGAATTAAAAATTGATTTTTAATCAAAAGGTTAAGTGACTAAATTAAATAAATTATCTTATTTATTTAATTTAGAGAAGAAAAGGTGTAAGGTAAAGTATTTAATTATTCAATTACATACTTTAGGAACCTTAAGCAGAAAATGAAATAATGATTAAATAAATTATTTAATCATTATTAATGAAATAGATGAATAGAGTAGATGATTTTGACCATGTGGAAGTGGTCAAATTTAGATGTCTATAGTATGTACTCCCATAGCTCGAAGAATCACTTGCAATGATAAACCTATCACACTATGAAGAAATAAGCAAGATATTATTGCCCAACATTTTAAATCTGATAAAACATCAAATATGCATTATGTGAACAACTGTCGCATTGAATATGTTGCCTTAGAGAATGATTTTCAATTACAATGAATGAATCCTTATGAAAAGGATGAAACCTAACCCTAGATCAAGATTAGATTAGATCATGACAAGTGTCCTCATAAGAATGAATGATACAACATGATCTAATATTAGAAGCTTTAATCATGCAAAAAACAACTAATTAATTAAAGCTAATAATAAAATAAAAGCACTCTTAAGTTTAGCTTAAGTGTAATAAAGCATAAAGGGACCTAATTAATTAATGATTAATTAATCAATTAGGTGATGACTTTATTAATCTAACAAGTGAGGTGTGTGTTGATGGTTAAAATGACACAAACAACATTAAAACAAAATATTTCTACTCTATTTCTCCTGAAAAAGAAAGACAACATATAGTGGCCTAACTCCCAAGGTCCTGGTAGTTGGTTCTCAACTATCTGGTGTCACTCAATTGGTTCATGCAACTGTAATGTTCAAGGGGCCTGTGCTGGTAATAAAAGACTTTAAGCAATGACTCTTTTTCTGTAAACAAATGGGTTTTAAACAAAAGAAAAAGATGGAACAAAGGGGTAACCAGTAAATTTGAATCAACCTTATCTAACGTCCAAACATATATCTTCAATAATGAATGTTTTCCAATCAGATCAAGAGAACCATAAGATGACACAATCTATAGAAGAATTTATACCATTGCATACATTTTAGGTGCTTAATTAATTCCACACTTACAATATCACGAATACTTCAAGGATTTCAAAACAACACACTTTCATTCATCATTAAGATCATAGATCAACAAACTTCAATAAATTTTATTCAATGACAATCTAACAAAATAATCTTTAAATCTGGTTTCTTCTAATGAATTTAACCACATAAGAAACTATCATGCTTCAGCACAATCACTGGCATTCAGATGGATTATAACTTATCAACCTTATCAAATAAAACAACTCAATTCGAACTCCATATTGTGTAAAAACCTGTAATTCTACTAACTGTAAAAAGATCAAGTAACAATGTATCTCCAACAAAATGATCACTAAAAAACTCTATCTCCTAGCATTAGGTAAGCCAATTCTATTCTCAATTAGCCGACCTTTACAATATGATACCCATTGGGTATTTATAGATATACAAAAAGTCCGAACTCTACTTCTATTTTAAGCTATCCACCTTTTTAGGAACTAAACTCTCTTGGAAACTCAGATCAATTTGATCTTGAGTTATTACATTTAAAACATTCAATTAATCTAAAAATAGAAGATAGAAGAGAAGAGGAAGTCATGCGTCCAAAAGGGTGTCAATGTTGCATGCAACATGCAAAGAAGGAGAACATAATGCATGTAGGATTTCATGCATGTGAAGCTCGATCCGCAATGAACTCATTATAACTGGTGAAGACTTGTTGTAATGTATCCATCTCTGGCCCATCAATCCAGCTATCTTCGAACTTGATCCAATCCAACTCTGCTGCAAAAAATTCCTTCATACTCTTTATTTTTATCAATTCTCTCCCCGCAACTTTTATCTCTTCTTTGACTTCAACAAGCCGATCTATTACCAAATCTTCTCTATCATTCTTTTCTTGCAGGAGTCCTTTGAATCTTTCATTCCATTTCTCTTTAACTTGACTCAAAGGCATGCCATCTTTTGTCATTACATTCACATCTACAATTATGGCAATGATTGATTCCAATTCTTCTAACTGCTCAGTCAAATTATTAACTGCTTCTTGAATTTCATCCTTGTGTTTACTCAAAAATCTAGTCCTAAACCGAAGTATGCGAGAAGTTTTCTCCACAAAATCTTTGTTATCTTCCTCAAGTATGGATTGTTCTAGAAGAGTTGTTAGAGGCAATGCATTCACCTTTTCTAACTTTTGACTATACTCTTTATACTCTTCTTCTTGTTTTTCTGATGCCTCAATGTATTGATGCATCTCTTTTATCAATCCTTCTGCCTCCTTTTAGGCTTCAAATCCTTTTGCTAAAACCTCACCTACCTCTCGGTTCAATTTGTCTATCCATTTTTCTACCATCTCCGCCTTACCTCTAACCTGCACCAAATCATCTACCTCCTTTTTGCTTAACAAAACAAGAGTTTCAATGGCTGCTACTTGTTGTGACCTTGGAGAGGAGACACTCTTCAAGAATGAATGCAACTGATCCAATTGAGCTTTAAGCTCATCCTTCTTTTGCTTGTCCTTTATCATTCTTGATTTAGTTGTTGAAGCCACTACATCAATCAAATTCATTTGTTGATTTCTAGTGGGTCTTCCCAAATTAACCGCACTCAGCTGATAGTCTATTAGCTGCATATCCCCTACCTCCTTTTTTGTCATAGGCATGGCACATTCAACAACTATCTCCCCTTTATCTGTGAGTCTGGTAGAATGTAGAATTTTAGCCTTCTTCTTAGGCCTTTCCTGCTCAATCCTCTTCATCATGTCCTCCCAATTGAGAGGTTGTGGAGGTGTTCTTGCCCTTTTCTGCAAGTCTAACTTCAACCAAGTAGGAGCACTCGGAGTAGTAGTCATCATGGAAGAGGAAGCAGCAATTGTAGAAGGTGGTTGAAT
The DNA here is from genome assembly GCA_007115665.2 of Sequoiadendron giganteum. Classification (NCBI taxonomy): domain Eukaryota; kingdom Viridiplantae; phylum Streptophyta; class Pinopsida; order Cupressales; family Cupressaceae; genus Sequoiadendron; species Sequoiadendron giganteum. The sequence continues at coordinate 174,644,725 of CM021107.1, read as the reverse complement.
ATTTATCTGAGGTTGAGAGTCAACCTCTGCTTTCTCTTGTTGCTCCTGTAGCGCATGCATCTGCACCAACTTCTCAGCCTCTTCTTTATCCTTTTGTTCTTTTATTCTCCTTTCTTCCTCTTCTTCCCTTTCCAGAGCTTCTTTTTCCAATCTCTCCTTTTCCAAAGCCTCTTGTTTCTAATTCTCTAACCTCTTTGCTTCTAAGGCCTTGAGTTTCTCTGCATTTTCCTTTTATTCTTCAACTTGTTGTTTCTTTATTAGCTCCTCAGTATCTCTTTTCTTTTTCAAAGTTTCAGCTTCTTCCTCTTTTTGTCGAGCTTCTTCTTTAAGTTTTAGTTTGGAAACTAAGACTTCTCTTTCTCTTCGGTTCCTTTCTTTCTCTTCCTCAAGGTCATGGATTTTCTATATCAATTCCAACTTATCATTCTCTTCCTTGAACTTGGGTTCATTTTCTTGTTGCCTCCTTTGTTTTTCCACCTCATCAGCTGCTGCTTTAGCTTCTATTTCCTTTTGTTGCTCCACTGCAACCCTTGCATCAGAATCTCTTTTTGCATCCTCAAATAACTTCCACTGCTCTTCATGTATTAGCATCTATTCAATATCCTCTTCTAGAGGCATATTCTCTTGCAGATCCTTCTCTGACAGAGTCTCATCAAAATCTGTCTCTACTTCCAAAACTTCTTTCTCCATTGCTTTTCCTTTAGCAGCTTCAGCCATGCTATGAAGAGCTCCTTCTTGAATCTCTTTACTTTTCTTCCTTGTTATTGGAACTTGTGTAGATGATTCACCCAAGGTAGGTGTAGAAACAAAAGATCCTATTGGAACATCTCCTTCCTGTGCTCCTTCTTCTTCATCCACCGCCTCAAGTTCTATTTCTTCAACATCCAGAGGAAGAAACTCTAATGGCTCCTTGGGAGGTGTTTTCCTCTTGATTCTTTTGTAGCCCTTACCATTCTTAAGGACTGGTCCTTGAAGAGCTTGAGTTTTCAACATCAACCATTGCACACTCCTGTCCAAGACTGTTCTTCCAATTTTCTTGATGTCAATTGTTTCTTCAGCATCCCAGTCAATTAGATCTAGATTCTTGGTGCCAACACTCAAAGCTTCATAAGAAGGATCTAATACTATTCCATCATCCACCAACGTGTCAGGAATGTTTTCTTTAATACCTAGTTTTTCCATGAGTGCAACCGGCAATCTTTCATAGTTTTTCTTTCTCAAATCATATTCATCATGTCAGTCACTCCAAAATTCTTCTAACAAGTGGAAATGTCTAGTGAATACTAAAGGCAATAAAAAATACATCTTTTTATTGGGATCAAAACACTTACGAGCTATGTACAGTCCTAATTTCAACTGTACCAATTCATTACAGATTACCTTCACTCCTACTAAGTGTTGACAGCTATATTCCCCCAACTTCATGGGAAATTTATGACACCCAGTCTTGTGCTTGATCCCGAACTGTGCATTTACTCCAATAGCTTGATATACAAACTCCATAAGCACTATCCTGTTACCACAACACCTTGGGAGAAAATGGGGATGACCTTCAAAACCAACCAACCTAAAGTATGTAAATGTATGGTATTGGATGTACCAACTTTCCCATTCAGCAATGAATGCCATAGCTTTTTGACTCAACCTGTATCCGACATCTCCATTCAATTGATTGATAATTACATATAAAAATGCATCATTGACTCTTCTGAAATGAGTCTCAGCAACTTGAAGAGACAATTGATCATAGTGATCCCATACCTTCTTCTGCCCCTCCAAGGCTCCCATTATACCTACCCTGTTCAAACCTGGGAAAATCCCCAATCTGGCTGCTGCATATACAATATAGGAAGTCATAAAGAAACACTTAGTATTTTTGATGCTAGTCAACTGATCATGTATAGCATTCGACACAATCATTGGCCAATCAAACTGATAATCACCATGTAAAATTATTTGGATGAAAGGAAACATCCATTCCTTGAACCTAAATGTGTCTCTCTTCCCAAACACCCTAGAGAGCATCAATATCAAATCAGACACTTCCTTCTAGAAATCTACCCTCTTTGGCTGATCTGCCAATTTTCTCAAGGATTTCTTCTCTATCTTCAACCATTTCTTATTTAAATGAGACTTATTGGAGTCTTTATGCTTTCTATACTTCTCCAATGCCTCTACTTCAGTTAGTTGCACCAAGTTCGTGGGATCTGGAACATTTGAGGAGTAAGATCTATAATCACATTATTCTGTGAATCCATGCATAGTCTTGTAGCAGGATTATAGGCACTAGCTGCAGTTAGGATCAACTTCGGGCACTGAACTGATAAAGGGAACACAGTGATATGTGCTAGGCCGGAATCAACAATCCTTTGTGTCCTCCTTGTCAATTTTTCTCGTTCTGCAAAGGTCTCTCCATATAACTCTTCAAAGTTATACTGGCCTAAGTTGGTATCCGTGATATCGGCCTAGTCTGATTCCACCTTGCTCATTTTCACCACTGGACTCCTGTGATTATGCCTCAAGTTATAAGGCAATTGTTATGGCTTTAACTTCTTTGGCTTTGGTGTTGCCTTTGATGATTTAGCGGGCTGATTCCTCTTAGCAGCTTCTCCTGATGTTCCTAACATCTTTCAACTCTCCTTTCACATATGCATCGAAGTCGGAACCAGACATAAACTCAAAAAACAATCTCTTTTACAACCCTGTCGGACTCAGAGTCAAAACCGATATAGATACTTCACTTAATAACAAACGGGCTCGGAGTCAAAACCGAAAAGGTAACCGAAACCAAGATCGGAATGAAAAAGGGATTTAATTTTCTTCAAATTTTCATATTTTCATATCCAATATCCACTCCGCCTTCACCTCCGTCTAGGTTGTCATTACTTTTCAAAGAAGACTTTTGTTGCATGTGGAGCCGGAAACAGGATGGAAATGGAATCGATAACTTTTGAAAACCAGAATTTTTAGGTTCATAATCGATTCCGATCCCGCCTCCACCTAAGTTAATCATGACATCATCAAATGTTTTTTCATTAATTAACATATAACTTCATGATTAAAACTAAAGTCGCTTAAAGATGAAAAAGAGCTTTAAAAAAACTACACCCATATGACCATGGGGAATGACTGGATCTAGGATATCTTATTAAATCATTTAACTATGAGCACCGAACAATACAAAACCCTAATCTAACAAACCTGATAAAACTAGGGCACTGGTTTAAACTTTGCCATTTTACCAGATCAAAAACACACGACGAAACCTTAATTAAACAATAAATCTAATCTACTCTAACTCACTGTAAATCATTAATCTACCTCACTGTAAATCTCTAACTTTAACAAATGCCATTAAAACCCTAATCTAATCTAATCTACTGCAAACCAAAAGCAACACGATGCAATCACGATTAAGACGTGAAAGAGACTATGCCCAAAAATAGAAAAGAAACAACACGACAATACAAGAAATCAAAGACTAAATTAAAATAAACAAGACAAAACAAGAACCTACTCGACCTAATCATATAATCATAGATTCGCCTTAAAACAAAATGATTGAAATTACGAGCAGATATGAAGCAAAACGCAACAAACACGACCGTAAATAAACAAAGAACAACAAAGATAAGAAAACCTACCTCAAACGCAAACAAACCCGAGCTAACCTTCTGAACTGATTTGCACACAATATCCTTTCTCTCTTTCGATCAATTTGCTCAAACAAACTTTGTTGCTGCTCTTTCGTGTTCTTAGATTTTTTAACAATAACAATAATGATCGGTTTAACCCTTAATAAAGGTAAAAATGTGAATTTCTACCTACACAGGCAACTACCATTAATGCATTAATGTGCAGTTAAGGCAGAGTCGAAACTATGAGAGAACAAACACTTCTTTGTAGTGTCACTTTAGTCAAAAAGTCAACGACCAAACGTGGCGGGGGCAGAAACAAAAAATGGAAAGTGATTCTGAAATTTACAAAATTTCCAAACTTAATTCCCATTCCGGGTCCGGGTCTACCAACTAAAGACTAAACAAAACCAAACATAAAAAGTAAAGTAAAAGACATTCATAATAAAACAAAACATAAAGACCAAGACTAAAGCAAAAATAAAAATAGTGGAAGCGGAGTCGAAATAGATTATGATTTTGCAATTGTTGATAAAGACCACCTTAAACACTCACTTTGGGTCTGGTTCCACTGAAGACAAACAAAAGCTAAAAAGAAAGACCATCGGGATGGGAACCAAAACAAACTGTCAAAAGAACTTCCATAACCCGCTTCAGTTCCGCTTCCGCTTCCGACAGACTAAACCAAAAACAAACAAAGTGTTGGAAGAAAAATGATCCCAAACTTTATTTAAAAAACAACAAAGGATAAAGAACAACAAGGGGGACCCTCTTTTGACCAAGGAAAAAGATGGGGTGGTTATGCAAGGCATAACAGTGTGGTGTGTAAGTGTTGAATGATGCAATAAGCCATGAAAAGATAAATCAAATGCACTTCAATGCCTCAGTCAACAAAGTGTATTGTTGACATATGTTGTAAATCTAAATTTTCATGTATACTGCTATCAAATAGTGAGTCTCTGTAGCAGGTCCTTGTATCTTTCCTTGGGGTTGTGCGCCTCAACCTAAAATTCCTTTGTATCTTTCCTTAAGGTTGTGTACCTGAGCCTGCAAGTCTTTTAGGTAGCAGTGTGCTTCCTTAGGCACTAAGCTTTAAAATAATTTGTAATTTTTATAAGCAGTGAGCTTAATATATTGTGAGATTTCTCACCGTGGTTTTTTCCTTCTTGTTTTTTCCACATATATCTGGTGTTATCTTGTGCATGTGTGTTCATTTCTTTATCTTTCATTATTGCTAATTTTATTAAGTGGTGTTTATCTGATTAAGGGTTGTGATCATGTTAAAAGACTGAATTTTCATTAGAGTTTAAGTTTTTGAAGACATTGATTCACCCCCTTCTCAATATCCAAGTGTGTTCAATAATTGGTATTAGACCGTAGTTCCTCTAAAGAATCTTAACCACTTGAGGAAAATTCCAGGATGGAACATGATGGATCTTACAAGGCACCTAGGTTTGATGGAACAAATTACACCTTTTGAAAAGTAAGAATGGAAGGGCATCTAAATTCTCTAGGGTTTGGTGTTTGGAAATATATCAAGGATGGTTACATTTCTCCTACTACTACTCCAACAGATCCAACTAAGATTAGATTGTATGAGAACAATTCCAAGGCAAAGAATGCTATCATGAATGGGTTAGTTGATTTAGAACTTCTGAAGGTGATGAGTTACAATTCTACTAAGGATGTCTAGGAAAATCTAAGTAGCATTTATGAAGGAGATAATAAAGTGAAGCAAGTTAAGATTTAAAACTTCAAGAGAAAATTTGAGACCCTGAGGATGACAACGGATGAAGATATTTCTAGCTACATGCTCTAGGAGGATGAATTGGTTACTGGCATCAGAGGTCTTGGTGGAGAAGTGAAAGAAAATGAGATTGTGAAGAAGGTTCTGAGATCTCTCCCTAAAGATTATAGTCATAAGGGATCTTCTATTTAGTAATCTTAGGACTTGAATAAGTATTCAGTAGATCAATTTTTTGGTTCTCTCATTGCCTTTCAAAATGAAAGAGTTTGACAAAGATGTTCCAAAGAAGGAAGCATCATTCAAAGTCAGTAAAAGGCGAAAGATGAAACAATAGATCAGAGTGTTGACTTTGATGAGGTAGAAGTGAATTTTGTGAGAAGATTGAAGAAGGGCACCAACAAATAAAAAGGTAAGTTACCTTTCAAGTGCTTCAATTATGGGAGAATTGGTCATTTTACCTCTAAATGTCCTTTTAAAGAATCAAAGGATAGAAAAAAAATAGAAAAATTCAAAAGGAGTCTATGTTCCAAGGAGAGAAATTGTTCCTCAGAAGATGAGGATAATGATTCAAATGATGAGACACTCAAGTCATGGGCGTGAAAACCGGTGCCAAAAAGAGTCATACTGAAAAGTGTAAGAGGTTAGGTAATTTGTTAGTTGACAAAGATAGTGAAATATTAATGGTTGTGTGGGCTACCTTTCATGCAAAGGAAGAAGCAAATTATTGGGTGATTGACAGTGGTTGCTCTAACCACATGACTAGTGACAAGGGAAGGTTCATTAGCCTAAAGAAGTGGAATGGTGGAGCTATCAAGTTTGGTGGTGATGAGTGTGCACAAATTTGTGGAAAGGGTGTTATAACCATTTATGGAAATAAAAATATTGAGGATGTCCTCTACATAAAAGGGTTGAAGTTCTATCTCCTCAATTTCAGTCAGATGTGTAGTAAAGGATAAAACCTTACATTTAATGTCAAAGGTTGTGGGATCAAGAAGGCAGGGTCTGAAAGATTAGTTGCAGAAGGTACTAGGACAAATGGAAATATCTATCATCTAAAGGAGGTAAATGGAAGAATCTTTTTATTGGCTCAATCCGATGAGTATTGGCTATGACATAAGAGGATGGGATACATCAAATTTGACAATATGGTGAAGATCAGCTCTACTCAAGTAGTGAGAGATATGCCTAAGATAATTAAGCCTCCAAACACATTATGCAAAGAGTGTCAAATGGGAAAGCAGACAAAGATAACTTTCAAGAGAAAGGAGTACTCTGCTACAATTCTATTGGAGTTGGTTCACACTAACCTATGCAGACCTATAAGAAATAAGATTCAACAAGGTGAAAGGTATTTTAATGTTGCTTGTCGATGATTACTCTAGAATGACTTGGATTACATTTTTAAGAGGAAAATCAAAGCTTTTGATAAGTTTAAAATTTTCAAAGAAAAAGTTAAGAATGAAATGAATGCTAAGATCAAATTCTTAAGATTGGATAGAGGAGGTGAATTTACTTTAAATTAATTTGAATTTTTTTGTGAAGATCATGGTATGAGGAGAATTTTTTCTGCTCCTAGGACCCCTCGGCAAAATTGGGTAGTGGAAAGGAAGAATAGGATTGTGCAAGAGAGGGCTAGGACAATGATGAAAGATGTGGATCTGCCAGATATGTATTGGAAGGAAGTAATCCACATTGTTGTCTACTTGATTAACAAAGTATAGTTGAGGATTAATGGAACTAAGACCCCTTATGAACTATGGTATGGAAGGCCTCCCACTGTTAGATAGTTCAAAATCTTTAGAAGAAAATGCTACATCAGGAGAGATGAAGAAGACCTTAGAAAGCTTGATTCAAGTTGTGATGAAGGGATCTTTCTTGGTTACTCAACCAGAAGCAAGGCCTAAAGATGCTACAACAAGAGATTGGGAAAGATTAATCAAAGCACAAATGTCAAGGTAGATGAAGATTTGTGTCAAACCTCACAAGAACCAAAGGTTTGTGGATCTAATATACCTTCCTATATTAAATAAGAAGAAGAAGAAGAGAAAAAAGAGAAGGAACAAGAATTAGAAAAGGTTCCTAAGACTCCAGAAAAGTATGTTTAAAATCTCCATTCAAAAAATCATATCATTGGAGATAAAAATGAGGGTGTGCAGACCAAGAGAATGCTTGTAAAATCAAGTGAGCAAGTGAATTTTTGTTTACTATCAAAGGTAGAGCCCAATAACTTTGTTGATGCTAGAAAATATGAAGGATGGACGAAGGAAATGAAAGAGGAATTGAATTAGATAGAAAATAATTTGACATGGGAATTAGTTCCCAGACCAGTTGATAAGAATTTTATAGGAACAAAGTGGGTGTTTCGAAACAAACTGAATGAAGATAGTAAAGTTGTGAGGAACAAAGCCATATTGGTGTGTAAGGGTTATTCATAAGTTGGATAATTTTGCTCTAGTAGCTAGAATAGAGACTATTAGGATGTTTCTTGTCTTTATTGCTCACAAGAATTTTAAGGTCTATCAAATGGATGTCAAGTCAGCCTTCTTGAATGGTGATTTAGAGGAAGAGGTCTACATTGAGAAATCGAATGATTTCTAGCTATCAAAAGATCTAGACATAGTGTGCGGACTCAAGAAATATTTGTATGGACTCAAGCAAGCTCCTAGAGCTTGGTATGTTCAGTTGGATAAGTACTTACTTCAACAAGGTTTCAAGAAAGGTATTGTAGATAGTAATCTTTACATTAAGGTAGAGGAAGGCAAGATTTTGATAGTTTTTGTATATGTTGATGACATCATCTTTGGTGGAGATGATAATATTTGTAAGAGTTTTGTAGAAGAGATGCAGAAAGAGTTTGAGATGTATATGATTGATCAATTGTCTTTCTTCATTGGGATTCAAATTGTTCAACTAGATGATGGTATCTTTATTTCTTAAGCTAAGTATGATAGAGAGATGTTGAAGAAGTTTGGAATGGAGGATTCCAAACTAGTAAGTACTCCTATGGTTATTGGTTGTCACATAAGCAAGATTGATGATTCACCTAGGGTTGAACATAATCTTTATAGGTATATGATTGGAGGTTTATTGTACTTGACTAATTCTAGACCTGACATTATGCATGCAGTATATTGGTTTCCAAATATCAAGCTAATCCTAAGCAAACTCATGAGAAGGCAATAAAAAGAATATTTAGATATTTGAAGAGAACTCTAGATTATGGTTTGTGGTATAAGAAGGATGATAACTTTTATTTGAGTACTTATATTGATGTTGATTAGGTAGGATGTGTGGATGATTGGAGAAGTACCAGTGGAAGTGTATTTTTCTTAAGAGGTGGATTGGTCTCTTGGTTTAGTAAGAATCAAGACTCAGTGTCCTTATCCACAACAGAAGCTGAATATATTGTTACAAGATCTTGCGGCACCTAGGTGCTTTGGATGAAGCAGAATTTGAAGGACATAAATGTGGTATATGATGAACCCATTCCCATATTATGTGATAATACCAATGAAATAAAAATTTCCAAGAATCTGGTCATGCATTCAAGGACCAAACACATTTCTATTTGGTATCACTTTCTAAGGGAAAAGGCTATAGAACAAGAAGTCGGATTGGAGTATGTTCCTACTAAGGATCAAACTCTTCACTGAGGCACTTTTAAAGGATAATTTTGAGTATCTCTGGTTAAATTTATTGGTTATTTCCCATCCTTCTTCTAACTAGATGCATAGATGGTGCATCTATCCAGGGGAGAAATTCATGTCATACCCTTTTCTCCTAGATTGATGTGTGTTACCTCTTAGGGGGAGTAGGTAGTTGGTTGGCTTATGTTGATAGGGGGAGCTTGTATAACTATGTGAGGGAGAAGTGTAGTTGTTGAGAATGTGTTGATGATTTAAATGAAGATCTTTTTCCCCTTGTCCTTGATGTCAAAGGGGGAGAATATGCAGGTGTGTGTTGCCACCAATACCAATGAGGGATACTGTTGCACATATGTTACCTATGTTTGGAATTTTTTGTCATTGATGTCAACACTTAGTTTGGGTTGTCATTAATTCTTGTTTCTACCCTCGATTTGTGTTATCATTAATGCTTGTTTCTACACTTAGTTTGGGTTTTCATTGATGTATGATGATGTGCTAACAATGATGTTGTTGAATTTCATGGTTGGATATCATGCCTTGTTTGATGACAATTAAAGTTGTATTGAGTATGGTTGTTGTTAGCAGAAATGATATCATGATGATATATTAAGATAAGGATTAGAAGCATTAATATGAGGATTAGAAGTATTAAGATGATAGTCTCTAGTATGTTGTATGCTCTCTCTTGTTGTTCTTGAGGAAGTGTTGTTAAAAGGAAGTTTTTGTCTCCATGTGTTGGTGAAAGCATTTGCTACAGGAAGTTTCTTTGAAGTCTATTTGAGAGAATGCTTCACATTCTCCATCTTTGAATATATGATCTTGTGGTTTGGGATTGGGTTTTTATGTTTTGTGGATGTTGCACCCCTATCTTTTTAGATCACCAATGTTGTTGAGGAGGTTTTTGGTAATTGCAATGGGTTGGAAATTCTGTTGCTTGTCAAGACTAGTCCAAAAAATGCTTTGCATTGTTGTTTTTGTTCCTACGGCTTGGTGAATGTGCTCTCAGTGTTTGTGCAGTGTCTCAGTTCAGTTTTTATGTGATGGAATTTACCACAAGTTGGTTTATTAATGTTCTATCTCATGGATGTGTATTATAGGCTTCTAGGATGAAGTGTTTTTTTTTTTTTGGTTTGTGGTGATTGTTTGTGGCATGACAATGTGAAAGAATTATATAGAAATGTTGTTATATGTTCATGTGGAATGTATTTTTATAGTTTGTACATCAATGGATGATCTCTTTGGTGTCACATATTGTTTTGATTTGGTCTTCTAGGTAATTTGTGGATATCTAGGTGGCATGGATTGTTCTCTTGATTGCACTATGTGCTTGGGGATCCGTGCCAACATTTAAAGTTGTGTTAAGTTAAGTTTGGGTCCTACCCTATCTTGTTGAGAATCACATCAAATAAATTCCTAGTTGAAAGTATTTTTTTGGGCTGATTGATAATGTGCTACATGTTTCCTTGTTGTCAACTTGGGTTGTTGTGTGCTAGCATGTTTAATGTTTGGGATCACATTGGAAGATGTAATAAAATATTTTTGGTTATCTTTATCTTTTGGATAGGACCGCTTTCAGTATAATTATGTTTTTTGGTTGACTTGTTGAGGTTATTGTTTATCTTTTGTTCTGGTTGACCTAATTGGTGTTTGGTGATCTTATGAAAGATATAAATGGAGGAACAAATCCGTTGCAAGTTGAGCTAGTGAGGTGTGGTGTGTAAGTGTGGAATGATGCAATAAGTTGTGAGAAGAAAATTTAGATGTGCTTCAACACCTCAGTCAGCAAAGTGTATTGTTGACATATGTTGCAAATCTAAATTGTCATGTATCCTGCTATCAGATAGTGAGTCTCTTCAGTAGGTCCTTATATCATGCATTGGGGTTGTGTTCCTTAGCCTATAAGTCCTTTGTATCTTTCCCTAAGGTTGTGTACCTTAGCCTACAAGTCTTTCAAGGAGCAGTGTGCTTCCTTAGGCAATGGGCCTTAAAACAAATTATAATTCTTGTAAGCAATGAGATTCATATATTGTGAGATTTCTCACTATGTTTTTTTCCTTCTTGGGTTTTCCATGTATATCTGGTGTTATCTTGTGCATGTGTGTTCATTTCTTTATCTTTCATTGCTGCTAATTTGATTAAGTATTGTTGATCTAGTTAGGGGTTGATGATCATGTTAAAAGTTTGAATTTGAAGTAGAGTTTAATTTTTTGAAGATATTGATTCCCCCCCTCTCAGTATTTGGGTGTGTTCAACAAAGCTAACTATTTGATTGATTTATTTAACTTAGATCATTGGAAAATAAATAAATTATCTCTTGTATAGAAAACTTTAGTTGTATCTTTAGAAACCACCAAGATATATACATATTGAGATACTTGAGGCAAACAAATTCAATGCAATCAAATTTATGCAAGGTATTTTCATACAAAAAGACATAATTAAGGTTAAATATGTAGTTGTAGAGGTCAATTTTGTAGTTATAGAGTTAAAATAGAGAAAATAATAGACTATCTTGCAGCCTACCTAGGTAGTGTAGTCTGAAATCTAATAAAAAAACCATCTTTTTAGATCACTGACAATAGTTTGTAGTAAACTAAATTATTTTTGCACATGAGTTTAACTTATTATTCCCTCTTTTTCATTTTAAAAAATGTGTTTTAGTTTCTATCTTAGCTCCACAATCTGGGCTCATTTCTAATTTAACTATTTGATCAAAATTTATTTAGCTTAATTCACTGGAAAATAATTAAATTGTATTTTCCTTGATTTTGGTGAACCTATCCAATCTTATATAGCCCTATGGTTTTGGAATTCAAGGTTTTATTTTTAGATCTGATTATTTTCTATTCTATTTTACTTTTGAATTTGATCTAAAATTTACTTCATTTGTCTTTCCTCTTCATGTTTGTGAACTTGTGTTTATGCCAAGGTATAATTTTCCTAATCCCTTTCCTTTAGGAGAACCTCATTCAAATCCTATAATGGGTATGACTAAAAAAATTAATTATACCTCATCATAACAAGGAAATAATTTTTTATCATGATGTAGATATTGAGCAAATTGATAAATAGTGCTATGAATTTTGCATGGTTGACAACTAATGCTAATCCTACATGGTACTTGGTTGATGTTCAAGTCATAATTTTTAGTTATTTATATGACATTTGGATTAGAGGTGCTTAAAGGTAGGCGAAATAATTATTTATTCTAGTCATCTTTAAGTGACATGTCTCCCTTACCACCCAAGATTCATCCTCTTTTATGACTCTTAATTTTACTTCTCTTTATAGAATCATATCTACTCCTACTAAGATTGAACCTCTTCTTATTCATAATTTACATCTTATAATACCTACTAAGTATGTTAGAACTCTAGTTTTTTACCTATTCCCATCCAACTAGTGTTACACCCAATTTCCATGTTCATCCTACTAGTGTTATGTCTACCTATTACCCCTTAGTTCCATAAATACATCTCATAATTTTCATGTTGTTAGTACCTTGAGCATCCTTCTAGTGTTATGACTACATTTTGGATTAATCTAATATTGTCCCTATCTCTCATGTTTCACTTACAAGTGGTATATTTTTATTTATTAGTAAGCCATATGGATTAGAGGTGCTTAAAGGTAGGTGAAATAATTAATTCTTCAATTAATTTGAGTGGCATGTATCCCTTATTACCCAATCCTCATCCTCTATTATGAATCCTAATTTCACTTCTCTTTATAGTTTGATATTTTCTCCTACTATGATTGGACCTCTCCTTATTCCTACTTCACACCTTATGCCTACTAGGTATGTTGGAACTTTATTTTATTATTCCTCTTCCCATCCCACTATTTTTACACCCACTTCCCATGCTCATTCTACAAGTTTTATGTCTACCTATTATCCCACTAGTTTCATGAATGCACCTCGTCCTTCTCATATTGTTATTACTTCAAGCATACTAGTCATGCTATGACTAATATTTGGATCCATCTAATGTTATCATTCCCTTTGATGTTCCACCTATATAAGTGTTACACCCACTTCCCATGCTCATCCTACTAGTGTTATGTCTACCTATTACTTCACTAATGCCATGACTACGCCTCATCCTTCTCATATTTTTATTACCTCAAGCCTCTTATTATTACTATGACTAATTTTTGGATCCATCTAATCTCTTCATTCCCTCTCATATTCTACCTATAATTGAACTATGCCCACTCCTTCACACCTTATGTCTAGTAGGAAAGTTTGAACTTCATTATATTTTTCCTCTTCCCATCCCACTAGTGTTACACCCACTTTCCTTTCTCATCCTACTAGTTTCATGTCTACCTATTACCCCATTAGAACTATTAATACACCTCACCCTTCTCTCTTTTTTTTTTACCTCTTCCCATCCCAATAGTAATATGACTACTTTTTGGATCCATTTAATCTTTTCCATTCCCTCTCATGCTCCATCGAGAAGTGTTATGAACACCACTTCACACCTTATGCCTACTTCATCTGTTAGACTCCATTATATTTTTCTTTTTCCTATCCCACTAGTGTTACACCCACTTCCCAACTCCCATTCTCATTCTACTAGTGTTATGTTTACCTATTACCCATTATTTCCATGACCAAACCTCATTCTTCTCATGTTATTATTACCTTAAGCATCCCACTAGTCCTATGACTACTGTTTGGATAAACATATAATGTGTTCAATCCCTCCCATGTTCCACCAAAAAGTGTTATACCCACTACCATTAAGTAAAAATGTGTGATTTGTGTGTTGAATTTTTGTATGAAAGGATAAATCTAAATTCACTTTTCAAATGCAATCTAACCCATCAAGCATCTTTGTTATAATTATTTAAAAAGCATCATAGCATAATTATTGCATCATCAACTAGCATCAACATCATAACAACAAACTAGGAATACTTCATGCTTGCTTGGTGTTCCTTTGGTCCTTGTTGAAGATTTTAAATAGGTTGTAGAGGTTTGAATATAAGGAGGATATATTTTACAAAGAAAACTCTAGTGGTATTTATAGATACTAGTCACCAAGTGGTGCAGTTGAGATTGAGGTTTCTTACTAGATAGCCCAATCACATAGCCACAACAATTTTCAATTACCAACAATGTTCAATTAACATAAATAATTTCAAATCTTATTATTATTGACAAAATTTAAGAGTACAAACAAAAATATTTTGGCTTAAATCCTTTGGCCTTCTCTTTGTTATGGTCTTCTTCTCACATCTCCCCCACTATCCCAAATATGTTGATTTCCCATTGTATACCCTGACATATGGAATTTTAACTATTTGTCACAAACAATTCAATCACAATTAATCATGTGTCCACATGCAACTAGTCTTCCAAGTGTTTGTGTGTTCTTCTATATTTTTCTTCTTGTCAAGGGTTCCAAATCCATCAAGAACTAAGAATTTCAAAGGTTCCTACCTCCTTAGGAACTTGAATTTATGATCACCCTTGTGAAATTCTAAGCCTTGAGATGTGTTGGTGATGCTACTAAGAACTAGAACTATTTGTAGTTTTAGTGGTTCTTGGAACTCCTCTAAGCTCCAACTTTGCAAAAGAAACCAAGTCTTAGAGACTTTTTGAAAATACCACTAGGAATTGGAAGTATTGGTGGTTCTTGGAACTACTTTGAGCTCTAACATATTAGAAAAAAACTAAGTCTTAGAGATTTTTTGGGCCTTTGAGAGGGAACTAGAACTTTTTGGCAGTTTTGGTGGTTCTCAGAACTATTTTGAGCATCGACTTTGTAGGAAAAGCTAAGTCTTTAGAGACTTATCAAGCCTTTAAGTGGGAACCAAAACTAATTGGTAGTTTTGGTCAGTATGGTAATACCTCATAGCTCTAATTTGTTCCTAGGCAAGGCCCATGCTCCAACTAACCATAACTTTACCATTTATTATCCAATTCCACCAAATTCAAATTAGAGATACCCTTTTATCACCCAAAAATGTTCTTACTTTTCTTTCACTCTTTGCCTTATTTTGGTTTTGTAGTAGTTGATTTTGATGATTTTTTTGGGAGAAAATTTTAGGTTGAATTTTGGTCAAGTAAGGACTTCACCTTACTTGACCAAAATTCAAAAAAAAAAGTAAGAAACATTTTTGGCCGATACATGATTTCTTATGAACCTAAATACTTCAACATCAACATGCCAGGTAAGTGAAATATTCCATGAGTTTGTAACTTATGAAAACTTTGGAAATTTTTAAACTAAAATTCCATACTTAAAAATTTTTGTAGCATTCATCCAAGAGGCTTCACCTGCAACTCTATTCCTCTAATGGACTAAGTATTCTATATATTATTTTCCACTTATTATTTTACCCACTCAAGAATCAACCACTTTGTCAATTTCTTAAAAATAAAAATCAAGAAAATAATTTATCCATTGTGTACCCTACAAACTTGAGTGTGTATCCCTTTGTGTACTTACCTCCCCTTGATGAAACTTATACATATCAACAGTATTAAAAATGGGATATATGTCTATGTACTTGCTAGAATCTCAAATTCATGGGCATTGGATGAAAACTTTCTCAACACACTACATAGGCCTATCTTTTTTTTATTTTAACTTATTGTATGTTCCCTCTATGAACCACTCTTTCCTCAAATGTGCCAAAGCCAAATCATCCACCTAAAATTTGTGTTCCCTTCTATGCATTTCAACATGCTCTTTGTATTTAATGGCACTCTTCTCCAAATTATCCTTCACCTTCTTATACAATTCATGAATGTATTTTGTAAAATATTCTATCAAAAAACTATTCGTGTTCAAATCTGAATTATCCCTCAACTCATTAACATCCCTAGGGTTATACCCATAAACTATTTGGAATGGGCTCTTTCTTGCACTTTTTCACTGATTTTTCGTAAGAAAAAAATTCTTGTGCCAAGATAAGGTCTCATTGTTGTATTTTATTTCTTGCCAAAATTTTTAGCAAGTTTCCCAAACTCTTATTCACAATTTTGGTCTACCCATCAATTTGTGGATGATGGGTTAAACTGGACCCTAACTTAATACCCATTTTCTTCCACAATGTATGCCAAAAATGGCCAGATAACTTGGTGTCCCTATCTACAACAATACTCTTGTGCAACCCATGTAGCCTAACTATCTCCTTGAAAAATAATGTAGCTATGTGAAAAACATCATTACTCTTATGGCATGGTATAAAATGAATCATATTTGAAAATCTATCCACTACAAAAAAAATTGAATCATTACCTCTATATGTCGAAGGAAATCCCAAAACAAAATCCATGCTTATGTATTTCCATGGTCACTCTAATATAGGAAATGACTGATACAACCCTAGATGTTTTTTCTTTCTCCTTTGGCATGTTGGCAAAGTATTAAACTTTGCACCAACCTTTTCACATCTTCACTGATTCCAGGCCAAAAATACCCTTCATTTATTTATTCTGTTATTTTAAATCTATTCCAAAGTTTCCACTCAAGACTCTACTATGATTATCTCTTATTATGTTCTCTTTTATTGAACCCCTATGTATACATAATATTTATTCTTTGATAAGCCATATTGGATTAAATACTCCAACCATGGAATCATACCAAATTTCACTAGGATTTTAGTAGTTGTCCATGCTTTCTTAAAATTAGGATCATTGAATGCATCTCCCTCATTACATCAAAACCAACAACAACGACTCTTAACTCATTCATCAATGAAAATCTTATGTTAAGTGCATATGTTACCTTGTTGAAACTACCACTTCTATGTTTCAAGACAAAAGAGTAAATTTGTAATAATCCCACCCATTTTATATCTTTGGTTCAAATTACCTTGGCTATTGATGAATTACAAGGCATGGTGATCTATGTATAGTAAAAATTTCTTAGGGAGAAAATAGTGTCTCCACTTCTTCAAGGCTTGCACTATAGCATAAAATTCTTGGTCATAGATTGAGTATTTCCTCTTTACTTCATTTAAATCTTCACTAAATTAGGAAACGGGTCTTCCTTCTTGAGTTAAAACTACCTCAATTGCATAGCCACCAACATCATAGTCAACCTAAAATAATTTTCCAAAGTCTAAAATGACAACACTAGTTGTTTGGCCACTTTTCTCTTCAATTGTTAGAAAATTATTCCAATAGAAATAGTCCATTGAAATGACTTCTTACCACATTGTATTGTCTCATTGATAGGCACACATATCCCACTGAAAATTTGGATGAACTTCCTGTAGAAGCTCACTAGAACATGAAAAATTATAGCTTCAAAAATACTCTTAGGTGAAGGTAAATAAATAATTTCTTGGACCTTCTTTTGGTCCATCTTCAATCCCTCTTGAGACGCAAAAAAAACTAGATACACTAGTTTTTCTTCATAAAACTATATTTCTTTAAATTTATCATTATGTTTTCTTCTTTCAACCTTTGACTAAGATGTAACACATGCTCTTCTTTTGTCTTACTTTATATCAAAATATCATCCAAATACACAATTATAAACCTACCCAAAAAATTCTTCAAGACTTCATTCATTAACCTCATGAAGGTTTTGGGAGCTTAATTAATCTAAATGACATAACCAACCATTCATAAAAACCATCTTTTTTCTTAAAGGTTGTCTTCCATTCATCTCCTTCCCTAATCCTAATCTAATAGTAACCAATCTTCAAATCATTTTTTGTGAAGTACTTAGATGGAAACTTAAATAATCCATCATGCCATCCATTCGAGGCAATACAAATTTATACTTTATAGTGATCTTATTGATAGCTCTTGAATCAATACACATTTTCTATTCTCCATAATTTTTTGGTGCATGAGTATTGTTGGTACAACATGTGAATTGAGACTTTCTCTAAATAGTTGCTTATCTAGTAACTCTTGCACGTACCTATTTATTTTTCATTATCCATAGATGTCATCTTGTATAGTTCCATGTTTGGAAAACTAACCCTAGGTATTAAATCCATGCAATGATTTATTCTCCTCATAGGTGACAATCCATCAAGCAATACCTTCATCATAATTTCTACAAATTCATCCAAGATCCCTTGTACCTCCATGGTAACTTCTTCCTTCTTCTTTATTGTCCTAATCTCTGCAAGCTTACTAACGAAGGAATAATAGGCCTTTTCCTTCTTCATATCCTTAAAAAAAAAAATCATTCACCAAAAAACCTTTGGGATTCTTTTCTACTTCCTCATCCCAATTTTTCATGCAATTCTAAATATGATCTTTTTCATTCTTCTTTATTTTATAACAATGTGTTTCTCTAGCATGAATTGCTTCCCTATCATATTGCCAAGGTTTTCCCAAAAAAATATGGCACACATCCATTTGTATAACATCACACAATATCTCATCCTTATAACTATCAATATGGAAATTTACTAAATATTGTTCAATTATGAATAATTGGTGTCCCTTTTGCAACCAAGAAAATTTGTAGGGACTGAAATGATTCATCCTTTTCAACTAAAACTTCTCCACCATTTCTTTTGACACCAAATTTTCAGTGCTACCACTATCTATCATGATTCTACAACACTTACCTTTATACTTACATTTAGTTCTAAAAAAATTCCTTCTTTGCACGGGATCTTTCTTCTCCTTTTCTAGTTTTAACAAAATTCTTCTCAACATCAAACACTCTCCATATTTGGGATATTATTCATCCTTGGGTGAAGCTACACTTTCTTTCTTGGCTTGGGCCACATTAATTTTGGACTCTTTCCATTTTCCACTACTTTGTTGTATCTCAAGATATTTAAATATCCTATGTCTAGTTTTTTCACATTGAAAACATGTACCATTGAATCCTCTTCCTCTTCCAAAATATCCATATCCTCAAGAATAATCTCCCCTACCACTAAGATAACTTCCTCTTCCTCCAATTTCTTTAGTGTAATAACTCTTCAAAGAGGTTTTGGAATCTTATTATTTTTTAAAAATAGCCTCTTCCACTATGAGACTATCCTCTACCACATGAGGTTCTTCCTCATCCTCCTAATTTTTTAATCTTGCTAACTTTGCTTCTCCATTTAGTGCTTATTGTCATGTTTCCTCCACACTATGCATTATAACTCTAATTTAATCTTGGATTGATAAACACAACCCATTCATATATCTTGAAACTTGTTCAACATCATCATCTTTGTGTCCTACTCTATTATGTACTCTATAAAATTCTTCTATATAATCTTTGACATTGGATTATCTTTATTTTATTTTATTTTGCAACTTCTTAAATAAACTTAAGTAATAATCTACTAGTAGTAATTTAGCCTTCATTTTGGTCACCATTCTATTCCATTATTTGATCTTCTCTTTTCCTCTTCTTTGTCATTTTTTTTGCAGATGATCCCACCATAGGGATGCATGTCCTTTTAACTTAGTGTACAAAAGCTTCACTTTCTTGGGGTCTTGAATTGATTCAATGTCAAAATATTTCTCCATTTCAGATATCCAGTCTATGATCTTTTTTTATTCAAACTACCATTATAGCTAGGAGGATCCAATCTTAGTTTATTGCTTCTTCTATATATTGTCTTTAAAAATAGTTCTTCTTCTTGATCCACTTCACCTTCGTTTGCTTCATTTCCTCCATCTACCACTTTTATTTCATTTCCAAAATACTAAGCCTCACAAAGGAAATATCCACTATACAATCCATTTTCATTATTTTGCACTTGTAGACACTGAAAAATGTCTTAATCCCATTAACACCATT
This sequence comes from Sequoiadendron giganteum, assembly GCA_007115665.2. Lineage (NCBI taxonomy): Eukaryota > Viridiplantae > Streptophyta > Pinopsida > Cupressales > Cupressaceae > Sequoiadendron > Sequoiadendron giganteum. Next base: position 174,624,957 of record CM021107.1, on the reverse strand, counting down.
TTTCCCATTAATTCTTCCTCCTCCTTGCTTAATTAAATAATTTTAATTATTTGATTATCTCTTAAGGTCATATTCTCCTATTAATTAAATAATTCTTAATTTTTTAATTAATTCATTTTCTCCTTATTCCTCCTTGATTAATTATGTCACTAATTAATCCTTTTTCCCTTATAATTAAATAAATTCCTATTTATTTAATTATTCATGTTCCTAGTTGTCTATAATTAAATAATTATTATTAATTATTCATTAGATTTTTCTTCCATAGCTAAATAAATTCTATTTATTTAATTATTTTCCACATTTCCCTCCACTATTAAATAATTATTTTAATTATTTAAAATTTTGTCATTTTCCTCCACTTTTAATTAAATTGTTATTTTAATTAAAATTCAACCTTTTCCCTTTTCTTCTATAATTAAATAATCATTTTTATTTAATTATTCACTTTCCCTCCTAAATTAATTAATTTTATAATTATTTAATTTACTCCAGCAACCTCTTTTTTATGTGCCAACCTCTTTATCTGTGTCATTCTTATCTCTTCACATCTTAATTAACCTCCACCCTTGATAAGGTTTTATTACCTTTTAATCTCCACTGTCCATCCTTAACTAAACCCTATTTTTTCCCTAACCCTATTTCCTTGCTTGTCAAAGAAAAACACATCCATTCATCTACATCATTATTCATCCTTCAATCCTAGCCCTTCATTTGAAATTGGCTTTCTATAAATGAGAGGCCTTTCATCTCATTTGCATCAACATCTTTTATGCTACTATTATTTTGTTAGATTTGTGAGCAAACACATTCAAATCTTCAACAACTCAACATAATACATTCAATATTTTAAGGTTTGCATGTATTTGATTTCTTTTGAGGTTTGCATGTATTTCGGTTTGATTTAAGCTATTTCTATGCATATTTCTATTATATATCATTTGCATGCCTACATTTTGGTGAACTCGATGTGAACCCCCTAATTGATTTTTGGCTCAATATTTTGAGGAATTTTGGAGTTGGACCCGCTTCACTTGATCTAGCTTGCTTTTTGCGGGGTTTGTTAGCTTTTTATTGTAGGTTTTGCATCATTTTTGGACAAAATCCTAGTTTTCAAAGATTTAACCATATCTCTCAAACAATTATGAATTTCTTTACAAAATTTATATTGCAGGTTGGGGATGATATCAAAAGATTTCAGTCCAAAACTTAGATTTTTTGGATCTTTTTTGAGTGATTTATAAATTTTTTATGATTTTTCATGAAAAATTAATTTTGGAAGAAAATCAGCTATTTTTTCACATTTTCTTATATTTCTAAAAATCGCTCAAAATTCTAATGGGGGTCCATTCTTTGTATTTTTAATTTTGATGAAAAATAATTCATGAAAAATTAGATATTTAAAAATTAAGGTTTTCAATAAATATGTCAATAGGGCTCAAATCAGATAATTTTTCATAATTTTTTATATTTTCATAAAGCTCTTGAAATTTTAGTAGGGGTCTATTCTCTGTGTTTTTATTTTTTATGCCAAAAATATTTCCAAAAATTATATTTATCTTGACTAGGTAAAAATAAAAATTTGGAATTACAATCATGTGATGAGTATATTTTTCATATACATCTATTTTGTTGCATCACGAATTATTTTCTGATTTTTTGCAAGATTTTTCATTGTTAATATCATATTTGATTTCTTTTTTCATTTTAAGATTACCCTCTAATATTAGTGATCAATTATCTTGTTAGGGTGTTTCTTTGTTGTTGGTTTTGTTAATGTGTAGAAAAATAAACTCTTCAAAGGGAAAATTGGATCAAGTGGACAAAAATTTGGAGCTAAAGAAAATTCAGGTGCATAATTTTCAACTCATATATTTATCTCAATCTTTTTTATAACATCACATTTCAATTTGGATCTAAAAAGAACAAGTGTCTTCTCAAAATCACACTTTCAATTTGGGCTTAAAAAGAACAAGTGTTTGCTTTGCTTGGTAATCTTGTTTGTACTTGGAGGTGTGTATGCTCTTCCTCGCATTTTCATATGATCTTGGTTATCAAAATAACTCTTCAACACTCTCATTTTCACATCACACATTTTAATTTATAAGCTTAATGAACATTGATGGTGTGATCAAATACATGTGTATGATCTCTCCCTGCATTATCATAGATCTTGGAGATCAAAAGCATTATTTATATCACTTTTTTGAAAACTTCTTAGGGGGCCTTCCTAGACAAGTGAACACTCTAGGGGAAACCTCAACTCTAATGTTCCTATGGAGTATAAATAGCGGGGAGTGAATTGAAAGACATGCCTCTTGGAAATGAATCTTGTCAATCTTGGCTAAGCCCAAAAGAACTTTATACCTTTGGGAAGTGAAGTGGAGTGTGGTTTACCCTCTCCTTTTGGATTTTTGGCATCATTGTCCTTTCAAATTCACATAATTGGGTCTCACGTATCTTTAAGTTATATAGATTACATCCCTAGATCCTTGTGCATCCTAGTTTAAGACCATTGGCCAATCTATCCGGTTGAATAATTGCTAGGTTGTTCTTGTTCTTGGAAGTGTCTTCTTCCATACTAATTTGTATTACATCTTACATAAAATCTTGTCTTGGGTGTTTTAATTTGTATTCAAGATCTAAATCTTAATCAAGCAAGAAAAATAATAAACCAAAAACAATAGGAAACTCAAAAAATAAAAAAAATCAAAAATCCAAGAACATTAGAAACATTTCAAAAATAAAAAAATATAGGTGTCCTCCAAGTCAATCTATCCACATCATATCCAATTCAAAATTATAATCCTCATTCTCCATCCTAATCATCCTATCCTAATCATCCAAGTCAACCCAATCATCCCATCCTAGTCATCATAACCATTCACATCATCTCCAAGTCAAACTTCACATCCTCATTCTCCATACTAATCATCCTATCCTAGTCATCCAAGTCAAATAAATCATCCCATCCTAGTCATCATAACCATCTATCATCTCATATTTATCATCTTAATCACCTCATCTTAACCACTTCTTCCTATCCTAATCATCATTCCTCATCCTAATCATCCCATCCTAGTGAATCATAACCATACCTCATCTCATCCTAATCATCTTAATCACCTCATCCTAACCAATCCTTTTTCATCCCAATCATCCCCCCCATCTTAATCATGTTGTCTTAATCACCCTTCATCATAATCATCTCTTCTAATCCTAATCATTCCTTTCCATCCTAACCATCTCTCATTCCATCCCAATTATTTGTATCCATCATAATCATTCCTTTTCATCTTAATTACCTTGTCCTTATCATCCATAATCATTCGTAATCATCCTTATCATCCCATCCTAATTATCCCCTAATATTTCTAATCATCCATCTTATCCTAATCATACCTAATCATCTAATCCACATCATCCCAAGTATCTCAATCATCCACATCCATTCTTAATCCATCATTTAGGACCCTAAACTTAGTTATTTTTTCTAATCCAATTGAGGTCCTAATCATTATCATAACCACCCTCCATAATCCACATCAAATCCTTCTTTCCTAATCCATTTTCACACTCTATCTATTATCATCCTTAATCTTCATCCTTCATTATCATCCTTAATCTCCATCATCATCCTTCATTACCACATGAATCAAGATGAGCCTAACATATCCTCCATCTTCCATCTCATACCTCAACATCTTGTTAAATTTCTCCTTTTCAACTACTTTAACAATCACATAGCATCCATGATCACGTGTCCTGTAAGCATATTCCAAGAGATCCTAAACATCATCCAATCCAACATTGAAAGTTATGCCCAAATCATTTCATCCTCCATGCCATCCTTTTCCTCCATTGACAAGGGAAACCAAAATATCTTCCATGTTCAACCAACATCCATCCATAACCATATATCATGCACTTCACATCCTATTTAACCCATCGTCAAGCCAAAATTCACCATCCAAGGAGCACCAAAAGTCACCCTCAAAGGAATACAAGAACCTATGCAAAATCCTATTTCACAAAATGTTATTGGACTAGTCTTCTAGTTCCACCCACTTCCACCTCATCCATCTCATCCACCTCATCCATTTCATGTTTTTCCACATTCATAGAACCTACACAAAGTCAACTGTGTCACTCACTTGACCTCATTGATCCAAATCATGATATCATCAATCCCCATTTATGTCAAGATCAAAGTAATCCTTCTTGTGATCCCATTTTTATCTCATGATCCTATCCTAAAGTCCATCCAATAAATCCTTTTAGATGATCATTCCATCCAAGATAAACCTATCTTTGATCAAGATCCTATCTTTTATCAAGGTCCTACCATAGATTAAGAAATCCAAAATTATCCCCTTTCATATCAAGATCCATCCTTCCCTTCCATACCCCCAAATGATCCCCTTCCATATCAGGAGAAAAGTATCCCTTCCATACCATCTCATAAATTTACCATATCCAACCCATTTGATGATCCTAGCATATGCACCTCATATCATGATCTTATCATACCACATTCATGGCATAACCCTAGTCCATCACAAGAACAAATCATTCCATCCATTACCTCATCTAATGATACCCCTCCTAATCAAGATCAAGAACAAGATGTCTCATCCACTCCATCACATGATCCCCTTCCACCTCATGATCCCCTTCCATCTTATGATCTCATTTCCAATCAAGAGCAACATATCCCTTTTATCCCATCTAATGATCCCCTTTCGCCAAATCAAGATCAAATTATAAATTATATTGAATGCAATGATCCCCTTCCTCCAAGTCAAGATCAAAGTATAACTTTTATTCCATGCAATGATCCCCTTTCACTATGTAAAGATCAAATTATCCCTCCATCCCCCTTTCATGTTTCCCTTCCATCCACTCCATCACATGATTCTAACCCAAGTCAAGATCAAAGCATCCCTTCATCTCCATGTCATGATCCCCTTCCATCTCATAACCAAGAGAAAACTATTCCATCCACCCCACCTCATGATCCTATCGTAATTCAAGATCAAATTTTTGCTCCATATCCATCTCATGATCCAAGTATCCCTTCATCTCCATGTCATGATCCTAATTCTTCATAAGATCCCATCACCCCTATCCAAGCTATTCATGAACTCCACACTTATCAATTGGGTTCCTCCACTTTCATCCAATATAGTTTCCTCCAATAACCTATCATTCCTTCCATACCATACCCTCCTCAAAATGGACTCGCATCTTGTTTTCAAAATAATAAGTATCCCAGTGACAAAAGGATTTGTCAAACTATGAATTATCAAGGCAAAGGATTAGGCCTACATGAGAAAGGTATATTAGAACCCATCCAAATCCAAGAAAATCCTAATTATCATTGCCTTGGCTACAAGTCTCTAGTCGTTGGTACTCCTTCCATTCACCCCAAATCCAAAATCCTACCATCTAAATCCAAACATTCATGTTCTCCATCCTCCAAATCTAGTTTGGGTCCTTATATTCCAAAATCTGACCCATTTTCCCTTTCATCCATTTTGGGTCCTTATGTCCCTAAACAAATTCCTTCATCCCCTCCATCTATCTTGGGTCCTTACATTCAACCACCTAGCATTCCTATTCCAAGATCCCATTATCCTCTATATCCATCACCTCATATCCCTAATCAAGATCTACAAAGGCACACACCCTTGAACCTTTTCCAACATCTTACCTACATCAACCCATTCATAAGACCTGCACATCATTCATATCCATCCACCAATCCCATTGCTCTTGGAAACAACTTGGATGCCAAAATTCAAATGCATTTAAAGCCAAAAGTCCACAAAAATCAAAGGATTTGTTAGTGAATGGATTGGTCTTTAGAAATATATCTTAAATTATCAAATCTAAAGCCCATAAAACATTGGGACCAAGCCATTAATAGCTTCACAAATGTCACAATTGTATTTGTGAATTTCCTCTAAATTTTAGAGGTATAGCTCCCTTGTATAATTTAATTGATAATCAATGTGCTTTTGACCAGAAAGCAACAAAGGTGACAAATTTTAGCTCATAAAAATGATACTAATGCAAAATAAACTTCAAGAAAGTAATTAACCAACTAGCACATAGATGAGAATGATGAATGATCACTGAAATGGAAAAGAGATTCAAAGTTGCAATAAATGAATTAAATGTCGCAGAGTATATTTCTCACAGAAAACGTGCTCTAAATGCACTCTTAACTCAGATTAGTATGATCAACATTACATGAATAAAAACTAGGACAAAACTGTTCCTTCTTTTCTACATCATAGTGCACTATACAGAAATAGGACCCTCCCTGAATTGTTCTCCACCTAGATATAGGGATCTTCTTTCTTCTCCTAACGGTAAACAGTTGCTAAACATAGCAACATTTTCTTTCCGCTTAACTATCCACTTTGAAAACTGATAGACGAGAAATAATTAATGGTTGGAATGATTACATTGCCAATGATATGACCTTAGGTGATAATCGAACATTTCTTGTTTTAATTTCTACCCTATGGCTATCAATCCTTGTGTAGTTAGCGTGCTTTACAAATGACACATTAAATAGCTATCTTAAAGGTGAAATGGAGTCACACGTGCAAACTATCTAGATGAAAGATCAATTGGGAAAATTAATTGGATATTTGTCACATTAGTAGTTAATTTTGACCACATCTCCATCCTATCATTCGGTCAATCTTAAAGAATACCAGTTCGAATGTCTCACCAACTTTTTATAAATTAAGTAGGCATAACTACACTTCACTATCCTAAAGTATCCAACATGGAGAGTGCCCAGAGTGATAGTGTCCATGAATGACTTCATTATCATTGAGGAAATTGAGTGTAGTCCCCTCTTTAGGCAGCTATCTGACTAGTTGAGAGAGGTATTCATTGTACAGAGTAAGATAGAAGAAGAGGTGTTGCATAGTATACTAGTAGAAACATTCTTGAATCAAGTGCATGTGCACAATGCCACGTTTCTTGATCATTTCGTGTATACCATCATTCATACCTCTGGATTTCAAAACTGGGGAATGAGGGTAGTGAAGCTCTCGGTTAGGCCTGAGTTCCATCATAGAGTTAATGTAGTCATCGCCAGGCTCAACAACTACCCACGGAGCGAACTGGTTGGTGATGCCATCTACATTGTGATGCAACTCAAAATGAATCCACTGAAGAAGCCATAACTCTTCTCTGTGCAGGGCTGGTGAGGAATGACATGGGGTTGTTTGCCCAATTCCTGCAATCCCATGAGAATATGATATCACCCACCTAGATAGAGCACCTCCAGGTGGTGGTGGAAGGAATCCACATGCTTATGTTTGTTCTATGTGCTTGAAAAATATCCTTTTTGATGCTCCCAATTTTGTAATCAAACAACAAGTTTTGTAATGCCATCAATATATATATATATATGTATATAATAAAATTATATAATTTTAATACTCTGGTGTTTGCATTCTTTCTAAATTTTTTATCTTTTAATTCCATTTTTTGTATCTTTGATGACATCCATTTGTATTCTTTTCTACATAAATGGATTCACTATGTAAAACTAAAATGCATCTTAAAAAAAAAAACTACACTATCATTTCCTTAGGTCCTTTTGCAAAAAATGCTCATGAGGCGGTAAAATGGAAGGTTCACGAAACTAAGTAAAAGATTTTCAATCATTTTAGAAACCACTCAAACTCTCACCCAAACTTGAAAACTTCAAAAATCCATTGATGGCGGTCTTTTTTGGCAAGTTCACGAACTTCGGGTATGGACCGCCAGCCATCAAATTAGAAGACTTAGAGTGCTCGAGAAGTTATGACAATCCCACAATACACCACCTATGAGAAAATAAGGGACAATTTAAACAAAGGACGATAAAAGGGGAAGTTAGATGAACAGGGGAAATCACCGCCCAAGTTAGAAAAACCTAATGAAATAGCACACGGTTTATAAACTTAACAAAAAATTGAATAGGGGCATCACTTTCTAGGGTGATGACCAAAATTAAGGTAAAAGGATAAACATGTCCCATCAAAAATATATGCAAAAACAAAGAAAAATATGATCCAAAATCAAAAATTTAAATCCCAAGGCCACAAAGGCCCATGAAGCAAAAATCAAAGTCAAAAACCATGTGGATTCCAAAAATACTCATGTAGAATCAATGCATCCCAAAGAAAAATTAGAATTGGCATCCAAACTTTCTTATCCAAAAGCTCCATCCAATTCTATTTCCTCCACCCCATCTAATAATCCTTTATCACCTCCATCCATTTTGGGTCCTTACATACCAAAATCTTCACCCACTCCTCCATCTAAACCTCAAAATACAAAATCTACATCTCTTCCACAATTCCACCACCCTTCAAGGTGTGTGCCAATTTTGATCTTGCCAACATTTCCATCTGTAGACACTGAAAATTTGACCACTTTCATTTGGCCAATTTACTCCTAATTCAACTAATTTCATATCCTTTATATTAATTAAACAATACCCTATTATATAATTAATATTCATTATCCATTATCCATTCGTCTTAATTTATTTCTTCCATCATCTTTAAATCCTAGCCTAAAGTAAATAAGTACCTTTAATTATTTACTCCCATCCCTTATCCCTTTTTCTCTAAATAATTAAATAAATAATCCTCATGTCACATCCTCCACAACCTTTTTCTAATCTTGATTAATTTGCATAATCCTAGATTAAGGATGTGCACATTCCTAATCCTTGATTAGGGAGGTGTAACATCCTCCATAATATGCAAGTGGATCATTAACCCTCATTACCCACCTAATCATTTGCCTAATCCCTCACTTACACAGCCTAATCATTGAATAGCTAACCTAATCAACCCCTTAGTCAACTCTCCCCATCCCCCATGGAATTTTGAATCCATTTTTGTCTTCCCAAGGTCATTTTGAGGAATTTTGAATTCCTCTCTTATCCCCCAAGGAATTTTTAATTCCTTTTTGTCTTCCCAAAGTCCTTTTGAGGAATTTTGAATTCCTCTTTCATCCCCCAATGAATACTAAATTCCTTTTCTCCTTCCCAAGGAATTTTAAATTCCTTTTATCCTTCCCATGCATATTAAAAAGGAATTTTTAATTCCTTTGGTCAACTCTTGATCTCAACCTTTGATCATTTTTCAAAAATCAATCTCCACCATCCATTTCAATCTTCCTTGCTAAATGCCTAACACTTAGAATTTTTGCACGGGAACCATTCTAACCATTTTTTCCCAGCCACATGCATCCAAGTCTTATATACTCACATACTACCATCTTGCATCCATAGCCAAATCCACCATCCTTGCATCCAAATCAAGAAAAATCAAGTCATTATGCTGTTGAAATCAATATAGAGCACACATATCAAGTCATCAACAAGGGAAAACAACTTCATCAAGCTCTTATGAGGTGAAATTAGTGTTATTTTCATGTTCTTATTTGAGTTTCATCTTTAGCCAAATCTTGAGTGTTGTCTTTTTTTTATCTCTTGCTTGATTTTATTTCTTGCACTCCAAACAAGCGATTTTTTCCTGAAAAAAGGCGATTATGCATCTCAATCCAGTCCAAGTCCTCCATTTAGGTGATTTTGTCTTTGTTAGAGGCGAATTTTCTTGTGGGTCACATTCTTAGATGACCTCTTTTTCGCTCGTTCCCTGGAATAGGCGAGTTTTTCCATCCATTAGGTGAGTCTATATGTCCATGTTCATCAAATTCGCCTGTTCTCCCAAGATAGGAAAAATTTCTCCCATGTTTAGGTGAATTTTCTCCCTATAGGGGCAATCCCTCTCATTAGTCATCAAATTCACCCGTTTATCGAGAATAGGTGAATTTTCCATCAATTTAGGTGAATTTTCCCCACACAAGGGCGATCCCGTCTCCCATTCGAGTCTTTCGTCTGTTACCCCATCCGTCAAATTCACCCGTTCTCTTAGGATAAGTGAATTTTCTCCCCCATTTGGATGAATTTGTTCCCCACATAGGCAATCCCATTTTCCATCTGAGTACTCGTCCATCCGAGTCCAGGTTTAGGCGAATCCATTTGTCCATTAGGCGATCTCATTTTTAGGCGAGTTTGTTCCTATCTATACTGTTCAGGAAATAAGTGACGTTGGCATCCCGTTAGGCAATCTTGAAAGTCAAATCCGCTCATTCCCCAGTGATTTCCAAGGTTTTAGGTGAACTTGTCAGAGAATAGGAAAATTTGTGAGATTTTAGGCGATTTTGCTAGTTATTTGGGTGAACATGTTGTCAGATAGGAAAACTTGCTCAGCAAATTTGTCTATTTCTTGTACTAGTCCAAACTTGGGCAAATTTGCTTCCTCGAATAGGCAAATTTGCTTCACAAATTCACCTATTTCTCATGTCACCTCAGATTTGGGTGAATTTTCACTCCCTGAATGAGTGAGTTTGCTAAACTCAGAGGCAAATTTTCTCAACTTAGAGAGGCGAATTTGCTTGTCCTTGAATAGGTGAAGTCGTAACCTGAAGAGGAAAATTTGGGCTACACAAAGGCGTATACGCTACCCATGCAAAATCCAAAGAGTCAATCCTTCATGTCACAATTAGCCTATATCTTCGTCAGTCCAAAATCATAATCCAATCATTTCTTCTCTTCCTATTCATCCCCAAACCATCAAGTTTTCAAGAAAAACTAGGAATTTATTTACCCTGACATGTTGGGGAAATAACTTTCTACTCGGTGCTCATAATTCAAAACCATTTACACCATTGGAAAGGTCTCCAAGAGTGGAAAGGCCTCCAAGAGTACTAATTCATTCCCTAGAAAAATGTGCCTTTGGCAAGCCATTTTTAGGGACTGATGTAAATTTCAACCCCAAATTCTGCTCTGAAGTCCTTTGAAAACATGATTTACTACAACATAGAAAAAAAATTGAAATTTTTGATTTTTGATTTTTCTCAATCCTATCACTCCTGGACTATTCCAAACCATAATATGAGCTTAAATCTAGTCCTAATCTAAGCTTCCATCCAATCCTAATCTGAGCTTAAATTAAATCCCAATCTGAGCTTAATATACATCCCAATCTAAGCTTTAGTCCCTCTGCATCCAACATCTTCAGATATCGAAACAAATCTTAAGATCCCTTCTTACAAATTCTTCTAATCCATTCTATTTATCTTGTCATCATCTATTATTTTCTTCTAATCATCTATTTCCATCTTTTCAATCCACTTTCATCTGATCCAACATCATGAATCCTTATCCTTCATCAATGCAATCAAAAATAGTAGTCAAGAGGAATCCCAATTACGTTGACAATGATAACGAAAGTCTTGTTGATCAAGATGAGTATGATATAGATTCCCTTGATGCTATTATTACTAGCAAGCTTTCCCCAACTATCCTCCAAAATCCAGTCTCTCCTCTGAGCTATCATATCACACCTAATAACAATCCTTATGCTCCCTTTGACAAGGGATATCCAATATCTTCCCCATCCAATATCCATCATATCCTTCATCTACATCTCTCTCCTATCCAACATCCACATCTTCCCACCTTAATCCACCATCCTAATATTTTAAACTTAATTCCCTATCTGCTTTCTCCAACATCAATCCATCATCTACATATTGCTATTTTAACCCCCCATCCATGTCCTCCTATACTAATCCACCACCCACATCCTATTATCCTAATCCACCATCCCAATCTTTCCCTCTCAATCCAACATCCACATCCTCCTATCTTAATCCACCATACCAATACCCCTACCTTAATCCACCATCCCAATCTAATCCACATCCTCATATCTTAATCCACCATCCCAATACCCCTACCTTAATCCACCATCCCAATCTTCCCAATCTAATCAAACATCCACATCCTCCTATCTTAATTCATCATCCACATCCTCCTATATCACTCCATCTTCCACTCCATTATATTTTAATCCTTCCTCCAATCCATCATATCTTAATCCTCCATCTCACCCTAATCCACCAATCTCTAATCCTAATCCTCCACCTCCGCTTAGTCCTACATCCAATCCCATCCACTTATCTAATCCTAATCCACCAATCCCTAATCATAGTCCTCCACCCACCCATAATCCTTCATCCAATCTCAACACAACATCAAAGTACCTCATTCCAGATGTTATCCAAGGACTCATGAAAGAGAAGACATCCCTTGATCCACATCTTGAAGTCATGGACCCATCCCATACCACTCCATCATGTACGGTCACTAGTGATGAGACCCTTCTCCATCCCACACCTATCATTACTATTACCACTCCTAGTACCACCCAAACCATTGAAACCATAAAACCCATAGAACCTATTGAATCCCCTTCTCCTACTCCTAGCACCACCCAATCCATTAAAGACACCCAAATCCAATCCACCCCCTAGTCCTTGTATCATCAAAATCCAATCCCATGACCTTCATGAATCCTCCATCCTTCCATATCCCCCATTTGAGGAGTCCATCCAACACTCCTAAATCATCATGCCTCCCACACAAGATGAGTCATACCAAGAGCTTGATCCAAAGAATACCAATATATCCTCTCCTCCACATCAAGATCTTGCCATCCTATCCACTCCATCTCAAGATTACACTAGCTCTTCCACTCCATCCCATGATTCCCTTTGTATTCAAGATCCAATCACCACATCTCATGATCCCTTACCATCCACTACCACAAATCAAGATCCTATCATACCACCTAATCCCTCTACTGATCCCTTATCACTCACCCCTCCTAATGAGGATTCCATTGTCCCATCTACTCCATCTCATGATCCTTTATCACCACCCATCGAATCCATAACAACACCACTTTTATATCACCTTGGTACCATTATGCTCATCCATGGTGATTTCATTGTAGAAGAAAAATAAATCATATACACCACCCATCCTCCTCCACCTAATAATGGACTCACATCATGTTTCCAAAAGAACAAGCATCCTACCATAGATCGAATGCTCAAGATCGTGAACTATCAAGGAAAAGGTTTAGGCCTTCATGAGCAAGGTATGTTAGAGCCCATCCAAGTCAAAGAACATCCCTATATAGGTGGTCTTGGATATATCTCCCAAGACTCACAATTCAAAAATGTTGGTACAACCTTTGTACATCCTAAGTGAGCCTCTTCCAAAAGAATAATAGGCTCTTCCCATCACTCCACCACACAATTTATCACCATCCCCCTCCTTCATCATATCACCTCAAAACAACCATTCATATTCCTCCTTCATCCTCAAAGTCCATTTTGGGTCCTTATGTCCCTCCATCCATCATCACCCATCCTCCATATACTGCATCTATTTTGGGCGCTTATGTCCCTCCATCAACCCTCACATATCCTCCATATACTAAGTCCATTTTGGGCCCTTATATCCCAAAATCACCCCCTCCATCTCATCCTATTTATCCTTTCATCCATCCATCACCTATCCCTAGCACACATCATAAAAATCCTAACTTCGTAATCCCTAACCAGGATCAACAAAGGCACCCCTCCATACATGCTATGTCACATCATCCATCTCCTCATCCCTGTCCCATTGCTATTAAACGCACTTTGGATGCCAAAGTTAAAATGCATAAATCTAAACATCCACATGAATCTAAAGCTCCTCATGTCCCCTTCAAAAGATATGTTGAAGAAAAGAAAACTCCAATCCAAAATCCAAATCAAACCCATAGGCCACAAAGGCCCACCAAATCCAAAATCAAAACCATGTGGATCCCAAAGAAAAAAGATATAGTGAATTCAACTAAAAAATCCATAACGACATCCCAAGTTGCTAACCCAACAACTAATAATTCACATCCTCCATCTCCTAAATCTGTTTTGGGTCCTTATGTCCCAAAATTCACTATCCCAACTCCTCCATTATCCCTGCACTCTCCATCCATTCATCCTCCTATCCTTTCATGTCCACCACCATATGTTCCAATGTTGGTCATAAAAAAATTCCCCCATCACACATCCACTCCATCATTCCATCCATACACTTTCCAATACCCCATCCATTATCCCCCATATCTCCCCCATCAAATCCCCTTAATCCATTCTCTTGTATAATCCACCCATTCTAATAAGGTTGTACGAACATCCAATAATCATTTCACACATGGACTCTTATTACCTCATATAGAACTTGATGCTTGAGTTCTTCATCCATCTCCTTATCACATGTCTTCAAAATCAATTTATCCACATCCCTATCCTTATCCACTTCCATCCATATCCTATCTAAAAAAGTCAAAAAATCCAAATAAAAATAAAAATCATCCAATGGTGAAAACTTGGCAAACAAGTGCCTTGGATAATTACCATGATGAAAACCTAGAAAATAGGCGTCGTGTGTAAATCCCTTATCCATTTTCTTGCCACACTTGGGGCCAAATTCCATTAAAGCATCTCATTTCCCCATCTCCTCCATCCAACCTATGGACATATCATGCTTATCCTATCCCATTTATCCCAATCCCTCCATCCTCCTTACGATCTCAATACAATCTAGGGGAGCTTATATATACATGCTTTGGACACCTCTTGGCATACATTCCCTTGATTTGTACACTATCATATTCCTTGTCCACCCATCCTGCTACCATCCCTTTATCTTCCTTATCCATCCATCATCCTTCCATCCATCTCCTTTCCTTCACTACCCATCCTCCTATCCCCCATCCTTCTTGCCTCATCACACCTAGCATTTCTAGAGTGGGGTGTACTCTAAATTTATACTATAGTCCTTGAAGACATCATTCATCCATCCTGTCATCCCTTCCATATCATTACTATTTTCCCTTCATCCTCCTTCCAAAAATCCTCCCAAAACCTTCATCACTCCATCCCAAGATCCTTACATATCCTCAGTCTTGTCTTTCTATCATGTTATATTCTCACCCTTCCATCTTCCCCATCCTTATCTTCACATCCACCCATCTACTAATCATTTCCATATTCCACAACCTTGTAGTCCCATCTATCCATTCCAACAATCATTTTCATCTCCCCATCCTTATCTCCCTATCCATCCAAACAATCCCTTCCATCCCCCCATCCTTATATCCCTCTCCATTCATCCCTATCCTCACTCCATCTCATAATCCCTTGTCATTGGTATCTAGCTATAGGCTATCCCCATCCAACCCAATTCCATCTATCTCACTATCATCACTCCTATCTATTTCCTACATCTTCCCAATCTCCTCTCACTTTTCATCACTCATTTATCCATCATACCATCATCCCAATTCATCTTTTGATGATCTAGATAACTATCCCATCCCTAAGCTTCATATAATCCACATCTTATTCATATCAACCATCCCATCTACATGGCCTATCTTTGTTCATCATATCGGCCATATCATTGTATCTCCTTATCATGGTCATCTCCTCATCACTTATCCATTGTCTGTCATTGGTCATTGTTCGAACTACGTTGGCCCTGCGCTTTCACATAGGCAAGGTCGATCATTTGATCCGCCCTCGTGGTATTTTGTACATCCTGTCCTTGCCATCCATCATTGTCTCCATCATCCCCTTTCTTCTTTTATCCATGGTCTTTTATCGAACTATGAGGGCTCTACACTTTCACATAGGCAAGGTTGATCTTTGATCAACCCTTGAACCCTTAGGTCTTTAGGGTGTGTTTGTCTTGTGTCTTGTCTCCTATGTCATGTCATCAATTATGTCCCTATCTAGCTGGTTCTTAATAAATGAGGTCACTCGTATCACGAGGTTCAATCAATCTCGAATATCCTGAGTCATGTCGATCACTTAGTTTATTCTCCATCTTTTTTCTTAATAGGATGCATCCTTCCTACATTAGACTACATCAATCCCATCCACCCTTTCGATCCTATAGAAAAGGACATTTGAGATCTATTGTGATCTTTTGATGCTTTTGATATTTTTTTATCATTTGAGCCTCCTATTATACCTTGTCAGGGTCGTCATGATCCATCATATCATGGTGCACTTTGATGAGTAAACATAGGGGCATATCTTGATTTTTTTGTTTTCTTTTGTCTTCTTCATTATCCCGCGTAGTACCCACCAAGATCCCTGTGGTCTTGTGTTACGTTGGGGCATCCTTTGTGTTTGTGGTTTTCTAGCATTGGCTCTACCAAAGCCCTTGTGACTTTGGGATGTTGGACTAACCTTTTGTTTGTTGCATCAATCCTATGCATGTGATACGTAGTCACCTTGGTTTCTCATACCCTAGTACATAGTATCTCATGCTATATCAAATTAAATGCTCATTACATGGCATCATAACACATAACAATTAACTTGCTTGATTTGTTTACTATCCATTCATCCTTCATCACTCTTCCTCATCTATCTATCCTATCTTTTTTATCACTCCACTATCTTCATCCTCATTATATCATATTTTTAATCTTCTTAGGATAATATAGATTTGTTATTCTAAGCATATTTTATTCCATTATTTTCATTCATTTCAACAATCTCACATCTCAATCCAATCCTTATCCATCCAATCTCGCACAAATCATCTAATCAAAGCGAAGGTGAGAAAACGGTTTCCTAATGCTAAAACCATAGAGGAGACATGCAAAGACTAGTTTTAAAACATTAAAACACTTAAGATGAACACATGCAGGGTAGCAAGAGTAACAGAAATAAAACGATTTCAGAGATAACACCAGATTTAAGTGGGAAAACCCTTTCAGGAAAAAACCCACCACACCAAGAGAAAGACACTTTATATTACAGTAAGAAAAAGATTACATACAGAGTTACAATCCTCACTCTCTAATACTTAGCTCACAGCAGTACTTGATTTTTCATGCACTCACTGTTACAATGCTATTTTGGCATATAGTGAATTCAAAAACTTTTTCAATATCTTGTTTTTTCTAATCTATTTGACTTCTAGTCAAGACCGACTATTACAAGTCTCCATACAACCACCAATTAGGGTACATTCATTTCAGTTCTTCACTGACATGCCAAATCAATCTTGGATCAGATCCACCTGCAATCCTACATTAAGCCACCCCTGCAATAAATTTGTTGTAGAGAAAATACTAAATTTGAGCTCTGCCAACCGCCAAAATCCGATCTCAAATAACTGCATAATATATCGCTTTTCACCGATCTAGCTTCCAACAATTAAATTTTTTTTGCAACAACGGTGCAAAAAACAACCAATGAGAAATCACCATGTGTCGCACTGCTATTTGTTTCATCGCTTGACTGAGTAGTGATCGGTCAACTTCCATCCGGCTCCAAAAACCCTTCACCATCGCTAACTCTTTCATCACATTTCGAGTCGGCAATAATCCACTATCACCAAAACACCAACCACCAACCCTATCGGGTCCCACAAGCTATGTGTCCGCCACTTAGGAGGTTCTGGGGCATCCAGAAGGGAATCACCAAGATTCCCATGAGCCCTCCCAGCTTTCGAAGCTACAACGTGCCCACCGCTCGTGCTCTCCACTTGGCTTACATGGAAGCCACTGCAGCTTCTTCGGGGAATCTCTAGCGGCATCTGCTACATTCCCCAGGGAACTCTCGAGATGCAAATAAGTGTCCATGGTCGAACAACCCTTCACATAAACAAGCTCAGGGCCCACCTTTTCTTCTCTATGCTCACCTCTTTAACAAGCTACCATGCATCATGCACACAGGCGATTCCGCTCAACGAAAAGGTTAACAACATTGCTTGCCTTTGGATGTCATGGAAAGCAGCCAACACTGTCGAATGAAGCCAATAGCAGCCATTGATGCAAGACATTGGCACATTGGCGAGACTTAGCATTTCCTTCCGCTGATAGATGATTGCTCTGTCGATAAAGCCAAGGCCATCAAACAATCCACCAACTCTACGGTCGTTGGCCTATCGTTGTGGCAACCCTCGGAGTCTCGATGATTAGACTAAGCCTCAGCGACCAAAGGATCAAGCTGACCATATGAGAACACTGTGTTAAAGCGATAAGGGCATAAATTTTTCAAGCCTCTATTAGAGGTCTAAGCCAATAAATTGAGGCACATTTTCCAACAACCTCCCACTTGATGAAGACTTACTGGCTTCCTCTAGACTTCAAATTTATTGACGATCATAGGCCACAAGGCCCATCGAACTTGCACACCATCTAAACTTGTCTGTGCTTATTGGCTTTGTCAATGCATCAACAACATTCTTTAGAGTATCCACCTTTTCTAAAGAAACCTTTCCATCCTCCACCATATCTCTCACAAATTGATACTGCACATCGATATGCTTCATTCTGGCATGGAAAGTTGGATTTTTCGCCAAAAAAATGGCACTCTGACTATCACATAAAATAGTGATCTGCCCTACATTAAAACCAATATCAGAACATAAGCGGTTGAGCCAAACAACTTCTTTGCATGCATGAGCCACTGCCATATATTTTTCCTCCGTCGTGGACAAAGCGACTACAGCCTATCACTTGCTCATCCAACTGATTGCACCACCATTTAACATGAAAGTATATCCACTGGTGGATCTTCTACTATCAATTTCCCTTGCCCAATCAGATTCCACATATCCACGAATGCTGAGAGTTCTTTGCGATGCAAAAAATTTCCATGGTAACACAAAGCACATTCTGAGGTACCTCTCAAATATCTAAAAACTCTCTTTATAGCATCCCAATGCATCCTTCCTAGATTTTTCATAAATCGAGTGAGTACTCCCACTACTTGGGCAATGTCTGGCCTTGTACAAACCATAGAGTACATTAAACTGTCGAAAGCACTTGCATAAGGCACTTTGGTCATGTCCTCCATCTCAGTAGAATATTTTGGACAATCTTAAATAGATAGCTTCATTCCCTACAAGATTGGAACAACTAGTTGCTTGCAATAACTCATATCAAATCTCTCCATAATAGTGTTGATGTACTTACTCTAGCTGACCCAAAGCTTTCTGCCCTTTTTGTCCCTGGTTATCTCCATCCCCAAAATATACCTTGCTGCACCCAGATCTTGCATTTCGAACTTTACAGACAACTGAGATTTAAGATCAGAAATCATAGACTTACTATTTCCTATGAACAACATATCATTCACGTACAGGGTAATAATAAGCACACGATCATTTTCAGATTTATAATACACACAATGATCAGATTTTGATCTCACAAATCCCATAGACAAAACAAAGGTGTCAAACTTTTGATACCACATTCTAGGAGATTGCTTCAAACCATACAAATATCTCTTTAATTTGTAGACCAGGCTTTCTTTACCTTTTTCAATGATTTGCTCGAGCTGTGACATGTAAATTTCTTCTTCCAGCTCTCCATGGAGAAACGTTGTTTTCACATCCATCTATTCGATCTCTAAGTCATGTGTGCTTGCAAGTGACAACAAAAATCTGATAGATGTTAACTTAGCTACAGGGTAAAATATTTCTCCATAATCAATTCCCTTTACTTGGGAATACCCCTTTGCAACCAACCTTGCTTTATACTTCTCAGCAGTGCCCTCAAGAGCAGTCTTCTTCTTAAATACCCATTTATAGCCAACAGACTTTCTTCATTCAGGCATAGGTACCAATTCCCACATTTCGTTCTTTTCCAATGATTCCATTTCTTCATTTATGCCTTCCAACCAGGAATTTGCATCGAGCATATTAATTGCCTCTTTAAGAGTCCTAGCCTCCTCAATGCTAGTAATTAAAGCATAGGCACAATTTGAATTTAACATAGAGAAATCATACCTATCAGGTTGTCATTTTTCATGTGTAGACTTTCTCACTGGCTGAGGTTGTGGTTCTTCATCTTCGAAACTCTCAGAGCTACTAGAGCTCTCCTCAGTTTTAGGTACACCATGCAATTCTCCCTTTTCTAGAGTTTGGGGAATCTCAATTGCATCATTCTTCTTTTCTCTTTGATTTGTCTCTAGCTGTGGATCAGTTGCTGAGGGTTTCAACTCATGAAATATTACACTTCTATTGTACAAAACCTTCTTAGTGACGAGGTTCCAAAGCTTGTATCCCTTCACACCAAAGACATAGCCGATGAAGATACATTTAACAGCCTTGTTCTCCAACATAGATCTTTTCTCATTTAGCACATATGCATATGCCTCACAACCAAAGACACGAACATGTTGTAGCCATGACCTCAGCCCAGAACTTCTACTCCAGACCAGCACTGCTCAACATACTCCTTGCCTTTTCCATCAGCATCATGTTCAACCTTTCAACAACTCCATTTTGTTGTGGAGTATAAGGTGTATTTTTATGCCTTTCAATCCCATGGTCTTTACAGTATCTATCAAAATATGCATAACAAAACTCACTACCATTATTCATCCTCAAACATTTTATTTTCCTTTCATTATGATTCTCTACCAAGTTTTAAACTCTTTAAAATAACTAAACACTTTTGATTTACTTTTAAGAAAGTATATAAATGCCCTTCTCGAGTAGTCATCAATAAAAGAAACGTAATATCTAGACTTTGATAACGAAGGAACATTAACTGGACCAAACACATCAGAATGAACATAGTCTAGTACACCAGAAGATTTATGAGAACTAGAGGAAAAAGAAACATGTTGTTTCTTTCCATAAATGCAGTGTTCACAAAAATTGAACTGAAGATTATAATCTACAAGCCCTTCAACAAGATTTTTATTTTTCAAGGTTTTTAAACCTTTCTCACCTGTGTGACCAATTCTATGATGCCACAGCATGGTCTTCTCTGCTGGGAGTTTCATCTTCATCGCATTTGCAGCCAGAGAAGCATCTTCATCCTTCTTTATAGGAGTATTTTTACATGACTTTACAAAGATTTTGTTACATTGAACAGGACATGCATCTAGCTTGTACAAATTGCCAGTACGTACACCCTTAGCCAACACCATTGCACCTCTAGCCATCTTACATCCTTTACTCAAGAAATAAACTTCTACACCAGCATCAT
This sequence comes from Sequoiadendron giganteum, assembly GCA_007115665.2. Taxonomy (NCBI): domain Eukaryota; kingdom Viridiplantae; phylum Streptophyta; class Pinopsida; order Cupressales; family Cupressaceae; genus Sequoiadendron; species Sequoiadendron giganteum. The sequence continues at coordinate 174,604,000 of CM021107.1, read as the reverse complement.
TCAACTTACTGACAGAATGTAAGTTACGAGCCAAACCTGGTATGTGTAGTATGCCACCAATCCCTTTGATTCTATTGTCAGGGAACTGTATCTTGACTCTACCTTGGCCAACAATATCCAATGTTGAATCACTCGACAGGCACACCTTTCCACCATCATACTTCTCGTACTTAGTGAATCATTCTCTATGAGACGTCATGTGAAAGGATGCACCTGAGTCAACCATCCATACATCATCTGATACGTGAGTTGCTAAAGTTGCAATGAAGGCATCTACATCACTCTGATAAGATTCATAGTCTGAAGAGTTACTCTTTTTCTTCTTCTTCTCCTTATAATCCTTTTGGATATGACCAGATTTCCCACAATTCCATCATTTCACCTTGAAATTTTTACCAAGAGACTTTGATCTCCCTACAGATTTAGATTTGGAATTTTTGTCCTTCTTCTTTCCTTTCTCCTTTGATCTCCCTCGAACAGCAAGGGCTTCTTTGGACATCTCAGAAGACTTCCTCCACATCTCTTCAGACAACAATGAAGCAACCACATCTTCCATCTTGAAAGTAGCAGTCGTACTTTCAATAGCCATCACCAGATGATCCCAAGTGTCAGGTAACAAACATAATAGGAGCATGCAATGATCCTCCTCCTCAGTCTTTACACCCATAGACACCAACTGAGCAACACTCATATTAAACGATTTCAGATGGTCTGCAATAGATGCACCTTCTTCAATCTTCAAGGAGTACAACTTCTTCCTCGAGAATAACTTATTTACCAGAGACTTTCCCTAATAAATATCACCAAGCTTCTTCCATAATGAAGTTGCAGACTTCTCCTCCTAGAAATTTAGGAGTACAAAATCGGCCAGACAAAGTCTTTTCAGACCTCTCGCTTTTCTATCTGCGAGGTCCCAATCTTCTTGTTTCATACTTTGTGGCATATTTCCAGACACTGCTACCTAGAGGTCTCTATCCACTTTGAGTTTCCACAACTCAAATTTTCTACCATTGAATTTCAAAATATCAACTCTTCCTGATGTACTCACCATCTTAGACAGAACTAAGTTCTAACTTTGCAAGACTCCCACTGGAATAGTATTAGCACAAAAAACCAGCCCTACTAACAAGGATAACACAACTCGCCAAGCTCTGATACCACTTGTAAGGAAAATAAAAGGTGCAGAAACGCTTTCCTAACACTAAAACCACGTAGGAGACGTGCAAAGACTAGTTTTAAAACATTAAAACCCTTAAGATGAACACATGCAGGGTAACCAGAGTAACAACAATAAAATGATTTCAGAGATAACACCAAATCTACGTGGGAAAACCCTTTCAAGAAAAAACCCGCCACACCAAGAGAAAGACACTTTGTATTACAGTAAGCAAAAGATTACATATAGAGTTACAGTCATCACTCTTTGATAGTTAGCTCACAGCAGCACTTGAGTTTTCATGCACTCACTGTTACAATGTTATTTCGGCATACAGTGAATTCAAAAACTTTTTCAATATCCTTCTTTTTCTAATCTTCGACTTCTAGTCAAGACCGACTATTACAAGTCTCCATACAACCACCAATTAGGGTGCATTCATTTCAGTTATTCAATGTCATGCCAAATTGATCTTGGATCAGATCCATGTGCAATCTTGCATCTAGCCACCCCCACAATAAATTTGTTGCAAAGAAAATACTAAATTCGGGCTTTGCCAATCGCCAAAATCCGATCTCAAATGACAGCATAATATATCGCTTTTCACCGATCTAGCTTCCAACAATAAATGTTGTTTTGCAATAGTGATGCAAAAAACAACCAATGAGAAATTGCCACATGTCGCACTGCTATTCGTTCTGCCACTTGACTGAGAAGTGATCGGTCAACTGCCATCGGGCTCCAAAAACCTTTCGCCATCACTAACTCTTTCATCACATTTTGAGCCGGTAATAATCTACTATTGCCAAAACACCGACGGCCAACCCTATTGGGTCCCACAAGCCACATTTCTGCTACTCAGGAGGTTCTAGGGCATCCAGGAGGGAATCACCAAGATTCCCATGAGCCCTCCCAGAACGAGCTTCTAAAGCTACCACATGCCCACCGCTTGTGCTCTTTGCTTGGCTTATGTGGAAGCCACTGGAGGTCCTTCGAGAAATCTCTAGCGACATCCGCTAGATTCACCAGGGAACTCCCGAGGTGCAGACAAGTTTCCATGGCCGAACAACCCTTCACATAAAGCAACTCGAGGCCCACCTTCTCTTCATTGCACTCACCTCTTTGACAAGCTGCCACGCGTCATGCGCACAGTCAATTTCGCTCGGCTAAAAGGTTAATAGTAGTTCTTTCCTTTGGATGTCGCAGAAAGCAAAAAGCACCATCGGATGAAGCCAATATCAACCGTTGATGCAAGACATCGACACATCGGTGAGACTTAGCATTTCCTTCCATCGATAGACGACTGCTCTGCCGATAAAGCCAAGGCCAGCAAACAATCTGCCAACTCTATTCCCATCAGCCCATCGTTGTGGCAACCCTCGGAGTCTTGTCGATCATACTAAGTTTCAACGACCAAAGGGTCAAGCCGACCAAATGAGAACACCATGTTAAAGCAATAAGGGCGTAAATTTGTCAAGCCTTTGTTAGAGGTCCAAGCTAGTAAATTGAGGCACAGTTTCCAACATATCCAATCATCATCATCATCACCATTGGGATGTATCCTTCCCTATCCTTTTGTGTTGTTTTGGGATGTATCCTTCCCTCATCAACAACACTCTCATCACCATCATCGGGATGTATCCTTCCCTATCCTTGTGTTGTTTTGGGATATATCGTTCCCTCCTCAACAACACTCCATCCATCATCAATCCATCTTCGCTAGTAGCTTGACCGGGGCAACATTATATTTGTCCTTGGATCCATTTGTGCTTTCTTTCTTCTCATCTTCTCTTCCCAATCTCTAATCGCTTATCATCCTCTCTTATCCATCATTTTGCATCATCTTCCCCATCTACTCTTTCATTATATCATCCATTTTGAGAGCACACCCATTTTCTCTTGAACCCGCAAGTCCTTTCGAGGGGCATGCTCAATCCCTCATCTTCATCTTCATTCATGTCATCTTTCTTCTTTGTCACTCCTTTTAATGACTGGGGAATATTCCCTAATCTAACCATTTTCTTCCAAGTGCTATGTTTTAATCTTCTTTGAAATGATGCTACTTTGTACCACCATCTCAAAGAGGGGAAAAATGTAGACACTGAAAATTTGGCCACTTTCATTTGGCCAATTTACCCCTAATTCAACAAATTTCATATCCTCTATATTGATTAAACAATACCCTATTATTTAATTAATATTAATTATCCATTATCCATTATCCATTCGTCTTAATTTATTTCTTCCATCATCTTTAAATCCTAGCCTAAAGTATATAAGTACCTTTAATTATTTACTCTCATCCCTTATCCCTTTTTCTCTAAAGAATTAAATAAATAATCTATTTATTTAATTCCCCTCATGTCACATCCTCCACAACCTTTTTCTAACCTTGATTAATTTCCATAATCCTAGATTAAGGATGTGTACATTCCTAATCCTTGATTAGGGAGGTGTAACATCCTCCATAATATGCAAGTGGCTTGTTAACCCTCATTACCTACCTAATCATTTGCCTAATCCCTCACTTACACGGCCTAATAAACCCCTTAGTCAACTCTTCCCCCATCATCTCCCAAGGAATTTTTAATTCCTTTTTGTCTTCCCAAGGTCCTTTTGAGGAATTTTTAATTCCTCTCTCATCCCCCAAGGATTATTAAAGTCCTTTTCTCCTTCCCAAGGAATTTTTAATTTCTTTTATCCTTCCCATGCATATTAAAAAATAATTTTTAATTTCTTTGGTCAACTCTTGATCTGAACTTTGATCATTTTTCAAGAATCAATCTCCACCATCCATTTCAATATCCCTTGCTAAATTCCTAACACTTAGCCTTTTTACAAGGGAACCATTCTAATCATTTTTTCACAGCCACATTCATCCAAGTCTTCTACTCTCACATACTACCATCTTGCAACAATATCCAAATCCACCATCTGTGCACCAAATTAAGCAAAATCAAGTCGTTGTGCTGCCGGAATCAATATAGAACACACATATCAAGCCATCAACAAGGGAAAACAAATCCATCAAGCTCCTACAAGGTGAAATTAGTGTTATTTTCATGTTCTTGTTTGAGTTTCATCTTTAGCCCAATCTTGAGTGTTATCTTTTGTTTTTATCTCTTGCTTGAGTTTATTTCTTGCATTCTAGATGGGGTAAAAACACTGCACACACCATCCACTCATTCACAAGTCTTCTAAAATTCCATACATTATCCAACATCTATTTTCATCCTTCCATCCCTCTTATCCAATCCTTCACATAAATCCATATCCCTCACCATCTTCCCATCCATTTCATTCCCGTTACCATCATTCTATCAATGTCTATGAGCATAACTCAAATTGTCCATGATTTAATGGAACACATTTTCAAGGGATACCATCCATGGAACTATCATGCATCCACTATCTTCCAAATCCACTTATCCATATCCTTATCCTTCTCCATCTGTCTTATTCTCAAAAAAATAAAAATCATAAAAATAAAAAATAAATGAAAATAAAAAAATTAAAGAGAAATCATTCATCCAATGGTGAAAACCACTTCTTGTGGTGCCTTGGATAGGTACCATGATGAAAACTTGGTAAACAGGCATCATGTGCAATCCATTACCCTCTTGCACTCTACACTTAGGGGCAAGTTTCATCCATGCTATCCTACCCACCACACCCCCCTTTATCCCTCACTTCCTATCCATTATCCTACTTACATTCATCCTCCCTTTTCTCTCCTTTGATCTTGACAAGGCTAAAGATCTTCGTATAAATCATGCCTTATATCCTTTTATCCTTCTTATCTCCCATCTTATCCAAATCAATCTTCCCTTCCCATATTTTATCTTGATGAAGAGCTTAGGGGTCAAATATCAATGCATCCATATCAAATCCACTTGATCTTGATCATCCTATCCATATCCTCCATCATACACCCCTTATCATATCTCCATCCTCCCATCATATCCAATTCACTCTCTCTTTTTACCCTTGATCTTGATAAGGCTAAGGGAAAAATATACATGCATGCTTTGGATAATGCAAACCTTACTTCCTCTATCGTTCATGTTCATTATGCACTATCCCTTCATATCATACGCCACTCATCATATTCCATCCATCATTGCACTATCTCTAGTGTGGGGCATCCTAGTCCTTTGCCACTAGTCCTTGGAGCTCCAACTTCCTATCCTCCATACACCATCATCCTATCTCCCATCACCATCCATTATCCAAATTCCTCTCTCTTATCCATCCTTTACCATGTCTCGGTTCTCCCTTTTCATTGGATCCCATCCATTCCTCTATCCTAATCATTCAATACTCCATCCAATATTAGATCATCTAATCCATTTATCCTCTATCCTTCCAATCCAACCATCCCCATACAATCCATCCAAATGTAATCATTGTTGTAATCCATGAAATCCAATCTTGCAATCTAGTGCATCATCCATAAGAAATCCATGATTTCAATCCAAATCAATTGATAATATATATTGATCCACTTTTATCTAGTTATCATCATAGGGATATTTCTTTCCCAATCCTCACGTTGTTTCAGGATGTGTCCTTCCCATATCAACAACTTCGTCATCATCATCAATCAATCCATCAATCGATTTTCAGCTTGACTTGGAGCATAGTCCTTGGTTGCTTTTGGTTTGTTGTGCATACTTGCTTGTTGATTGTGTGTTTTATCATTGTTTTCATTTCTCATGGTATTCTGCATTCTATTATCACAAGGTCATCATGATCTTCCACATCATGGTGTTATGAGGCATACGTTTGCACTTGACCTTTTTGATCACGTACTTGGCACATTGTCATGTCTTGGTTACTTATACCATTGTGCATAATTTCAAGTACATTATTAAATCTAGGTTGCTCATATCATTACACCATGATGACCATCCATACTCCCTCTCCATCCATATTTTCATCATCCATCTCTTTTTTCCTCTATCATTTTATCCTTCATCCTTTAGTCCTCTCATCCATTTTGAAAGAACACTCATGTTCTTTGAACCCACATGTCCTCTTGAGGGGGCATACCACTACCTCCTCGTCATCCTTCCTCATCCTCACTAGTGACTGGGGCATCATGCTTCTAGTCCTAGTCCCTTTCCTACCCACTATATTATATTCTTTGAAATGATGTTACTTCTCTTAGTCACAACATCATCTCAAAGAGGGGCAAAATGTAGACATTGAAAAATGTCCTAAGCTTTTGAATGCCATTTTTCACATTAATTATTCCTCCTTGCATAATTAATTATTTGATTATCCCTTAAGGTCATATTCTCCTATTAATTAAATAATTTTTAATTATTTAATTAATTCATTTTCTCCTTATTACTCCTTGATTAATTATGTCACTAATTAATCTTTTTTCCCCTATGATAAAATAAATTTCTATTTATTTAATTATTCATGTTCCTATTTTTTATCTATAATTAAATAATTATTATTAATTAGTTAATTATTCATTAGCTTTTTCTTCCATAATTAAATAAATTCTATTTATTTAATTATTTTCCACCTTTCCCTCCACTATTAAATAATTATTTTAATTATTAAATATTTTGTCTTTTTCATCCACTTTTAATTAAATTTTTATTTTAATTAAAATTCAACATTTTCCCTCTTCTTCTATAATTAAATAATCATTTTTATTTAATTATTCACTTTCCCTCCTAAATTAAATAATTTTATAATTATTTAATTTACTCCTGCAACCTCTTTTTCTATGCCAACCTCTTTATATGTGTCACTTTCATCTCTTCACATCTCAATTAACCTCCACCCTTAATAAGGTTTTATTACCTTTAAATATCCATTGTCCATCCTTAACTAGATCCTATTTTTTCCCTAACACTATTTCCTTGCTTGTCAAAGCAATCTCATCCATTGATCTATATCATTATTCATCCTTCAATCCTAGCCCTTCATTTGAAATTGGCTTTCTATAAATGAGAGGCCTCCCATCCCATTTGCATCAACATATTTTATAATTATTTAATTTACTCCTGAAACCTTTTTTTGTGTCAACCTCTTTATTTGTGTCATTCTTATCTCTTCACATCTCAATTAACCTCCACCCTTGATAAGGTTTTATTACCTTTTAATCTCCATTTTCCATCCTTAACTAAACCCTATTTTTTCTCTAACTCTATTTCCTTGCTTGTCAAAGCAATCTCATCCATTGATCTATATCATTTTCATCCTTCAATCCTAGCCATTCATTTGAAATTGTCTTTCTATAAATGAGAGGCCTCCCATCCCATTTGCATCAATATATTTTATGCTACTATTGTGCTACTAGATTCATCAACAACCACATTCAAATCTTAAAAAACTCAACATAATACATTCAATCTTTTTTTTATATTGGAAAAAGCATCAAAATGAGATTTACATCAAAAAATCAGCATCACAATTGTTGTAAAACAACAACAGTAGAAAACAAACAGCAGCAAGGATGTTACAAAGGAGTAGCAACATCAACAAAATATTGCGACATCAAACATGTCCAATTAGATTTACAAATGAAAATATCCATGCATAACTAGCAAACCATAAATACAACTATGGATTAATACCATAATCATAATATCTTTCAGATAATGTTTCTCCAGAGAAACTATAAAGTCCAATCTCCATCTAAGCTTGAGTAAACTTCTGGATTTTTCCAAGTCACAGATGTAATCTTGAAGGCCAGTCCCCGAAGCTATGTACATACTGCATGATGAACACAAAAAATGTGAAACTTGTTCAAGAAGATACCACATTTGAATCTCCATTATCCTTTGTAATAGCGTACAACTATTGGTGGAGGGTGTGTAAGGTGTCCTTAGGAACAGTGGATGGTTGGACAATTCGTTCATTCATCATTTGAAGGGAAAAATTACAAATCATTTGCAGCCCTATCTGGGGAGGGTGAATGGTGTTAGAGAACATAGAAAGACACCGAAATTCTTAAATGTGCTTGATAATCACTTGTCTATGGGTGTGGGATATGACGTAAAAGGAAGTAAAAGCACCTAGAAGAGATTATTTCCAAGTCCATGTTCGGGAAAACAAAGCAGACAAAAAGATGAAGAAAAGGTGCCATAATTTATGGGCATGGGTGCAAGTCCAAAAGACATGTTTTACAAATTCCATTCTATTACAAAATGGACAAGTGGGCTAAGGGTACACAAATTTAAGGTGGTTAGCAATAGGAAGTTTCACATTGAGAAGTTTCCAAGCTAGGAGTTGAGACTGAGCATCCGCTTTAGACTTCCAGATTTGGTGGTTGATTTGATTCCACTTGGATCGAAGAAAAGAGCAATGCCACTTCTTACTGAGATGGGGTGTGATGGTAATATGAGGCAAGAGTTGTTTTTAGATGGATCGCAGTGGAAAGAAATAGAAGTTGTGAGCATTAGGCCATCGCCAATCATTCAAAAAGTTAGCATGACAATACCAAGATAGTAAATCATAAAGTTCAAGTGTAACAAGTTGTTGAATTTCAAGGACTGGTTGTTTATCACAAGAAGAAAGGTGAAATTGCATTTTAAATATGGGTCATGTTTTCTAATGGAATGTGGTGGAGTCCCAAAGGTCTCAAAAAACTTGGATACATTTTTTAAATAGACGCTTTCCTTTGAGTGTGTTGATGGTGCCTAAAGATTTGTTGTTTTGTTGCACTAGCCTATTCCACCAAATAGAGGAATATGGGAAACTTAATCCATGGTTGAGGGATTGGTCAAACCAGATTAGCTTAGTAGAAGTGATCTGCCAAGATTTCTAGATAGAATTGAAGGGGGGAGATCCATGGGTTTTGAAAATTTGAGCTAAATGATCTTGTCTTTCCAGTTGACATTACCCCAAGATTGACCAACTGAGGTAGTTTGTATATGAAATCTGACTAGTTCCTTCCAAGGAGCATCTCCCTCCAAAGCTCTAATTATCCATTTAGTGGTTAAACAGATTCCTTGTGTGTGTATGGATCAATAATTCCAAGCCCTCCCTTGTCTTTTGGTTGGATACAATGATGCCAAGAAGTAATAGGTAGCCCTTGTTTTTTATTCCCCCATTTGGCCCATAAAAAATTCCTAATCAGCGAAGTTAACTGATTATAACTGCTCTTCGATGACAACCAACATGATGAAATGTAAACATGACTAGCAAGAAAATTTTGTTTGCCACTTGAATACAACCAGCCATAGATAGAAATCTATTAGTCCAATTCAAGAGTTTGATTTTGATCTTGTTCAAAAACCATTTTCACATGTCCTTAAGAGAAACTTCAACCCCAATTAAAGGGATGCCCAAGTATCTTGTGATCAAACCATGTTTCATTTCTTTCCAATCAGGTGGAATCCATACAAGTCGGGGGTTAGGATGAGACAATAAATTTTGTCTTGTGCATATCCAATTTAGAATCGAAAATGGTACAAAACAAATCTAAAGTATCCAAAGTATTAGTAACTTCATCAGCATTATTTCGGATAAAAATTATACTGTCATCAGCAAATTGAGAGTTCAGAGCTATGGCGTTGTTAGGCAAGGAAATACCACAAATAAATCGATTGGCCTTATCATGTTGAAATAATTAGCCAGGAGAATCAGCAACAAGAACACACAGAAAAGGGGCAAGGGGGCAACCTTGGTGGATCAATCTTTGGAGAGGGAATTGAGGTGAAAGGGATCCATTAACATCTATTCTAGCATTAGCATCCATGAAAATCATTTTAATGTGATCATGGATTTTAGGGCCAAATCCTAGCCATTGCATCATGTTAAGGATGAAGGACCATCGAATGCAATCGTAGGCTTTGTCAAAGTCCAGCTTGACATTCAATCTTTTAAGGTTTGCATATATTTAATTTTTTTTAAGTTTGCATGCATTTTGGTTTGATTTAAGCTATTTTTATGTATATTTATATTATATAGATCATTTGCATGCATACAACACCCAACATGATCATCTCCATATTACCATATGGCAATACAAATTCTACCGATGAAGTGTATAATGAACAGAAGCTCAGAATGTTCATAAATAAATGTAACCTAATAGAGTGCAATAAAATATTTGTATTTACTCCACTATCAAAAGGCTATATCATCTAATTTTAAGTTTGAGTGGGACTTTCCTACCATCATCTCGACACACACAATTTGAACCCTCCCACCTTTCAATATGATCAATGGTAATCATTACATCCATTTTATCAATGCCACAGTTAAATAAAAATTAGCCATCATGTTATCTTCATGACCCAGTAAAAATGTGATATGGAGAAATCCTCCAAAGTATCAAGAATTATTAAAAATTTATTTTATATATTTAATATTTTACACTTTTTGCATACAGGTCTAGTAGGGTAGTGGCAGCTACATTATCTAACAAAATTCCTCTTTCATTTATCATGTGGTGGATGTTTGTACCCTATTCCAAAGCTCCCATTTTCTAAAGGGCTAGGAGGATGCTGGCAAAGATGCAAAGTCTAGCTTTGCACCTACCAATTGCATTTGGTTGAAAGTTTCAAAATCTTTTTAACAAACGTAATTTGTGCATATCCTACAATCAAAATATTTCATAAAACTGCATTTATTTGTGGCATCCCATCAAACAGTTCGTATGCCTTGTTTATACTTCCATGATTTTGCATCCATCTCTACTTGAGCATTTCTAACTCTAATAGTTGACAATAATTCCCCTTCTATTATGATTTGATGGATATTCATACCTTGATTTGAAGCTCCCATTGTAGCCATTGTAGCAACCATTACTGGGTCATAATGTGAAGCAACAATGTTTTAATTTATCAAACACATCCCTCAGACTTCTGCGTGGGACAATGTGAATTTGAAGTTAACAACAACATTGTTTAAACAAAAACAAACTCTCAGGATAGGAACAGATGCTGACAATAGGAATGGACCCACATCTGCCACCTAAGCAGTCAAACCAGCTTAGAATTTGTTGGTTAAGTCTGACTGAGCTTAAACAACACACACTAATCGTTGACTGCTTAGGTGGTTGTCTCTCTTAACTCAACATTTTCTCCAGTCGAGTTACTTTCCTAGTCGTTAAAGGTTTTCTGGTAGTGTTAGTTGATTTTAGCCAATGTATGATAGTCTCGAAGAGTGGGCTATGCTTTCTTTGAATATATGTTAATATGTGAGTGTGCTAAGGGTAGTTTTCAGATCATTTTAAATATATATTATACTATTTTCTTTTCTATTTTATTTAATATATTTTTATTTTATTTTATTTTTTATATAAAAATTTAATTATTTACTTATATATAATATAAATTATTTTTTTAATTTTGATAGAAATATTTATTTATTTATATTTTTTAATTTGATTATTGAAAAACAAAGAATGTTAAAAAAAATTAATCTTATGTATAAGATTTTAGTAAAACTTTAAATTTTAAACAATTTCAATAAAAAAGAATATGATTTTTTTATAATAAAATGTAAGTTTAATTTTTATAAAATTTCATATTTTAACAATTGAATGTATTTAATTTTTATAAAATTTTAAATTTCAATAATTGTATACATTCAAAATATTTTAAAACAATTCTTTTATATTAATATATTAGATAAAAATATATTATATTTTAAAAAATACATAATAAATATTAGTGTTGCAATTTTATTCATTATTATTTGAATAAATTTTTTAGTGAATATATTAATTATGTTAATATTCTTAACAAACTTTTAATTTAAAAAACTTATATTTTAATGATATTTGTCATATAGTAAAGATTTTTCTTTATGTTATTTAGATTGATTAAATCAAATGTAAACACAACAATTTTCTTAATATTAATTGAATTTTTTATTTTAGTGTGCAAATATTAAAAGATTTAATATAAAAATGTTAAAATCTTTTATTTTTTCTATTAATTTAAATACAATACCAAAATATTGATAACTTTAGTATAAATTAACATTATAAATTTTGAATAAAATATATTTTAATTTCTAAAAATTTATTTTGAATTTAATAAGATATCAAGAAATTTGATGAGGAAAATTTTTTAATTTTCAAAATAAAGCTTAAATTTTATGTATGAGATTTTAGGAAAATCTTTAAATTCTAAGATTTTTATTTTTTGATACGCAAGATGAGTATTTTATTAATTATAATATCATGATATCAGATCTACAAACATCTGCAATGTAGGTATAATTTTCCATCACCAAAATTGGATAGCCACCCGACCAACAAATTCGCCTACTAAAGACTAGTATATAGAGAAAACCACCCGACCATAACCTCAGTAACCTCAACCAGAGAAAAGTTCAGCGAAAATGCCATTTTAATGGCTATAAACAGAGCTCCATCAAAATTAACAAAAAACTACACCAACCCCCACAAGCCAAAAAACCATAACCCATAGCCCGACTTATAGAAAGCCATTCAATTCTGCAAATTCCTCGAAGTCCTTTATCCAATCAACACCACTAGCCACCATCAACCCAAAAAAAAATTTGAGAAACTCTACAGCCACCGCCACAATCATTTGATGTCTCATAAGGCCTGACCAATGCAAATCTACAAGAACTGGAAAAAACTTCACAGTCTCCTCCAAGCGAAGCCGCTCCAAATCGCAGGGACTCATGCAACTCTTGCCTTCAATCACCACACTAAGAACCTTTTCCACTCCTTCCACCAAGTCCTCCCTAAACATTTTAACCAGCAGCCCCTTTGCTTCTACCTTGGGAAGTTTGTTGTCTAGGAGAGAGGCCAAGAAACGAGAAGAAACCTGTAGATTATCCCTCTCGTACTCCTTGCAGTCCAAATGTCTAGAACCCATAATCATCTTCATAGACACAATGACCAAAGGAACATAATTAAGCAGAATACGCTTCAATCTTTGGTCGGTAATCTCCCGGAAGGAAGTTTGTATCACCTTCAACTGCAATAAAATTGGTGTATCTACCCCAAATCTTGTGAGGCCTTCCACAAAAACCTCAATTACAAATTTTGAGCACTTTGCCATTGCCAACCTTGCTTCATCTGCACCCAAGAAGAAGGAATGGGAAATCTCGCATACTCCGCTTCACACCTGCAAAGAAAACAACCAAAAAAATACAAGCCAACAAAAAATAAAATCACTGATCACTCGGTTGTTGCCATCCTACACAAATGGTACACTATCCAGCTTGCAAGTTGTCCTTTCCATGAGGATTAAATCCTTCAGGCAGTATGCACTCATCACTATACATTGAATAGGGTGTCATAGCTATCCTCAACTATCCTTCGTATGCCTTACGAAAAGACTTGCATCAACATCACTTGCCATTATGATTGCCAGCTCAAACTTTCCTTACCACAATGACCCTGCCACTGTGGCATCAAATGCCACCCCCTCCGCTAGCTTGGAGGGGCACTCGCCCTTCCACCCACAGACTTTAATTCCTGTTCAAACATATTTATTTTAAATCAGGACCCAAAACTCCTAAATTGGAAAGAAGATTCACCTCTGAATTTCCTTCCCTCAAAATATGACTAAACATTACTTGATCAAACCTATCAATCTGATCCAAAGCGGCATCTAGCATCTCCCCTAACTTCTAATTATGAATTTTCTTAGACCTTAGAGCATTGATCACTAGAATAGAGTCCCCTTCAATTATAACTCTTCTCACTCCCAATTCCTTGCATAGATCTAAACCCAGAAGAAGAGCCTAGAATTCAACAACATTGTTTGTGCCTTTCGGGAGAGACTTCGCTAGTTTCCCCAGAGTCGCACCTTTACAATACATCTTGCACCTAAGGGCACAAGATTACCCTTAGAAGCCCATCAAAATTCAATTTTTCCCAACCTGGTTCTGGTAGAAACCACAGCACCTTACTGCGTTCTTCCAAAGAAGCAACCCCTCCAGAACCCCCATAGCTTGGATCTTTTAGGCCAAACCAATTCTTTAAAACCCAAGAGTCCCAAACTAAGAAATTGCCTCTCTTTGGATTCAGCTCTTCCAATCTGGCATTAAAGAGTTCCACAATACAAGCCTCAATTTTGCACTACAATCTGGGAATAGATAACTTCTTTTCCTAGAAGATACGTTTATTACTCTCCTTCTAAACTTCCCATAAGACAATCAATGGGCTCGACACCCATAAATCCCCAAACATTGATTGTTTAAACTAAGATGGCCAAGACTTTAACCAATCAAAAAATTTATTAAGAAGAGTAGATTTCCAACAGAGCTTTAAGCATAGCCATTGCCAGATTTCTTGCATGAATTGAAAATTCAAAAATAAATGATCTATAGTCTCTTCAATAGCTTGACATAAAGTACATCTAAAAGGCCAAAAAATCCCAGTTTAGCAAATCTATCTCCTATTAACACCCTACCCTGAGTAGTCGCCTATGTGAAAATCTTTGCTTTAGGTACACAAGCCTTATTCCAGCACAAATGAATTGGAAAACTCAGTTCCTCAACCCCTGAAGAAACCAAAATAGCATAACCAATTTTAGCTGAATAATCCCCTATTGACGATGCATTCCACCTTAGCCTATCCCTTCCCCGTCTCTGCCAAATTCTCCTTTCCAACAACAATTGCTCCATAGCTTCCTCCTCTTGAATGATCAAGCCTAACTGATGAAAATACTTCCATTTATATAAACCATCCTCCATTGATATTGAGTTTCAAAATAATCCTTCACCTTTGACCCCCAAGCTCAAAATATTTTTTCTCTAATCCTGACTAATGTAGGATTTTCTGCTAAAATAGGAAGGACTTCCCAAGAATCCTCCCAAAAAAAAGTCTCCCTACCATCTTTAACTTCCCATGTTAAATAGTCTGAAATGAGATCTCTAGAATTTCTAATGAAATTCCAAATTCAGGAATCATTGGGAAGAGATTTGGCTTTAAGTAAACAATTCGGATCTTCATCCAAATATTTGGCCCTAACAATTTTTACCCATTTAAGATCTGGCTAAGAGTGAATCACCCAGGCCAGTTTCACCCCCAACTAAGAATATTTTTTGACCCTGCACCATCTTCCTCTTCCCTTTCGTAGATCTTCTGCCATTTCACAAGGGGAAACTTTTTCTGATCCAAGTTACCTCTCCAAAAAAAATCTTTCATTACTCGATTTAAGGATTTGATTGTGCATGCTGACAATGGTAGACATGACATCATATAAATAGGGAGAGAAAAGATCACACTTTTTAACATCGTTAGCCTTCCTTCCCAAGATAACCATCGATTCTTCAAGGAAGAAATTTGCTCTTTGAATCTTTCAATCAAAGAGTTCCAAATACCCCCACTTTGAATACCCTTCTCGAGTGAAAGTCCCAAATATTTGCACAGTAATTGACCTTTTTTAAAGCCTAGGATCCTCAAAATCTGCATTTCCTTTACACATGTATAATTGAAAAATAAAACCTTTGACTCAGCAACACTAAGGTCTTGCCTCGAAGCTAGAAAATACTTGTCCAAAATACCCTTAAGTCTCTTGGCTTCACTTGTCGAAGTAGAGCCAAACAACATTGTGTCGTCTGTGAATTGTTGATGCGTTATTGAAGGATGGAAACCTTTGACCCGAATACCTTCCACCCAACCATACCTCCTTGCATTCTCTAATGCACGACCCAAAGCTTCTGCCACAATTATAAACAAAAAAGGAGAGAGGGGATCACCCTGCCTTAAGCCCCTTGATGTTGCGAAGAAACCTTTGAGAGACCCATTCACAAGCACCAAGTAACATGGGCTTGCAATCCAACCAAATAACCAATCCAACCAAGCTTTCTAAAACCCAAAACCTTCCAAGACTTTGAACAAGAAGCACCAATTTACCCTATCATAGGCTTTCTTGATATCCAATTTCAATAACATCGCATATTTTTTTCTCTTCTATAACGAATGAATGAATTCTTGAGCTCTTATCATGCCATCAAAAATTGACCTTCCAGGTACAAAGCATGTCTTCTCATCTGAGATGACAAATAGTAAAATCTTCTTCAAACGGTTAGCCACAACTTTTGCCAAAATTTTATAAAATGTGTTGCAAAGGGAGATGGGACGAAATTCATCCCAAGATTTTTCTTTTTCCTTTTTAGGAATAAGGGCTATTAAAGTTTTATTCATTTCCCTAAGAACCTTTCCAGTACACCTTGAGTCTTCAATTGCCTCAAACACCTCCTTACCCACAAATTCCCAACACTTTTGAAAGAAGGCCATTGGAAAACCATCCGGACTAGGAGCCTTCTCAGGCTGAAGATCAAAGACCGCCACCTTAATTTCTTCCTCTGAAAATTTAGCATTCAAAATTTCCATCTACGAGGGGGAAACCAAACTTGGAATATCTTTCAGAATTGCACGTTGGGCTTTTAAGTTTGATCCTTCCCAGTCATTGAGAAGATTCTGAAAAATACACAACTGCAGATGCTTTAATTTCAATAGTGTTTTCCAAAAGATGACCATCAGCTGCCTTTATACAACTTACTCTATTCACTTCTCGACGGGCTTTAGATGAGTTGTGAAAAAAAATAGTATTTCTATCCCCTGCCTTTAGCCAAATTTCTCTTGATTTTTGCCTCCAAAAAAATTCTTCTCTAGCCAACACTTCATTCAATTTCCTTGTCAGCTACTTTTCTTGTTCAAAGCGTGCATCATCCATGCCTGGTTGGATTATAAATTTAGAAAGAGCATCCAATTCTTCCTCCACTCTATGCCTTTCCTCAAAAATGTTTTTGAAACAATTTGTATTCCATTGTTTCAGATGTTGCTTTACGTATTTCAGCTTAGTGACAATATTAAACATTTTAGAGCCATCCGATGGACATTCCTTCCACCAAGATTCTATCAATCCCAGAATGTTAGGATCCTTCAACCACATCATCTCAAACTTAAATGACAGTGGGCAGGCCCCTTATCACCATCTATAAGCAATTGAACTAGAAAATGATCAGATATGTTCCTTGAATTAATTCTACTATCTAAATTGAAAGGCAAAGACTCAAGTTGCCCTTAAAGAAGAATCTATCCAGCTTTTCAGCTATACTACAAAAGTTGTTTCTTCTATTAGTCCATGTAAAACTATCGTTCCCAATAGGGATCTCCACTAATATTATTTTCTCCACAAAGTTCTGAAAATCTATTTGCGATTGAAGAGCCCTTCCCACACCACCTTTTTTGTCTTCAGAATACAAAATAGTATTAAATTATCCCCCCAAAATACAAAAATATTGATTTAAGCTATTAAGGTCCTCATCCAACTCTTGCCAAACCAGTCTTTTATGTGAAATCAAAGAAGGGCCATAAACATTGATGAGAAAAAACAAAAGATTAGAAATTAGACTTCTTACCCGACACACCAACCAATGTCGAAAAGAGATGAATTCTTCCACCAAAACAGATTACGGTTTCCAAATAGTTAACAAGCCACCCGAGGCACCTTCAGCCCCAACACCCAGCCACTTCCAATGTTTCAATTTTTTGCTAAATTTGTTGAGATCCTGATCACCTAATTTTGTTTCTTGAAAAATCCATATTTCCGCCTGACTAGCTTCAATAGTGTGCCTTAGAGGGCACCATTTTTTAGGGGCATTCAAACCCCTAACATTCCATGTTATGAGTTTCATTGTTGTTCGGGAAGAGCATCACTCTTCCCTACTTTCATCATAGAGTCAATTTTATTTTGATCATTCACTTCCCCATCCTACTTTCATTTTTCCTAGTTAGGGATCCTTCCTCTCTTTTATTATCACCACAATCAGGTAAAGATTTGGCCATATCCTTCTAGTGAATCCCCAGCTTCACCCTGGCTTCTACCAATCCTTGAGAAATTTTCCTCTTCTTAGCTAGTAGCGGACTCCCCGCTTTTAAGCTTGCCAACACCCCTTCTAGAAATTCTTCATTTCTCAAGCCTTCTACCTCCATTTCATCCGCTAACACCCAAGCATTAACTTCGGTTGCCGCTGCCAAGATGACCAATTCTTTACCAACCTCAATCAATGAATCCAATTCCACATTGCGACAATCTCCACCTAAAATATCCAAGGCCTTCAAGATTTTCTCGTACAGGGTCAAGTTCTAATCTTCCAACTACTCTTCCTCCCCAACAACCTTATCCCTAAAGCCAGAATCAACCTGAATAGGTTGATCAAACTAGGAGGATTAATACACCGTTCCTTATCAAGATGTAAATGAATAGGCCTTTCAGGCCCCTCAAAAGCTTCAACATTAATGATTGTTGGGGCATTCAGGAGATTACCCTTTTGAATTGTGTTTGTCTTCTCTTTGTGAGCCTTTAGGTCTGAAGTCTCTTTATATTTCCTTGCCTTTCTAATCGATAGCCTACACCCAAAAGGATGCACTAAACTATCACAGGTAAAGGAATCTCCTTTCAACTTTTGAATCCAACTCCCATAATCTGAGATTACCTCAATCTCTTCATATAGGTGTCGCACCGGGTTATTTTCCACACAAATCCGCACATGGGTATGTGCCTCTTCTAAAAATTACAATCGATAATTTGACTAAAAACTCCATAATTTAATTTCCACCTTTACATTTAAATCAAATCATTAATTTAATCAATATTTTAATATATGTATATATTTAAAAATATATATACATATATCATAATTTATATCACAACTATAAATATATATATATGTTTGATTATTTCAATTTATTTATATATTAATACCTTAATATTATATAATATAATATTAATATTTTAATATTTTAATATTATTAAAATCTAATATTAAAATATATTTTAATTTATTTATAAATAAAAAATAAATGAGGCGAGGTTTTTAGGGCACGCATTTTAGGAAAACTTCTTTGGCTTTCTTCAGCACAGACAAAGGTGCCTAAACGATTTCCAATCTCCTCAAGAGTGTTAGGCTCCCAATATTTCATGGGGAGATTTAGTATGCAATACCAATCTTGCACTATCTCCATTACATGAGAAGAGGGATTAAAGCCAACCTTCCAACTTCTCGGATAAAAACTACACTCGTCCAAGACCCAAATACCCTTCACTATCTCATCCCTTAAATCTCTGGTTGGACAAATGACCAGAAAAAACCCATTTTGAAGGGTTTTAAACTGAAGGTATGAACCCCAACACACTTTCTACCATTTAACTAAATAATCCCAGTTAAAATACAAACCATAAAATTTCCTAATCAACCTCGGATTTTCCAGCCTTCAAACCTTAGCTTGAAGCTTCACAACACTAACAACTAGAGTCACCCATGTTGAGCTTATTTGTCCTTGATGTCAAACAATGTGTGTTTCAATTTGGTATCTTGGTGATTGATCATCAGTGGCACTGTTCATATTCAGTGTTGGATGATATTGGCACTCTTGCTCATATTCAGTCTTGGCATACTTGGATTATATTCAGTTGGTTTGGTTTCAGTTGGTTTTGGTGTTCAATACTTTTTCATGGACATCGTAGTGTTGGTTATTGTTCTGTTTTAATTGAGTGTGGTACTGATTATTGGATTCATGTGCAAAGGCTTTATATATGTTCCGTGGAGTTATTCTTTCATACAGGTTGGATTAGTTTGGTAGATCAATTGTGGGAAGGTATATCTTGTTTCAGTTTATATGTTTTCCTTTCTGACATTTCAGGTGTATACATTCTGGTGACTATATTATGTGGCAAAGGTTCTCTTTAACTCATTTATGCTTGGAATTCATGATATATCATTGGAAAATGTCTATGACTCAATATTTGTGCAGTCTCAGGTTTTCATATTGGTCACTACATTTGTTATTGAGCTCCATTGGTATATTATTTTTATAAGCTTTTCTTAACATACTTTTGTGATTGGGCTTCATTTTACACATCTATAATGTTATCAGACTCATTTGTTTACATGGCACATTTTTATTAATTGCATTCATTCAACACTTAAGCCGACTATGATAGTCTTTGTCAGGCACTTCAAAGATCATTATTGCATGTGACTATCAACACATTTGACAGTTGACTTTGGCAATGATATTATGATGACATGGAAATTGTTAGCTGACTCTCATGGATTGTGAGTAGACAGAGTTATAATAATGTCGACATTATGGGTCTTTGACAACGTATTCTTTTATGTCATTATAATGTTTTTTTATTTTAGTCCTCTCGGACTTCAAGCTTTATCAATTGTGAATAAGACATTAATTTGAATGTCTTGAGGAAAAAGAAAATAAGGTTTAGGGCATTCATTATTTTTCATAAGCTTGAGGGATTGAAACCCTATCTCTAGCCGCCGCCACTTGAAAATTTGTAGATTAGTTTATTTTGTTGGCCAACATGGAATGTAGTTTGGTTGTGTTTAGAGCTAGTATGAAGTGTTGGTGTTTCAACTTTGTTGACTGTGAGCTGGATTTTGGCTCTACTCTATTGCGGGCAGTTATGGCACAAAGACTTTCTTTGGTTAGTTTTCAGTTTCTTCCACCACCGTGAACTAGGTAACACAATGTTGGTTTTCCTTTCGGTTTCTTCTCTCATTTTATCTGAAAAAGTTTGTTTGTAAAAGAGAAGATCTTTTTCGGGCTTTTGATCTGTTAGTTACAAAGAAGATTAATGATGTTGTTTAAGATTTTGTTGAAGATTCATTTCATTTTTGTAACCCAAGTTTATACTCTAGGGTTTTATAATCTTCAGTGTCTTTTTATCAAAATTTTAGTGACATTTTGCTAAAACCCATTATGGGTATCATGGTTTAACAGCATTGGTTACAAGTTTGTAAAAACCTTGATTATTGTGATATGGGTTTTTGACAAGAATAACTATTTTGCACTCTTTGTATAAATGTATTGCAGTAAGCGATTATAGAGGAGATAATCGGTGAAAGAAAAAGAGAAAATACTTGTTGAGAGATAGAAAGTAAAAATCTAGGGCTATATTGTTTATTGTCTCTGGTTTCTAAAACAAAGAATCATATCCAGATTTGTATGAGAGAGATTATTTTCTTGTACTGTTGTAGTCAGTACATTGTGTAATTGAAATTATTGAAATATCTTTTTGTGTTGTAGAGATTTTATAATTGCAAACATAGTGCAATTGTAAGGTCCTTACTTTGCAAATTTTATTTAGTAAGAAACATTGAAAAAGGAGTTGGTACTCCTTTTGAAGTGGGTGCTTTAGATTGTTTCAGTGATTGAGTTGGTGCTCAGAACAATATTGTAATCAGTTTTTGAGATCAAGCCTGCAAGGCATTTTGGAGTGGTTTTTCTACCCCAAGAGGGTTTTCCACTTGGCATCTTTCTGTGTCTCTTTTTTGTATTGTTTCGTGTCTGTTTTGCACAATATTTTCTTCTGCCATTTATGCTAAATTAGTTTCTTCAAATGCTTTGATACTGTATCTTTTTTCAGCTTCATCTTAATGCTTTTGGTTCAATTGTTATTGTGCAAGGTTTAAGTGTTATATACTGTCATATGAAATTTTAAATATCCCTGCAAAAGAAAGCATTAAAAATTTGTTCATTCAGCCTTATATGAACAAAATACATCATGCTTTAACAAGAAGTTGTTTTATAGTTGATTGTGTTATTTGTCTATTCTTTCAAAGTTTCATTTCTCTATTGCATTTTTAAAGTCTCATCCTGATCAAGACCAAACAGGTTCAAATCTGCATTTCATGTCATGAGAGTTTTTTAAAATATTTATATTACTCTGATTCACCCCCCCCCCCCCTCTTAAAGTAATTCCACTTCCAACAGCCCAACCACCAGGAATCCCATTTCCATACTTCAGAGTTGTCTTCCTAGAGTCATCAACCTTCGCCTCTTCCCTAGCCTCCTCCCATTCTGAATCAGGGTTTTTCCTTTTCCAAAACTTCCTTGTTGAAACTTTTCCTTCGATTAGGGTTTTGAACTCGGCCCGCTTCTTCCATCCTTGACTCACCTCCATAAACTCTATTACCACCTTCATTTTGACGCGGTCTATAAAACACTTTGTTCCTATATCCGCCTTTGCCTTGATGACCCCTGAAGCCCAACCCATCTCTTTCATGTCTTTGACCCTCGCGACCCCTCCCCTCTGCACGAGGATCAATATGATTAACATTCTCCAATCGGGCCCATCTATCTGGGTGTAAAATCCTATCATTGTTTTCTTGTCGATTATCCCCAAAACCATTCTATGTTCTTGCAAAACGATGCCCTGTAAATGATCGTTGCAGACCACCATGACCACATGCCATGTCCAATTTTATTATTATTTTTTAATTCTAAAAATTTTAATATGAAAGAATATTAAAATTTTGGATAAAAATATAAATTTATTTTTTATAGATTAATAATTGAATGCATTCAAAATATTATAAATGTATTTTTAAAAAGGAAGGTAAAAATTATATTATATATAAAATAATATATAACAAATAATTCATGTTCTCCTATTGTTTGTATTTTTATTTTTTTTAAATATATTTTAATTATGTTGACATGTTTTAAAATTAATATTTGATTTTAAAATATTATATTTATGTCAATAAAATAATTTAAATTTACTATAATTTTTTATGTTAAAATATTCCAAACCTTTAATAGCATTAATTATATTTATATTCTCTTTATCAATTAAAATATTCTTCTATAAATTTCTATTTTACAAATACAAATAAAAATATTTTAAATATAAAAAAAATTAAACTACAATTACTTTAGAGTTATTTTATTTTATTTATATTTTATCCCTTATTGCAACCATAATTACACTTGAGATAATAAATATAAAAATAAAATCAAAGATTCACAATATTTATGATCTTAGAGTACATGTTAGGTAATAACTACATATAAAATAATCTCATTCAAGATTTGTCTTAATAAAAAAATAAAATCAAAACTTCACAATATTTATGATCTAAAGTACATGTTAGATAACAATGCATATAAAATAATCTTGTTCGAGATTCTTTTAAAAAAAAAATATTTTTTAATGATGATAGACATATGTTAAAGATTTGTATCTAATCCTAAAACACATCCACACACATTCAGTTTTCTTAATGTTATTTAAGTTAATTAAATAAAGTGCATGCACTCAATACAATTAATTTAAATTGATTTGATGATAGTTGACTATGATAATATTTGATGTGGCAATGATTCTACTTAATAATTTGGATATGTTCTCATCTAAAATTTTGTGTGGAATTATAGTTACCTTAGGATTGATTCTACAATTATGGATCAATTATATTCCATGAGGATCTCACTTCTTGCTATTTGATTCACTAAAAATTCTACTACTTATTAAGTATTTAAGATGGGTAATATTTATAAACAATTTTAGGGAGATCGTTTGATCACAAGGTCTAATTCTCCTAAGTGGCCCCTCTCAATAAAATTGGCATTATATTCATAACAAATATAATATTGATAGATAATAGGAAGGTGATATATATTTTGATTATGAATGCCCCATAAGAACAACATAATGGATAAAATCAAATGCCCCCAATCTAAAAGGGTGTCTCTAGAAGCATGTTAGGTTAATATGAGTGAATATGGGGAAGAATGATGCCTCACAACATAATAGGATGATATGACACTAGACACACAATATGGCTATATAAGTTATAAATAAAAGGCATGAGAACATAAGAGTAATCTAGGAATGAGGTAAATTGATAAGGTTGATAACTAAAATATAGTAATATTGTATGGGCATGTGATCTAAGCATGGTAAAAATTCATAACTATAAGCATCAAGTAATTAATATAGAATATAGGTATTACAAGAGATGAGATAATGGGTATATAGACATAAAAGAATAAGAAAAATATCATGATAAAATCAAGCATGGATGTATAACAAATAGAAAAGTAGGAAATAAGGAAAAATAGAAGAAGAAAAATGTGGCAAAGATGGAACAATTTAGATAAGGTGTGCAAAGGTAATAAAAAAACAACATAAACACTTAGAAAAAAGTTAAGTAAACAAAAAAAAGTGGTGTGTACATTTCACTTAATCAACCTAAATAACATAAAAAAAAGTTTTAACAAGATTAACTTAATTAATATATCAAAAAAATATTCAAAATACAATGAATACAATTTGAAAAACATGAATTATTTGTTAGTAATTTTTTATATAGATATATTTTACAAAATAGTTTTTGAAATAAATAATTTTATAAAAATTAAATGCATACCATATCGAACATATGCATGGAGTTGCAGACTGAAGCACATCAAAAGAAGGAGGGTTTTGTTTATCAGATGGTTGTAAGAAGAAGTTTTGGGCAGCTCAAGCTAATAGAGATAATAATTATGCACATCTTGATATTCCAGAATTTAGACAAAGAAACAACTTGGAGTTGAGGTTTTGGAGCAGGAAGTTTATGTTATTGGTATGTATACACATAACCTTATTTTTGATACAATGCCAAAAGGAGATTTTACCTGTGATGAACGATACACCATTATTGAAGAAGTGCTTCTTCAGGTTCTAAAAGTGTCAAATTACACAAGCACTGGTAAGACACCCATGGAATAACCTCCAAAATATGGCAGTGCAGAGTTCTTGGGGTTTTGTGTTTGCTGGTAGAAGATTGAGGAAACTATTGCTGAGGCAGATGCATTTTGTAGCCTTGTTAAATTTTTATCACAGGAGAGGGAGGAGACAATATCATTGCTATTGGAGCCATCCAAATCCCCACTTTTTGTGTGAAAATATTGGCTGTGTAAATGGAGCAATTCTCATATTAGTTAGAATGAAAAGCAGCAAATCTGAAAATGTTGTGGCTATTGAAAAGGGCAAAGAGGAACCCATGGCTTTGAGGAGTAATATCTGGTAGCAAAGTGTCATTAAACCAAACAAAGAATAGGTCAACAAGATGTCATGGCAAAGAGTGGTATACTATCAAGATATGTGCAGAATGGATGTTTCGATGAGGCTTTCGAGCTTTTGAAGGAATCTGTGAATTTCAATGGAGATTCAAAACTAGAGAAGACTTGAAATGAGAGGAGGCTATTGTAAATTAAAATAAATTTCCTATTGTTCATTGTTGAATGCTTATGAAATTAGGAAGGAGATAAAAAGAATGAAGTCCTTGCAGAATATATGTGTGGGCACAATCTATCCCTGTAGAACTCTTCTCAAGACACTTGTGCTAGTGAACAACAAGTGTAACCTTCTCCCAATGACAGAGTACGTATTTTCAAGGTTGAACAGGAGTTTCTTAATTGATTTGAATACATTCAATATCACGATTGCTATTTATGGCAGATTAGTCTTGGTTGGAAAGGCACAAAAGATGTTAAACTCTATCGAGAAGAAACACAAGTTTCAAGAAGGCCAAAATTGTTTTGCTAGCAAGCGTTGATTATAAGGAACGATAAAATCTTATGCTGAAAATATGGTATCTTTGTTCACATATCATTATCCAAATCCTTAATGTACATTTTAAACTATTAGGAGGACCAAAGGCAAATTGGTAGATTTATATGTGGGCAGCGAATAGAGTTTATGGGGTCATCCATTGGCTATCACATTTATGAAACTCAGGAAAGGATTTTATATAATATCCTATGCATCAATGAGAAAAGTATTGATATATCAAGCCTTGAAGAGGACGATGTTGATGCATTCTGAAGTCTAGAGCCTGTGAAATTTGAGCCAACTCAAGGAGCATCATTTTTCCATGAAAACCTTATCCGGTGGCGGGGATTGAATAGTGCAACAGGTTTTATTTCTCTTTATGAGGAATTAATGCCAGTGGTGTAGACACTACCTCAACTTTTGCTCCATAAGGAAATGATCATAGCAAAACTTCTTTCTCCGTGGAAAGTAGATCCCTGGGTAATATCTGCAAAGAGTCACCCATCCCTCGAGTAGTTTCTTCAACAAACGGTACTACAATGGAAGTAATCTGTCAACCCAAAAAGGGGGTGAATTGATATTAGCATCATAGTTGCTTAAATTCTCCTTTAATGAGCTCAAAGCTGTAACTAGGAAATTCCGACCAGAAAGCATTCTTGGAGAAGGTGGCTTTGGCTATGTTTTTAAAGGTTGGATAAAAGAAAATGGGACTAGCCCTGTAAAGCCAAGTACTGGTCTTACTATTGCTGTGAAAACATTAAACCATGATGGGCTGCAGAGGCACAAAGAATGGGTGGCAGAAGTTACTTTCCTGTGTCAGCTTCATCATCCTAATCTAGTTAAACTAATTGGTTATTGCATTGAAGATGATCAAAGGCTTCTCGTTTATGAATTCATGCAACGAGGCAACTTGGAAAACTATCTATTTAGAAGGTCTCAGCCTCTCTCCTGATCTATCAGGATAGAAATTGCTTTGGGATTGTTTATTTGAAGAATCATCTTGCTTGCTTCATAGTTCCTGTGTGGAGGGTGTAAATGATGTAGATCCAGACTACACATCATTTATCGACAAAGGAACCCCATTAGATACACTAATGGAAGAACATGACAGCGTGTCTTCTAGGCAAGCGCTAATGTTCTTTGAAAGACAATTTGAAGATATAGTGAATGTGTAAATGTGTTTGTTTTCAAAAGGAATGTCAAGGAAATATCAAAATGTGAAGAGACGTCTGATGACTCTTCATGTGATCCTTCTTGAAAGAGAAAACTCTTGGTATTCTCATCGAGGAGTTCAAAAAAAAAAAGAGTAAGGCTTTTTAAAGGGGATTTTTTTTGGGGGGCAGGGCCGGCTTTTCCAGTGACGGCTTGGTGCAGGGGAATTTGGAGTTTGTGAGCTCCTTTAATTTGCAATAAATAATTGTTTTTTTCTAATGTCAAACACTTTTTATGAGGCTGATTATTTTGATGTCTAGTTAGCTTTCTTCTTACCCTTTTTCCCTTCTTTTCTCTCTAGATGTGCACGTATTTGGAAGTCTTTGTGCTTCCATAATAGATGTAGCATGTTTTCTTTTAGGAATCTCTATTGCATTTGATGTTCATAGTTAGATTTCTCTTCTTTTTCTTATTTTTCTTTTGTACTTTCAGGTTAAAAGTATTTTAAAATCTCAAATTATATCATATGAGGGAGCTGCCCTCTCAAACATAGAGGAGAATCATTAAACTCATAACGATTTTTCTATTTGTTGGTGCAATTTTTCATTGCTCATTGAACGAGTTAATTGATTTTTCATAACAAAACCATGATAAGAATTCTCACAACCCACTCAAGACACTATCCTCAAGAATAGAATGCAACTCCCCACACAAGTATCTTTGACTTCAATTATGCAAGTTTTCATATGTAACTCCTAAGCATTCTCGCATGAGAGCTAATTACATATTATGCCCAACTAATAATAGAAAAGTTCTTACAAGTCCATTATGTAACCCCCTGTTCAACATGTATCATTACAAACAATATTTTCAAGTTCCTAGTGAATAAAATATTACATGTTAGGAAATAATGCATAATACCCAAAATGTTCAATCCATTTCCTACACAACCCCATAAGAGAAAAACATGCATGTAAACTTACAAAATAACCATAATGAAAATGTCAAATAGACAAGCCACAAGATAACACAAAGTATATCCTAGGAAAACCCTTAAGAGTGAAAATCAGGCCTCCAAAAGCATCCACAGTCTATGTATTATTCAACAATAAAAAATTACAACGCACTTACTGAGTTTCATGAATACTTCTAAAACATCAAGCTCCTCCAATGCACTCTCCATGTTTCTTTGTTGCAAAAAACTGTATCCTTGACATTTTCACTCATTTGGGCCTTTCCTATGGATTTTGGCTTAATTTTGCCTAGATTTAATGTTGTAATGTGGCCAACACATCCACATTAAGCCTTGAGCGCTTGTAAATCAATAAAAAATACTAATGATGTCTTACAAAGGTGTTGTTAAGTGTTGTAACACACTTTCCCACGTTTCTAGGACCTTTCTATCATAATTCATTTAAATAACCTTTTTTAATCACTTACGAAGCCTTATTACAAAGTGTTGTAACGAGTTGTAACAAACTCTCACACTTTCCTATGCTTGTCATCAATAATTTGACCCTTTCCTATGTTAAAATGGCCCTTTAATGCACTTATAGGCCCTACTTAAGTGTGTTTCAAAGAACAATCCTATTAAACAACATTTAATGTACTTTAATTCTCGACAAATAGCAAAATTGCCCTGGTGGGACCAAGTCACCACCTTGGGCAACTTAGTCCCAGTAGGCATAAAAAATAAAAATTATTTCAAATTCTTGATAGGATATTGTCCTCTAAACCCTAAGGTTAGCCTATGATGAGGTATTTTCAGAAAATTAGGGAAAATCATGTATAAATAAAGGGTTTTCCCCTCATTTTCACCCCTCCTAACTCTCATTCTTCTCAAGCAATCTTCAAGCATCAAGCATTCAAGCACTCTTAGCACTTCAAGCATTCATCTATTGGATTTGTTACTTGCATATCTTCATACTTCTATATCAAGGGTTTGGTGAGTTGTAGCTCTTGCATGTTGTTCAATCATCTTTCCCTTTCCATTACATTTCATTTTCTAAGATTTTATTACCAAAATGGGGTTTAACTAAGGCAAACCCCTATTCTCTAACCCTAACCCTTTATCCCCTCTTTGCATGTGTGTTTTGCAAGTTTTCTATGTAGATTTTTCAAAGAGAAAGGTGTTAAAAGGTGTCAACATCCCATCAATATCATTCAAAGTCAACAAACCCTAAAAGGAGCTTGGAAACAACCTACAGGTTAAAGTCTGTAGAATTGGATCCAGATTTCTATCAGGAGAAAAGGTACAAGTTGAAAGCTACAAATTCGAACTTTGAGATTCTCAAAATCTACAGGTGGACTAAGTTGCTATCATTGGTGAATTATTCCCACTACCAGGCTTGAAAAGTATTTTTGTAAGATCTGGATACCCTTTTCCCTGAAACCTATTCCAGCAAAGTCTCCCTGAAGCAGGACTAAGTTACCCAGCTTGGTGTAAGTGTCCCAATGGCCTTCAACAACACAATCTAGAAGATTCTAGAGCTCCTCTTCATCCACTTAAGTTTCCAGGTGCACCTCTTCTATTTCATTAAGTTCTGTTATAATTTGCATGCATTCTTAGGCCTTTTTACATAGTGTTTTCAATACTTTTGCATTTCATTAGTTTGCATTCAAAATTTAGTTTCATTTATCATCTTATTGCATTTAGACACATTCCAATCACACACATTAGAACTTAATCTTGAATGAACCCCTCATATTTTGGGTGTGAAAGACATCTCTCCTTTTAGGTGAAAAACCCTAGCAATGCTATAGAACCCCTTTTTCCCCCAAAATTTGTGGTTCATTTTGGTGAATCCACCTTTAGAACATTCTTACTTCTGATTTTGCATCCTATGAAAATCTTGCATCAACATTGCATTAGGGTTTTGCATTATTTTTCATTTTAGGGTTTTTAAACTTGCATTAGTGAAAATCTCATATAGCTTTCATTTTTGCATTGCATTTCATACAAAATTCCAAAAATTTCTGCATTTTCATTCTGTATTTGCATTTGAAAAGCCTAAAAATCATAAAAACCATTCAAAAAAATTGAAAATTGCTAAAAAAATCATTGTTCAAACTAATTTGCCACATTGGGTGACTTAGTCCACTTGCACATTTTGCACTATAATTTTTAGTATTTCCAGAGCCTTTTTAGCATTTCTATTTTTTGTTACTGCATCTTTGTTACTGTTTCCATATTTTTTGTTTCTTGCACTTTAATTTGTTTTCACTCACTTGCATTATGGCTATGTCTTTTAAAAATTTTTGGATTTCATTCAAATCCCTAGTTGACATGTCAAGTTGTGCCTTTGGAATAGATTCTAATGACCTTGAACCCAAACCTGCTCAATCAACTCCTAATGCATGTCCTCCTCATGATGTTGACATCATTGGAGATGATGATGATGATGATAGCATGAATAGGTTCCTCAATGATTGCCTTGACAACCTTGAAGCCAATGCATTCTTTTATCCATCCATGAAACCCCAAGAACTTCCCACCATATCACCTCTTGATATATTTGGTTACCTACATCCTGAAATACACAAAGAACCTAATTTCCCTACATAAGGTGGACCTCGTTCTTCTAAACAAGAAACCACTCAACCATTTTATGATAACCAAGTGACAAATACTCCAATCAACCTTGAAAAACCCTTTGGCAAAGGTTTTACCATTTTGAGAAAACAAGGAGGTAACACAACAACTGAACATGAAATACGTCAATTTTATGAGCAACTATCACCCGATGAAAATACCAAGGGGATAGTTTATCAAGATCCCCCTCATAACTACATGCCTCCTCGAGAATATCTAAGGCGTTGTGATGATGGCACGGTGATCTTTGATTCCCCTCTTGCTCTGATTGTCCTTCTTCCTAAAGAACACCCACCATCTCATAACGATAACAAGGACAACAATAAGATCATAACAGGACCTCTTGCCCTAATCTCCTCTCACGAAGTTGGAGAATCTAGTAGACGCAATAGGCCTTACAAATTATATAAACTCAAGTTTCCTCTTTGTCCACCACTTGAATGTGAGAGGAAATTGCAAATACTCCTAAACAAAGAACTCATTATATTGCCACCTAAGAATAGGTTGGTGATATATCCTAAAGATGCTAACTTTCCACATTATGCATATCATTGTGTTCTTGGACATAGAAGCAATGAGTGTATTTAGTTGAGATAAATAGCAAGTATCACTTCAATGGTGATAATTGATATCCCCTAAATCTATAAACTACTATCACATACCTTATCATGTAATAGTTGTAGAAAACTCTCTTCTAACTATTACATGATCCTTCACCTAACTCAACTCATTCTTGTCTTGCACTCAGTGGGGGCAAGAAATTTCTAGCCCTATCCTAGTAATGCATTTTCCCTTGTCCCTTAGTTGTATTATTCACCTCTTGCTTATACCAACTAATATTGGGAAGCGGATGACTTGCTCGACAGTTGACTTGCATTTGCCTTACTAGTCTTTTTCTTTTCCTTTTTCTTTTGTGTGTTGCTTGTGCATAACGTGTTCCCCCGTACTATTTTTTTTTATGTTCCCTCTCTTTGTGACATTCTTCTATTTTTACCTTCATTCTTCCATATGTCTGTGCATTTTTTTCACTTTTCGCTTTTCTTTTATTTTAACCTTCCTTTTGGGAATGATGTAAGGAATTGAGACCAAAATGTCCCTTTCATGTTGACTCAAAAGGCCCCTTTTCTTCTTCTTTTTGCCTTTTTCTTATATTCTCCTTTTTGGGATAATGCAAAGCATTGAGACCACAATGTTTATTTCATGTTGACCCAAAAGGCCCCCTTTTTCTTTTATTTTTTTATTTATCCTATGTTCTCTTTTTGGGGATGATGCAAGGCATTGAGATCGAAATGTCCCTTTCATGTTGACCCAAAAGGCTTTTTTTATTTGTCTTTCTCTTTTGAATTTTTTTGTCCTTTTGGGGACCATGCAAAGCGTCGAGACACCCTATGTATCTTCCATGTTGAACCAAAATAACTCTTTATTTTTCTTTGTCCTTGCTCTCTTTGTGTCATTCTTCCAGTTCTATGTATTTGGGAGATGATGATAGTTTCAAGCTCTCTAAACAAATATTGCAGCAATGAACATACTGACCCCAAATCCATAGATCCATTATGTGTTTGGTGTTTTCATTTTGGGGGCAACCCTTCTCATTTTCTTTCTTCTTTTCCTTTACATGACGTAGCCTTAGTCAAAAACATATCACTTGGCATAGGGGCTTTCCAAGTTGGCTCTCACATGTCTTTTCTTTCTTTTTGCATTTTTCATTTTGCTACTTTAAATTAATTTCTCATAGTACGATGTTTCGTAATTCCTTTAAAGTGGGAGAATACATTGGCATTATTTCTTTTGCATTTTTTCTTCTTTCTTGGTTCTTAGTGCAGCTTTATTATTCCATACAATGTGTTTGTCACTTTGTGGATGATATTGGGTGTAATATCCTCCATGAGTGTGATCTATCTTAGCATATTAAATTCCTCTTAGTGGCCTAATGCAACACACTACATACCCTAAGTTGCAAATTTTATATTTGAACCACTAAAAACATATACAAGAAGGGAAAGTGGATTCCCCAATTAGGCTCCTAGGGTTTCTCACCTAGGAGCTCTTGATTTTGAAATGGCTCTCTTTCTCTTAATGATATGCTTTTTGGTGATTGCATTCAAAGAGTTGGATTGGATTGGGGGTTGTGAGGTGTATGATTGAATGTGTCTAAGTGCAATAAACTGAAAATAGAAACTAACTATTAAATACAAACTATTGAAATCTAAGTGTTGGAAAACACAGATGATATGCAAACAATTTAAGAAATATAAACAAACAACTACAGAAATGGACAAAAAGGAAGATATGCACCTAGAATTGGAAGAGGAATTTTTCAGAGGTTTGGAATGCTAATTGAAATTTTGCAAAAGTTGAGAGGGACACTTGTGCCAATCTGGGCGACCTAGTCCCAGATTCCCGAAAGATGGTCCGGAGTTTGTTTCTACCAAATGGATGTCCAAAAAAGTCAAAATCACAAAAGGACCTATCCAAAGGGACTAGATCACCATTCTTGGCAACTTAGTCCTCTTCAGGATTTTTGGAGTTTCTGAAGGGGAAACGGAAGCCCTAGGCTTGCACCCTGGTTCTTCATAGTTTTTCGCTTCTGAAACTCTGATATCCAGGCTTGAAAGTGACTTTTGGTGGATGATTTGACCTTGAATGCAAGGGTGGTCTTCAAAAAGTCTTCAATGCCTTCAAAGATCTTCAAAGTACCTAAATCTGCAAACACACAAGGAGAGAAAGAGAAAAATATTGATTGTTAGGGATTACGGGTTTGCCTTGGTCAAACCCCTTTTAAGTGACTAAACCAAAATGAGATATAAATGTAAAGCATGAATATGAAACAACGGAATAATAGAGTAAGTTACCTTGCCATGATGAGAGATATTGTGTTGTTGTAGCAATCAGCCCTTGAATGCTTCAGCAAAGATGTCTTGTTGACTTGGAATGTGAAACCCTAGCTTGCTTGAGGAGTGATGAGAGAGAGAGGTAGAGAAGAAAAATGGATGGTGCATAATGAGGAATTAGGGTTTTGAGGCTTATTTATATGTTATGCCCTAATTTTCTCGAAATAACACCATATTGATCGACCTTAGGGTTTTAGAGACCAAAATCCTGAAAGAAATTAAGTTAATTTTGAAATTTATGCCACTTGGGCCAATTTCATTGATTGTCGATAATTAAAATTTTATTATTATGTTTTTCAAGATTATCTCATTAAAAATCACTAAAATAGGATTTTTATGTGTATTAAGGGGTCATTTTGGCATTTAAAAAAGGGTAGATTAAGTGATGACAAGCCTAGGAGAGTATGCAAATATTTTACAACACCTTACAACACTTCAGCACAAGGCTTGGAGAGGTGTAAGAAGAGGCTGAAAAGGGTCCAAAGTCCATAGGCAAAGGTCCAAATGAGCGAAAAGTGTCAAAGTCCACATTTTTTGGCGACACGCTATTCTTTGATTGGTCCTCTCTTGGAGACATTAGACACAATGTTCCCTAAGTTAAAGACCTCGCATGAACTAAACATTACTCTTTTAAATATTCTTTTGCATTTCACATTTTTCATTTTGCATTTGTTATATGGTCACCTTGCATAACACAACTTCCATGCCTGTCGTTCCATCTTGTCCTTGTCCATGAGCTCCAAGCATATGAAGCCTTGTTTGTCTCATGAAGCTCAAACTGTCATTGTCTTTTATGGCGCCTTATCAAATTTATCAAGAGGTATAAATTTAGTATGGTTAAGCGAGAAGCCCAACTAGCGACATGACTTTCCCCATAGCCACCTACATGTGTGTGTGAGTGCATACCATCCATGAGTGTATGTTTCTCACCTTTTCAACCTTCTCACTCAGTAGACAGCCATGAGTTATGTCGCCTTAGATTGAGTATACATCTTTCTAGACAAACAACCTAGATCTAATCCAGAACTAGTTGGACAAACGGTCGAAGCTTGATCCGACTTTCCCTTTCTTTTCATTCTTTCACGTCACTTTCTTGAGTGATCTTTTGTGCTAATGTTTATTTTTCCATGAGATCTTGATCATGGGGACTTGATCATCCCTCTTGATTATTGTTGTCTCATCTTGCTAAAATGAGTGCATTTGGATTCCTCTCGATATGCATGTCGGGCTACTTTAGTGTGAGTTTGAAGAAAGTGCATCCTCTCACTAAAGTGGGGACTAAACGTGTCGCAAAAAAATGTATGCTTGACATTTTCACTCATTTGAGCCTTTCCTATGGATTTTGGCCTAATTTTGCCTAGATTTAATGTTGTAATGTGGCCAACACATCCACATTAGGCCTTGAACATTTGTAAATCAATAAAAAAACACAATGATGCCTTACAAAGGTGTTGTGAAGTGTTGTAACACACTTTCCCAATTTTCTAGTACCTTTCTATCATAATTCATTTAAATAACCTATTTATATCACTTACCAAGCCTTATTTCAAAGTGTTGTAAGGAGTTGTAACAAACTCTCACACTTTCCTAAGCTTGTCATCAATAATTTGACCCTTCCTTTTCTTAAAATTACCCCTTAATACACTTATAGGCCCTAATTAAGTGTTTTTCGAAGAACAATCTTGTTAAACAACATTTAATATACTTTTAAGTCTTGACAAATAGCAAAATTACCCTGGTGTGACCTGTCTGCAATGAAATTTTTCTACCTCCTAATATGCAAAACTAACTAAAGAATGCAAGATAAAAACTACACTAAACCACCTCAATATTAGGCTACATTAAACACAAATAAACAAAGATAAAAACAATAAGAAGATATACCTTATTACTTGTGTTGATCCTTGGTTAGCCCTTGATGATATTTTGAATATGCGCTCCTTGATGGAAAGCTTGTGATGGTAGTGGTAGTTGGGTGATTAATGAGGGTCGATAAATTCAATAATGGCCAAGATGCAAGATGCAAAATGTAAGAGAATTGCAATAACACTGGCTAGAATGAAAAATGGATTTAGAGCATAAATCTGATAATAATACATGAAGGTCCCTTAATGAATGAAAAGGGGGGGTATTTATAGAATAAATTGAATTCTCTAGAAGATTCAACAGACAAGATTGAGCCACCATGGCCAAGATGGAGGGCTATGGTGAGTTGAGGACTCACAATCCCTCACACCTTGTTGTGTGGCGGATGGAGTGGCTAAAAACATGGTGAGATGGAAAGGGTACAAGGTGACATGGAAAAGGCCATGTGGTCCCAAGGTACTTGCAAGTACCTTGCGATGGGAGAGGATTTCCTCAAAAAAGTATTCTTTGGCCCCATATGGGGTTGAAAGTGACAAGTGATGACTTTTAGAAAGTCTACTCTTGTCCCCATGGGGAATGGGGAAGGCATTGGAGGAATAAAACTGAATTTAAAATTCACAAGCTTGGAATAAACCCATGGATAAGACAAGGTCCTCCAAAAGGAGGTCTTTGTCCCATGTACTTGATGTGACCTTTGAGAGGTCATGGGGAAGACACATGCATGGGGGGAATAAGTGGAATTTAAAATTCCATTAGAAAGGACATGGGAAAAAGGTCAATACTTGATAAGGTAAGTACCTTGAAAGGTTGACCTAAAGATATGCTAGAAAAGGTAAGTGATTAGGATTAGGATTGTGCAAATAGGTGATTAGGCTAATTAATGAATATCAAAGGCAAGTAGCTAGATATGGAGGATATTACATTAATCCTTATTAAGGATATGCACATCCTAATGAGGGATTAATTAGATTAACCCAGATTAGTGAAGAGGTTATGGAGGATGGGACAAGGAGAGAGAAAAAATGAATTTAAAATTGAAGAGGATAATTGACTAAATTAAAAAAATTGATTGATTTATTTAATTTAGAGAGGAAATGAGCTAATGGTAAAGTATTTAATTAATTAGATTAAATACCTTAGGGATGTTAAGGAAAAGGGGGAACATTAATTAAATAAATGATTTAATTAGCATTGATGAAGGAGATGAAATGGATGAATAACAAGAATAAATTTGTCCTTATGTAAAGGGTCAAATTTGGATGTCTACATTTTGCCCCTCTTTGAAATATTGCTAGAATAACACTGTTTCGAATAAAAATAAAATCCAAGTGACTCTATAGAGAAAATGACTAGAAAAATATGCCCCAATGCGGGAGAGGTTATGTGAGCTACACAAATGGAGGGAAGTGAAAGGAGATACCCCAATCTCATGAGAAAATGACCAAGAAGGAGGTTTGGATGCATTTTGGTAGGGTATGCCCCCTCGAGAGGGCGGTAGGGGAAGAGAAAGGGGCCTCGGGCGACTTCTCGATATGAAGAAATGGAAGGTATCGTTGGATAGAGCTTGAAAAACCATGAAGAATGGATTTTTAACTAAGTCAAACAGACACAGGAGGCACAAATAGCGGCCTCGAGAAGTTGGAGGATTAATCAAAGGAGAAAAAGTTAAATAGAGGGAAAAAATACCCTTTATTTTAAAAAGGTGAAAAGGAGGAAAGGGTTAAATAGTAATTTGAGAATTAATATTCTTCATTTGGAAAGCTGGAAGTTGAGAAAGAGAGGAGAGAAGAGGGAAGAGAAAGAGAGAGAAGATGCCCGAGGATTATGGTAACGACATCATCTATCACGGGGATGAGGTGTGCAGCTTCTATCGTGAGTGTATGGTCCCAAGCGAGGTTAGATTCAAACCCCCTTTGTGATTTTAGCATTTTTTTAAATATTTTTTTAGTTAAAATGTCATTTGAAAATGTGGGTTTGGGAGTAGAAGTAGGTTACAAAAATGGGCAGAAGACAAAAATCAATTTTGCCCAGTGGTTAGGGAAAAACGTCACATAGTGACATGGGGGGAAAAAGAGATTTGTAGAAAAAAAAAAAGATGTAGAGGAACAAAAAATAAAAAAATCGGGGTTTTGCCCCACATAGGGGTGGTCGCGCCCCATGGAGGGATGGTTGCGCCCCACAAAGGGTCGGCCCCACCCTTGAGAGGGGTAGTCGCACCCCACTGAGGTAGGCACGCCTCGCAAAGGGGCAGCCTCACCTTGGCATGAGGCTATCGCGCCCCATCGAGGTGACCGCACCTCGCAAAGGGGTGGCCACATCCCAAGGGGCGGTCATGTCCAGAAAAGGGAATATGCCAAGGGCATGGAGGGGAAAGAAAATTTAAAGAAGGGAGATAATTTATGAAAAGTATCCCAGGGAAGAGTGTTAGGAAAAGTTAGTGCGAAAATGCATCTGGAGTCGGGAAAGAAATGAAGGGAATGATGTGGGATATGCACATCCTAATTAGATTAACCTAAAGGGCTTGTGAGTCCTCAACTCACCATAGCCCTCCATCTTTTCCATGGTGGCTTAATCTTGATTGTTGAATCCTCTGGAGAATTCAATTTCTTCTATAAATACCCTTTTTTTTTCATTCATTAAGGGACCTTCATGCATTATTATTAGACTTATGCTCTCAAACCATTTTGCATTCTAGCCATTGTTATTGTGATTCTCTTACATTTTGCATCTTGCATCCTAGCCATGTTATTGCATTTATCCACCCACATTAATCACCCAACTACCACTACCATCACAAGCTTGCCATCAAACAACGCATATTCAAAATATCCATCCTAATTAGATATGCACATCCTAAACTTTCACTGCACACATTTTTGGCATGCCCAATGGAATTCTACCTCCTAATATGCAAAACTACACTAAACCACCTCAAGATTAGGCTATGTTGAACACAAATAAACAAATATAAAAATAATAAGATGATATACCTTCTTACTTGTGTTCATCCTTGGTTGGCCCTTGATGATAATTTGAATATGTGCTCCTTGATAGAAAGCTTGTGATGGTAGTGGTAGTTGGGTGATTAATGAGGGTGGATAAATGCAATAATGGCTAAGATGCAAAATGCAAAATGTAAGAGAATGCAATAACAATGGATAGAATGCAAAATGGCTTGAGAGCATAAGTCTGATAATAATGCATGAAAGTCCCTTAATGAATGAAAATGGGGGGTATTTATAGAATAAATTGAATTCTCTAGAAGATTCAACAATCAAGATTAAGCTACCATTGCCAAGATGGAGGGCATGGTGAGTTGAGGACTCACAAGCCCTCACATCTCACCATTTGGCGGATGAAGTGGCCAAAAACATGGTGAGATGGAAAGGGTACAAGGTGACATGGAAAATGCCATGTGGTTCCAAGGTACTTGCAAGTACCTTGGGATGGGAGAGGATTTCCTCAAAAAAGTATTCCTTGGCCCCATATGGGGTTGAAAGTGAAAAGTGATGACTTTTAGAAAGTCCACCCTTGTCACCATGGAGAATGGGGAAGGCATTGGAGGAATAAAAGTGAATTTAAAATTCACAAGCTTGGAATAAACACATGGATAAGACAAGGTCTTCCAAAAGGATGTCTTTGTCCCATGTACTTGATGTCACCTTTGAGAGGTCATGGGGAAGACAAATGCATGGGGCAAATAAGTGGAATTTAAAATTCTATTGGAAAGGACATGGGAAAAAGGTCAATACTTGATAAGGTAAGTACCTTGAAAGGTTGACCTAAGGGCATGATAGAAAAGGTAAGTGATTAGGATTAGGATTGTGCAAACAAGTGATTAAGTTAATTAATGAAGATTAGAGGCAAGTGGCTAGATATGGAGGATGTGACATTAATCCTTATTAAGGATATGCACATCCTAATGAGGGATTAATTAGATTAACCTAGATTAGTGAAGAGGTTATGGAGGATGGGACAAGGAGAGAGAAAGAATGAATTTAAAATTGAAGAGGATAATTGACTAAATTAAATAAATTGATTGATTTATTTAATTTAGAGAGTAAATGGGCTAATGGTAAAGTATTTAATTAATTGGATTAAATACCTTAGAGATATTAGGGAAAACGGGGAACATTAATTAAATAAATGATTTAATTAGTGTTGATGAAGGAGATGAAATGGATGAATAACAAGAATAAATTTGTCCTTATGTAAAGGGTCAAATTTGGATGTCTACATTTTGCCCCTCTTCGAAATATTGTTAAAATAATAGTGTTTCGAAGAAAAATAAAATGCAGGTGACTCTATAGACGAAACGACTAGAAAAAGATGCCCCAACGTGGGAGAGGTTACGTGAGCTACTCAAATGGAGGGAAGTGAAAGGAGATGCCCCAATCTCGTGGGAAAATGACCAAGAAGGAGGTTTTGGTGGTTTTTGGTAGGGTATGCCCCCTTGAGAGAGCGGTAGGGGAAGAAAAAGGGGCCTCGAGTGACTTCTCGATATGAAAAAATGGAAGGTACCGTTGGATAGAGGTTGAAAAACTATAAAGAATAACTTTTGAATGGAGTCAAACAGACACACTGGGAGCAAATGACGGCCCCGGTAAGTTGGAGGATTAATCAGAGGAGAAAAAGTTAAAAAAAGGGAAAAAATTCTTTTTATTTTAAAAAGGTGAAAAGGAGGGAATGGTTAAATAGTAATTTGAGAATTATTATTCTTCATTTGGATAGCTGGTAGTTGAGAAAGAGAGGAGAGAAGAGGGAAGAGAAAGACAGAAAAGATGTCGGAGGATTATGACAACATGATCCATTGTGGGGACTAGGTGTGGAGCTTCTATCATGAGCGTGCGGTCCCACTGCAGGTTAGATTCAAACCCCCTTTTATGATTTTAGCATCTTTTGAGATATTTTTGTAGTTAAAATGTCATTTAAAAACGTGGGTTTGGGAGTAGAAGTAGATTAGAAAAATGGGTAGAAGGCAAAAAATCAATTTTGCCTAGTGGTTAGGGAAAAATGTCACATAGTGACATGGGGGGAAAAAGAGGTTTGTAGAGAAAAAAAAAAGATGGAGAGGAACAAAAAAATAATCGAGGTTTTGCTCCACATAGGGGCAGCCACGCCCAAAGAATGGGCGGATGCACCCCATGGAGGGGCGGCCCCGCCCCAGCAAGGGGCGACTTCACCCCAGCAAGGGGTGGAAGCGCCCCACCGGGGTGTGTGCGCCCTACAAAGGGGTAGCCCAACCCCAGCACAGGGCGGTCATGCCCAACTGGGGTGGCCCCACCCCTGAAAGGGGCGGTTGTGCCCTAGAAAGGGGCGGTCGCGTCCCGACGGGCGGTGGCGCCTCGACAAGCGACCCCGCCCAGAACGGGCGAACGCGCCCAGAAAGGGCGGCAGCGACCCAAGGGGTGGTCATGCCCGAAAAGGGCGAATGCATCCAAAAAAGAGAATATGCCAAGGGCGTGGAGGAGAAAGAAAAGTTAAAGAAGGGAGATAATTTATGAAAAGTATCCCAGGGAAGAGTGTTAGGAAAAGTTAGTGCAAAAAGGCACCTGGGGCCAAGAAATAAATGAAGGGAATGATGTGGCGATTGACAGGTTGTGTGGTTTGGTTGCAGAGGTTCAACAGCTTGCGGATACATGAGAGGAGATCAAAGGTGTTGGCTGCGACACAACGAGCGATGACTAGAAAATACCATCAAGCTTTGGCTCAGGCGGGGTTGTTGCACATGTTAGGGTATCCATCCATCAAGGTGCATCGAGCGATGTTGATAGCCCTGATCGAGCGTTGGGATTCAACGATGTCAAGATTCCATCTCCTGACAGGAGAGATGATAGTGATGTTGGAGGATGTCTGGCAAATATTGAGATTGCCCATAGCAGGGTGTATGGTGAGTGGGATGAGATCAGAGGGAGAGGCATTGGATCATACCATATGGGTCATGTTCGGGCGAGAGGACCTATCGGTGAAAAAGAATGCATTAGATGTGGATAGATGTTTGGGATTGAGAGTACCACCATTATCATTGTACCTGCACGGGTTAATCAACGAGATACTCATACCGGATAGGAGGGGCAGATTATGTAGCCTTAGCTACATGGAGGTTATACAATATATTGTCAAGGGGACGGAGGGATAGTTCACATGGGGTCCATGCATCCTTGCATAGTTATATAGGGATATGCACATGATCTGCTATCAGGGGCACTCAACGTGTGTCAGGTGACATTGCTGTAGGTATGGGACTAGGAGCATATCACTATGGCCAGGCCAAAGGTGGTGAAAGTGGGTTAGGAGGATCTGACGTTGTCGATGGCCTATTGGTCTAGTGCAGAGTATGACTGGGTGTTGCGGTATCAGGGTGCAATAGATTTAGATGGGTGGAGGAGATTGTTTGTTAGGAGGATCCGATGTTGTCGGTGGCCTATTGGTCTGGTGCAAAGTATGACTGGGTGTTACAACAGAGGAGCGTTCCTAGAGCTATAGAGTCGTAGGAGGGAGGGCAGGGGGAGGACGAGGCAAGATTTTAGCGGAGGAGAGTGCCAGAGGTAGCTAGAAGAGGAGGAAATAAAGGGCAGGGGGAGGATGAGGCAGTAGGTTAGTGGAGGTCAGGAAAAAGGAGGAGATAGAGGGTGTGGGTGGAGCCCGAGGCGGAGATAAATGATGCAAAGGCAATGGGGGAGGGGGATGAGGCTGAGGCGATGGACATAGGGGATGAGGGGGGAGAACAAGCGATGGACACAAAGATACATGATATTTGTTCCTTTGTGATGATGTCACTGACAGCAGAGGATCTGGTCACATGATTAAGAGGAGCGGAGGCGAGATTATATATTGACGAGCAGAGGTTGAGAGACTCAGAGGCAGCGAGGAGTAGACTAGAGGCAGAGGTGCTTGTGTTGCGAGTTGAGCTAGCAGAGAGTGAGAGGGAGTTTTGATCGATGGTCGATGCATTGTCACGGCATGAGACAGAGATGCTGAGGGAGGGAGAGAAGTGAGTATAGATAGAGGAGCTATGAGCAGAGGTGGGCAAGTTACAGGCATAGGTGACTCATTTGGAGGGAGAAGTATCGAGGGAGCACGAGGCAGGGGAGGTAGCAACATGGGAGAGGGATAGACTAGAGGCGGCTATGAGGATACTACAGGCAGGGGGTCAGTGATATTCTAGAGGATCGACAGAGCAGATAGCGGCAGAGAGGCTGGTGGAGGAAAAGAGGGATATGGAGGATCTAAGGAGACGGGTAGAGGGACTGCTGAGAGAGAGGAGGGAGTTGAGGCAGGAGCGAGACGAGTTCTGTGATAGAGTCGAGGTGGTAGAGGAGATAGTGGGAGATATGGGATTGATGCAGGAGAGGGAGGAGACCATGAGGGCTAGGGTACATGAGATGGAGGTAGAGAGGGAAGCTTTATAGGCACAGATGCAGGTCCTACATGAGGAGAGGGAAATAGCAGTGGCACAGATACAGGGTATGGAGGGAGCATAGGGTGGTGAGATAGGGGTAGAGGTGCAGTCACTATAGGCACAAGTACAGGCTATGCAAGAGGAGAGGGACAGAGCCCTAGAGCAGGTGTCACAGATGGGATCAAAGATTGAGCAGTTACAGTTAGCATGGGGTGCATGGGCACAAGAGAGGAGGTCCATTTGTGGATATCAGGACAAGTATAGGGATGAGCGAGACACAGCAAGACATCAAGTGGGAGATTGGGAGGAGTATATGAGAGAGGCGAGCTACTAAATGTGTGCTCATTACATAGTAGTGCTAGATCCATCACAATGGGTACTTTCTTATGTTCGAGTGCCACCACAGATTCCAGCGCCATCCTAATCAATAGGAACACATACCCATGGATATATTAGCATGAGAGAGACACCTCCACATAGAGGGCCAATGCCAGAGTCACCACAAAGATCGGATGTAGGGAGCTCATGGTTTAGAGAATCAGAGGGATAGGATCCCAATATTTTACAGGTACAGGATGGATGAATAGTACAAAGCAGCAGAGACCATAGTCTAATCATAGCTTTGTACTCGTACTTTGACATATGATGGATATATATTTGGAGGATTATGGTGGATATGATATGGACCATGTGATGGACATTATATTTTTTGTTATTTATGATATGCAAGAGCCCTTATTGACATTATGTGATGTATATGTGATGGATGATTCTATTTATGCATACGTGTATGTTTATGGTTTTATTGTGGATGATTATTATGATGCGATGTAGGGATATGCCTATAATGTTTTATGTTTATGCCTATATGGATTTATGATATGCATGATGCCTAGTGTTTATGTTGCAAGATGTGATTGTTTTATATGGATGAGATTATATGATATGCATGATGTCTAAAACCTATGATGCAGGATGAATTATGATTATTTCTATGGGGATGATATGTTATAATATGCATGATGTGATGAATGAATTATGACGCGGGATGTGATTGGTGATTTTATGATTGATCCTATGTGGATGAGATTATGATGTTTTATGTGTATGATGCAAAATGTTATGGATGGTTCATGATGTTATATGCTATGGGTGTGGAAATAAATTTAATAATATATGATGCAAATGATATGAACTAATGTGAATATGTTAATGAATGAATTAATAATGAAATGATTCTTTAAGATGTATAAATTAATTAGAATTAACCTACACAACTTAAAATCATGCACATTGGATGAGAGGCAACTTAGCGGACCTAAAATATGAGAATGCAACTAAATGCAATGTGATTATGAATGTAAATAAGGGCCTACATAATGATGGAGATGAAGGATGTGATGGGTGTGCAGCTGCACCTATCAAGAACCATAGGAATCTTGAGGAGAAGGGGAAAGATGGAAGGAATCATCATTTGCACAACCCAAAATCCTATGTTGGGAAAAAAGAAAGGATGGAGGGTACATGAAATGCAATGGAGGAGAAAATGAAATGCAAAGCTAATGCAATTTGCCATCTTCGAAGCACTAATTTTTTCTATATCAGAAGACATACGATGCCCAAGTATACGAAACTAGGGCGGGCATATGTCTAATGCAAAAACAAACACAGCAAACAAGAAGGTTACCCCAATACCCCAAAGCCATGATGACTTTGGTCGGGCTAGGTATTGAGATACCCACAAGCATAGAAGGATGTCCTAGTGTAACACAAGACCTCAAGGGTCTCGGTGGGCACTACGTGGGACAACCTGGAAAACAA
Source organism: Sequoiadendron giganteum (assembly GCA_007115665.2). Lineage (NCBI taxonomy): Eukaryota > Viridiplantae > Streptophyta > Pinopsida > Cupressales > Cupressaceae > Sequoiadendron > Sequoiadendron giganteum. The sequence continues at coordinate 174,559,803 of CM021107.1, read as the reverse complement.
AAACAAAAAAATCAAGATACGCCCCTATGTAAACCAGTCAAAACACACCATAATATGATAGATCATGGTGGCTTTGACAAGTGATGATAGGGAGCGCAAATGATAAAGGAAAGCCAAAAGCATCAAAAGATTGCAATCAATTTCAAAACGTCCTTTGCCATAGGATCAAGATGATGGATGAGGTTGATGAGGTCTGTTAGGAAGGATACATCCTGTTGAGACCAAAGATGGATGTTAAGCTAAAATATTGATAATGACACAAGATATTAAAAAACCGATTAAATCTTGAGACACGAATGGATTGCATTTGTGAAGTATCAATGAGATAAAGACATAGTTGACAACACAAGACACGAGACTGACACACCCTAAAGACCTAGGGGCTTGGGGGTTGATCAAAGATCAACCTTGCCTACGTGAAAGCGCAGAGCCCTCGCAGTTCAAGAAAAGACTATGGATAAAAGTGGAAAGAAGACTATGAAGAGAGATGATGGAGGACATGGTCTAGACAGACCGATCACAAAAGAAAAGAAAAAAAGAAAAATCCTTAGGTGTGGATCAAATGATCGACCTTGCCTACATGCAAGTGCAGGGGTAACGTAGTTTGAAAAGGATGAAAGACACAATGGATAAGATTGAAAAGAGAACAATGGTGACATATGATGAAGGACAAAATGCCCCGGGGGCGGATTAAATGATCAGGCTTGCCTATGTGAAAGCATAGGGGCAACGTAGTTCGCCAAGGACAGGAAAGACAAAATCGAAAAGAGTGATGAACCAGATAGACAACAAAAGCCTCAAGGGTGGATCAAATGATCGGCCTTGTCTACGTGAAAGTGCAAGGGCAACGTAGTTTGTCAAGGACAATAAAGATAGAACCGAAAAAGAGTGACGGACCAAATAGACAAAAAAAGCCTCAGGGGTGGATCAAATGATCGGCCTTGCCTACGTGAAAGCGCAGGGGCAACGTTGTTTTCCAAAGACGAGATGAGATCTAGATGGAGACTAACATGATGAATGAATCCTAGATGGAGACGACGCAAGCTTAGATAAAAGCTCTGGATGTCAGATAGAGGATGATGTTCACCCAATGCTCAGCCAAAAATATACCAAGCGACCAAATAATGGATGGGGATGCTAGATAGGATTAATAGGATGATGAGGATTGATCTGGATGGATAAAGTAACGAGGACGTGAGGTAGATAATGAGTAAGCCCTAAATGAATGGTTTCTGGTAGGTTTTCACCAATCGTACATATCCAAGGAACCACATAGGGGTGGTTTTCACCATAGGATGAATTATTTATCTTTACTATTTTTGGATTTTTTATTTTTTATTTTTTTGTATTTTTTAACCATTTTTTACTTTTTTTTGCATTTTTTGAGATTTTAAAAGATAGGATACCATAGCTGACCTAAGTATAAAATTTCTTCAGATGCATGATGTTGATGGGTTCTTCTAGGGGCTCTCCTTCAAGTGTAGACAATCGATATGCTCTTGAACCATATTTTGTTGTGATGACATAAGGGCCCAACCAATTTTCTTTGAACTTGCCCTTCTTTTCCCGATCTTGTTGGTTTCGTTGATTTTCTTTAAGGACTAAATCACCAACATTGAATTGGCAAGGGCAGACTTTCTTATTGTAGCTTCTCTTTAGATGGTTCTAATATGCCTGAAGATGGTCATATGCTTTGATTCTTCTTTCATCAAGGATTTCTAGCTGACTGAGTCTTGCAACTCGGTTATCTTCATCGCTGACAAGGTTTTTCAAAGAGATTCTCAGTGATGGGAGTTCTACTTCAATTGACAAGATGGTGTTGGCACCATAGATGAGAGAATATGGGGTGGCACCGATAGGAGTACGGATGGAGGTGTGGTAAGACCAGAGGGTGGGGTGGATATGGAGGTGCCAATCGTGACCAGTGTTATTGACCACCTTCTTGAGTATCTTGATGAGAGTTCTATTGGTGGCTTCTGCTTTTCCATTACCCTGGGGATAATAAGGAGTGGACCAACGATGCTGGATATGGAAGGTTTCACAAAGGTGTTTCATGGTTTGATTTTTGAAAGGCTTTCCATTGTCAATAAGGATGGTGGATGGGATTCCATATCCGCAGAGAATATGGAATAGGAGGAATTTTGAGATCTAAGTACCTGTGATTTGTGTGAGTGGCATTGCTTCCACCCATTTGGTGAATTATTTAATCGTGATGATGATAAAGGTATGGCCATCAGAGGATGGGGAATAAATCTTTCCGATGAGGTCGAAGCCCCACTGAGAGAAGGGCCATGGGGTGATTAGAGGTTGAAGATTTTATGCAGGGGCATGTATGAGATATGCATGTTGTTGGCAAGGTAGGCATTTCTTCACAAAATCACAAGAATCTCATTCTAATGTAGGCCAATAGTAACCAGCCCTAAGAATTCTTTTGGTTAATGCCATACCATTTGAATGAGCCCCACATATACCACTATGTACTTTTGTCAATGCAGTGCGGGCATCGGTCTCATTTAAACACTGGAGGAGGGTTCCATCATACCCACGTCGATAAAGTGTGTCACCAACTATGGTGTAACGAGATGTTCGCTGGATAAAGGATATTCATTGGTTTCGTGTCAAGTCGGGAGGTAGGGTTTCGTCATGTAAATAGGTGTAGATATCTTGGTACCAAGGTGATGTAGGGCCTACAATATCACACACCATCTTGCTCTTAGGGATGTCATATGCAAGGATTAAAATTTTCTCCATGAGAAACTCATATTCAGTATGATCTTTAGGCATGTCAAGGAGAGAACCAATGGTAGCCATGGCGTCAGCTACTTTGTTTTGTATTTTTGGAATCTAATCAAATTGGATGGAGGTGAATTATTGTTTTAAGTCATCTATCATACGTTTGTATGGTAAGAGCTTATCATCTTTCATCAGGAACTCATCATTGACCTGCTTGATAACCAGTTGGGAGTCGCCAAAGACTTGTAGGTGAGTGATACACCATTGGACTATGATTCTAAGGCCAGTAAGAAGAGCTTCATATTTAGCAATGTTGTTGGTACAGGGGAAGGCCAGTCAAAAAGACTTTGGTATATAATGGCGTTGGGGGTGACAAGCAAGACTCCTGCCCCTAATCCATTATTTGTGTGTGACCCATCAAAGAATAGTGTCCATGCGTTGGATTTCAAAACTGCAAAGACCCCTTCATCATGAAATTTTGTTTCTAAAGGATAGGCATCTACTAATGGAGTATCTGCCAACTGGTCTGCAATAACTTGTCCTTTGATTGCTTTATGATCCACATACTCTATGTCGAATTCGCTTAGTAGCAAGACCAATTTAGCCATGTGGCCAGTGAGTGTTGTTCTTGATAATAGATATTTTAGTGGATCAACCTTAGAGATTAACTTGACAGGATGGCTAAGCATGTAGTGTCAAAGTTTCTGTGAACTGAAGACCACGACTAGGAAAGCCTTCTCCATTGAGGAATAATTCAATTCATATCCTACTAAGGTCTAGATGATGTAGTAGATTGCCCTTTCCTTGGATGATTCATCATGTTGTGCTAGCAATGCCCCCAGTGCCACAGAAGTAGCTGAAATATAAAGCAGGAGAGGTTTACCTAGAACAGGTGGCATTAGGATGGGTGGGTGAGCCAAATATTCTCTGATCTAATCAAAGCTAAGTTGACATTGTTGATTCCATTTAAAAGCAGTATCCTTCTTCAGAAGATGTTGGAATGATTGACACTTGTCAGCCAATTGAGTAATGAACCTTCAGATGGATTGGAGCTTACCCTACAGAATTCTTAACTATTTGAGGTTGTGTGGTGGAGGCATTTCCATGATTTCCTTGACTTTTGCAGGATCGACCTCTATACCTCTGCGGGAGACAATGAACCCTAAGATTTTTCTAGATGTAACACTAAAGACACACTTCTTCGGATTGAGACATAGCTTGTACTGTTCCAGATGTTCAAAGATCTTTTTGAGGATAGCAAGGTGTTCTTCTCTCGTTCTTGATTTTCCTAACAGGTCATCAACATAGTCTTCCATTATTATGTGGATGAGATCATGAAATATGACTGTCATAGAACGTTGATATGTTTCCCCCCCATTCTTGAGGCCGAAAGGCATGACATTATAAAAAAATACGCCCCAAGGTGTAGTAAAAGCAGTCTTGTGCTAATATTTGGGGGCAATCTTAATCTAGTTATAACCGGAGAAACCATCCATGAGGGACACCATCTCATGTCCTGCAGTGAGGTCAACAAGCATATCAATATTTGGTAAGGGGAAGTCATCTTTGGGACAAGCTTTGTTAAGGTCTCAGAAATCTGTACAGATTCTAATATCTTCGTTGGGTTTTGCAATTGGCACTATGTTGGAGATCCAATCAGAGTAGTCAATTGGTCAGATGAATCCTGCTTCTAACAACTTTTCCAATTCTTTCTTAACCAGTAGATCCACTTGAGGGTGCATTTTTTGGAGTTTCTGTTTGATAGGTTTTGCATCAAGATGAACATCGAGGTGATGTACCACCAAAGCAGGGTCAAGGTTGGGCATGTCTAAATACGTCCAAGAAAATTTGATGATTCCTTCTTTGACGAGCTTGGTGATGGTGGAGTTTTCTTCTTCTGATAGTGCCTTGGCTACATAAGTGATTGTCGGATTCTCCTCAATTCCCAAATTTATGGCTTGTGTTTCTTCAATCAAGATGGATGATCGTCTAAATAGTTGAGTTCCGACAAGGGGAAGATGAATGTCCCCATCTTCTAGCGCCTCATCAAGGTTTTCACCATCGGATATGCCCTTTGTTTTTAATTTTTCAAAGTCACAAATTATCTCGGGGAGGTTTTCACTACGTGATGCTTTTTGATTTTGTTTCTTTTTTATTTTTCTGGCTGGGGCGTTCATCTTCCCCCAATCCCATAAGATGCACAAATTGATCCACTGAGGGGAATGTGTTGAGAGGTGCGCTACCTTGTAGGCCGATAGTCAATGAGTTTGAGATGTTTGAGAGATAGGCTAATGGTGCAAATGGATAGGCATTCAAACATGGTTGGAAGTTCAACGTGATCTAGATCGTCATACGCATGTATAATGGATTCCTCCTCTAGTACGTCTTCGAGGGAATTGTTGTCCACACTGACATTGTTAGAGGTACTAGATGATTCCACGGGACCCTTTTGTTTGGTATCATAGCCTAAGCCTATCTTCTTTGGGTGCATAGAAACTTCTACTGAATGGCGTCTTCCTTGCTCTTCCATGCCAAGACCTCCCCCCTGATAGTTGTTTTTTTCAAAAAAATTAGAAGGCCAAGGATAAACCTCTTGGAAGTATTATTTCAAAGAGGGAGAGGGAGAGGGTTCCTCATGATATACCCACTAACTGATGTCATCTTCTGATGTGTCTTGTTGTAACCCAGGAGAGCAGAAAGTATTGGACCCCACATTTGGAGAAGTGAGAGTGATGGTCTTGTCTTCTTCTTTTGTAACTGACTGGGAAGGTTGACCATATGTACGTGGTGAGGGTGGCTTGGTTTCCACATTCAATTCTATGCACATTTCATATTCACCACACCCTTTGTCAATGATCTAGACCTTGGTAAGGCTAGAATCAGATGGAGATGATGGAGTGGATGAAGTGGTAGTTAGAGTGTTGGTGGACAAAGGGGATGATTTTGTCTGTGGTGCTCCCATTTCCACTCCAAGGAAATAATGAGAATGTGGAAAGGAATCTTCTAATGCCCGATAATATTTGATTGTTTGAGGATTAGCTTGGATGGTTACTTCCATTCCTTAAAAGGGAAATTTCAGACATTGGTGGTAAGTTGATGGAACGACTTGCATAGAGTGAATTCATGGATGACCAAGGAGGATTTTATAGGGAAGATCAAGTTCCAGAACATGACACATAGTATACTACATAATGGGGCCCACTGGAATAGGAAGACAAATAATTCCTTCAGAATCTCGCTCTGCATTATCATATGCCTTGATGGTAATAACCTGGTTGCTTAGGTTAGCTTGGGTGTATCCTACCTATTTTATGAATTTTAACGTGCAAAGATTTAGGGCAGAGCCATTATCTACCAAGACCCTTTTCACTTTATGGTTGTTCACACCAACCTCAAGGTGAAGGGGACGGTTATGGCTTGAATCAAGATGTGGCATATCTTTTTGGTTGAAGGTTAATTGATAGGTTACCAAGAGATTTCCTACCAATACTTGGAATTGTGTAGGATCTATGTCATTTGGGACTTGAGTGCTCTGTAGGGCCTTATTCAGGATGTCCTGATGCACGGGAGAAGACTTAAGAAAATCCAGGATAGAAATTTGAGATGAGGTCTTTCCTAAGTGATCAAGGATGTTATACTACAAATGGATAGGTGGTGGCTAGGTAGATGCAGAAGCTCCTAGGACTGTGATGCATGTTCGACGGGTGGTAACAACACATTGTGGGTCTTTTCCTTTGACACGTATCATGGATACACTTGGCTCTACTTGTTCTATGTATGTGACAAGACCTTGGTAATTGTATGGCACATTTTTGTAATTGATGTTATTATTGTTGTTATTCTGATTGTTGTTGTTTTTAGTTCCAAGATTGGAGTTGGATGTACTAGGACCTTGATTATGCTTGGGAAAAGCATTAGACAAGGTTGTTATGTCAGCATCCACATGTATTTCACCATGATCTATGAAACCCTGGATGTAGGTTTTTAGACCTTGACACTTATCCAATGTATGTCCCTTAATCTTGTGAAATTCACAAAACTCATTTTCTTTGAACCAAGTCGACTTGGGCTTGGACTCGTCAAGGGGTTTGGTTACAGAATATGTGATGGGGTAGTTAGCTTGGAGAAGCTTATTAAACACGACACTAAGGGGTTCTCACAATTGAGTAAACCGGTGTTTATTTCCCCCTTGGTTGTTTTGATTAGACTGTGGTGGTGGACGAGGTGCTCCTTGGGGCACAAATATGGCATTTTGGATCGACTGTTGTTGGGATTGTTGCTTATGTGAAGCATTATCCAGTTGGACATATTTGGTGTCGATAACACCATCATTAACAACATTTTTATTCTTGTTCCAATAGCGAGGTTTATCTCCAGAGGACCTCTCTTTATCAGAATTGAAAATTTTGACTTGGCCTTTAGCAACAAGGGCTCTTTCCAAGATAGGACCTTTTTCCACTAATTCTGCAAAGGTTGTTATATAGTGGAGTTTGAAATTGTGAGTCATGTCTAGGTGGGAATTTTCAATAAATAGTGTGACCATGTCTTTTTCCCTCAGTGTGGATATCATTCGACTGGCTAAGGCTCACCATCTTTGCAGATAGCTTGCAAATGTTTCCCCATCACGTTGTTTTTCTTTCAGGAGGTCAAGCGTATCAATATCCTTTTCTAGATTAAAGGAAAAGTGGGAGACAAATTCTTCTAATAGTTGTGCAAAGGATTTGATGGATCCCTTCTCAAGACCCATGAACTAGTTAAGAGTGACCCCTTGTAGGCTTTTAGGGAACAATCGCAGGAGTAATTGACATTGTGCATGACTTCTTGGCAGTGGGCATAGAATTCTTGAAGATGAGATTTGGGATCTTTGGAGCCCTTATACTTATTGAATTTTGGTATTTAAAAATTCTTAGGGAAGGGAACCAAGGAAATGGAAGGATCAAATGGATAAGGACAAATGTCCTCAAATTTGAATGATTATTTTCCCACCCCAGCTTGTAAGTCCTTTAATGCAACCTTGACTTCTTCCAAATCTTTGTTGATAGGTGCTACGAGAGTTGGTGTAGGCTGATTGTATGGATGATATTGTCAGTATGTAGAGGTTGGATCATAAATGGGTTGAGATGCATATGGAGACATTTACTGATTCTGATTGGTATAAGCGGACTGTGAATTGATGTATGGCGGATATGAGGATGATGAATTGTGATGATGAGAAGCGGAAATTGTTTGTTGGTAGGGTGGTTGCTTTTGGTAATAAGAAGTGGATGTGGTACCCTGTCATTGTGTAGTATTTTGATAATATGAAGGGGTATAATCCCCTTGTTGATATGACGATGATTGTTGATGATGAGAGGTGGATGGTGCACCCTACTGGTAGGATTGTTATTGCTGGTGATGGGGTGGATAAGATTGGTATTGATGTGCAATGGTGGGCTACTATGTGACATATAGGAGTTGTTGTGGATTTGATGGCTATTGATAGGGATTGGTATGTGACTATAGAGGATTTGTGTAAAGTGGCAGTTGGGTCCACATTTGGTTTTGAATAGCTTGATGATGATTTGAATTGAAATGGGATGAAGCAATGTATGTGTTGGATGGATGACAAAGATATTTTGCAAAATGGTTATGTTGTGTTTGTGTAGGAATGTGAGTATGTTGTGATGGATGTTTTTGTTGTGGTGGTTGTTGGTAAGATGGGCGAGATGGAATATGCAGTTGTTGTGAAAACTGGGATGTATTTTGTGGTACTTGGTATGGTGGTTGTGTAGGAACCAAAACGTTTTGTTGTGGGATGGGGATGTTGTGTCGCAGAGGTTGTGGATGAGATGGTAGGGATGAGGTAATAGTATCAATGGGATGTGAAGGCATTGCCTGCAATCTAGTGGATGGGTGAGGATTAGTAGGAGGTTGTTGGAAAGTAGGTGGTGGCAAGTTGTTAGCAGGTGTAGATCCTAGACGTGGCAACAATGTGAGGATAGGTGTGCCCCTAGTATGTTGAGGTGGAAGTGGTGGAGCGGATGGAATGTATGATGGCATGTCATAGGCATATGGATCATTTGGATTGAGTGGTGTGATGGTAGAGATCCTGGTGGGAAGGTGAGGATAACTAGTGACTTGGCGTATCACATCGTTGCCAAAATCTAGATGATACCAATTCTTTGTGGGTGCATCTTCAGGGACATATGAATTCCCAAGAGTGTTTTGTGAAGTTTGTGGGTCTACAGGCGTTGGGAGGGTGTGGGTACCGGCATATTGTGATTCATCAAAATTAGATGGTGGTTTGACTCCTCTCATGATTAGAGTGGCAAGAATATTATCCCCACATTTGTTGAGAAGGGGATCCATCATTTGAACATTGGTGAGGTCACTAAGATATTCATCAATAGTGACTTCGGGTTGATTGACCATGTTTTTGTCACAAGGTGGTGTGGTATTTTGAACGTCAGTATTAGATTGTGATGAAGCACTGTTATGGGGGTCTTGTGGGATATTAGGAATGTTGTTAGAATCTTGAGGGATTTTGGAGCATTGTTAGGATCTTGTGGGATGTTCGGCTAGGTACCTTGGGCTTGTTGATCTACCATTTTCTTTTTTGCTTCGACACAGGTCTGAACGGGCATGAATGTGCAAGACAACTAGGTAGTCTAAGATACCGCTAACGCTAGGATGTAATGCAAAGATGATGTAAATGATGATTGGATTGATTGATTGGATTGGATGACAAATGATGATGGATAAACTGATTGGATAATTGGATAAATATGTGATTAGATTGGATTGGATACGATTGATTGATAAACTAATTGATAGGATTGGATGGAATCAGATTAAAGATCGATTGATTGGATGATTTGAAGGGATTCTAAACTGAGTTCAGAGATCAACCTAGATGACTTAAGGTACTGATTGATCGGATTAAAGGATAAACTGGTGATCACGACACCGAACTCGCCTTCAAATGGAAGGAGATTGATAAGGTTGAGGATGATGATTGACTTAGGACAAATGGCGATCCTAAGCTGATGTTGATGGATGACGACCAAGTTCAGACACCTACGTCAGTTCGGATAACAACCTCAAACGAAGTTTAGAGGATTTTGGATTAAGGAAATGATAGTGGATGTTGACCTTAAAGATGACTATGGATGCACCTATTTGATTTGGATAATGATTTGGATGCAAATGGATCATGATGTAGATGGATGAGATATGCAAATAGCTAGGCAAACAACAAGCTTTTTGGAAACCATAAGAAACTGGCTTTTCGGATCAGATTTGGGAAACAAATGCAATTTTGGAGTAGGGCCACCCAAAATTGGGCAAGGTTGCCTGTTCTGGGCAGGGTCACCCAAACTAGGACAAGGTCGCCCAAACAGATCTTGTGATGCAGAGTGGCAGGGGAAGCAACACCTTTTTTTTTTTGAAAAGCTTCTCTCAATGCACACATGAACTTCACTATTCCTTCCAACAAGCAACTTGACCACTCAACTTGACTCACACAACCAGACATCTCAAAAAGACTTGGAGATGATGTAAATACTCTTCACACAGTACAACATAACCAAACAAACAGACCTTGCACCCAAAAACATCCATTCTTCCATTGCTCCTACACAAGCCCATGCAACTTTGTAACATTCACCAATAGGACAGTCAAAATAAAATCTGATTAAAATCATTAACCATACCATAAAACATGGTTTTAGACTCCTAACACCATCCTCCACAAGTTCCCAAAAGCATAGGATCAAACACCCAAAACAAATGTATCAGAAAATTGATTTACAAGCCATACACAAGGCTTAACTTGGCCTGTACAAGGAAGCTTCCAACTTGTCAAGGCACGCCCCAACACTCCTAATGACTTTAAAAGAATCCAACAGGTTCCCCAAGACCTGTTCCATGCTTTCCATCCATTATATTTTCTCAAATACTCAAAAAACAACAAATACTCTATTCAAATGATCACATTTTGGACTGTACAAAGCAAAAACCAGACCTAGGGCATCACATAAATTTTGCAAAACTCCATATTTTATTCTAAAACAAATTGGAACATGAATATGATCCCTAAATCTATCATTCCACCAATTTTCAGATTTTTCCCATGGTGGAAATGGGAATTACATCCATTTTGGTGACCAAACCCTTGTTTTGCAAGGTTTCAGACCCACTTTCACTAAAATTGATGTAACTTACTCAATACTTAATGAAAACAATCCAAATCACCACCAAAATAAAGTAGACTCTGCCCTCTTTCAAACCATTCCAATTGGGAGTCCGTACAATTCTGTACCAGACCGTACCAAACACGGGAACAGTGAAAAACGCTGGAAAAAACAGGAAAACTGAGTTTTTTATTATATTTAATGCTTCAAAACTTCATCCAACAACCTGCCTCGACCAAAAGGAGGCTATTTAAACTTTTCCACATCATTAGCAACGACCCTCAACTGATTTTTGAAGGAGGGAACCGTTGGAAAGTGTGATTACATCCTTAATGTTGAAATTACATTAAATCACATTATGGCAATTATGCAATTTTGAAGTAACTTTTTAATCCTAAAGACCTATGACTTCTAAAACCATTCTAATGGACTAAAAATATCCTTATTACATCCTTAAGACCTCAATCTTGCATATCCAATTACAAATTTAGGATTTTGCCTTCTCAAGGCTACATGACTACATTTTTGCAAGATTGCAATTTTCTACATTTTGACTCCAAAACTTAAAGATTCACCCTAGATTTTACTCAATGGTCTTGTTAGACCTTATTGAAGATAAAATCACTCAAAAGACTCAAAAATACTCTTCCTAAGCTATTCACCATCAAATGATCCAAAATGAAGGTTGAGGTGTAGGTGCTCCTGCACCATACACCCCCCCTAGAAAAGACTCATGCCTCATGAGTTGTCCTTGAATCCACTGTCTCCAAGCTTCATGAAGTCTCCATTGGTTCACCAATCCACTCCACTGGTTCATGTACACTAGTTGTGCAATCTTCCCTGCACTTCTATCACCTTGGAATGTGTTCACATAAGCATTTTTCATCTCCTCTGCTCTCAGACCTGCAAACAGTCTTTTATCTTTTCCCTGGCCAAGATTGGATTGTTTACTATGTTTTGAACCTGCATACAAACAAGGATTAGTAACTCTATGATATTTCTTCTTTCCTTTGTCACCTTCATGTTTGCAACTATCTTTTATGCCCTGTTTTTCTTGTCTTTCACTCACTGCCTCATCAAGTTGTTTTATCACTGTCAAATCAGACTTAGGTACTGTATTTCCTGCAAAATTTGTTTGTTTCTCAGACCTGGTCTTAACTACAGGGCATTCAATGCTTCCTACCATCACACTATCATGCAAACTCATTGTCAAATCAGACTTTACCCCTGTACTTTCCTTTAGACCTGCTGCATTATCAGACCTATACTTATTCACAATATCAGAATTTTTGATCTCTTTCACAACATTAATAGGTTCTTTCCTTCCACACATAATAACCTTTGCCTTACCCTTTTCATCTTCTACCCAAGGAGTTAAAACAAACCTTTGACCACCTTTCATGATTGTATATATGTTTACTCTCCCATCATGCAAAGCACATCTATCATATTGCCATGGTCTTCCAAGGAGTATGTGACAACAGTCCATTGGAAGAATGTCACAAATAACACTATCCCTGTACTCACCAATCTGGAAATCTACAATAGCTTGCTCATTTACTACCAAAGATTGACCATTACTTAACCAAGATACTCTATAAGGTAATTCATGAGGAACTCTTTTCAAATTCAGTTTATTCACCATTTCACAAGAAACCATGTTTTCAGTTGAACCTGAATCCACTACCATTCTACATACTTTACCTTGTACCTTGCAATTGATTCTGAAAAGTGATTTCCTTTGTGGGGATTCTTCAGAGATTGGCACCTTGAGTAATGCTCTCCTGATCATCAAACTCTCTCCAACTTCAGATGTAAGGTTCACCACAGGTGAGGTCACACTTTCTTCATCTTCATGCACTAATTGGTTCCTCCTTTCTCCACCATGAGAGCTTGAGCCTTGCCTTTCAGGACACTTGAAGGATGGATGTCCAGGCTGGTTACAAGTGTAGCATCTCCCTGAAAAAGCATTGTTAGGATTCCTACCTCCTCCAAATCTGCCTCTTGTGCCTCTCCATCCACCTCTAGAATCAGATTGCTCTTGAATTTTCATGGTATCCTCTTGATTATCATTAGTTGGCTTTGAACTAGACATGAATCCTCTTCCTCTTGATGCATTACCTCTTCCTCTAACTGCTTTGTCTTGCCTTCTCTTCATTTTCTCCTCCACCCTGATAGCCATTTGATAACAATCCTCTACACTCCTAGGGTTAGCCAAAACCAATTCATCTTGTATGTTAAGCCTTAAACCACCAACATATCTAGCAATCTTTTCATCTTCATTCTCATGATGACCAGATCTTAAACTCAATTTATAAAACTCCTCAGTATAAGACTTAATATCCATTTCCCTTTGTCTTAAGTTTTGCAATCTCTTAAACAATTGAACTTGGTGATCCTTGGGTAAGAATTTACCTTTAAGCTTTGATATCATCTTATCCCATTATGTGATCTTAGACTTTCCTTGCTTCCTCCTCTCAGATTGAAGGTAATCCCACCATACCAAAGCATGACCCTGCAACTTAGTTTTTGCAATCTTGACCCTTTGTTCTTCAGGAACCTCATCACATTCAAAATGGTTATCAATTGCAGCAATCCAATCCAATAGTTCTTCATCATTTAAACTACCACCATACTTAGGAACATCAAGTTTTACCTTAGGCTTGTCATTCTTTATTGCCTTCAGCAACCTTGCAATTCTTTGATCCTCTGGTGTAAGCTCTTCTTCCACATCTTCAAACTCCTCATCTTCCTCTTCTTCAGTCTCAGTCTCTTCCACTTCCCTTCTTTTGTTTGTCTCCAAGGCTATGACTCTCTCTTCCAACTCTCTGAGCTCTCTTGCATGCCTATCTTTCATCTCCTTCATCTCTTTAGCCATATCATTCTTCTTTGGAGGCATCTTGTCAACCTTGCCTCTTCTTCAACCTGCAAAATGAAAATAGATCTACTTCCTGATGCTCTGATACCACTATGATGCAGAGTGGCAGGGGAAGCAACACCTTTTTTTTTTGAAAAGCTTCTCTCAATGCACACATGAACTTCACTATTCCTTCCAACAAGCAACTTGACCACTCAACTTGACTCACACAACCAGACATCTCAAAAAGACTTGGAGATGATGTAAATACTCTTCACACAGTACAACATAACCAAACAAACAGACCTTGCACCCAAAAACATCCATTCTTCCATTGCTCCTACACAAGCCCATGCAACTTTGTAACATTCACCAATAGGACAGTCAAAATAAAATCTGATTAAAATCATTAACCATACCATAAAACATGGTTTTAGACTCCTAACACCATCCTCCACAAGTTCCCAAAAGCATAGGATCAAACACCCAAAACAAATGTATCAGAAAATTGATTTACAAGCCATACACAAGGCTTAACTTGGCCTGTACAAGGAAGCTTCCAACTTGTCAAGGCACGCCCCAACACTCCTAATGACTTTAAAAGAATCCAACAGGTTCCCCAAGACCTGTTCCATGCTTTCCATCCATTATATTTTCTCAAATACTCAAAAAACAACAAATACTCTATTCAAATGATCACATTTTGGACTGTACAAAGCAAAAACCAGACCTAGGGCATCACATAAATTTTGCAAAACTCCATATTTTATTCTAAAACAAATTGGAACATGAATATGATCCCTAAATCTATCATTCCACCAATTTTCAGATTTTTCCCATGGTGGAAATGGGAATTACATCCATTTTGGTGACCAAACCCTTGTTTTGCAAGGTTTCAGACCCACTTTCACTAAAATTGATGTAACTTACTCAATACTTAATGAAAACAATCCAAATCACCACCAAAATAAAGTAGACTCTGCCCTCTTTCAAACCATTCCAATTGGGAGTCCGTACAATTCTGTACCAGACCGTACCAAACACGGGAACAGTGAAAAACGCTGGAAAAAACAGGAAAACTGAGTTTTTTATTATATTTAATGCTTCAAAACTTCATCCAACAACCTGCCTCGACCAAAAGGAGGCTATTTAAACTTTTCCACATCATTAGCAACGACCCTCAACTGATTTTTGAAGGAGGGAACCGTTGGAAAGTGTGATTACATCCTTAATGTTGAAATTACATTAAATCACATTATGGCAATTATGCAATTTTGAAGTAACTTTTTAATCCTAAAGACCTATGACTTCTAAAACCATTCTAATGGACTAAAAATATCCTTATTACATCCTTAAGACCTCAATCTTGCATATCCAATTACAAATTTAGGATTTTGCCTTCTCAAGGCTACATGACTACATTTTTGCAAGATTGCAATTTTCTACATTTTGACTCCAAAACTTAAAGATTCACCCTAGATTTTACTCAATGGTCTTGTTAGACCTTATTGAAGATAAAATCACTCAAAAGACTCAAAAATACTCTTCCTAAGCTATTCACCATCAAATGATCCAAAATGAAGGTTGAGGTGTAGGTGCTCCTGCACCATCTTGACTTCAACTTAGAGTGAAAAATGGTTAAATGGCACTGATAAACGAACTTCTAAAATGGGCAAACGGGTTTGTTAGACGAGGAGACGATTACTCGAAATGGGTGAACAGAAGTATGAGGCTAGGTAATGACACTCAGAATGGGAAAACAGGTTCCCGAAACAGGTGAAGGGTTTCCCAGAACGGGTGAACAGTTCCTCGAAAGAGGTGAATGACTAGTCGAAAAGGAGGAACGATATTCAAAATGGGAAAACGAATATCCGAAATGGCCAAACTGATAGTCAGAATGGGTACACAGATAGTCTGGATGAGGGAACGACACTCGAAACTAAAAAATAGGTTCCTAGAACAGGGTAATGGCTAGTGAACAGAGGTTGAAAAAGGTTGTTCGGAGGGTAGGATCGCCCCTTTTGAGGGCAGGGTCACCCCTTGAGGGCAAGGTCGCCCAAACTTAGGGTAGGGTCACTCAAATAGTGGGCGAGGTCACCCAAACAAGGGGCAAGGTTGCTCAAACAGGAAAAATTGCCAAAATTTTGACTTGGTCAAAGTAAACAATAGCTGAAATAGGGGGCAGGGTCACCCCTTTAGGGCAAGGTCACTCGTTTCTGGGTGAAGTCACCTCTATGTATTGGTATGAACCTAACTTAGTTAAAAATAGTGATTACAAAGGATAAAACAATAAGTAAAAGGCCAAAACTGGCTAACAAACACTAGTTTTTCATAAGAAGACACTTTAAATAGTACAAGCCTAGTTTTAGTATTAAGGGTATGGTCAACACGGTCCTCTATCTAAGTGTAACAAGGTTTCTAAGGGATTCCCCGATATACACATAGTACGTGGGGCACAACCGTGAACACCAATCTATCACAAGCGTGAGTCAGAAGCAGCTAGTGAGTTACTAGGAGCTTGGACCAATCTTCACGTCTTATCTAGGTATCACCCTAGTTTCAACATTCCGCCAGACACAACGTGATTGGATTGAGGTACAGCTTTAGCCTCCCTCCTTTATATACCTCGCCAGTAACACATGGTTGGGATTGTCCCTTGGGGTGATGAAATCCCCAAGCAGGTCCCTCTACTAAAATGAAAATGGGTAAAAAAAGGACTAAGTGAGCTACTATTTCTCTTCACCTAGGATCACCAAACAATGCAAGGGGTTTGGATATGTCAATAGCCCACTTCAAACATGACAAGCAAATTTATTGACCCTTTAATTAATCCTATGCTCCTAGTTTAAAGAAATGAAAGCACTAGACTAACTAAACAAAGTTTCTCCTCCTACAACAAGTGTATTATTAGTTTCATTTTTGTGCCTTTGGCAAGCAAGCTGCACAAATGTTAGTATAAAACACATTCAAAACAAAAGTTAGTAGGTCAAAAATAGAAAAACAGTTAAAAATTGAGTTCTAAAATGAAAATTTTGAGTGACCGTTTACCTGTTTTTACCTATATTTTGAGTGTGCCCGCCTTTGTGTTTTGGGCCAAGCAACCTGTTATGGGCAAGGTTGCCTATTTTGTGAACCTGTAGAAAGTCAGAAACTAGAAAACAACATAACAAAAAACAAAATAGTTTGGATTTTTAGGCAAGGTCGCCTGTTCTGGGCAAGGTCACCTGTTTTGTGAACCTGCAAAAAATCAGAAACCAAAAAACAACAGAACATAAAACAAAACAGTCTGGCTTTTTGGGCAAGGTCACCTTAATTGGGAAAGGTCACCCTGTCTGGGCAAAGTCACTTGTTCTGCGAACCTGTAGAAAGTCAGAAACCTGGAAACAACATAACAGAAAACAAAACAGTCTGGCTTTTTGGGCAAGGTCGCTTGTTCTGTGAACCTGTAGAAAGTCAGAAACCAGAAAACAATAGAATAGAAAATAAAATAGTTTGGCTTTTTGGGCAAGGTCGCCTATTCTATGAACCTGCAGAAAGTAAGAAACTAGAAAACAACTGAACAAAAAAAAAAATAGTCTTGTTTTTTGGGCAAGGTTGCCTATTCTAGGCAAGGTCACCCCTTGAGGGCGGATTCACCTTTGTGTTCTAGAATCTGTAAAATTTCAAAAAAAAACAAATGTGAAAGTAATGGACCCATGACGTGGGTCCCACCCGAAGTGCCAGAAATGTGTGCAATGAGATTTTTCTACCTCCTAATATGCAAAACTAACTAAAGAATGCAAGATAAAAACTACACTAAACCACCTCAAGATTAGGCTACGTTGAACACAAATAAACAAAGATAGAAACAATAAGATGATATACCTTCTTACTTGTGTTGATCTTTGGTTGATCCTTGATGATATTTTGAATATGCGCTCCTTGACAACAAGCTTGTGATGGTAGTGGTAGTTGGGTGATTAATGAGGGTGGATAAATGCAATAATGGCTAAGATACAAGATGCAAAATGTAAGAGAATTGCAATAACAATGGCTAGAACACAAAATGGCTTGAGAGCATAAATCTGATAATAGTACATGAAGGTCCCTTAATGAATAACAATGGGGGGTATTTATAGAATAAATTGAATTCTCTAGAAGATTCAACAATCAAGATTAAGCCACCATTGCCAAGATGGAGGGCATGGTGAGTTGAGGACTCACAAGCCCTCACATCTCACCATTTGGCGGATGAAGTGGCCAAAAACATGGTGAGATGGAAAGGGTACAAGGTGACATGGAAAAGGCCATGTGGTCCCAAGGTACTTGCAAGTACCTTGGGATGGGAGAGGATTTCCTCAAAAAGGTATTTCTTGGCCCCATATGGGGTTGAAAGTGACAAGTGATGACTTTTAAAAAGTCCACCCTTGTCACTATGGGGAATGGGGAAGGCATTGGAGGAATAAAACTGAATTTAAAATTCACAAGCTTGGAATAAACACATGGATAAGACAAGGTCCTCCAAAAGGAGGTCTTTGTCCCATGTACTTGATGTGACCTTTGAGAGGTCATGGGGAAGACAAATGCATGGGGGGAATAAGTGAAATTTAAAATTCCATTTGAAAGGACATGGGAAAAAGGTCAATACTTGATAAGGTAAGTACCTTGAAAGGTTGACCTAAGGACATGCTAGAAAAGGTAAGTGATTAGGATTGGGATTGTGCAAACAAGTGATTAGGCTAATTAATGAAGATTGGAGGCAAGTGGCTAGATATGGAGGATGTGACATTAATCCTTATTAAGGATATACACATCCTAATGAGGGATTAATTATATCAACCCAGATTAGTGAAGAGGTTATGGAGGATGGGACAAGGAGAGAAAAAATGAATTTAAAATTGAAGAGGATAATTGGCTAAATTAAAAAAATTGATTGATTTATTTAATTTAGAGAGGAAATGGGCTAATGGTAAAGTATTTAATTAATTGGATTATATACCTTAGGGATGTTAAGGAAAACGGGGAACATTAATTAAATAAATGATTTAATTAACGTTGATGAAGGAGATGAAATGAATGAATAACAAGAATAAATTTGTTCTTACGTAAAGGGTCAAATTTGGATGTCTACAGGACCAAGTTTCCACCTTGGGAAACTTAGTCCCATTAGGCATAAAAATTAAAATTATTTCAAATTCTTGGTGGGATATTATCATCTAGACCCTAAGGTCGGCCTGTGATGAGGCATTTTGGGGAAATTAGGGAAAATCATGTATAAATAAAGGGTTTTTCCCTCATTTTCACCCCTCTTAACTCTCATTCCTCTCAAGAAATATTCAAGCATCAAGCATTCAAGCACTCTAAGCACTCCAAACATTCATCCATTGGATTTGTTACTTGCATAGCTTCAAACTTCTAGATCAAGGGTTTGGTGAGTTTTAGCTCTTGCATGTTGTTCAATCATCTTTCCCTTTCCATTCAATTTCATTTTATAGGGTTTGATTACCAAAATGAGGTTTGAGTAAGGCAAACCCTTATTCTCTAACCCTAACCCTTTTTCCCCTCTTTGCATGTGTTTTTTGTAGGTTTTGTATGCAAATTTGTCAAAGAGAAAGGTGTTAAAAGGTATCAACGTCATTCAAAGTCAACAAACCCTAAAAGGAGCTTGGAGATAACCTATAGGTCAAAGTCTATAGATTCAGATCCAAATTCTGTCAAGAGCAGAGGTACAAGTTGAAAGCTATAGATTCCAAATTCGAGATTCCCAAAAGCTACAAGTGGACTAAGTCACCATCATTGGAAAATTAGCCCCACTGCTAAGCTTGAAAAGTGTTTTTTGAAGATCTAGGGACCCATTTCCCTAAATCCTATTCTGACAAAGTCTCCCCAAAGAAGGACTAAGTCACCTAGCTTAGCGTAAGTGTCCCAGTGGCCTTCAATAGTAGAATCTTGAAGATTCTAGAGCTCCTCTTCATCACACTTCAGTTTCCAGGTGCACCTCATTTGTTTCATTAAGTTCTATTACAATTTGGATGCATTCTTAAGCCTTTTTACATAGTGTTTTCAATACTTTTGCATTTCATTAGTTTGCATTCAAAAGTTAGTTTCATTTATCATCTTATTGCATTTAGACACATTCCAATCACACACATTAGAACTTAATCTTGAATGAACCCCTTTGATTTTGGGTGTGAAAGACATCTCTCCTTTTAGGTGAAAAACCCTTAAAGTGCTAGAGAACCCCTTTTTCCCCCAAAATTTGTGGTTCAGTTTCCCAGCATTTAGCCACACATCCCATTCCATATTTCACATATGCACTTAGGAGAGAAACTCAATACAATGATAGCCCACTCATCCAACCAACCTTAACCACTAAACATGTATTTTCTTGTATAGACTTAGAATCACACAAATACATTCAAGTGGTAAGATAAAACCATGTGCCTCAAAACCATGAGTGCAAAAACCATTGACCCCTCATTTACTTTTTGATTTCACATTATTGAATATTTTTCTTCAAATAATAATTAATTACTAGTAGAATTTGGCAAATGAATGACTAGGTGACTAAAAAGTTTAGTCACAACCAAAAATGACTAAATTCTACTATTTTGTTGCAACACAACTATAAATGAGTAAATAAATGGCTAATTTGGTCGTCAGGTAAAAAATTATTTAGTCACACAAATAAAAATGACTAAACAGTTAGTCACATGAATACAAATTAGACAAAATTTTAAAAAATATGTGGGGAAATGATTGGCGGGATTGTATTGCACATGATAAATTATTCGTGTTTAGCCTAGCAGTACTTGAAAACTACACTGAGGCTACTTGCATGGGTGCATGATTCATTATTTCTTTTGAGGCATTTTGAGTTACAACAACTACTTGCATGGTTGATAAATATTTTTTGGAGAGGACTTGGAGACTTCTGAAAAGGTGAGCAAGGACTTCAGAGTTTGCTGCAACGAATTTGAAGTCGGTGAGGCCTTTTGTAGCAAAGTTGGATTTGGGGACGCCCTCTGCATTGAATTTAAAGGTAGTTTGAAACCCTCATTATATTAAACATAAATTTCTATAGCTTTCTGATTGGAAACTTATAGTATTTACAATCTACTACTCTTAATAATGTTTTTTTACAATCTTGCCACTGCTCTACTTCATAATGTGTTCAAGCTAAATATAATAAAATTTGGGTAAATGCTAAAATAGAATTTCCTCAAATAATTTTGATACATTTTCACTACAAGTGGAAACTGTCCTTGTGCAAAGTAAACATGTGCTAGATTTACCCACACATCAAGCATCTAAACAAAGACATTTCATGTTGAAACTTCTTGTACCTATGTAAAAATTTCCTTTGTAATATCAAATTGATCCCTTTCAGTTAGCACAATGGCTGCCCCATTTGTAGCATAAACATTTCTTGGTCTTTATGCCAACACTTTACAATATAGTTCTCTAGCCTTCTCAAGATGTTGTGCCTCCACCTTTTGATTCCTCCTCTCATTGCAAAAAGCTGCAAAATAATTCTAATTTCCAAGTGAATTGTCAACATAATAATTCTCTTCATTTGATTCACTTTGTGCAAATTTAATTGTTTCTTTTGCTTTAAGTCAGTCATATGTTTTTCAATTCCATTTTTCCAAGCATAGATAAAGCATTTGATAAATTTTTTTCCACCTTAAGTGCATCCCCAATCAATTCTAGGCTTAGTTGGATCTCATTCCGAGCCTGAGCCATGGCTGCAAGATGTTGATATGCATCCACATAATCATGAAACTTGAACAACATTAGCCTGTATGAAAGATTTTCTTTTTAGTATCATGTAGCTGTTCAAACAACCTAGCAATATATTAAATAGTGTTGTGACTTTATCCCATGGTAACTCAAGTGAAACACCACCTTCTTCTAGTCGATGGAAGAATTTCATATCCTTAAAGAGCATAGGAAAAATTGTAGAATTGGTATTGGGGATTTTTTTATGAATTCAACCCAAATGCCATTTCCTAATGCCTCTATAAAAAAAATTTGAGCCAACTCTAGTTCATCATACTCAAAATAAAGAACCCCAATGTTGTTTAATAATTGTATGGGTACTTCTTATGTTCTCTTCTTCAGAAGAGACTTCGTTGTCTTAAGAGAATCTAAGGCTACACTAGGGTCTGATGATATTAATAACTCACCCATATTGATAAATGCATGGGCATCACATGGATCTATGTGAGTTTCCTTTCTTAAAATTTCCAAAGCCTTCTCTTTCTACCCTTGATAGGCATATATATGGCCTACAACTTTTAAGCTCTCACATTTCGCAAGGTGGACCTCCAAAACCTTTTCAAAATTTGAGAGATAACTCTTAAGATCTCCCAGCTTCAATTGAACCTATCCAAAAAACCCTATGGCCTCTGGATTTCCTTCACTTATGCCATGTAGTAGCAGCCAATGGTGTCACTTCATTCATTTGTGCATACTATATATCTTAATTTATTTTCCACTACTTTTAATATAACTCTCCACCAAAACCATACCCACTAAGTGAGGTCACTTAGTATCTTTAGCTGGGGGGAGGGGTATTCCTTAGATTTATTGGTTTTTAAAAGCTCTCTATAAAACCTTTCTGTTGTTTTCCTCCATTTTCAAAAGACACAAAGTTCAGTACCCTTTCCTCTCCTCTGAACTTTGTGTCTTTTGAAAATAGAGGAAAACAACATAAAGGTTTTGTAGTGAGTTTTTAAAAACCAAGAAATCTAAGGAATACCCCTCCCCCCAACTAAAGATACTAAGTGACCTCACTTAGTGGGTATGGTTTTGGTGGAGAGTTGTATTAAAAGTAGTGGAAAAACACCACTAACCTCTACTACATGGCATCAATCAAGGAAATCCAAAGGCCACGAGATTTTGTGGACAGGTTCAATTGAAGTTGGGAGATCTTGAGAGTTTTCTCTCAAATTTTTAAAAGGTTCTGGAGGTCCACCCTAAGAATTGTGAGAGATTAAAAGATGTAGGCCATATATATGCTCAACAAGGCCAATAGAGAAGGATTTGGAAATTTTAAGAAAGGCAACTCACATAGATCCACGTGATTCCCATGCATTTATCAAGATGGGTGGGTTATTAATATTGTTAGACCCCAGTGCAGCCTTAGATTCTCTTAAGATGCCAAAGTCTCTTCTGAAGAAGAGCAGAGAACTATTAAATTATTAAACAACATTAGGGCTCTTCATTTTGAGCATAGTGAACTAGAGTTGGCTCAACAAAATTTTATGGAGGCATTAGGAAATGATGTTCTGCCTCTACATAAATTTATGTGGTCAGTTGAAACAAGGTTGTCTCAGTCAATTGTTCGACAAGAAAATGTTGCCTTATGAATAAAAAATGGTTTGCTAAATTATTCAATGTCATTGCATAGTACATATATAATTCAAAGGCTCTACACATATTTTCCATTCCTTCATGAACACTACCTTTTTCACTAACTGTGAGAATCCTATAATTAAAAAATGCACAACACTGACCACAAAGATTTTTCCCCATTTCAAACAACAAAATTGCTAAAAAAAAATGCATTTAAAACCTGCAAATAAAATCACATTGATTTTCATGCCAAAAAAAACCATGGGACTATAGCTTGTTGCTTACTATTATGCTTTGATCAATTTTTTCCAAGCATCCATAGCTTGTTGGAAATTGCCTGTTTTAGGTTTTTAGCCATAGCAGCAAGGTAGTGAACTGTTTGATAAAATGCTTTGGTAGACATGTATGAAAAATGTGGTAGCATAGACAAGGCAATGAACTTTGGAAAAAATTCCTCAAAGAAATGTGGTCTCATGGTGATAGAATGCCATGACAAGCGAATTGTTATGGATTGTAATGGCATTCCATCACCATGAGACCACATTTCTTTGAGGCATTTTTTCAACTAGTTCATTGCCTTGTTTATGCTATTGCTTACTATTTTTCTTTGATAGATTTTTTCCAAGCATCCATAGCTTGTTCGAAAGCACTTATTTTAGGATTTTAGCCACAATAACAAGGCAGTTAACTATTTGATAAAAAAATAGTTTTTGTCTCTTATTCTACAATTTTTTATATTTTGTCATCTATTAGCATCTAGTTATTAGTTATGCAATGTGAAGTAATGCTTTGAGTTTGAAATATGCCCAATGCATAATGTAATCAACAATTTGAATATCAATAATGAACATCTATGATTTAATAATACATATCTAGATATCTTAACATTAGATGAACTAAGTCTCCTCATTACAAACAAAGAAATGATCTCTTAGGTCTAACTGACATTGAAAAAGTGGAAATATGTGAATGAGGTGTTGTGAAATAATATTTTAAGTGAAATAGATTAGTTCTTATTCCTATTGGGAAATGGAATCAAGATGTGGGCGATATGTGTGTCTTATTTCTAGTTGCAACTCTAATTATTTGGCATAGTGAGAGTCTATGGCTTGCATAGATGTGCAATGACGCAATTATATGGTTCTTCTTATTCATTCAAATAAGACTTCCAGGTTATTGTGATTAATTTAAAGGGATTTAATCCTTACTTGAAGGAACCAATTAAAAGAAATTACACAATGACAACAAGTGTGTAATGACAAATTAAACATATACTTGATATACTTAATTTGAATAACAAAGAAATATTAAACTAGAGACAACCATACAATCATACACAGTATTATCAACAAATAATTGAGACCAAAATTTGAGCACCAGATTAAATCTTCTTCTCCATTGATTGCTTCAAATAGATATTACAATATAGTAGAAGTCTCCTCATATATATGTTTCTATAAATGTTGATGATGATGATATCAAAATTCAATCTTGGTTTCTCTTTTATAAGAGAATCAACAAGCTTCAAACCGTTACAAAATATGACATCTTTTCAAAATCCATGCCTCTTCATATCAACTAAACATTAGTTTTGCTTAAAAAATAACTAAGAGAAAACAAAGAAAGTAAACAAAAATTGATTGGAATCCCGCAACACTTACAATACACTTGTAGTTCGTTAATCAACATAGGAGACCTGTGATCATCTCAATTTGGAAAAGTCCCCATCTCCATGATAGAGTGTTTGAAGGCTCATTTCTTCCACTACAACATCTTCAAGGCCCTATTCTTCTGGAAGAGCCAAATATTTGTGCTCCCATTGGTATACTATGTATTCATGAGGCCATTTGTATTCTTGAATCTTTGATATATTTGTTAGGTGATTCCTCCATCTGTTGTCGAGTAACCCTCTACCATCTGTAATGAATTTAGAATATCTAGTATCCAAGGCTATCATTCCATCCATGATCAAATTGAGGTTGTGGACATTCAATTCACCATCCTTTTATAGATGAGCAATGCAATCAGGAACAATTTTTCCAAATTCCTTTCTCCATTCACTGAGATTTTTTAATTGGTCATCATTCTTTAATATCCTTGGCACAAACCACTTCTTCAATGTATGAAATAATTCCATCCTATTTTCATCTTCTGATCTTCTCCATTTATATACTAAGATTCATCTATAACTACCTTAACCATCTCCTCAGTTGGCTTAAAAGCTAAAGGATCTTCCACACTTCTTTGTAATACCCTGCATAAAGTCACCAAGGTATGATGAATTGGCTGCCACTTCTTGAAAAGAGGATCCAGTATAAGTGCATGGGCTTTCATTTGGTCAATTTCTTGGGATAATGAAGTGTAGTGATCATACACACTTTCTAATTTATCCTCAATAAGTTTGATTATGTGATCCAATATTTTTTCCATGACATTGATGATGATTTGGTCCCTCACTCCCTCCTTGGTTTCATTATTGGATTTTTTCAACTCTTCGATCTCTTGTCTTAGTACATTCATTTGTTCAGAGGATGCACTGTCTATATCAGTT
Organism: Sequoiadendron giganteum; assembly: GCA_007115665.2. Lineage (NCBI taxonomy): Eukaryota > Viridiplantae > Streptophyta > Pinopsida > Cupressales > Cupressaceae > Sequoiadendron > Sequoiadendron giganteum. Next base: position 174,534,152 of record CM021107.1, on the reverse strand, counting down.
GATGGGTAGTAGGAGGTTGACACAATACTATTTATTTTCCCTGTGAGGGCCCTGCTCCTTTTAATTTCTCTTAGTCTTACGTTTTCTATGAATAGTTTATTTACCTCATCATTTAAGAATTTTTGTTCCTTTTCATATTCTATAATTTTTTTTCCATTTCCTTAATAGCAGCTTGAGTGAACATGGTTGAGTGCATTGTCATGGTTGCAACTTCTAAAGGAGATGTGTCCTTCAATGTTTTTACCATAGTCATTCCTCTCATATCTTTTACCACATCTAACAACCATGGTTTTTGTGTATTTATTTTCTTGACCCAAAATTCCAAGGTCTCAATCTTAGGGTTGTACCTTGTGCCACTTATCCCTCATCAGAATCAAATTCAACAATCATCATTAGGTCTTCTTGTGCTCTTACTTGGTCAAGTAAGAATATATTCTTTAGTTCCATACCTAGGATAACAAGTATATTACTCTTCAAAATCATCTCCCTAGCTTATTCTGTTCTAATATCAACATTATCAATTCATTGAAATTATAGGCTACAATTTGATCGTGTTGAGACTCTTCAGCACCCATCTTTCTTGTCTCTACCCTTCTTCAAACTCTCTCATTTTCATTTTAACCTAGAAATCCTTAAATTCAAGGGTCTTAATGAAATCATCATCTTCAATAAATTTGCGAGTTGCGATTTCCTTCCATCATCCTGCATTTCCCTTTCTCCCTGCATAGGGATATCAATTATAGTCTCTAGTTTATGAGCTTCAGTTTCATGGGTTGGCTGATCAGCTACCTCAACATCATCCTTCAAACTCCTTAGTACACTGGCCACTTCTTTTGTATCTCCCACTTATTCACTCATTTCATAGGAGACCAATCTATGTGGCTCTTGGGTCATCCCACAATAATGGGTTACACTTTTTGGCCAAACTTGACATTGAAATCAACATTTTCAAAAAAAACTTCACTTGTTGACACCTATAGTAGGTAAACTGTTAGGAATTTGAAAATTATGTAAACTAGTGATTTGTGATATTTTGTCTGTAGATTTTAAATGTATTTTTTTTAAAAAAATTGAAATAAAATTATATTTTTTTTGTATCTCCTTTGATAACTAGTTTTTAATAGTAAACAACATTTTTAAAAAGTGGTGTGTACTTTGGCTCGCATAACTTTTTTTCTAGAAAGGATAAAATTATGATTCTTTTGAATTTAAGTTGGTAACACTAGTATCTAGTGCTTTTATTTTGTTTCATAATGTTTTGTTGAATATTTTTCTTTTAATTAAGTTCTGAAGTCAAACCAATTACAATTTAGACATAGGTGCACTTCAACTCGCATAACTTTTTCGGTATGTATTGAAATTCAATTTTTATTTTTATTTTGGAACGAGGACATCAATACCTAGTGCATATATATTTTTCAATATATTTTTTTCTCAAATATACTATTTTTCCACAATGATTTTTCATCGAACTTGATGTTTGATGAAAAACCTATGTTTAGTAAAACTAAAAAATTAAAATCGAATATATTAAATTTAAAGTTGTTGGAAAACACGTTTTGATCATTACAGTCCTCCACCTTGGTTTATCAAGTTGAATCCATTTGCATGTCCTTCGTGGGCTTCAATAGTCAAAAAAATGCATAAATTTTGAAATGGTGGAGGGGGAGGTGAAAAAAGGGGGGTTCACTAGAACCCCCCTATATGTTGCAAGTGGGGGTTGATTAGAAGAGGATGGGGATTCATTAGAAGGGGGGGTTCATTTGAAGGGGGTGTTCATTAGAAGGGGTAAGCCATTTTAATTTTTTTGATGGGAATTTCTAATTTTTCTTCATGGAAAAAATTGTAACCCACTATTGTGGGTTTACCCTCCTATGTCTTCTATTTCTTAGGAAGTGGTTGTTTAGGAGGTGATTCTTGAGGAACATGACATACTAAAATAGTTTCAAGAGATGGATCTGAAATTACAATACCACTTGGCCTTTTAGAAGATAATTTGGTGGGCCTCTCCTCCTTTGCTATAGACTTAGCATACAATTCATTAAACTTATCAAAATCAAATTTATCCTCTTAAGAGGATTTGCTTCTACAAAATACCCCAAGAAGGCATTGTTCTTCATTTATTCTTGCAGCTTCATCATGGTTTCCCATTTTCTTTTCCTCTAATATACCTCTTGGGGAGTGAAGCAGTTTCTAATCACATCCTCTTCATAATCCACTTGATTCGTTATTGCAACCTTTGTGAGGAGGTTTCATCTTATAAAATTCATATGGCCCTCGGGGTCAAAAATCCTTTCACTTCCAAGACTCAGAGAATATCTTGTCTTAAGGTAATGTTCTAATTCTTCAAGGGTGTCATATCCAACAGATAATTCTTCACATGTTGTCAAGTTAGGTAGAAGTGTACCCTTATTTTGTTTCTGCATGGTATCCTTTTCCATCCACAACATCTGCCACATAGATTTTTAAAAGGCTAGCCAAAGAGGAACAAATTTTGGCAATATATGTGGGGCCTGTGGGCACCCATAAATCCTTATCACTGTGACATCTTGCAGAAAAACCAATCACCAAAGTTATGAGTATGACCTTGTTCTAGTTTCAAATCCAAGGGCCTCAATAGTTGTAGTATAGGTGTGTGTAATCTTGGTGATGAGTGGCCAAGAACTCTCATAACTCTGTACACAAATTCATCATGGAAGACTACATAATCAGAGTTTTGACATTTGATATCCCATGTATAACACCATCATTGTATGGGAAACAAGTTTCCTTGTTGATCAACCTTAACCAAACACATCCTTTTGGTCCATCTATCTTTGTTTTGGTACAATATCAAGTGACACAATAAAGAATAGTGCCTAAATGTTATAGGAGCCTTGTTCTCTCTGACTTGCAGGAAGGCTTCATGCAATGCCATCCGAAGATATAAGGCAAAGTCATATTCAATGTTTGTCTCAGGGTTCTGAATTCTCATAGCCATCATCATCAAACTAACCGACATTTTTTCTTGTGCATCTATCCCAAGTACTTGAGAAAAAGCAAAGTAGGTTTTCTTGAAATAAATCTAAAAATCTTTTACATCAAACAGGTTGGTGGTAGAGGGGGAGATAGGTATCACCTTGTTGTTAACACCCATTTTCATGTATATGGGGATTTCATCACTTTTGTGTGTTCTCCTTAACCTAGTATATTATTCCTCACTCTTTTACAAGTCAACCTTAGTGAGGGTATGTTTGTTTAGATTGAAGCATTCAATGATTGGAGCTTTTGTTAATATTACCAACATTGACCCATCCAATAACCTCATGGACCTGGTAGCAAGGTGGTAATTTTGGAATAGAACTCTAATGAACTCCACATCTATGAAGATATTCAGGACAATTAGCTTAGCTAAGTCTAATGTCCATGGATTTGATACTGGAATTCTCCCTTCCCTCTTTGCATAGAAATGCCAAAACAATTCCCACCCCGAAACAGGAATAAGGGCATCCCTACAACCATGAGTTGTATCATTGAAAACCTTCTTGTATCCTTTCTTAGTCAATTTAGGCAAGATATCTAAGATATATTGTTGTACTGATCTATTTTTACCCTTAGGCTCTTCCTTCTTAGTTTCAGGTTCTTTCTTTCTAGGCAACATGATACCTAATGTTGATCTCTTTTTACCCTTAAGTTCTTCCTTCTTAGTCTCAGGTTCTTTTTTTTTAGGTGATATGATATCTAATATCAACCTCTACTCGAGCTAAGTGTTTAAATGCGAGATTTCAAACAATTCTATGCTTGCAAAGTTGCTTCAGTAAGTTTGATGTACTTATCTGGTATGTGATAGTTGCAGAACTTTGCCTTGTTGAACTCCTAGCTTTTCGTATGACAATCCTTGCAAATGAATTCCAAAACAATGTCGAGTTCTCAATTTTAATGACTTATGAGTTTAGTCATGTCTTTATTAATATCAACCTTATGCCAAATATTTTTTGATCACCTCATATTTCGAGTTTGAATGTGTGCCATTGATTTTTATAAGATTTGAGGGCTATTAAGAGTTATGCATTTAACACTGCAACTAATAATAATGCTCTGACAGTCTATACCACAACATCACCACCTATTTCTTTAATTGGTGCGGGATAGCAGGGCCATGAATCTTTTTATTTGTTAAACTTATTGTTGTCTTGAGATTTCTCTATCACAGGACAACGAGGTGTATAACACTATATCACAAGCTTCCTTATGATTCATTGCAGGGCAGCGAAACTCTTACCACACTACCACTCTTTATTATCTCCTTCCTTGCAGGGTGGCAGGTTTCCTGCTATACTGCACTGTTCACTTTTCCTTGCCACGGTATTGTGGCTATAATGTAATCAAGCTCTTTTATACCACCAAACCACACCTTTATTATAATACCCTCGCGGTATTGCGATGAATACTTTTATGTTGTATGTTATATATTTCCAGTCCACTAAGGGTTCAAATTATTGTTGCGAGATTGCGGTAAAGGACTTTTATGGATGCAAAATAGCTAGAAATGTTTTTGCTTAAGTATATATGATGAACTTTTGGCTTTGTATAGGTCTTTCAGTGTCAACTAGACCTAAAAAAATTATATGTATGTTTATAGTGGAGAGGCTTAGTCAAAAATAAAAAGGAATATAAGGGTTGAGGCTTAGGTCATGGAGCTCAAGGTTAATTGTGATGATGGAACTAGGAAATATTTGAAGGTTCTAACACACCTCATGATGAACTAGACTATTTTTTTCCTTCATCCTACTTGTGTTATGTTTTATGAGTTCTTTTCTTGTGAATATATCCCTAAGGATAATTTTTCTAATACTTGTAATTGTAAACATCTTCATGGTTTTTAACTGTAATTTTTTTTTAATCTGTAAACTAAATTCTATTTTAAGTTTTCATTTACATTTATCAATGAATTGGAAAGTTAACAGTTATCAACTTATGAACTCAATAAAGTTTTGTTGATTCAAGTTGTTGATTTATACAATATTTTTTATTTGGACTTCAGAGAATGAGGAAAAGGACTGTAAGGTGAAAATTAGATGATAGTGATCATAATGTTGAAATTTCAGTGACATATTATGAGCACTTGCATAGTGAAAAAGTGGCCAAGAATAATGAATATTTATCAAGTCTTGGTTTGACAAACAAGCAAGTTGTAAATCCACTAAGTAGTATATTATTTGTTTAATAGTGTTTAATAAAATTTTAAAGGCAAGAGATTTATATATATAATACATAATATGATATTTTTTTTGTTTTATAGGCAAGAAAAAGAGTGCAAAGGAAATGTGGAGGAAAAAAAAAGGAAAGAAAGGATACAATGTTGTCATCTTGTAGAAGCCAACACATTTGTGATTCAACAAATACAGTTGGTGAAAACAATAGTTGTGATGATGTGCAGCCTGATATAGCACATGGTGATGTGCAACCTGATATAGCACATAGTGATGTGCAATGTCGTGATGATCTCTTAGCACAAATTCTAAGAGAGATTATTGAACAACATTAGAGCAAAAGAACAACAAGTCTATATATGATTTATTCATCATTAAAGGATGTGTTTGAAGTGAAATCTATGGAGACCAGTACTAATCTACCTACTCATGCCACACCTGATGTGGCGAAGGAGCATGAAGTTCTGATTAATGAAATTCATGAAGAGAGACTGCTAGTTGCATCTGTTGTGCCTCAGATTGCACCTATTTCATCTAGAAATTTTGATGGAGCTAGTGGATTAACCAGATATACTAGTAGTGGTTTAATAGAAGATGTCTCTCTTTTTGTCAAAATACAAAGATTGAGTCAAGATTTGTACAGATCTACAAAGATAAATGCAAAAAAAATAAAAATTAGAAGGCAAGAAGCCATTCTTGGTTGAGGTATCGAGAGATGGTGATCCCATTGGGTCAAATGTTGTAAAGTGGGCCATTGAGTTGGGTGTAAGATGTAGGGCCCATTTGGATATTTGCAAATCAACTTTTGTAGAGCAAGATCCATGAATTATGGAAAATATACAAAAAAATGAAAAATGCTTTTGAGACTACTGGTGGACAAATCTCTAGAAAATATTACAAGAAAAAGATGAGAATTTTGATGAAAAATTTTAGATACAATTGCAGAAAAAACAATCATGCAGGGAAAAGAGAGGTTAGACTCCTCTCTATCTCCCAAACAGTGGGAGGAATTGAAAGAAAGTATGAATTTTGAAGAATATTTGGCAAAGAGTAATAGAGGCAAGAGAGCAAGAGATAATGTGAGGGTTGGATATACATTTGGGCGAGGTGGGTTGCATGCAAAATGGACCAAATTTGCAATAAGTGTGTGGATTTTTGGTTCAATTTACATTGTGTTATTTATTTTGATTTTTTATTGAATTGACCATATGTTGAAATTGACATTGTATTTGAGGTGGAAAACAGTAATAGAGAAGTAGGTGCAGAAGATATTGTCAATTATATGGCAACACTAGATCCTAGTAAATCTAAGAGTAGGATGAAGTGTAAATCTAGTTCGTCAATAGAGATTTCACAACCATCTATTCAATGCCCAATAGGAGCCTCTATAGATCATGTCAACTGAAATGAACTAGGGTACCAAAAGGTAATGAGTTGCATATTCAGTCTCACTCAACAAGTTTCACAGTTGGTTGCCTCCATTAACCCTATAGTTTCTGCATGGAATAAGCATAAATCCATGGACTCAAATGAGGTAAGAGGCTCTATTGATCTCGTTTCTTCTTATTTGGCAGTTTTCTATACAAATGCCTCTTAATATGTAGATTATTGAAATCTAAGCATAGGAGAATCCAACCCAGTTTCTTTATTGTTGGAGTGATCTAGAAAATGTTATTTTGGACAAATTTATAGCTTGCATTCTTTACTTGACTATTAAATTCTTTGTATATGTTTTGCACGATGGTTAAACCACATGCAAAGCAATTTTAACAAAGCAATAGGAAAACAAAAATGCCTTCATGATGTCAACAGAGCTATCGATATTGATAGTGATCATGATGAAGTGGACAAGAATGTGTAGCACAATCGTCTTAGTTGTCCTAAAGTTGAGGTAATTAATATGACAATTTTTAGTTATCTATCTCAATGTTTTGTCATTATTCATGCTTAAAATGTTCTTTTGGACAAAAAATTATAGCTTTTGTAGTCTTTAAGTTGTAATTTAATCTGTCCCAATGTTTTGTAATTCTTCTTTTGGACACAAATTTATAGCTTTTGCATTCTTTAAGTTGTAAGTTAATCCATCCTAATGTTTTTTCATTCTTCATGCTTAAAATGTTCTTTTAGATAAAAAATTATAGCTTTTGCATTCTTTACTTGACTTATATTAATTTTTGCATGATGATTAAGCCACATGATGCTAAGCGAATATATGAAAGCATAACAAAAAGAAAAAGGCCCCATCAATAGAAATCTATGCAAAGTTGTACAACTTCATGTCTGCAATAACTTTGATAGTGATTATGATGATGAACTCGATGAGCATGCACATGATATTCATAGTGGTAGTCGTGTTGAACTCGAGGTGAGTGCTATGAAACCACATGCAAGTAAGTACTATTCAAGTAAGTAATGATTGTTTTATTATGTAAATACTTGGGTAATCATTACCTATTTGGTAGAAGCTGGTTAGAATAGTAGTGAAGTGTAATTAGCTAGTATACATAGATTATGGAAATACAAGAGAACATATAACTTACATATGGAAGCTTAGAGCTTAGTTGTAATAGAGTGTGTACATAGATTTTGGCAATGCATTAGTGCATTGTGTTCGAGGATGTCATGGTCCTTAGTTGGGGGGACTTCATTTCCAATCCATGTCTCTTTCTGGAGTAGTCGTACAGTCTAGCACAATTTTAGTCTTGCCCTCCATTTGTTTGTACCTCAAAATGGGTTAGTTTTTTTTTTTCAGAGTAAAAAGTTGCTTCTTTTTTATTCAATATAATAAAAAAAAGAACATACAAAAACTGATTTGTTCCAAGACATAAGACATTACATACAACTATCAAAAAAAATATAATGTGTGTTTTATATCTCAATATAATGTGTATTTTTTTTTTTGCAGACATTTATTGATAAACTCCAAGGAGGGGATAAAGTTGAGGTGTTGGATCCGTTTGATGGTGTTGTTGTGGGCATTGGGTAGATTCACTCACTATCTATTGTACATGGAGTCAAATTGAAAGGAACAAGAGATGCAAATGTAAGTATTTTTAAGGTCACAAGTAACATACCCCTTGCTTAGAGAGAAAGAAGGGACCTTCACACAGTGGCCACTAAAATATTTGAAAAAAATGACATAGTTGATGTTTATCATGTAGTACTAGTTGTTAGGCAGCTTGACCCATTGTAACTCAGTTTTCTCAGTCACAACATTGAGAAACACTTTTTATAACATTACATTTTTCAAAGCAAAGACACATTTTTGTCTTGTATCTGTTGTAAGAACACGTTTTCTCAATAAAATTCCAATATTTTTCCTTCTTAATAGTTGTTTCATTATATGCAAATGAATGATTGATTATGTTTTTCTATGTTTAAACCTCAATTAAATCACTCCAACACTTATAGGTAGAAATCAATGAACAAAAACAATTAAATAAACTACCAATTGACTAAATATTCTACCAACTGGTAGAAATCAGTGAATAAATATGACTAAATATAATGATTATGCAATTAATAAAAAATGTATCAATATACTACCAATTGAAAAAAATTAGTGAACAAAAACAATTAAATAAACTACTGAATTGATAAAAATGATCTAATTAAAATTAATGACTAAATACACTACCAATGGACACAGTGAATAAAATGACTAAATAAGTGACCAATTAAAAAAAATCAATGACTAAATTAACTACTAAATATATCAATGAATAAAAAATGACTAAATAAGTGACCAGATTACAACAATCAATGACTAAATCAACTACTAAATAAGTGACCAGATTACAACAATCAATGACTAAATCAACAACTAAAAATATTATTGAATAAAAAAATGACTAAATAAGTGACTAGATTACAACAATCAATGACTAAATATACTACCAAATCGATCAATCAAAACAACCAATAAATGACTAAAAATGGTTTAGTCATCAATCTGGTCGCATTATAAATAACTGGAAATAAACTTCTAATGGTCACGAGATCATGTTCAGTCATTTATAAGCAGTTTTTAGTAGTTTTTTTAATCATATATTGTTGATTTTGTACTAGTGAATTATTTTTTGTCTCCCATGTATAAAATAGCTAACCTAATGTTACATACAACTTTACAAGTGACCCGAAATAAATATTTATTGTGGCTAAACACATCTCCTAGATGCAACACAACTAAATATTTATTTATTTTACATAATTAAATTATTCCATGTTATGAAAGGTGTAAACACCTATTCCTAAAATTACATGTGTCCCTACCCTCACATGGTTGTCCTATTTTCTCACTCCATGAACTTTGGAGATGCATATACAATTAATCATCTACAAACGATTAAGCGACATTGGACCTTAAGATATGCAGGTTGAATAGTACACATAATCCTAATATTATAGTCTATTACTAGTAATGGATTGAAATTTCTTACTCTTATTAACCTACTAGAATATGGTAGTGAAAAGACATATTTATTTTGGGAGGTCTTGTGAAAACATATTCTTTATTTTTCTATAGTTCTTGTAGTAGAATGAAGGAAATAGTGAGATTGACATGATAATCTTGTAAGTATTATTATTCCTCTTTATGTTAGAAAATAAAATATTTGTGTATTCACATTATGATGTATGTTATAACATTTGAGTTGAGAGTTGAATCTCCTATGTATGGTTAATAAATACATCCATCTATCCTCCCACTATGACATGTATAAATTATTAGTAAAATGAGTTCAATATCATGTAGATGAGTTGTTTCTCTCTCTCTCTCTCTCTCTCTCTCTCTCTCTCTCTCTCTCTCTCTCTCTCTCTCTCTCTCTCTCTCTCCCTCTCTCTCCTTATGTCATTAATAATTGAATGAGTGAGATTTAGGCTTAATATGCATAATCTCTCTCTTATGATTATGAGTTTGTAATGATTAATAGAGTGTAGTAAATGAAAATAATGAAGAAACGAGTGTTCTATGATACTTTTGAAATCACTAGGGATGGGAATTAGTTTGTGTCTTCCTCATCAATAAATCTAAGGAATGAATTATTGAGTGCCTCCTTTTATGTGTAGGATTCCAATACTATGTGTGCTTGTACCATAGTTTGATTTGTGACACCTTAGGTATATCAAGTTAGATACAATTCCTTACTTATTATGTCTTGTGTGTTTGATTCTTGTGCTAGTGTTGCTATTAAGATGATGATGCTTCTATGTAGTTGTGTGCAAACCATCACTAGTGCATTTTTTAATAAAAATAAACTATTTAATTGATTTCACCTGATTAGTGTTCTTAGTAAAATTTAGGCTTTACAATAAAGGCTCGACATGGTTTGATTACTATAGACCATTAAGTTAAATTGTTGATCTAAAAAGTGATGCATCTAGGCCATTGATAAAGATTGAAATTCAAAAGCATTATTTTTTGGTATTTAATGAAGAATAACAAAGGTTGAACCTTATCAATTGTAGATTTGATATAGAGGATGTTGAATTCAAGGTGTTAGTCTTGAAGCTAAAATTGGAACATTTTATATGTCATGCCATAATTTATTTTTAAACAAGTATATTCACAATTTAGTCTAGAGTTTCAATTGTATGTGCCAAACTGAAAGAATGCCTTGTGGGAACAAAGGATTATTTTTTTCACACAATAAATTGTTATAGAAATTGAATGACAAAGTATTAGTCAATTAGATAGAATTTAGAGACATGGTTAGGCAATACTACCCACACAACTATATGTGTTAAATGCTCATGTCTATGGAAAGCTATAAGAAAATATTTTTTAGCTTAGTTTGGAAAGATGTAATGTAGAAGTGCTATATAGTATATGAGGGTGGTTTTGGTAGATGAGCATGTCTATATTTGGGTGCCATGTGGTATTTTGTGATATTAGAGTAATGATTTTCCCATGGGGGTTTGTAAGCACTTTTAATCTTCTTAACAATGTATATTGTGTGATGATCCAATTGAACTTCAATAAAAATATGTTTCTTATTTGCTAGAGTTATTATTGGACGTATAGGTGTGAACTTAGTGTGTGCCTTTTAACATTATATCAAGTAATTTGTGCTATAATAATACAAAAAAATGACATGATGACAAAATAATTTGATCCTCTTTCTTGTTATGGATCATGTCCAATGGTGCAAATATTAATAAGTGTCATACAAAGGAGAAATTTGGACATAAATATTTGATATAAATACAAGATTTCATTTAAGAGAAATGATTTTTTTCCAAATTTGCATAGTGTATCCTGTAGTTAGTGTATTCTTTAGTATTAAAGCTTATAGTTAAAGTTTAAAGTCTTGTGTCATTTTATTTTTATGAGTTTAAGGAAGATGCTTATAATCATATATCCTCTTCATGGTATAAAAGTCTTCATGATTGGGAAGGTATTCTAAGGAATGAGTTATTTATTCATGGGGCCATGTTTCTCGGTTTGCTATTATTATTGAATAGTCTTTTATCACAATAAATGTAAAGCTTTTCATCAATAATATATGAGATTACATTTGTCTATTCATGGATTATTGAATAATATTTGATCGTGTCAATTATTGTTTTAGTGAATTATGAAGCTAGATAGATGGGATCTCATGTGTAATTCTAGTTCTTTGTTTTACTTTGATTCATATTCAACTTTTGAGCTCATACTTACAAATATAGTTGTTAATCTCTTTAGGTCTTAACTCTATAACCAATATATTAAGGCATTGATCCTTCCTTACTAAATTGGTCGTGCTTTAAAATAAATACATCCTTTGTCCAAATTGCTCTCATAAGTTACACCTAAATACTAGTTAGCATAAGTTCATTGATAATCGCCTTTGCTAAATCTTTTTAGATCATATCCTTGTTTATGTATCTTTATGAGTTTATGCACAATTTGGGTTCTCATAAGATCTAAATGAAGAAAGAAACCATAAAAGACAATACATTTCAAGGATATTAACTTGACTTTGCATCTTTAGTTGTATTGCAACATGCTATTAATTTATATTTAGAGATTTATAGTTAGAAGACTAGCAAGCTACTATAAGGGCTACTTAGTAACAAATCTTTGGGGTATTCCTTGACACGAGGTATAGCTAAGAGATGTAACCATATTATTTCCATTTCTCTTTAATTGTTCTATAAGGTCTATAAAAATATCCTCATTAATCTTGCAAAGTAAAATATGTTGAAAAGTTACCTCCTCTTATCTTTTCACCCAAATCACAAGTCTCACCTTGACAACTTGAATCAATCCTAGTTCCCTAATTTTAGATCTTGAAGTGATTTCTCTAGAGTTGCAGGGTACAATTTGGATCACCATCACCACTCTCTTTCACACAATAATCTGATTTCCTAATTTAATATTTCTAATACTTATAATTTAGAAAACAATCATTTATAATTAGGTCAAGAAACGTTTTATATTGAAAAAAAATAATCTCATGTCATGAACACATAATATTATATTTTTTACTTTAAATATTATAACTATTTACATGTCAAAACATCAATATAAATATTTAATAATAAACATGATATTAATCATATTATTTAATAATAGAACAACTCTTTAAGCAAAATATTAAGTAAATAAATCAAAATAAAAACAAAAAAAATAACTTTTTCAAAATTAAATTAAATGTTACATATATAACAAAAAAATAAAAAACTCTTTAAATAAAGTAAATTATATATATGTTTTTATATTATAACATTATGTATTATACAATTAGAGGTAGATTAGCTATATGAAAAAAGGGTGAATATGGTTAATAGATGTTTTTATATAAAGAGAGGGGTTTGAAAAGTGTAACTTATTATAATAATTAAATTTATTTTAATTATCTATTTTTATTTTATTTTTGTTAAATCAGAAGTATTTTAGGGACTCAGCCCGGCAGCCCAACCAGCCTTGCCTTGGGCTTACAAACTATCAAGTTGGGATCAGGAAGGAGTGAGCTGAGGCGCGACTAAAACATAGAACTATCTAAATTTTATTTAAAATACATTTATAAAACATAGAAGTATCTTTTAATTCATCCACTCTTTCTTCATTTTATTAATTATAATATGAAGTAAATAAATTAAAGTAAAATAATAATAAAAATAGTTATTTCAAAAGTAAATAAAGTTATATTAAGAAAAAATCTCTAAATAAAAATAAAGTAAATTGTATATATAAGATAATTAGGGTATGTATTTTTTTTTTAATTCTATATAAAAGACATTGTGAAATATCGTTTTTGAGGTGTTTATTATTAAACTATTTTTTTTAAGATAGGTAAGATGAGATTTATATTAATACTGTAAGAAACTTTACAATAGAGTCCCGAGGTCATAGAGGCAAAAGATTTGAACCAAAAGCGAGCCTAACATACAACCCTAAAACCAAAATTCCCTTTCTTATGAACTAGAGTGACCACGCAGGGTCAAGCCAAAATTGGCTTTACAGGGACAAGCCAACCTAGACTATTATGACAAAAAACATATACTAGACTTGGAGATATTAAAACACTTGATTACAAACACAATTACCTATTTCATCATAGATTTTGTTGAGCAAATACCCTAAACTCATATCTCCATGTAGCATTATGCACCGTTGAGAGGTGGTATTTTTTTCTTGAGAAATTCAACCTCGGTAATCACTAGCCTTCGATGCTCTATCAACTCCAAACCTTGGAGATCCAGAAGAAAAGGGCAGTATTTGAATGTTTCACCTGACACCTCCAAAAGACCCAGATCACATGGGTGAGGGATTCCCACTCTGAGTGTGGCTGCGACTAGTGCCTCCTCCAGCCTCGCCAAAAGATCCTTTTTGAATAATCTTTGCATCATAAATTTTGCTTATTGTTTAGGGATGTTCACATCTAGAAGCCCCACCAACACTCTAGAAGTGATATTAGTGTCTAGTATATAACCTTCACTTCCTTCCATGAATCCTTTCCCAATGATAAATTTCGTCACCGCGAACATGAGGAAATTTGGATGGTGAATGATGCGCCTCATCCTAGTAACGTCATAGGGCCCCAAAAGGTCGTTTGACGCTTTTTGCTCAACAACTGAACCAAAGTGTTCATGCCTCCAAAAACCAATCCACTAGTAGAAATTTGGATTATGAGCATCACCATGAGAAAAGGAAGCCAATGTAGCTAAATTTAATGCTTCAATTGATCTATGAAACCCAAGGCAATGTTAGAGTGCCAACTCGCCACTTACCCTTGGCATATAGAATGAGAAATTTGTCATTATTTAATGAAAACCATAATAGCCGAAAAAGGATCCTTAATAAATCTCTAGACCACGAGCATGTGAATCATTTGCATGAAAAGATCGGCCAGAAATTACACTTAACACCATGATTTCAATGTGATTGCACCATATTTACAATGTGAACACTCAACAAATCTGCCCACAACCCCCTGCCAACTAAGAATTATATGGCCGATGTGGCAAAACAGCACACGAGAGGCCCAAGCCATCACCTCTAACTCTCCACAACTCTGTTTGTGGAGAGTTACATGCCTAACCACCCACACATCTTAATTAAGATATTAAAGTTTGGACCTTTTTTGTTGGCACTATAGGCAAGAAGCCCCACCAATTCACCAAGGAGCCTCCCCTTAACACTAGGGCAAGTAAACTCCATTTTTGATGCGGTAGAGAGTGACATCATGGGGTTTGAACCTTGGTTATTGGCTCTACATGCAAGAAGCCCCACCATTTCACCAAAGGATCACCCCTATTTATAATTAAATTGTTATTAATCATTCAATATAGTATTTATTTGATCAGTAACTTAGGCATAAGGGAGCAATACCCTATAAAATTAACTATAAAAAATAAAAAAGTTACAA
The DNA here is from genome assembly GCA_007115665.2 of Sequoiadendron giganteum. NCBI lineage: Eukaryota > Viridiplantae > Streptophyta > Pinopsida > Cupressales > Cupressaceae > Sequoiadendron > Sequoiadendron giganteum. The sequence continues at coordinate 174,519,106 of CM021107.1, read as the reverse complement.
AGTTCAAAAGGACTTCTTTAAACATTTCTATTATTCTACATATTATACTATCTTCTATTGATCCTTTTAAATACAACCTATTTTTTTATAACACTACTATAGATGCACCTTTTTAATTAACATTGTCTTCTACTGCTTGCCCACCATTGTCACATGATTCCTAGTAATCTATATCCATACAAATGACCCCTATTACCACTTTCAAAAACTCCAATCCCCATTTCTCCCCATAATTATGCTCCTCCTCCTTTTCTCCAATCACCCAAATAATGAATGGCACCCATGACCTTGAGTGATATGGATTGATGGAGGGCCAAGTACCTTGTCCCAAAAGAAATCCTAGACCCAACAATGCTTCATCCACTATTTCCTTCACACCTCCTAAGCACCTTGACTTTATCAACATTTCTACAACCTTACAAAGGTGTCTAGACATAACAACCCAACCAAAATAACCCTGGACACAATAACCCCGTCATAATAACCTAAGGAAAAAATAACTCAGGGTCATAATAATCCATGGACAAAATAACCCGAGGCCAAAATAACCCATGGATAAAATAACCCATGGTCATTTGCTTTTCCTTTCTCTATATTCTTATGGGGATATTTTGTCCATGGGTTATTCTGACCATGGGTTATTTTTCCTTGGGTTATTATGAACCTGGGTTATTTTGTCCTTAGGTTATTATGATCAGGTTATTTTGTCCAGGGTTATTTTGGTCGGGTTATTATGTCCTACAACCCCTTCCAAATACAATCTTTTGGCTCTTTTAAATCCAACATAAAAACTACAAACATTGAAGCTATGCTTATATTAACCCGTTGTGTAAAGGTCGTCAACAAAAAAACTATTGCATTATACCATTCTCACCACATGTAGAACTACTGTAGATTTTGACTCAAACACCTTCTTTAGGTGTAGGTCAATTATCTCCCCTGAAAGTAATTTGTCTCATTTTTGTCGTGAGACATACGGTAGTATCCATTTTTTTGAATGTCATGACCATTGTATCTTTTCTATTTTAATCTCCCTTCACATTATCTCAAAGGTAATTCTCATCATTATCACCAATATATTTTGTGTACCTCCCTAAATATTCCCATGGAAAAAAGGATCAAGTGTCTCATTCTCTCAGCACTTCAATTTATTGTTGCATGATGCAAAGGGAAGGTGAATCCCCTACAATACTTCTCTACATGTTTACCTCCTTGCCATCTAAAAACTCTCTAGCCATTTCAATGCTAGAAAATTTATTTGCCTCCTTGTTTGCTTCATGATACACGTGCTCACCTTCAAATGCTTCAATTTTTTTCATTAACTCCTAACAATAGTTTAGGATATTATTTAATTTTCAATTTGGGTCCTTGCCATTTCTTATGACATTAATATTTATTAATCAATCCCCTTTATAATTATTCTATTCAATCCAAGTTTAGTTTCTATTTGGAGACCTAAGAACATTACCTGAAATTTTGCTTCATTATTTGTTCTTGCTAGTAGCTTTTTGTTGTTGCTCCAATCATGACGCCATCTTAATTCCTAATTATGCATCCCGGTTCTGACAATCTTAGGTTTCCTCTAGATGCCCCATGAAAATTTAATTTGAACCATCCTTCTTTGATGATTTCCATCTTGTTTCAACACTTCCTTTCAATTCTAGATGATTCAAAAATTCCAAAAATAAAAGAAAATATTTTAATTTAATTTAATTTAAAAATCAATATAAACATAATTTAAATACAAGTATATATATTTTATAAATAATATTAGTTTGATTTTATTTATTTATCATACTAGAATAATTATTATTTTTGTGATACGCAAGTATTAATTTATATTGATAAAGTCTGGAAATACAAATGTCTGCCAACACAAGAATTATAAATGCCCTTCAAGCACCAATCCATGCCAAAACCACCCAACTTCTATTTAGAAAACCACCCACCACCCCACCAAAAGACAACTAGAACCAGAAACCCAACCAACCCAAAAAACCACCCGGCTAATGCCTTCAACCCAAGACCCAACAAAAAAACTACCAACCTAAACCAGGGCCACTAGCCATATTTACAGGAAATGATTTAACTCTCCAAATTCAACAAATTCCTTCCAATCCATGCCACCAACAACCATCATCCTGAAGAATTTATTTAGGAACTCCATCGCCACTACCACAATCATCCTATGCTTCATGAGCGCGAGATCGCTCAAATCAAGACGAAACAGATACAGTTTAATGGCCTCGTTTGAACCTTGCAGAAGCTCCAAGTCGCTTGAATGTGGAGTGCCTCTTCCTGCCACCACTGCCCTCAAAACCTCATCAACTCCTCCCAACAATTCCTCCGTAAACGTTTTCCCAAGCAACAGTTTCACCTCTGATTTTTCCACATTGTTGTCTAGGAGGGATGCAATAAACCTGGAAGAGATTTATAAATTATCCCTTCCATATGTGTCATTATTCAGATGCTCGAGCCCCAGAATCAGCTCGGTTGCCACCACTAACAAGGAATCATTATTGAGGAGGAATCTTTTCAACCTTTGGTCTATTATTATTCTAAACGAAGTTAGGCGAGTCGACGACTTCAAAGAGATTGGGGTGTGCGCCCCAAACCTTGCCAACCCATCCACAAACATTTTGATCATAAACCTTGAGCGCTTGGCCATCGGTTCCCAAGCGCACAAAACACTCCGTCGATAGAAGAAAACTCACCATCCGCAACCAATGAAACTGAAATGAGGAAAATTAATGCCTGAAACAAGTTTAAAACTATCCACCAAAGCACGTTGCCAAGTACTAAATCGCCATCATCCAAGCTAATGAGGCACTTCCAAACGTGCCAAAACCCAACCAAAGGACTAGGTCCATCAATTCTATGTGCACTACTTGGTCTCGGGAAAGCCACCATCACCTCACCATCATACCGTGTACTGATTGATGAGACATTCGCCTCCACCTCTTGCCTATGAATTAATACCCCTGGTGACGTCCTCTCCTAGCTCGCCAGCCTATGTGGCCTTGCAGCCACATCCCCTCCTCCACCTTGGAGGGGAAGCCCACCCGCACCCCTTAAAATTTGGTGATACCTATTTCCTTTAGATCCAGACCAATAACACCCAAATTAGAGAGCATATTTTCCTTTATGTTGCCTTCTCTCAGTGTATGATTAAACATTACTTGTTCAAAATTCTCAATCAACACCATTACTGCCTCCAACATCTCCCCCAACTTCCAGCTTTGAATGTGTTTGGTTCTTAGAACATTTATCACTATCAAAGAGTCTCCTATGATTACTCGATCCACACCCAGTTCTTTACATAACTCCAGACCCCAAATCAAGGCTTGAAATTTAGCAGCATTTTTCGTTCCTTCATTGAGATTTTTTTCAAGTTTCCCCAAAATCTTCCCTTGGCAATCCCTAATAGTGCAACCCGCTTCGAAGGGGACAGGATTCCCTTTCGAAGCTCCATCATAATTTAGCTTTACCCAACTAGGATCAGGAGGAATCCAAACTACCTTGCTTCGATCTTCCATAAAAGCAGCACCCCCGGATCCCCCAATCATGGGAGTTTTGATTCCAAACCAATGCTTAAAAATCCATGAATCCCAAGCTAAGAAATTTCCTTTTTTTGGATTCAACTCATCCACTCTTGCATTAAACAGTTCGACAATGCAAGCTTCGATCTTGCATTGTAATCTAGGTATGGACATCTCTTTCTCCTAAAAAATGTGGCTATTATGCTCCTTCCAAATTTCCCATAATACTAATGATGGGCTCGAGACCCATAGATCCCCACAAATGGAATTCTTCAACTTCATTGGCCATGACTTTAACCAATCAATCAACTTATTTGGGAGAGTTGTATTCCAGTTAAGTTTCAAACATAACCACCACCAAATGCACTGCGAAAAAACCACAATTCAAGAATAGGTGGTCAATAGTTTCTTCATCTTTGTGACACAACAAGCATCTAGAAGGCCTGTGCTAGCCCGATTTAACAAATCTATCCCTTGTAAGGACTCTACCCTAGGTAGCTACCCAAGCAAAGATGCCTACCTTGGGAAGGCATGCCTTATTCCAATAGAGATCAATTGGTAAACTAGCAGCATCTTCCCCATGGGATGCCAACACCTCATAACCAATTTTAGCAGAGTACTCTCCAATAGGGGAAGCATGCCATCTCAGTTTATCCTGTCCCTACCTTCGCTAGACCCGCCTTTTTTTCATTTATTGCTCAAAGGCCTCCACCTCGTGCTCTTGCAAGCCTATCTATCTGATGGAATTCCAATTGTAAACTCCCCCATCACCAGAAGAGCTGTCAAGGAAATATTTTACCCTTACCCCCCAAGCTTGAACTGTACTTTCTCAAACAACCACTAAAGTGGGTTCATTCGCTAGAATGGGAAAGCCCTCCCAAGAGTCCTCCCAAAACAAAGCCTCACCACCATCCTTAACTTCCCAAGTTAAAAAAATCCAGAATCAAATCTCTTGAGTTTTTGATGAAATTCCAAATTTGAGACCCATTAGGTAAGGACTTAGCCGTAAAAAAAATAGTTTGAATCAAAATCCAGATACTTCGCCCAAACTAATTTTACCCATTTTAGTTCAAGGTGGGAATGTATTTACCCACGCCTTCACACCTAATGCCTTATTTTGTAAGAGGATATTTTTGAGATTTGCCCCATCCTTCTCCCTTTTCTCACAAACCTTCTGCCATTTGATGAGAGGAATTTTCTTCCGATCTGAATTTCCTTTCCAGAAGAAATCTTTTATAACTCTGTTCAAGTATTTGCCGGTATCAACTGACATCTATAAACAAGATATCATGAATATAGGGAGAGTAGAGATGATCGATTTCAGCATAGATAGCCTCCCTGCCCACAACAACCAACTGTTTTTCCAAGAGGAAATTTGTTCCTTGCATCTTTCAAACAGGGAGGTCTAGATGCTACCATTTTGAACACCCTTTGCCAGCGGGAGACCCAAATATTTACATGGCATTTGACCCTTCTTGAACCCCAACAATCTCAGTATCTGCATTTCACTTAAACAATTAGTATTAATTAAAAAAACTTTTGATTTAGAAACACTAACCTCTTGACCCGATGCAAGAAAATACTTGTCTAAAATTTCTTTCATTCTTTTGGCTTCCCTGACCGAGGCCACCCCAAATAACATTGTATCATCAAAAAATTGTTGATGCATTATAGAAGGGAATCCACATGTGACCTGGAGTCCTTCCACCCAACTTGTCTTTCTTGCTTCCTCCAACGAGTGCCCTAGTGCTTCAACCATTATGATGAATAGGAATGGTGATAAGGGGTCACCTTGGCTTAATCCCCTTGAGGCCATGAAAAATCCTTCAGGTGTCCCATTAACTAGAACATAATATCGCGGACAAGCCACCCAACCAAATAGGCAGTCCAACCAACTTCTCTGAAAGCCGAAAGCTTCCAAAAATTTAAAAAGAAAGTGCCAATTTACCCTATCATATGATTTCTTCATGTCTAGTTTCAAAAGAATAATAGGTTTCTTAGTTTTCTGAATAGAGTGAATCACCTCTTGTGCAATTATCACCCCATCAAGAATCGATCTGCCAGGAACAAACCCTGTTTTCTCTTCAGAGATTATAGACAGTAGGATCAACTTAAGTCTATTTGCCACAACTTTGGCGATAATTTTATAAAGCGTGTTGCAAAGCGATATGGGGTGAAATTCATCCCAAGACTCGGGCTTTTCTTTTTTGGGAATAAGGGAAATTAAAGTATTGTTCATTTCTTTGAGGACCTTGTCTGAACTCCTAGAATCTCCAATTGCTTCCGCAACTTCCTCACCCACAAATTCCCAACACTTCTGAAAAAAAGAAGTAGGGAACCCATCCGACCTTGGAGCCTTTTCAGGCTTTTATCTCTTCCACTAAAAATTTTGTATTCAAAGAATTCATTTGAGAGGGGGAGATAAAATTGGGGACTTAGAATCTCCTTTTGGACCTCCAAATTAGAACCTGCCTGATCATTGAGAAGATTTTGAAAGAAAGACACCGCTGAAGCTTTAATTTCTAGCGGATCCTTAATAAGTTGTCCATTATAATCCTTTATACAGGCTACCCTATTTTCTTCTCACCTTGCCTTAGTTGAGTTATGAAAAAATTTCTTGTTCCTATCCCCTACACGCAACAACACCTCTCTTGATTTTTGCCTCCAAAAAATTTCCTCTTTTGCTAACACCTCATTAAGCTTCTTTGTCAACTCCTTTTCTTTCTCAAAATAAACATCATCCATCCCATTCTTAACAATTTCTTCAGACAAGGCATCTAGTTTTGTTTCCACTTTGTGTCTCTCCTCGAAAATGTTCTAGAAACTCACTTTATTCTCTTGTGACAGGTATTTTTGCATGTAGGTGTTCATTAGGAGTTGAGAAACCCAACCTCACAAGCCCCAAGAATCACCTGCATGCAAATACCTATCACATACAAAAGATATTCAGAACCAAAGAAGATGTTTTGTAAACCTCAAACAGTAAAAATGCATTAAGAGAATCAAATTATTACAATGAGATCAATCCTTATGAAGGAGATCAAGAAACCCTAAAGTGTAACCTAAAATTAGGAAACCCTAGTGTACACACTTAATAATAAATAATTATTAATGTGCCTAAGTTTAGCTTTAGTAACTAAAGTGATAAGTGACTTAATTAACTAACCAATATGATATAATTAATTAAGTGAAATAACTTATTACTCTAACACCCCCCCTTAAGATGAACTTAGGGAGTAACTAAAACACTAGAAAAAAATGCATGAAAGCAAAGATGGGTCCCGACAACAAAGGCCTAATCAGGTACCCATGCACAAATGCAATGCAAACTAAACCAAATGGGGTAAAGGAGAAAACCATGTGGGAACAAAAATCCTCCCAAAAATAGGATGCAAAGAAAAGAATGTAATGCACTAATAGAAGAAGGATAGAAGGTGTATTAAATGATACCCCCCATAGATAAATTATAACATATAAGTACATGTGCAATGGTCTCCATAGGAGAGATAGAAAGAGACAAGAAGGCCCCCCCACAATGAAGAAATTCATGTCACAATGGTAGATGCCTGATGTAGAATCCAAAAAGAGATCTTGAAGCGGCAAATAATATTCCTCCCCTTGGGAAGAAACGGATGCAAAGGACAATGTTGAAGAAACCCCATGAAGAGTGATGAACCAATCTATCTCAAGATGTGTCTCATGATAGGATGTTGAAGAATCTCTTTGTCTGAACTGAAACAAATTATGCCAAATCCAAACTGCTATGAAGAATCCTAAAATGCAACCTTTGAATGCATGGATAATGGTGGGCATACATTGATAACCTAATTTCCAAGGTAGAGGAGATGTATGTCCTCAAAATAATCCTCAAAATCTGCAGTGTGAGACTCAACAAACAAGAATGTGTCTGCAAAATAAGAATCCCATTATGTAGTAGATAGTGAGTGACCAAAATGGTCATGATGTTGAACTTAATCTATAGAGGCCAATGTGGTGATACTAATGTCATCAAAAATAATGGATGATAAATGTGTAATCTCAATCTGAAGAGTAGGAACTGTGAGACAAGCCTCTGATCCATTAGAACATGCAAGGGTGTCTAAATACTCAAGCTCCTCTAAAGTATCATGATCAAAAGGGATATTCTCTCTCCAAGAAATGGGAAAGAGACAATCTAAAGAAAGATCCTCTGGGAATGGAGAGAGATTTGGGTCTCCATAGATCTCCCAAAGACGTGTCCAAAGAGGGTGGGGACACAAAATGCCCGATATAGCCCACACAGTGTCATTATCAACACTAGACAATATAAGTCCTACTATGTGATCTCTAATGATATCCCAAGCTAGTTTTCCCTCTGAAGTGGCCGGTTTAGGTATGAGATCATATAAATAAGGCAAAATATTAAGCCACCTACAATGTGTAAGTATACCCTTTGCCCATGACTCATAATTACCCCGTTCCAGGATTACAACTGAAGGGTGAGTAGAAAAACCCATGATAACTCTTCAAATTAAAAAAACTAACAAAAATGAACTTATTGCATGTAGATCAAATGAAATAGAGCCAAATGACGCAAACAGGAGGTTCCCAAGTGCCAAAATGTCCAAGTAATTAAGCAAACTGTGAAAAAACAAAAAAGATGAATACAATATACCTGGGGAAAAATATGGAAAAATAAGTGTGATCACTATGTAGAGCACTGAACCAACTTTCCAACGCCTATTTTTTTGCGCAAAATGGAGTCCGAACGCAAAAGTTATGCCCCTTGGAGTGAAAACAACAAATTATAACTTCATAGGCCGAAAAAAAAATCAAAAAATAAAAACCAAAAAATCACACCTACACCACTAAATAGAGCGTTAAACCAAATTTCCAACGATATCTTGTTTGCAAAAACTGAACACTGTATGCAAAAGATATAGCTGATTTCATGAAACTGCTCTAAATCTGCCCAATAAATCCTTTAGAGCCCTTGGGGGCTAGAAAAAATAGAACCCCCGGTCGCATGCAGGACCAAGGGGCTGGAGCCGAATCTCCCGATTGCTGATAGGACTGACTGCAAGGGCTAAAATCCAGCAGGGGCTGGCGATTGGGGGTTGGAGCCGAAGCTCCCGGTCGCTGATAGGACCAATTGCGAGGGCTAAAATCTGGCAGGGGCTGGTGTGTAGCACCTAGACGCCAATAGAACCGAGGGCAGGTGAGTTCAAGCCCGTGGGGGCTGAGTGCCATTTGGCAGTCTTATGGGGGTGCTGCTTGGCCGAGCGGCGGGTGGGTGGCTACCGAGCGACGGGCAGGCGACACTTGCCTATTGAACTAGATGCGCCAACGGTGGGTGAAAAAACCCAATTTTTATTTTATTTTATTTTTATTTTCGTATTGTTTCAACCTTGGAGTGTGTGCTGGGGAGGCTGTACGACCTCCCTGGAATTTTTTTTGCCTCCTGAATCAACTGCTCCAAAATCGACGAAACGACAGGCATTTATAGGGTTTTTGGGTGCTTTGAATGCGATGGCAACGCCCGTTAGGCCCAAAAATGCATTGAAAAATTGGCTACTCCCAAATCTTGCAAAAAAGATGCATGTGGAAACCCTTGTACTTGAAACTCACTGAAATACCATATCTTCAAAAGATGAACAAGAAGCTACAGGTCTAGTGCTCTGATTCCATGTAAGAGTTGAGAAACCCAACCTCACAAGCCCCAAGAATCACTTGCATGCAAACACCTATCACATACAAAATATATTCAGAACCAAAGAAGATGTTCTGTAAACCTCAAACAGTAAAAATGCATTAAGAGAATCAAATTATTACAATGAGATCAGTCGTTATGAAGGAGATCAAGAAACCCTAAAGAGTAACCTAAAATTAGGAAACCATAGTGTGCACACTTAATAATAAATAATTATTAATGTGCCTAAGTTTAGCCTAAGTAACTAAAATGATAAGTGAATTAATTAATTAACCAATATGATATAATTAACTAAGTGAAATAACTTATTACTCTAACACTTCAGACAAGGCATTTAGTTATGTTTCCACTTTGTGTGTCTCCTCGAAAATGTTTTGGAAACTCACTTTGTTCCAATGCTTTAACTTTTGTTTTAAATATTTCAACTTGATTGCTAAATTAAACATTTTTGAACCCCTCGAATTGCATTCCTTCCACCAGGATTCTAGCAATTTCATGAGGTTTTGATCCTTAAACCACATCATTTCAAACTTGAAAGGAGATTGAATAGGCCCTTTCTCCCCATCAATTTGGAGTTGAACTAGTAAATGATCTAACCCAGTCCCAAAATTGATTCTACTATCTAACTTGAAAGGGAAGGAGCTCAAGTTACCTTTGAAGAAGAATATGTCTAGCTTTTCCACAATACTTCAGAACCCCTTTCTCCAATTCGTCCATGTAAAGCTACTGTTGCTTGTTTAAATCTCTAACAACATGTTTCTCTCAACAAAACTTTGAAATCAATCTATGACTGAAGAGCCTGACCCACACCACCTTTTTTATCTTCTGGGCACAAAATAACATTAAAGTCACCTCCCAAAATGCAGAAATCTTGGTAGTACCAATTAAGGGCCTCCTCCAATTCTAGCCAAACAATCCTTTTTTGGATACTTAAAGACAAACCATAAACATTTATCAACATGAACTGAAGACACAAATGTAAGCTTCTAACCCTACAGGCCAACCAGTGATGACTTGTGGCAAGTTCTTCAACCAAAATGACTTGGGGCTTCTAGGTGATTAATAGTCCACTTGAGGCCCCATCCACACCAACAACGATCCATTTCCAGTTTTTCAACTTCCTACCGAAAGCAACCAAATCCTATTCCCCCAATTTTGTTTCTTGCAAAAGAAAAATATCCACCTGACAAGCTTCCAGATGATGTCTTATAAGACACCATTTGTTAGGGGAATTTAGGCCCCTAACATTCCATGTTATGAGCTTCATTGCTATTTAGGAAGAGCACCGCTCTTCCCTACTTTCATCATTAAGTCAATTTTCTTTTTACCATTGGCTTCGAGCCATCCCATTTGCGTTTTTCCTAGTTTGAAATTCTTCCTCGCTTCTTGGCCTCAGCACAGTCTGGCATTGTTTTTTCCATCTCCTTCTAATGAATTCCTAGTTTTTCTCTAGCCACTGCTAAGCTTTGAGTTATTTTCCTTTTTTTCCCAGATTGAGGGCTAAGACTCTCCAGGTCTTTTCCATTTCCTATAAAAAAACTCATCATAATCTAATCCTTTAGGCTTCCCATCTTCCCCATCTTCCGTAGCATCCTAGGAGCTTGCTTTTGCTACCTCCGCCAGGACTACCAATTCCTTACCAACTTCTATAAGGGATTCCAATTCCAACTTTCTGTAGTCTTCTCCTAAAATTTCCAAAGCCTCTGAGATCTTATCATCTAAAGCCAAATTCTGCTTGACCCATTTTTCATCCACTTTAGCCTTTTTGGCCGAATCTGGTATACTCAAGACAAATTGCTTAGGATTACCAGATAGCCCTGGACTTGACCCTTTCTCCTTTTCCATGATAACTTGAGATGCATTGAGAGGCGCTTCCAAGCTATCAACCATGCGGGCTGATGACTTATCTTGCAACTTACTTTGTAATATGATTCTTTCCCTTCTTTGAGGGCTCTTAGACATGAAAGTGGAGCCAAATGTGCCTTCATTTTTAGGAGCGCTCTACAGCATAAAGGCTGCACAAGACTGCTTTGAGTCAAGGATTCACGCTCCAGTTTCTGAACCCAACTACCATAGTAAGAGATGATCTCAATCTCATCCCAAATATGATGCACTGGATTATTTTCAACACAAATTCTCACATATGTTTGGGATTCGTCTGCCTTCCCCCTTTCTTCAGCACAAGCAAAAGTTCCCAATCTCTTCAAGGATTTTTGGTGCCCAATATTCTGAAGGTAGGTTAGGAAGCCCATACCAGTCTTGAAGAGTCTCCATGGCATGCATTTCTAGGTTAAAGCTGACCTTCCAACGCCTCAGGTAGAAATCACATCCATCCAAAACCCAAACTTCATTCACAATCTCGTCCCTTAGATTTTTGGATGGACAAATGATCAGAAAGAAACCTTTTTGAAGGGTTTTGAATTGGAGATTCTATCCCCATCAATCTTTCCACCATTTAACCAGATAGTCCCAATTGAGATCCACCCCATACCATTTCCCGACCAATTTTCTAGCCTTAAAACCTCAGCTTGGAGGTTTACATAGCTAATCACGAGAGTAGCCCGGCCGCCCAATATACCATTGCCCACCTGGGACTCCTCCTGGTAAGAATCTCCATGTTGTTCCTCTTCCCTTCCCTCTTCCCATTCCTGTGACTCCTTCTTCATTTGCCAGGCTCGTATGTTAGGACCATTTCTTTGGTTAGGGATACGACCGCGACCCGATATCTCCATCCATGGGAGGCCCCCAAAAGCTCTGTTTCCTCCATCTTGTTGATGAGGTATGCAAAAAAAATTATTATGGTAGCCCCTTCTGCCTTGGCGACCATTGAAATTCGGTTCCTCCTTTTTTGCATGAGACCCATCTCGACCACAATCATCAACCCTAGATTTGGAATGATCAGTCATGGGGCGGGCCCATCGTTTTGGCTTCAAGATGCCTTCACAGTTTTCCTAACGAGTGTCTTTGTGGCCTTCATGTCCTCTACCAAAACGATGACCGCCATCCAACCGTTGTTGTTCGCCATGACCGTTGCAGAATGCTCTCGCCATTTTTTCCTTTTTTTGTATAATAGAATAATTAATTAACTAATATAATTTATCATTAATTATATTACATTGATAACTTCCTACATTTTTTAAATATATTTATATTTAAAGTACTTATACTAATTTAATTATAACTTCTAAAATCAACACTTCAAAATATAATTTACACCGAAGGCGTATCCAATATGAACATGACCAACCTAAAATGTTAAATCAACAACCTATTATCTTTAATAGACATTACACACGATTGAAGTGATCATATTTATTCATTTTTCCGATGATCTTTTCCGATTTGATTTTTTATATGGTAATTTCTACTTGGATTGCACGACCTTCATTATATCGAAATGCAAGTTGCATTTTATGGCAAGTTCATGTTTATTATGAAACAACTTTGGCAGGAATAAATATTTATGGTTGTGGCATGAAATATTGTATGAAGAAACTTTTATTCATATTTGGCTTGGGTTGCGTTAATCGTACCTACAAGTGGGTAGGTGCTAGGAATTAAAATATCTAAAAAATAGCATGTAAAAAATGCAATCAGTGTAGCAATGAATGTTGGTATTTTTTAAGGCCCAGATAGAGCCTAAGATTTTTCTAATAAGAAAAGGCAAAATGTTATAGAAGAGCCAACACTTGTATATCTTCAACAAGGATGTCCAAAGCAAAATTTTTTGCACCTCTCATACTGGCAACTACTCCTGTATCATGAAGTTTGTGAAGTGCAACTGCAGGGTACAACAAGTCCTCTTGTGAATTTGACCAAAAAATGAATATCAAGATTACTTGTAAAGGGAAAATATTCAATTTATCAATAACAAAGTCACAAGCATTACCTTAAGTGCTAAAACACTCACAAAAAAGGAAACTAAAAACAACATAAACTAATTGCTCAACAACTTCCTTAATAACACCTAAAAATATAAAATTAATCTAAATCTAGAACTAAAATATTCTCATTGCCCACTATGTTGAAGTTCCTCCACTCCATGAACTCCTAACAAGAAGTGATGTACTACAAATTGTACTTCACTAACAATATGCAACCTCTGCTTGAGTAACAGGTCATAATTGTGATGTATACTCCCTACTAGTGAATTTTCAATAGGTAAGACAACCTATCAACTAACCAAAGCTCCACAGCCTACACAAAAAGGTTAAAAATATTGATTGAATTTTCACAAATAGGAACCTATACGTTAATTTTTGCTAACTGAGTGATTTTTTTTTGGTGCCGATGCTTTGAATTTAAAAAGGTAAAGCATGTACAAGCCCAAATTGTCTGATGCAGTCAACAATGCCAATGAGGAAAATTGGGCAGAGTTTGTAGGAAAATCATTGCATAACCCTAACAAAGCAGAACCCTTATCACCCACCAGTATTGAATGGATACTCGCTACTACTGATGTTGTAAAAGCAATCACTGCCTGAGCTATCTTCACATATAATAAATAGTAGAGGTTAGACCATACTTCATTCAACACATAACAACAAAATCATTTCAAAATGAAATAAAGCACAAAAAAAAATGACCTGGCTATTTACAGATTCATATAATACAAGCTCACTAAAATCATGCCAAGCGACTTACCTCAGTCAATGCCGATGAGAAAAATGAGCACAGTTTGCAGGACAATCTATCCATAGCAGGTACTTCAATAGATTCATAATAAACAAAATATAGATCTAAAAATATTGGGGTTTTAGAGTGAGGTCATTTTAGAGCTACTAGATTCTTCAGCTCATGCAAAATGTGGTAGCAAAGGCAAGACACGTGAACTGCTTCGTAGAATGCGACCTACCCACCAACCATCCTTGCAACCAATTAAAAGAATATATTTTTCAATGGGATCCACTCCATATTTTGGCTTGTCATCATTCTCACATGGTCCATATATTTTTGGAGATCGTGCTTGAATTCAATCCTAACAACTTTGATGCAAGGAAGAAATGAAGATACCATTTTTTCTTATTAAGAATTGCCCATCCGTAAGATTCTTGCACATAAACTTTGAAGACTAGTGTCTATGCATCCCGTGAAAAGCTTCTCCATGTCAACAAAGTTTGCATCATTGGTACATATGCCACCTCATTTGAAACCTATTCCCATAGATTATTCCATTGGCTAGGGAAATGTAATGTGAAATTGGAGCGTCGTGTCCTCAAGCAATATAAGGTTTTTGTCTCAATTTTTTTCCTCTACTTTTCCATCTATAGTCTTATTCATGTGTGGGATTGCTTGATCCATTTGTGCAACTTTTGACCTTGTGTGTATCTTTCATCATATAAATATTCCTCCTCATCTTCATTGTTGTAGTTATGTCTTCTTATTCCCATTGATTATTAAGTCCTACACTCATAATAAGATGCAATTAAAAAGGTCATGTTTTGCATAACACTCTCATAAATAATAATATTATACAATAATAATAATATAATATAATGTAATATAATATGTAATGTAATTACATACTTCTTTTAATTAATTAGTAATATAAAATAATGTTAAAATTTAGTTAATAATAGATTTTAAATGTCTACATAAATAATTTATAAAAATAAAAAATAATCAATTTATTTAATTTAAAACTAAGTAACATTATTTTACTTCATTTCATAATAAATTTTAATATACTAGATTATATTATTAACAATAATATCTCTCAAAATTTATTATTTAATTATAAATACAAATATTTAAATAAAAAAAGACACTCTTCTTTAAAATATATTTAATTTTTTATCATACAATTTTTTTAACATTTATATTTTTTTTAGATTAAATTTTAAATTACATCAAACTCACATATATTCTTAAAAATATTTTATATAATCTTTTACTTTATATTTTTTTTTCCTAAATTTATATTTTTTAATAAAATATATATATTTTTTAAAATTAGACATCAAATTGGATAAAACCAAAATAATGTAATATTCAATTTTCTTTGACTAAATGGAAGAATTAATGGTGTATATTCATCTTTTTTATTTGTCACATGCAATGCTCGGTGAAAAAACGGTGGACAAAAAGGTCCGTAAAAAACTGCATGTGCTCGACGAAAAAAAAGGGTAAAAAAGGGTAAAAAAAAAGGTCGGTAAAAAATGGACGGCCGGGATAATTTTAATCGTTTGCATACCTTTTGCAGTAAAATGAGACGTTGATTTGAAGATTTAGCTGGACAACTTCAAAGAGGGACATATTTCATTTTTCTAAGTTAGATTATTTCTCCCTTTTCTCTAAAAAATAGTTTGAAAGAGCTTATTGAAAAATCAAATGACAATCACTTTCTTAATTTCAAAGGTTGTTTGCATGCTTCAAATACTTAATAGTCACACAAGTGATTATTTGAGTGAGATAAATTAGAATATTAATACAAGTGATTTTCATTGTAATAATAACATATTTGAATGGACAATAAGAAATTGAAAATGGACATTATAGTGATAAGTTGAAAATGGACATTGTAGTGTATTGTACAAAAAAATATATACAATGACAATATTTCTTTCAACAATCCATGTCGTTTCGGGTTTTGTTAAATACTTAATTTGGTGACAACTTGATTTATGGATCGGTAGTCCCTCTTGTCCACTGCTATTGTTTATCATGATTGTAGATCAATGATTTTATTTTATCTTTTTGGGGGGATAGTTGACCCGTAAGTCCAACTTAAATAAATTCTTTCTCGGCACTCTCCAACCACATTTACTCTCAAACCAATTGGGCACTATGATTATTTTAAATCTAGTTTATTTTGTTCATGGGATCTTTTACAAACTCTTTTAACACTTCACTCTTATGGATTACAAATTCACTCAAATTTATGTCTAATTTTAAACTGTATATTAATTTATTTTAATATTCAATAATGAATTTATGTTTAATAGTAAAAAAAAAATCTTAACAATTAAAGAAAGTTGAACAATTGAAGAAATTAGAACACCACGAGCTCTTTTGAACTATCACTTAAATAAAACCATTAATTATCATCAAAAGCTAATTACAAAACCATCACTTATTTTTCACAAAACATTTGCATTGCATACAAAACCAACATTGACAAAACTATCACTATCTTTATATAATACCATCACTACTAACCCACCAATTAGAAATTGATGCATATCTACTTAACAGTTTCTTACATAAGCTATAAAAACTACTTTTTCCTCAATTTTCTTATCTACCAAAGCCTTCTTCGAAATATCTCAAACCATCTTGAACATTCTACAACACCCAAATATTTGATTCTATCTTAAAACCTCCTCTTCCCCACTAGAAATGTTTCTTTAATTGCATTAGGGAATAACTAATTTTTTTTCCCCACTTGTTGCTCATTTGTGAGAAGATTTTTTCCCCCTATTTTTAATCAAAAAATAAATAAAACCATGCCAAAAATATGAGGGGCAAATAAAAAACATAAGTTTTTGCCTATATAGGTTGGGACTAATAACCCACCCACCAATTCACAATGAATAATATAAAATAAAAATAAAGAATTGCCTTTTAATTTCATACTAATTATTCATACTTTGCTCTCTAAACTTAATACATTTTAAAATATTTTACTTTCGAGTATTAATGCCTAATTATTATGTATGGAGTCTACATATTTTTGAAAATGATATAAAATATTTTCTCTTATTTAAACTATGTTAGCCATTAAATGGTCAAATATAAATTTGATACTATCTTACTTCATAATTATTGTTTTTATTTGATAGATTCAAAAATTAGTGGGAAGTTTCACATCATGTCATTCATTGTGCAATTACAATCTTTCTCTTTATATATACCTCTTCCTATATCATTATTTTGCTATCTCTCAATCTCCCCCTCTCGTTATTCCCTCTTTTTATTTCTATTTCTCCCTCTCCCTCTCCCTCTCCCTCTCCCTCTCTCCTTCCATCTCTCCCTCTCTATATATTTATCTCTCACCCCCTCTATCTTTCCCAAATTATCTATCTCTTTATCTCTTTATCACTCCCTCTTGAACTATATCTCTCTACTTCTCTTCTCTCTTCTCTCTAGACTTCTCTTCTCTCTTCTCTCTTTATTTCTCTCCCTTCCTCTCCCTCCCTCCCTCTCTATCTATTTATATATATCTATCTCCCTCTCTATCTATCTCCATATATCTCTCTCACTCATACACACACACACACTCCACATTTCTCCCTCCTTATCTCCATCTCTATCTTTCTCCCTCTCTATCTATTACTTGTTTATGTATTTATCTATCTATATTACTTCCTATCTCTATCTTTATATTTTTCTCTTCCTCTCTCATTCTCTACCTCTCTCTTTCTATATATACTTGTGATCTTAATAAAATGCTACTCCTAATGTGAGATGCTAGATGAATAACTAATAATGCAAATGGGAAGAAGTAACAAGATAAAAGAGCACCTCAAATAAGATTAGCCTAAAAAAAATGTGAAAGCAAGATAAACAAATGAAATGCTTGTTATACTTTCATATTGTTGCTTCCTTGGTTGGCCCTTGATTTTTGAAGTCCTGTGTGCTCCTTAGATGACAATGAAGTCAAAATGGATGCAAGATGAATTGATGATGTGAGTGCTACAATGAATGAGAGCTTGAATAACAATTTTGCAAGAGTTTTATTGCAAAAGACTTCATCCTTCAAAATGGAAGAAATGAGGGGGTATTTATAGGCTAATTGAAATTCTTTAGAGAATTCAACGGTTGGGATTGATCCAACAAGATCAAGATGAAGGGCTATGGTGAGTTGAAGACTCACAAGCCCTCACATCTTGACATGTGGAATGTGAGATGTCTTAGGGTGGAGTGATGTGGAAATGAGGTGGAAGGGAAGTACATGAGGTGGATCTTGGGGGATGAGAAGATTCCCTTGGAGGAATAAAAGTGAATTAAAAATTTACGATGATTGGAAAAATTTAGTGGATAAGAGAGGGTCTCCAAAAAGCTGGAGATTTGTCACATGTGGGTGATGTGACAAGTCCAAGGTTCTAGAAGCCCTTGGCACATGTGAAGTGGCAAGTCAAGGCTTCTAGAATCTTGCATGGGGGATGGGGAAGACCTTGGAAAGATAAAAGTGAATAAAAAATTCACATGGGGAAGAGAGGAACCTTGGGCAAATAAATGTGAATTAAAAATTCACATGGAGAAGAGAGTCCAGGCTAAAAATGGTAAGTGGGGAGGTTGACCGGAAAAGGTAAGCCAAATGTGGCTAATGATTCTGATTAAGGTTGTGCAAACATAATATTAGGATAATTAATGAGAGATTAGAGGCAAGTGAGAGATTATGGAGGATGTGACACTTAATCTTGATTAAGTGGTGCACATCCTAATCACAGATTAATTAATTTAATCCGGATTAGAAGAGGGTTATGGAGAATGTGACAAGGAGAGAGAAAAAGGGGAATTAAAAATTAATTTTAATCTAAATGGGTTAAAAGACTAAATTAAATAATTTGTCATATTTATTTAATTTAGATAAGAACAGAGTGTAAGGTAAAGTATTTAATTTATTTAATTACATACTTTAGGAACCTTAGGCAGAAAATGAAATAATGATTAAATAAATTATTTAATCATTATTAATGAAATTGATGAATATAATAGACAATTTTGATCATATGGAAATGATCAAATTTGGATGTCTACATTTTGCCCCTCTTCGAAGTGCTGTTAGAATAACCGTGCTTCGAAGAAAAGAAAGTGCAGATGACTCTATAGAAGAAATAATTGGGAATATGATGCCCCAGCGTGGAGAAGAGGATCTGAGACAAAATTAGTGGAGTAATGGATGGATATGCCCCAATCCAAGAAAGGGGTGATTACGGTCGAGAAAATTGGTAAATGTGAAGGGTATGCCCCCTCGAGAGGGTGACGAGGGAAAAAGAAGGGTCTCAGGCAACATCTCGATAAGAAGAAATGGATGGTATGGTTGGAAAGAGGGCAAAAAATTAGGCAAGTTTTCCTTTTGAACGAAGTCAATCAGACAAACAGGGTGCAAATGGCGGCACCGGGACAGGAAGGGATTAGTCAGAGGAATAAAACGGTAAATAAAAGGTAAAAATACCTTTTCAAATAGAAAGAAAGGCAACAAAACTCCCTATTAACGCATTTTAAATGTTTTATCAAAAATGTAAAACATGGGTTTTGTGGACGGGAAAAAGGGGCAGGGGAAAAATGAAATGAATTTTTGAGGGTGGGGGGGAGAGGGGAGTCGGTGGTCGGTGAATCAGAGCCAAGCTGAGGCGGGGCATGTGTCATGTGTGGAAGGAGTCGCCCATGGTGTGACCCGATCCTGCTTCTGAGGCCCGAGGCATGTCCCCTAAGTGACAATGATGGCCTTGACTCCATCAGCCAGCCGACAGAGGCCGAGGCGGGTCCGCCTCACACCTGGGTCATGGGGGATCAGCCTGACCTACGAGGCGGAGTCCCGGCGGAGGCCGAGGGAGATGCGCCCCATTGCAGAGGCCAGGAGTGGGTTGCCGTACGTGAGGCCGGGTCCCACCTGCAGTAGAGGCGGGTTCCACCCGGCCGGTTGAGAGGCGTTAACCTGAGAACCAGTCACAGTGGGGAGAGGGAAAGAGGGAGGGGGAAGAGGAAAGAAAGAAAGAGAAAAAGGAAAAAAGAAAGTGGGGGGAGGAGGATGAAGAATTGGATGAATGGGGAATATGCAATGAGATGAAATGCGACATGAATGCAATTTGCCATCCGTAGAGCACTGATTTTTGCTATAGCATAAGACACTAGACGTTAGGGTATGTAGACCAAGATGGATTAGTGTCCAATGCATAAAACAAACACAACAGACAAGAAGGTTATTCTAACACCCCAAAATCGCAATGACTTTGGTCGGGCCAGGTATTGGAATAACCACAAGCACAAAAGGATGCCCCAGCGTAACACATGACCTCAGGGATCTTGGTGGGTACTACGTGGGACAACCAAGAAGACAAAAATAAAGAAAAAAAGATCAAGATATGCCCCTATGTTTACTAGTCAAAGCACACCATGATATGATAGATCAAGGCGACCATGACAAGTGATGATAGGGAGCTCAAATGATAAACAAAATGTCAAAAACATCAAAATATCACAATCAAGTTTGAAACGTCCTTTGCCATAGGATTAAAAGGATGGATGGGGTTGATGAGGTCTGTTAGGAAGGATACATCCTGTTGAGACCGATGATGGATAGTAAACTAAAAGATCGATATGACGCAGGATACCAAAAACCGATTGGATCTTGTGATACAGATGACCATTGTTTGTAAGCACCAGCTAGGATAGGGACATACTTGATGACACGACAAGATGACAGGATGACAAGAGACAAGAAAACAAAACCTAAAAAAACCTAGGGGCTCGAGGGTTGATCACAGATCAACCTTGCCTACATGAAAGCGCAGAGCCCTCGTAGGTCAGGATAAAAGATCATGGATAAAAGCGGAAAGAGGACAAGGAAGACCTCGATGGATGAAAAAGACCAGATGAAAAAATGCCTAGGGGGCGGACCAAATGATTGACCTGGCCTACGTGAAAGCATAGGGGCAAAGTAGTTTGACACAAGGCCAAAGACAGATGATGGAAGAGGATAAGATAGACAAAAGATAGAGCCCCGGGGGCAGATCAAATGACCGACCTTGCCTACATGAAAGCGCAGGGGCAACGTAGTTTGACCAGAGACCGATGACAAACAATGAATGATGAGATGAAAAGGATGGAGCCAATATGAGGAGACAAGATAGACTTGCAGGATTGGATAGGATGATAGTTGATATGTGTAAGATATGTAGGATGTGAAGCTCAAGGATGGGATAGGTAATCAGATCATTAGAATATGAATTGGAAAGGTGAGACGATGGATAGAGGAGCGATGAAGATGTGGGAAAGATGTGGTAAATAGATAGGAGAGATGAATTATGATGTGAACAGCATTGGGTTGCATGCAGGTAGCCTAGAGCTAGATACCAATGACAAGGGATAATAGAGGGAAATGGATGGATGGATAAGAAGATGCTAGGATAGGTGGATAGACGAGATGAAAATCGAGCTGATATGGTAAAGATGTGAGAAATAGATAGGAATGATGATAGTGAGATAACATGGCATTGGATTTCATGGGGGTAGCCGATAGCTAGATACCAATGACAAGGGATAATGAGATAGAGGGAAATGGATGGATGGATAAGAAGATGTTTGGGTAGGTGGATAGATGAGATGAAGATTGAGAGGATATTGTTAAGATGTGGTAAATAGATAGGAATGATGATAGCATGGCATTGGATTTCATAGGGGTAGCTGATAGCTAGATACCAATGACAAGGGATGATGAGATAGAGGGAAATGGATGGATGGATAAGAAGATGTTTGGGTAGGTGGATAGATGAGATGAAGATTGAGAGGATATGGAATGGATTATTGGATGGATAAATGGATGGGAGGATAAGGATTAAAAGATGGAAAAGGACTAGTGGATGAGAGTATATGGAGATAAGGATTGGGAGATGGCAGGGATTATTGTATGGATAAATGGATGGGGGGAATGGGGGGGGAAGGATGGGTAGGATGGAGAGGATTCCCTGAGGAATGGATGTACAATGTCTCAAGGACTAAGACACAAAGAAGGAGATGCCCCCACTCGAGATGTGTCATGTGTGATGAGGCAAGAGGGAAGGAAGATAGAAGGATGGGGAAATAAAGGAGCGAATGGATATGGATTGTAGTAGGATGGGAGTATAGGAAGAGAAGGATTTGGTAGATGGAAGGGATGACTGGATGGATAAATGGATGGGGAGGTAAGGATGGGCAGGATGGAGAGATGGAAAGGATTAATTGGAGGGATGGATGGACGATGTCTCCAAGGACTTCATTGCAAAGAACGAGATGCCCCCACTCTAGATGTGTCATGTGTAATGAGGCAAGAGGGAAGAAAGATAGAAGGAAGGAATATGATAGGGTATGGATGAGGGGAATATATTCCAAGAGATGTCCAACGCATGTATATAGGTTTTCCCCTATCTTTATCAAGATCACAAGGAAGATGGAGGGATTGGATAGGATGCGAAATATGGTGGGTAAGATGTGGAAGATAGGTAGATGTAGGAGATGGAGGAAAGGAATGCGTAAGTGGATGTTACCCCCAATTGTGGAAGGAGACTAGATGGGGGATTTACACATGATGCCTATTTGCCAGGTTTTCATCATGGTACTAATCCAAGGCGCTTGTTTGCCAAGTTTTCACCATGGGGCGAATGATTTTCTCCTTACTTCTTTTTTTTCTTTTTTTTCTTTTTTTTTTAATTTTTTGGACTAGGATGTGGATGAAGATGGATAAAGATAGGGATATGGATATGCGGATTTTAGAGGACAGTTGATAAGGATAGGATGAAGAACTCATGCATCAAGTTCCATATGAGGTAATAAGAGCCCATGTTTGAAGTGACTATTCGGATGTCGGTACAACCTTATTAGAATGGATGGATTATGCAAGAGGATGGATTAAATGAATTTGATGGGGGAGATAGAGAGGATAGTGGATGTGATGTTGGATGGAATGATGG
This sequence comes from Sequoiadendron giganteum, assembly GCA_007115665.2. Classification (NCBI taxonomy): domain Eukaryota; kingdom Viridiplantae; phylum Streptophyta; class Pinopsida; order Cupressales; family Cupressaceae; genus Sequoiadendron; species Sequoiadendron giganteum. The sequence goes on along the minus strand of CM021107.1, from coordinate 174,496,265 downwards.
AGCGGATGTGTGATGGGGGAAGGTGTTTAGGACCAACATTGGCACATGTGATGGTGGATGCAAAAAGATAGGTGGATGAATGGATGGAGGGTGTGGCGATAATGGAGGAGTTGGGATAGTGATTTTTGGGATGTAGGGACCCAAAATAGATTTAGGAGATGGAGGAGGTGAATTATTTTATGGGGGAATAGCAACTTTGGATGTCGTTATGGAATTTTCAATTGAAGGTATGACACCTTTTTTCTTTGGGATCCACATGGTTTTGAGTGTTGCTTTGGTGGGCCTTTATGGCCTTTTGGATTGATTTGGATTTTGGACTTGATTTTTATTTTCTTCAACACGTCCTGGGAAGGGGACATCGGGAGCTTTAGATTCATGTGGACATTTGGATTTATACATTTTTTCTTTGGCATCCAAAGTGCTTTTAGTAGTGAGGGGATAGATGTGAGGAGATGGATGATAGGGAGCGATGTAGGTAGGGTTATAGGGATTACATGTAGATGGAGAATGTGTAGGTATGTGCCTTTGTTGATCCTGATTAGGAGTTATGTAGGTAGGATTTTTATGTTGTGTACGAGGGAGAGGGGGTGGATGTATGAAAGGATGAATAGGATAAAATGGAGGGGGTGATTTTGGGATATAAGGACCCAAAATGGAGGGTGTAAGTGGAGGATGTGTGGGGTGTGATGGAGGGATGTAAGAAACCATAGTAGATGAAGGATGAGCAATGATGGATGGAGGGACATAAGGACCCAAAATGGATTGAGAGGATGAGGGAGGATGATGGATGGTTGTTTTTAGGTAGTATGATGGAGGAGGGGGGATGGCGACATATGTCTTGGTAGAACGATGGGAAGTACCTCTTGTGCCTTTAAAAGAGGATCGTTTAGGATGTACGAAGGTTGTACCAACATCTTTAGAGTGCGATTTTTGGGAGACATATCCAAGACCATGTGTGCCTGGATGTTCTTTGACTTGAATGGAATCTAAAATACCTTGCTCATGAAGGCCTAATCCTTTTCCTTGATAGTTCATGTTCTCAAGCATATGATCTATGGTAGGATGCTTATTCTTTTGGAAACATGATGCGAGTGTGGTAGCATGTGGAGGAGGAAAGGTGGTGCATAGACGTTGTTTTGCTTATGCAAGAAGACCACCATGGATGCATGTAATGTTACCAAGGTGATACAAAAGTGGCATTGGGATGGTAAGACTAGATGGAGATGAAGGATCATGCAATGGAGATGAGGGGATAGCAACATCAGGAGGAATGAGTGATAAGGGATCATGAGAGGAATTGGGGAGTACCACAAGATCTAGATGTATGGTAGTGGATGATAAGGGCTCATGAGATGGAGTGATTGGATCTTGAAGGCAAATGGGATTATGGGATGGAGTGGAGGATATAGTGTGATCTTGAGA
>CM021107.1:174454709-174494743 GCA_007115665.2 Sequoiadendron giganteum | reverse complement strand
GTTTAAATGAAGGGATGGGAATGGATGGAGGATTAGGATTAGAAGGGGGGATGTGATTGGATGGAGTACTAGGAGGAGATGGAGGATTATGATTAGATGAAGGGATGGGAATGGATGGAGGACTAAGAGGAGATGGAGGATTATGATTAGATGAAGGGATGGGAATGGATGGAGGAATAAGAAGAGATGGAGGATTGGGATTAGGAATTGGAGGATTAGAATTAGATGAAGGGATTTGACTAGATGGAGGACTAGGAGTGGTTGGAGGAGATGGAGGATTATGATTAGATGAAGGATTAAGATATAATGCGGTGAAGGGGGGAGTGATGTAGGAAGATGTGGATGTTGGACTAGATTGGGAAGATTGGGATAGTGAATGATAGTAGGAATATGTAGATGATGGATTAGAATGGGGAGATGTGGAATTAATGTAAGGATATTGGGATGGGGGATTGTGATAGGAATGTGTGGATGTTGGATTAGAACAAGAAGATTGAGGTGGTGAACCACCATAGGAAAAAATGTATGGTGGGTTGGTGTAGGAGGATATGGATGGTAGATAAGGATGAGGGGATTGAGATGGTGGATTAGGATAGGAGGAATATTGGGATGGGGGATTGTGATAGGAATGTGTGAGTGTTGGATTAGGATGAGAAGATTGGGATGTGGGATTAAGGTAGAGGTATTGGGATTGTTGATGATGATGAGGATAAGAGGAAGTGGATGTTGGATAGAATAGAGGTTGAAAGGGAGGACATGATGAATATGTCGATGGTGAGGATGTTGGATATCCTTTGTCAAGGGTAGAATAAGGACCATTATTAGATGTGGATGAAGGCATGGTGGGATAGTTTGAAGAAGTAGTGGGATTTTGGGAGGTGATTGGAGAGAGCTTATTAGCAATGATAGCATCAAGAGGATCTATATAACAATCTTCATGTTCAACAAGATTTTCGTTATCGTCATCAACGGAATTAGGATTCCCCTTGACTACTATTATTGGTCGTGTGAGAGGGGGATAAAGATTCATGATGGATATAGATGTAAGGAAAAAATAGATGATGAATAGAGAACTAGGATGGATTGAAAGCTCATATGGGGGTTGGATGAAAACTCATATTGGGATTGGATGAAAGTTCAGATTAAGATTGGATGAAAGCTCAGATTAGGATGATGGGATTAATGCTCAGATTAGAACTGAATCGGGGCTAAGATTGGGACTGGATTGAAGGATATGATAGGATTGATTTGAAACCAAGATCATGGGTTTTGACTAGAGGACGTAAGGTGTTGATAATAAGATTTTTGCCAAATTTGATAGTTTTAAAAAATTGTCAAATTTTGCCATTTTATGAAAGTTCGTAGGAATACGTTTGAGAGTCCAAGTTTTTTCCAAAAAATACCCAATACTAAGATAGGACGAATTGCCCACTAAGATCCAAAATCTGAGACAGTGATTCAGAGTTATTAACGAAAGTGTTTTTTCAAAAATTGGAAAAAAACACTAAATTGTGATTTTGAGAGTTAAGATGAAACTTTGGGGGTTTGAAAATGTGCTAAAAAGGGGTCTAACCTATCTAAGATAGGTTGCGAATCCACATGCTAGCTCATAATGCAACCCTTCGTAAAATTTCAACCAAAACCCACATCCAAATCAAAAGTTATGGCCTCTAGAAGTTTTTGCATAAAAATTAAAACCTTCAAAATTGATAATTGGGATGAGGATTGGTTTGGTTGGATCAATTAAGTGTTTAGGATGATCAAATTGTCAAATGGAGGCTTTGCGGGTTCGAACGGAGATTCAAAATGGTCAAACGGATGAAACTGGCCGTTCAGTGGGGCGTATACACACTTCTGTAGTAAAACTGCTAAAATAGTGGGGCAAGTTCGCCCCTCTGCAGTGGAAAAGGCTAAAACAGTGGGGCAAGTTCGCCCCTCTATAGTAAAATTGCTGAAACAGTGGGGCAAATACGTCCCTCTGCAGTAAAACTGCTGAAACAGTGGGGCAAGTACGCCCCTCTGCAGTAAAATTACTGAAACAGTGGGGCAAGTACGCCCCTCTGCAGTGGGAAGTATAACTTGGTTTGGATGAGGGATTTTGGCAAGGACTTAAAATGGTTCAATGACAGTTTGACTTATCAAAATTTACTGGTTCTTCACAAAAAAACACTTTGAATAGGCACAATCCTATGATTAGTATTAAGGGGTATGGCCAGCAAAGGTCTTACTCTAGGATGAACAGAGTTTCTAAGGAGTCCTCGATATACGCTCGGTACATGAGGCACAAACTGTAAACACCAGTCCGTCACAAGCGTGAGTCGGGAACCGCAGCGAGATACTGAAAGGTTCGGACCAACTCTTCATGTTTATCTAGGTATCACCCTAGCTTCAACGCTTCACCAATTACGACGCAACTGGATTGGGGTACAACTTTGGCTCTCCCCCCTTTATATACCCCGCCAGTACGCGTGGTTGAAATCATCCCTTGGGGTGATGAAATCCCCAAGCAGGTCCCTCTAAGAAGAAAACACTAATCGTTTCCAACTACCTTCTTCGAATCCGCACCGAAGTGCAAAGGGAGAGGATGAAGACGAATTAATGCCCCTTTAGGATAATACAAATGAAACAAACACAACAAGTAGCCAATTTACTTCCTCCTAATTATCCTAAGTGAATAGATAAAGCGACAAGGAAATATTTTCAAAAAATAAAACAAAGACCCTCCAAACAAATGTTAGTTGTTTATATTCTGCCCTTTGTGATTTGCAGCAAAAATACGCAAGATACCTGCAAGAAATCTAACTTCATTCACCAACAAGCAGGATTAGAGGATTAAAGCACAAAATAACAAAAGAAAGAGACAAAAATGAAACTAAAATGTCACTTTTTCACCTTTTCGAATGTGCTGCTAAGGGTAAATCCACCTTTTTGCGGTGAAAAATGTTGAACTAGGAGGGCGTGCCAAAAATGTGATCCTAGTAAAATGCTACTCCTAATGTGAGATGCTAGATGAATAACTAATAATGCAAATGGGAAGAAGTAACAAGATAAAAGAGCACCTCAAATAAGATTAGCCTAAGAAAAATGTGAAAGCAAGATAAACAAATGAAATGCTTGTTATACCTTCATATTGTTGCTTCCTTGGTTGGCCCTTGATTTTTGAAGTCTTGTGTGCTCCTCATATGACAATGAAGTCGAAATGGATGCAAGATGAATTGATGCAATATGAATTGATGATGTGAGTGCTACAATGAATGAGAGTTTGAATAGCAATTTTGCAAGAGTTTTGTTCCAAAAGACTTCATTTTTCAAAATGGTAGAAATGAGGGGGTATTTATAGGCTAATTGGAATTCTCTAGAGAATTCAACGGTTGAGATTGATCCAACAAGATCAGGATGAAGGGCTATGGTGAGTTGAGGACTCACAAGCCCTCACATCTTGACATGTGGAATGTGAGATGTCTTAGGGTGGAGTGATGTGGAAATGAGGTGGAAGGGAAGTACATGAGGTGGATCTTGGGGGATAAGAAGATTCCTTGGAGGAATAAAAGTGAATTAAAAATTCATGATGATTGGAAGAATCTAGTGGATAAGAGAGGGTTTCCAAAAAATTGGAGATTTGTCACATGTGGGTGATGTGACAAGTCCAAGGTTCTAGAAGCCCTTGGCACATGTGAAGTGACAAGTCAAGACTTCTAGAATCTTGCATGGGGGATGGGGAAGACCTTGGAAAGATAAAAGTGAATTAAAAATTCACATGGGGAAGAGAGGAACCTTGGGCAAATAAATGTGAATTAATAATTCGCATGGGGAAGAGAGTCTAGGCTAAAAATCGTAAGTGGGAAGGTTGACCGGAAAATTAAGCCAAATGTGGCTAATGATTCTGATTAAGGTTGTGCAAACACAAGATTAAGATAATTAATGAGAGATTAAAGGCAAGTGGGAGATTATGAAGGATGTGACACTTAATCTTGATTAAGTGGTGCACATCCTAATCACAGATTAATTAATTTAATCCGGATTAGAAGAGGGTTATGGAGAATGTGACAAGGAGAGAGAAAAAAGGGAATTAAAAATTGATTTTAATCCAAATGGGTTAAAAGACTAAATTAAATAATTTGTCATATTTATTTAATTTAGAGAAGAACAGGGTGTAAGGTAAAGTATTTAATTTATTTAATTACATACTTTAGGAACCTTAGGTAGAAAATGAAATAATGATTAAATAAATTATTTACTCATTATTAATGAAATGGATGAATATAATAGACAATTTTGATCATATGGAAGTGATCAAATTTGGATGTCTACAATACTTATCTCTTTTGTCTCTATCTATCCATCTATCCATCTCTCCTCTCTATCTTGATCTCTCCCTATCTCCATCTCCATCTCTAGGTCTATCTTTATATCTATCAACTCTATCCCCTATCCCTATATTTTCCTCTCTCTCTCCCTATTACAAACATAACATGAGCCTATGGGTAATGGAGCCCACTTCTCTTCTTCATTTAAAGGTTTTGTTTTAGTCATGTTTGAATCCTTCAAAGTGGATGTATAGTTGAAAATATCACTTCTCCATTGAGACCTTTCTTGCACAAACAACATTGTTTCTTAAATGGCCTGCCAATAAACTTCATGCACACACATTTATGCTAAGAGGTGAATCCTTCTCTCACGGAAGAGTAGAATCCTACAAGCTTGGACTCATTACTTTTATCATCTTTAAAAAGCTAAAAGAATAGGAGGTTTACGAAATTAAATTCTATGGTTTTTAATTTTAATTTTAATTTATTATTTTTTATTATTTAGAAAAAAAGCTAAAAGTGTAGGAGGTTTACAAAATTAGAGTATGTTTATTAAAATGAAAATTACGGCCAACATCGTCTGCAACAGTTTTTGAGTTTGTTTATTAAAATGAAAATAACGACACATTTAGGTTTAAATATTATGCAATTTGTAGAATAAAAAATAAATTATAAATAATATGATTATACTATCTAATTATTATATATATTATATTTTTAACACAATTATTAAATATATCTTCATAATATATATTTTTTAAAATAAAAATGAAAATAACAATCAAAATCTTCATAATGAACACATTTATGTTTTAATATTATGCAACCCGCATAATAAAAAATAAATTATAAATCATATAATTATACTATTTAATTATTATGTATGTTATATTTAAAAAAAAAAATAAAATATATATATATATATATATATATATAATTAAATTATTAAAAAAAATAAAAATTTATCCTAATTAACCTTCCACACTTCTTCGGCATACCCCTTGCACACTAAGGTGCAATAGCTAGTTATTATTATTATATATATTACATCCAACATTTTCCAATAGACATATCGTTGCAACTCTTAGAAAGGTACGAGTGCAGTCGTTTTATTTTGCTTTTTCTAGAGGCGAAGAGCACTCTATAAGTAAAGGTTTAGTTTGTGGGCAAGGTAAAGTATAGATTAAAAGCTATAAACAGAGGGGTTGTGAAAAAGAAAAGCTCATAGAAATTCGTCGAGGCCGGGGCAGATTTCTCAGAGATTTTTGATTCAGTTCATCTCCATTGCTACTTGAATTCATCCTTAACCATGGTGCTCGAGGTATCAGTCATTCCCGAAATTTTGATTTAATAATAAACTATCCAATCCTTGCCCTAGGTAGATTAATTCAAATCTGTAAAGTTATACATATTTCATGTGTGTGCTGTTAGGCTACTATGATATGCATCGACAATTCGGAGTGGATGAGAAATGGGGATTACAATCCCTATAGATTTCAGGCACAGGCAGATACAGTCAATCTTATTTGTGGGGCAAAAACCCAGGTTTGATTATGTTTATCACTCCATCTGTTCATTTTTTTGGTTCATCGTCTGGGCTCTGTTAGAAATTGATTTAGGGAAATAAAAGTTTGATCCGGCATATGCTGGCTAATTTTTGCAGTCAAATCCTGAGAACACAGTGGGCGTAATGACTTTGGCTGGGAAGAATGTCCGTGTGTTGGTGACACCCACAACTGATCTTGGAAAAATTCTTGCTTGTATGCATGGTGCGGATTTTACTCATGCCCTTTCTCTTCCGTATTTAAAATATTTTTTAAAATATTGTTTTTAGTTGCTTGTAAAGGTTTCGTTTGGTTTTCCATTTTTAGAAAAATAAACTTATGTCTTGAGATGACATATACAGTTATGTAGGGTGGTTGTGAAATTGATACCATGATTGATTTTCAACTGAGGAAGGTTTAGTTTTTTAACTTTTGAACCTTAAATTAAGCTTTTACTAGGGCCATGCTCAGACCTAGGCTGTGGCGAAATTTTCTAGCAGGGAGCACGAATCAGTTGCCAGAGGGCAGGGAATTCAATTGACCTAAGAATCACTCTATTTCTTCCAATAGTAGAAGACCGAAAATCTTGCTCTTGCGTACTTGAAAGTGGGTTTTGCGTATCTGGGTCTATATATAGATGGTCATTAGGTCTCCGAAAGGTGGATTATTGTTGTGGGAATCAGCTACCATTCACAGGAGTGGAATGATAGGCCTTTCGGCTGATTGGGGAATAGATTGAAGGTAAAATGGGCGGTAAGTCTATATTTATGCCTATTGAAGATGAAAAACAAACAATGCTTTCTGCATACTTTGCTTTTAGGGTATAACAGTAGGAGTGCCAAAGGCATTTTTAATGAGAGTGATCACTGTATCGTAACATACAGAAGGTATAGAGTAGGGAACAATAAGTAAATGGGTGATTTTGGAAAGAGAGGGAAAAACTATCAAGGGATAAATGTTGCAGTTCTTTTTTTAAATTTTGGTGAATAGTAAATGTTTTCTCCTGCCATGTGTTGTGTGCTTATTTACAACTAATGCCAAGGAAGTCTTTCAAAAGATGCAGGTAATTTTTAGATGTATTGGCTTGGAGACGAACTCTACTCAGACAATTTTGATGGATCCTAGGGGCATATGGCTTGTGCCAGCGCTTGTGAAAAAATAGCTATGTATCATTTAAGGCAATGATACTATTGTAGGCTTGGAAAGTATATGTTGGTTTTCCTCAAACACATCTGTATAGCATATGGCTTGGCTTCAACTATTTTCAGTTATAAATGTAGCTAGGAATTCTGTTCTCAAGTCCCCATAAAGAGAACGATGACATCACTAACAAACAGGAGAATCTCAATTAATAAATGGATACCTTCGTACCTCTACCCTACATGGATGGTTTCTCATTTTTTCTGTTTCTCTCAGTTTAGGGGATAGGGTTGTGGGGATGGCAGGGGAATGACTAATAAAATAATAAATAAAAATTAATATTTGAATATTTAATCCCCATTGATGGGTTCGTTGATAAAAGATTAACAGGGAAGATTATGAAAATGTATGCCTTCTCTTGGGGTTTGTTAAGTTGAATTTTGATGTAGCTGCCAAATACTTTCCTGTTATGGCTGGAGCAGGCTGTCTTTTGAGGGATTCAGCTGTGGATTTCAAAGGTGGAGGTGCCTTCTTGGGTAAGTCAATTGAAAATGAAGTGGAAATGATTTCTTTGGTGGAACATTTGAAATTGGTAATAGAAAGATTCGTGAAAACATTCTGGTGGAAGGTGATTCCATGCTGATCATAAATGCCATGTTGCAAGGAAAAACAGTAAGTTGGAAAATTGATTACTTTTTCTGGGAAGCCATGGTTATGGCTTCAAAATTTGATAGAAGTAAATTTCAGTACTGTTACAAATGTAACAGATCTGCATATATTCTTGCAAACACAGGATTTAGGTGATCTCTTCTTTCTGTTATGGCAAGTGACAGAGTTGATACATGGGAAGAACTTCATCTGATTTTGGATAAGGATGGCAACCTTGGGGGACTGCATGCAGATTTAGGTCAGTGGATTTTGTTTTGGGTCTCGAGGATTTCATTTTCCCTGCAGTTTGCAATAATGAAATAAACCATTGCTTGTTCAGCAGGTGAAAGGCATCTTACTTTGCATTCATTTTTCACATGCAAGTACATTTGTGAAATGAACATTCAGACAGTGCGATTTATCTTGCAATTTCCCTTAATGGGGGTCTTGAAGGAGATGCAAGATGCCAGAATAAAAAATGCTACACAGAATTATCCAAATACATATTATATGTTTATGTGTGAAAATCTCAAGTCTTTAGTTAATCACCTTTCTCATTGATTAGGGTGGAGGTTTCTATTTGGATGTGAGGGATACATTGCACATTGTTCCTATTGAAGTTTGTTTCTTAAGGAGCCTTTTGTAAAGGTGCCTCCTTCCATTCTCTCTGTAATTGGAAAGATTTTTCAGTTCAAACATGGAGACTTGTTTGTTGCATGGTTGCGAGTATGAATAAGGAAACATATGACTTTCCTTATGGAGGTTGTTTTCAGGCTGGCGCCTGAAAAGCATGTTCAACTTTTTGAATCCAGACACCTTGAGCATGGTGAGAAGTGTGCATGGATTTGAAGGACTGGCAAATAGGAAAATCAGACAAACTTGGGTATCTATTATAATAAATTTTCGAGAGAAGCTGTTTGTGGTAGTAAGGAACAAGGGAGCTTTTAATCGAGTGTTGGAAAGACTGCTAGTGGCTGATTCAATCTTTTCTTGGGAAGCACTTGAGAATGAGCAGTGAGATGGAGGTGCAGTAGAGCCAGCATTGGAGGATAATTCAAAGAACTTGAACGATGAAATTTGTAATATTTACCTGGAGATCCAAATTGTCTATAAGCAGTTGGATAAGTTAGGTTGCTACTCTATGTATTTGGTAAAGTATATCAGAGGTCTCAAAGTTAATTTTAGGCAGGGTGTGGTCAGCATTGCAAGTGAATTCACAGTGCTGGAGATCTCTGAATCCAGGCTTGTGACAGTAGTAAAGTGTCCTTGCTTGGAATCAGGAATGCAATTTGGGTGACAATAAGGAAATTTTTTTGTTAAGAATCTGACTGTGGCATCAGTCAACACAATGGCTGGACCATATTTCTCCTGTTACTGTATATTTTCCACATTGACTCAAGCTGTAAGGTTTGTAGATTGCTGTGAGGATAGTCCTGGTATCATTTTTTTGGGTTAATGTTTTTCTGCCTGGTTGGATGTTGGTGGTGTGCATAATGTCCCTTTTTTGTATGTAATTGACTGTAATAAGAAGTAGCCTTGTTTCTTTGGGGAGTAGGAAGTTTGTTTGGGTGATTTCTAAGCTATATTGCCCAGTTTTAGCTTTTCTACAGGGGGATATTGTAGCAAAAATGTAACTAAAGCTATTATAATATGTAAATAGTAGTTTTTGGATTTGGGGATTTCGGTTTTGTGGTGGATGGATAGGTCTTTTTTATCTTTTGATTGGCCAACCAATTCTGGTCATTTTTTGAATGAGGGCCTCGACAACCTTCATTTTACATATCATATATATCCGTATGTATATCTTTTTGAATTTTTAAAATGCAAATAAATTAAAAATACCCAAGTAATAACATAAACAAATCAAAGAAGCTAAAATTTTAAAGAGTAAGGACAATAACAATCAGTTGATTTAAGAATCCATCTGATAAATTGATAGTGATAATCATAGACATAAATGAAGTATGATTTATCATGACAGATGCCTAAAAAGGAATGTTGCATTATGCATGATACATAGATTGTAGGAACATTGAGTAACCAGCTTAGAAAGTAGAGTTATTATCCAATGGATATGTTAGAAAGTTAGAAACTCCTCATCACTAGAATTTATGAACTCAAAGTCAATCACCTCCTACAATGGGACCCCAATTGGCTGCACGTCTTGGTCCTCATCAAGTTGGTATTGACTTCTCAGGTTCTACATTCCATTTTGTAGGTGGGTTCTACCATACTGAGATGTCTTGTGAGCAATGACATGCAAGGCATTGTGTATGAGAACAAGCTTCTTTGCTCTTTGAGAGGTAGGTTTGTTTCTCTTAACAAAGTAGATGAAGCTGTATGTTGATCAACTCTTCTTAGTTGCAAAGGAACTAGAAACTAGCTAGAGAAGGCCAATGGCAAGTGGATGCAACAATCTTCAAGGCTCATATAGTTATCACCACCTATTTGGCCTTTTGTGTGCCTCACTGGCCCTCTCTATCTCTGCTAATCTCTGATAACCATTGAGAGCATTATCCACTATGTTCTATCCTTTGATTTTTCACTTGAATTGTTAATTTTCTTGGAGGCCTTTGTGAGGCTCTTCTTTGCCTCATCATTATCGCTTGCGACAACTCTATTGGGCCTTTTTGCATATCATTTTGGATTCACTGCATAGATGTCATGTGTAAAAGGGTGTTCAACTTCTCTCACTTCTGCTGAATAATGGGCTGAATATGCTTGTGGTAGACCTCTAGGGTGGGATCTCTCTCATGAATGATGGCCTTATTTTGGCTAATCATGTTAACAATGCACTTGTAGATCTAGCTTTAAGAATCTCCATATCTGATGACAATGAAAAGTTGGATACAAGATAGGATGCAACTCACCTTTGATCAAAACAAATCACTGACCACAACCTCCTTATCCCATTTCCTTGCTTTGTCTTGGAATTTTCCCTCCCAGTCCACATTTGTGTCTTGATTATAAGTTGCAAGGGCTTCTACAGCTTAAGCATTCTCTACAAAAGAATGAAGTAGGAAACAAATCAGGTCTCAACTGGTTTGAGGAATTCATTCCTCAAGAAAGGTTGAAAGTTTGAAACAGTGCCAAAGAGCTGTGATGGTTACAAGTGAACATTCACACCTCCTTTGTATCTTCCACACCCTTCTTGACCCATTGAACTTCGCCAATGTCCTTGAGTTCATGGCATATACACAATAAGGGGTACAATAGATGTGCCTGTAGTTGGACTCAACTAATTTACCTGGTTGCTCAACAAACACATGTTGCATTTGTAATCACTTGAACTACGTTGAAAGACCATCCTTCTCAATGACATTTCTCAAAATTTGGAATTGGAACCTTGCATCCTTGCATTTTCTTGAGCAGTTGATCACCCTAAGGAAATAAGGTCCATCCTTACATGAAACCATCATATTGATGAGTGACATCTAATATTTGGCCAACCATCCATGATGATGTTGTAGCCACGAGAGACCCATGTGGCTTTCATCCTCCTACAAGAACACATTCACTTTGGAGTACTTTCAATTTTCTTTAGGGAAGCTCACCCCTCCTAGATGTCTAGGACAAGGGGAGGATGCCCTCCATGGCTGTTGTTATGTCCTAAGGTTTCCCAGTAATTCAAATCACAGTACTATAACAGCAATCTTTTTGTTTGCCACACTTACTTACAGAATTTGAAAGTTACAAATCAGATACACACAAAATTGATGCCTAATCACAGATAACAGATTTAAATCTGACTTTTTAACAGTAATGGACACATGCTATTATTGCTGTTGGTGCAAGTACAATTATTAGGGTATTACAAGTGACCCGATCTGAAGAATACTCCTTAGATTTTGATCTGCATTCACATGTAGGGGGATGACTGGATACACAGGAAAGCTGTCCCCTGAATAATAATGGAACTGCCTTCACAACATGCTCTGAACTGGACATTTGAGGCATGAAACCCTCAACTATTGCTGCTCAGATCGGAAACCTAAACTTCAGAAGTCGCCTAGGGTCTGAAACAACTCCTTGTAGCCTGGTTTGCACTAAATTCTGATCTCAGATCTGAAGGCCTTTATGTCTGCAAGAAAACAACACTTATGCGCTAGTCCTGGCAGTCTTGAATGGGGCTATTTTTGAGGGTTCCCAGGGTGGCGATGTGCAGGTAAGTAGTGGCAGGTCTGTTGCTTGCCGTGTATTAGTGTCCAGTCTGCTGAATACCTCTTATTGTGCTCCAATTCTGCTTTAGACCTTCAAGTACACCCAGCTGGGTGATAAGGTCGGCTTGCATTCAGCAGCTCCGGAAGATTGCCTCTCCCAAACACCTCTAGAGTAATGGCACAACTCCTGGCACAATTCCATGCTAGGTTACAATGAATCCTCAATTGTAGAAAGAGTGCAAATTGAATGGAAGTTTGATAAGATAAGATTGGGGGTTTCATCCAGACCTTGATGTCTGCTGGGATGGGCGTCCCAACAGCAAAAACTTGGAAAATATTCTAAAATCATTACGAAATTCCCATCTGCTCTCCAGCGCCCAGCAGTGCAATAATTGTAGGCTCCCACATGAGGTGTGTGACCCATCTTGGGCACTAAAAGAGGAAAAAAACTTGGGCACCAAAATTTGAAATTTGAAAATTAACTTATTTATTAAGATATATATATATTTATTAGCGTTTATTTAATTGTTTTAAATATATACAATATGTAAATAAAACTAGTAAGGTGGTGTTTAAAAATACCATGTTTAGGTCGGCTGTAGCTGACCTATTTTGGTATCGGATCATAATAGCCGTCCTCCTCCTCTTCCCTTTATATCAAAAATCTGAGAAATCCCCTTGGTGTCTCCTAAAGAGGGATTGTCTAGGGGACGGCTCCTTATTATTTTCTAAAATTGGGGATTCCCTAGAGTCCTCTGCCTACAACTTTCAAACAAAAATAATCCAATAAAAAATGCAGAAGGCTTCTTGTGAGCATGACCAAGTCTTCTTGGGCAGAGTAGAGAGAGGAGTCTAGGTAGCCTTCCAGATTTAGTGAATTTGTATGCTATTCCAATAAACAAATGCTCAGTGTTTATGCATTTGACTATAGTAAATGTAAAAAAAAAACTAATACATAAAAAAATGTGCCACAAACCAATGTGCTGTCAGATTGCTCTGTTATGTAGTTCAAGTGCACTGTAATTGTTCTGTAGAAGCCAATGCAGTTGAAGCACATCCATATGGTTCTTTGGTGGCAAAGTGCCAATATTTGAACATGGGAGGAAAGATTCAAGCACTTGTAATATTTGGCAATGTTTGTTTCTCCTTGATTATGAGCTGAATTAGTTGTTCTTCCCGCAAAGCGTAGTCTTTTAACAAAAAATTCTGATGTGTTGAACTTCTGCTGCTTACATATTTTCAGCTCAAGAGTTTGGGAATTTTTGGATGCTGGTTCCTTTTTGATATGAAACATTGCATGGTGGAGTGTGCAATGTTTCTACAGATGTTTGTTGTTTGTGTTATAGTCTGTAAATTGGTGTCAGAGTTATAGCAAGGTTGAAATTAACTTGAAAGTTGCATATCAAGTCTGTTATCAAATTAGCTCGTGTAAAACCCTGGGTAATAAATTTGAATAGTGGTCAACGTTTCTATTGATGTTTGTTGAATTGGTGTGAGAGTTGTGTCAAGGTTGAAATAAATATGAAAATTGAATATCGAGTCTGTTATCAATTTGCCCTTGTAAAAGTTTGGGTAGTAAATTTGAATGTCATTATTTGATGGTATTTGGATTTAATTCAGGTTTCCAAAGTTGTTACCTGCAGGTTTAGACGTTGCCGGGGAGATGAATTTGACATCTGGTATACAAGTTGCTCAGCTGGCACTTAAACACCGTCAAAACAAAAAACAGCAACAAAGAATTATAGTGTTTGCTGGAAGGTATTTTGGGTGGATTATATTTTATGTGGTTGTTACAAAAGATTTTATTACATTTGCAGCTCATCTAATCATGTTTACCGTCTCAGTCCCATTAAAGCTGATAAGAAGACATTGGAAGCAATTGGAAAGAAGTTAAAGAAAAATAATGTGGCATTGGATATTGTGGATTTTGGAGAGGAAGATGATGGGAAGCCAGAAAAATTAGAGGCTCTTCTTGCAGCAGTAAACAGTAATGACAATAGTCACATTGTACATGTTCCTGCAGGTCAAAATGCTCTTTCAGATGTTGTACTCAGGTATTGATTGAGTAGTGATTGTAAGTTTAAGTTAGGTGAAGAGGTTTTGCAAGTTATAACATTAACAAATCATGTCTATAATCTCATTTAATTTTTGTGTGTGCAGCTCACCTATCTTTACTGGAGACGGTGAAGGTGGAAGTGGGTTTGCTGCAGCTGCAGCTGCTGGTGCTGCTGCTGCCGCTGCTGCAGTTGCGGGTGGAACAGGCTTCGAATTTGGCGTTGATCCAAATTTAGATCCAGAATTGGCTCTGGCTCTTCGAGTGTCAATGGAAGAAGAGAGGGCAAGACAAGAGGCTGCAGCGAAAAGAGCTGCAGAGGAAGCTGCTTCAAAGGCTACACAGGAGGGACAAGAGCAAGCATCAAGCTCTCGTGATGTGTCAATGGCAGAACCAAGTGCTACTGCAGCAACAGGAGCAACCGGAAAAGGACCTGATCTAATGGTATGTACTTTCATGAAAAAATTGCTTGCAACAGATTTTCAGCTTCCATTCTGGATTAAAGTGATTGTATTTACCTATTATTATAACGGGCCTTGAACCTATGGCCTTCATATCTTGTTCTGTCTTTATATGGACAGCTCTGATTTCCACCTCCTTCAGAGTTTTTTGAAATTGGATCCATTATTATTTACGAGCTCATGTGTAGGTTGAGCTATTACTAGATTCTGAAGAAATTTGGAGTCTTATTTGTGTTCTTGCTGATTTCTTTTTTGTAATTGTGATTTTCATTCAGTTATGTAATTAAACTTGTTTGAGGACCTTGCAATAAAATTCTTTCTATAACTGCTATAGAGGGCTTTGAATCTCTGTAAAGTTACATTTACTACTGTGTGGGAAGAATTACACGACCGAGTCATTTCTCTGACAGTGAATTGTTTTGGTAGTGGAATTTTTACATCTGCAATAAATGATTTTCTTCTGGCATAATGCATTTTGTAATGTTGGTAGTTTAATATAATTTTAAACAACTAATTTTACTGTCTTTCCTTTTTGATAGGATGATGAGACTGCGCTACTAGAGCAAGCTTTGGCAATGTCAATGGATAATCCTGGAAGTAGTCAATCTGGGGCTGTCTCCATGGGTGATACTCATATGGCAGAAGCTAGCCCAGAGGATCAAGATTTGGCTTTTGGTTTGTGTTTTTGTTATCTTCACATTTTGTTTTCTAATGCTTTGTATTCTTGATGTCATTTTATTTTTTAATGACTTATTGATTGATAAGTAAAATGGTTTATTTAAGGTGAATGTTGAATAACATAAATTTGGAGGTGGGTAATAATGAGAATTTGAAATAACATTTTGTATTCATATTTTCCCCACTACAGGGGCAATTTTACCCAAGCAGCTATGAGCTTTTGTACTTATTTTTTCTGTTTGTTTATTATTCCTGCAAGTTCCTTATTTTTGCATGGACTGATGATTTTTTAATGTTAGATTGTCTAAAATATTTGTATGCTTATTTCTATTTCTTCCACTACATGTTATATTTATTTAAGCTGCATTTATGAAGTTTGCCAAAGTCACTTTGTAGCCCAAATGAGATCTAATCATTATTAAAATGTGCCCTTGAACTAACTTAGGTTGCCTATTTTTAAGAATCAATCTCCAATCAAGTGGGAAAGTTGTGTTTTTTCATTTTGTGCTATATTTTTCTTTATAAATGTAGTACAAAAGTGTACACCCTACCCAAAGAACTTTTTTTTTCCTTGTGTTTTTGCACTTCTATTAAGAAATTCTTTTTGTGTATTTTTGTTCTTCAGTTCTGGTCTCTGGACGTTTTAAGATAGGAAATTAGGAAGGAAGACTCCTGAGACTTAGAGTGAATAATATAGAAAAAATAACCCATCGAGGGGAAATGCTCTTGTAATACATATTGGGAACAGTGGGAAAGGATCTCAGAATGTACAGATCAATGTTTTTAATGCAAAAACATGTTTAAATTGGTCTCTGAATGGATATGAATGAAAGATCATGATGAAAGAATAAGGATGGTTACAATCGCATTTGTGTAATTGCATTTGTTTTATCTTGCTTTTTCAATCGCAATGTGTCTTGAAAATGATTTAACATATTGTTTTTACTTAATTGACCTTTGCTGCCACTCATGATTCAGTACTAGTTGATCTTAAGTCTCCATACTCATGCTCAAGAAACCTATTTTAAAATATCTATGAACATTAGAATTGCTGATGAACTTTAGGAGTTGCATTTTAATGGTAGACATTATCTTAGATCTTGATTGTGCCATTCCATTCTAGTTGACTGATGTATGTATAATTGTGGTTGCAGCCCTTCAAATGTCTGTGCAAGACAGTGCAAAAGCTTCTGCAGGAAATACAGAGATGAGCAAAGTTCTGGGTGACCAAGGTTTTGTTTCGTCTATTCTTGCTTCGGTATGAACTTTATCTGTAACCCATTGATGTGAATATTGAAATATGTTTAGATCTGTTAAACAGTAGCATTTCATAATTTTTTATTAACCTAAAGCTTGATGATTGCTGTTATGGGTACAGCTTCCTGGGGTAGATCCAAACGATCCTTCAGTGAGGGACTTGCTAGCAAATTTACAAGCGGATGAGGTGAGCTCTCTACATCTTAAATGTGTATCTGTTGCTAGTGAATTAAGTATTGGCAAATTGTAAAATAATTTTGCTTGGCAAATGGTAAAATAATTTTGTTGAACTTGAGGAGCTCATTGTCTTTATGTCCTCATGTAGTGGTGTCTTGAGAGTCTGGTTTAAATGCACATTAAGTACTTATTGATATACATATATATACATATCTAGATATATACTCTCTAATACTCTATGCGTTCCATCTTATCAACTCTTTACTATGCAACTCAAATCAATAGAGTTTTAAGAATTAAAAAAAATGATTTTCTCTATAATATTGTCAAATATGGGTATTCATTTTTACAGGCTTCATCTAGCTTCATTTAATGCATTGCCTCAAACTCCCTCGTTCTCACCAAAAGTAAAAGATACATTCTTAGGAAATAATCAGGTGAGCCATGAGTTGCATGTCTTAGGATGCAAGACTATATGAGAGGAATATAAAAGACTACATACATGAGTGCTTGACATATGCAGTTGATGATATGCTTAATGACATCTATAATGTGATAACAATTATATGAAGATGTGACATGCATATTCAGAGCTGATTAAATGTGGTGGCAGTAGTCAAAGTACAATTCCCTATTGTCCTGCTAATTTTTAGCCATGTTAGCTGGACCAATCTCATTATTACTAATCCACTTCATTAATGTTTCCATTATGCTGTTTAAACTTCACAACATATAGTGGGGTCTTTATATTGTGTGACTAACATGTCTAGCTACAGCATAAAAATGAAGACATTTTAAGATTTGAATTTAGTTAATATCTGTTTGGTTTTAGAATTTAATTCGTTATACATAGATTCTGTACTCTAGGGTTCGGAACAAATTGTCTAATTTAACCTTTGATCAAACCTGCAACTCTGAGGGCACTAACTTGCATACACAAATTTTTGAAAGTACAAAATATTAAAACAATAAAACTGAAATCAGAATTCTGCAGCTGCTGGAAAAATAATTTTTATCGTTTTGGAAAAAAATTGAATACAGAAGTGAAAAAATGGAAACCACAAGGTTGTAAATAACCTGTGAACATGATGCTCCAAAATAGAACAAAGCATCCCTAATTTTAGGTTGCATTTAATTACAAATAAGCCGGCCTCCCAGAATAAAAATAATAAAAGTAGTGCCTAAAAAGGTTTGCAGTTTGCCAAGAATAGAGCAGAAAACAAAAGTCTGCAGTCTGCCCAGATTACAGTAGAAAACAAAACACTGCTATGCATTTTGAATATATCGGCTGTTCAACTAAAGATAGTGCCTAAAGTTAACAGCTTTGATTTCTAAAAATAGTGTGAGACAAACTCTGAGCCTAAGAAAATCTTAAACATGGCACCTTAAACAATGGTTAGAAATTTTAATAATGGTCAGATTTTCTAGTGACAAGTAGAGAAGAAAAAACTAGTTTGATTTTTCTAATGTGCTATGCCCACCAACACCAATTGAGTGGCAAAAATCTAATACTCCCTCTTTGTGAGGAAGGTGTTCTCTATCAAACCCAACTTCTCTCTCCCAGCATTTCAAACTTTCCTTTCAATAGTGGCTTTGTCAAAATATTTGCAAGTTGTTCATTTGAGTGAACAAATTGAATACTTACTGCTCCCTTTTGAACTTTGTCTCTAAGAAAATGAATTTTTATGTGTGTGGAGTGACCATGAAACATTGGATTCTTTTATGGTTTGATGCAACTTTGATTGTCACAATAAACTGTTGTAGGCTTCAACATTTGATTAGTAAGTTATGCTATCAACTTGCAAACTCAGATATCTTCACAACTAGCAAAAGAAGTTGCTATGTACTCTGCTGTAGTTGAACTTAATGCTATAACTACCTGTTTTCTGCTGAACTTGGATATCATTCTTGACCCCAAGCTGAAACAAAACCTTGAAGTGCTCTTCCTAGTACTAGTATCACCTTCCAAGTCTATCAATAAAGCCATGCGACACTAACTCTTTGTCTGCAACATACTCCAAAATGGAATGAAGAAACCCTGATTTTAGTTTTGTAGGTTGCCCAGAATAGAGCAGAGAAAAAAACACTGTTGTGTGCCCAGAATCAATCTGCAGTCAAACTAATGATAGTGTTTAAAGTCAGCAGCATTGAATTCTAAAAATAATGCTCAACTTTGAGACGAAATCTGTGTAAGATAATCCTAAACTTGGCACCTAAAACAACTGCAATTAATTCTTATAATACTTGAATTTTCCAGTGACCAGCAAAGAACAAAAAAGATTGAAAATGCAATCTGATATTTCTAATTCTTATAATACTTGGATTTTCCAGTGACCAGCAATGAAGAAAAAAGATTGAAAATAGTAAATACAATCTGATTTTTCTAATGTGCTGTGCCCCAGCAACCCTGAGCAACAAAAATCTAACACTTGGCACCAAAAATTATCATTTCGGTGGAATAGTTCTTTTGTGTGCTATAATGACAAGCTTCTAATAGTCTTTTGAGTTCACAGTTATATTTGATAGTTTTTTTTTAAGTTGAAATTTGATTACTAAAAAGAGAAGTCTGGTTACTATATATGTGTGACCAGGGTAGTCACATTAGATAGTACAGCCCCAACCAGGCTACAGGCCGAGTACTAACCAAAAAATATCAGCAGTGCATTATATCAAAATTACATAAACCATATCAAGTCTGCTGTTATCAACTATTACATATCATTTTTCCTTTCCTTATTGCTGGGACAATTTTTACTAGCTTTATAGGAGTCTACCCCAGGAATAGGCTCCAATTGGAGGGACAATGTGTTCCCAGCTGCTGTTATCAAAGTTCCGATGGGTAACTTCCAGGTCTCTCACTGCTGCATCTCTTCGTGGTTCATATTGATGGAGCTTGCAGCATCTGAAAGTCTATGTACTCTTTCTGAAATTTCTCATCGATTTCCTTAACTCTTGAGGCCAATAATCAGCTTCTTGAATATCATTGTTAAACAATGAAGTAACACCTTCATCCAGTATCTTCAGGAACCTATCAGCTGACAGTCTCAGTGTCAAAGTCACCTGTTCAACGATCAAAAGATATATGAGTCTACATTTAAATTCAGTAAGAACTCTCCTCTTGCCCTTGTACAAGTGCTCATTATTCCTCTTCAGAGAGCTACACACTTACAATATTGTTCTTTATTTTATATTATCTGTCGTTCAATACACATTACATACTTATAGAGGAGTTTAATCTCCTGTATTATAGGGACCACTCCTTAATTACATGAGATGTTCTAACAACTCATATGTCTACAAACACTTGTACAACTAACATCCTAACAAACCCATGTTACTAACATAAATTCCTAACATCCCCCCTTAATGTGAACATGGGGAGAAAGTACATCACATGAATTGGAAACAAAACTGTATGCCAATGCATACTTTTAGGGTTGCATACTGGTCTTTGGATCTTACTGCACATGATCACCTACGTATGAGAACTTATCCCACTTTCACTTCTAGTGAACTTATCACCGGTTGACCACACTTTCAAGGAGTCTTAACAGATAGGATCGCTGTAGTCAGCTGTTCTCGTATACAACTGTTTACAATATCAATAATGGCTATATTCTCCTATCAGCTGACAGTCTCAGTGTCAAAGTCACCTGTTCAACAATCAAAATATATATGAGTCTACATTTAAATTCAGTAAGAACTCTCCTCTTGCCCTGGTACAAGTGCTCATTATTCCTCTTCAGAGAGCTACACACTAATAATATTGTTCTTTATTCTATATCATTTGTCGTTCAATACACATTACATACTTATAGAGGAGTTTAATCTCCTATATTATAGGGACCACTCCCTAATTACATGAGATGTTCTAACAACTCATATGTCTACAAACACTTGAACAACAAACATCCTAACAAACCCATGTTAACACTAACATGAATTCCTAACATCCCCCCTTAACGTGAACATGGGGAGAAAGTACATCACATGAATTGGAAACAAAACTGTATGCCTATGCATACTTTTAGGTCTGCATACTGGTGTTTGGATCTTACTGTACACAATCACCTACATATGAGAACTTATCCCATTTTCACTTCTAGTGAACTTATCACCGGTCGACCACACTTTCAAGAAGTCTAACAGTTAGGATCTCTGTAGTCAGCTGCTCTCCTATACAACTGTTTACAATATCAATAATGTCTATATTCTCCTATCAGCTGACAGTCTCAGTGTCAAAGTCACCTGTTAAACAATCAAAAGATAGTCTACATTTGAATTTAGTAAGAATTCTCCTCTTGCCCTGGTACAAGTGCCCATTATTCCTCTTCAAAGAGCTACACACTAATAATATTGTTCTTTATTCTATATCATATCGTTCAATACACGTTACATACTTATAGAGTTTAATCTCCTATATAATAGGGACCACTTTCTAATTACATGAGATGTTACAACAACTCATATGTCTACAAACACTTTTACAACAAATATCCTAACAAACCCATGTTAACACTAACACGAATTCCTAACATCCCCCCTTAACATGAACATGGGGAGAAAGTGCATCACATGAATTGGAAACAAAACTGTATGCCTATGCATACTTTTAGGTCTGCATACTGGTGTTTGGATCTTACCTCACATGATCACCTACATATGAGAACTTATCCCACTTTCACTTCTAGTGAACTTATCACCGGTCGACCACACTTTCAAGAAGTCTAACAGTCAGGATCTCTGTAGTCAGCTGCTCTCCTATACAACTGTTTACAATATCAATAATGTCTATATTCTCCTCCTTCCAAACTTAATAGGGGAATGTTTACGATGTTCTCAATTGTGGCCATTGTTTTTGACTGTTGTCACTTGATCTCTAACAGCATAGGAAACTGCTACTGCCACTGAAAGTTACCCTTGACTGTAGCCAATTGGGCGCCAAGTGCAAATGGAATATTGGTGTTATATCTCCCCCACAATGTGAAATTTCTACTTATTTAAATACACACAGAAAACAAAAGCACACATACACACCAGAAGAAGACATTTTAAGGCACTAAACTGACAATAACTAAACAATAAATATAACAACCTACCACTATGAAACTATTAAAACTTAAATTTCAATCTAAAAGGAATGGAAAGAGTGTGTCAATAGTACTTTATAGCAGCGACACCACACTCTGCCGCAACATTATCAAATTTGCAGATTGCTACTTGTCTTTCTTTTGCTGTTTGATCCTTTCCTAGAATTGGGTTGATCAATGACTTGAACAGTTATAAGACTGTTCCAAGGCATTCCCAAATTTGATAAAAAACTTCTTCGTCCTCTGAATTTTCTTCAAGAGTTAAATCCAAACCCACCAATCTTGCAATGGCAATCAAATGCAAGACATCATTAGTGGAGCCACTGAGAACCATTGTGATGAGTATTGCATTGTGTAAGCAATTCATGGTGATGATATCCCTTCGTTTCAAGTCAAGATGAATCAATTTCATAAGATACTTGCCAACAATACAGCATTCATCCAGCTTCAGTAAATCTTCTGTTGGTATTGAAGAACTGTACGGAAGAGTCATGCCTATGGTTTCAATTGCAGTTGCCATAGTGTTGGCTGTATAGATGCCATCACATGCTCCTGCACCTGGGCAAGAATTATGCACTACATTCATTCATTGCTCATAAAGGATTGACCCACTGACATATTTGCTGTGAACCTGAAAGGCTGATATAATATTTTAGGTTTCACCTTGAGAACGATCAGGCTCAAAAGCATCTGGATGATGAGTAGTGATGGAAAGCAGAGATGCAACAGTGTGCCATCCACATATGGAGTATGAGGGCAGCCAGGCACAGTCAGACCATGTCTCTGTCTCCTCTTATAAGCTGGCTGCAATGGGGCCTCCGTGTATCTTAAGTAAACCTTGCAAGGGAAGATTCACATCGAATAAGATGTTATCTTTGTTCAAGGTTGTTGCATCTTTTTTTTTGGTTGACGAGACAATGGCTCTTCCTCATGTCATGCTCGTACTTAATGTGTTGGCTTGGTGTACAAATTCTGTCACAATGCAAGTCCTCCACAACCTGTGTTGGCTAATTCAGCAGTGCCAATTACCTTTTGCAATGAGCAACCTAAAGTGGATAGATCCACATGAAACAAAAATGAACACAGGATTTCAATTTCAGATGACCTTAGAATTCTAATTGCCATGTTGGCCTGTAGTTCTTCCTCCAAGCCATCTCTTCTCTAGAATCCTCGCTGTAGTTAGCTTGCTAATCGCCTTATGCACAAGTCACAACAGACTCCAAGCGTTGCTCCTTCATACATGCCTGATATCTTTACAATATCCAAAGTTGTGAACTCTAGTAGGCCCACTCACTGATACCACACTGAAAACTTATTTTCATTGCTAGACATATTTTCCTGAGCATTAGATCAAATGCCAAACTCGTTCAAATTCTTTACCCTATGCCTTTTCCTTCCTTTAGATCTGACTTGTTCTGATACCATGATACTTTTAAGAGAGCTACACACTAATAATATTATTCTTTATTCTATATCATCTGTTGTTCAGTACACATTACATATATGGGAGTTTAATCTCCTACATTATAGGGACAACTCCCTAATTATATGAGATATTCCTACAAACACTCATACAAGAAACATCCTAACAAACCCATGTGAACACTAACATGAATTCCTAGCAATATTAGTTGTTTGGAAAATCCACTTATGCAGCCGTTGGATTGATCCCTTTTTGAACCTGTTTTGTTTGATCTGTCAAGGTAATGATTAATTGTATCTGTTATCAACTTATCTAAGTAGGAATCTAGGGTTTGCTTTCATTTTGACAGATATAATGTGTATGCCATGAATAAGGTTGGTTAGAAGAGAATGTGCTTGATTGGAGAAGTAGCAAAGATGGGAAATTGAAATGCTTCCCATAACTTATATTCATTGCACCCAGTTGCAATGATAACCATCAAAGTTGGCCTTTTGGAAAGTAACCCTAGATTGTAAATATTGCAATTTTAGGTCATCCAGATAATTAGGTCTCTGAAATGGCTTTGGCGGTCCATTTGATTTTGCAACCCCTGGGACCTAAGAACAATTAGGGTTGATGAATGCTATCTAAGCAATGTTAGTGTCTGGAGATATAAATTTTAAGCTCTAAATCTTGTCATAATTTTATTTGGTAACATAGCAGGGTGGCAATGAATCTAAATACCAGAGCTTTGTAGTTAAAATGTTGAGAAAGATAATATATACTATGCAAATATAGAAAATGTTCGCTTAGCACTTAACATATATGAATAATGTCTGGATGAGCACAATTTTAAATTTGGGGACACATATTAAGTTCCGGTCTGATTTATGTAACTACATGCTGTGAGACTAAGTGGATAATTCTTTTGATCATTATGAGATTCTGAACAATATATAGATATTTGTTGCTATCATAGTTTTGGGATGAGTAGAGATGATCAAAATGTTTGCGCATTAATTTCATATAATATCAAATTACTATCTATTTCTCTGAATGCTTTTGATCTGAATTTAACTCAGGAAAAGAAGGGGGAGGAGAAGCCGAAGGACGGAGACAAATGAAAATCGTAATGGTGAAATGGTACCATTGACAGATGAAAAATTGTGTGCACACAATTGTTTGTAGGCTTTCAGCAAATTTTGTTTGGTTAGTCTGTATTGAAGTTAATTGCTACTGCAATCAAAGATGAACATTGAGACAAGTATTTATCTGGTTTTATGATTGTGACGTGAGATGTTCATATATCATCTTTTATCCAGATTCAGTTCTATCTTCTTATTTATCTAATTGCCGTCACTTAAAAAGAGATTGCAGATTCATGGACTGCACCTGGCAATGCTCTTTAATATTTTACTGATAAGAATTATCTACCCACCAATTCATGTATTACATATTAAAATATTCAAGGGCAAGTTATAATTTGCTAGTTTGTTTTGCAATATGTTAAAGCTATCGAAGATGGTGGTAATAGATCTTGATTAGTAACAAATTATTTTCTATTGATGATTAACTATTGTCAGTTATCTTGTTGACCATTTAAGAGGCATAAATGACCAACAGATTAAGGTTGGCATGTATGGTAATGGTCGTTCAAATCTCCCAATTAAACTATATTAGTTTGATTCGTCTTTAAAACCATCTATTGCGGATAATGTGAAAGCCAGGCAAACTTAAAGCAGAGCTCAGATGTCACAGGATCACAGAAAAATTGATTGTTCACCATTTGAGTAAAGTTCAATTGCAGATAACTAAATGAAGAACATGATACTTTCTCTGGTATTTTGAGTTTGCTGTTATGCTCGAAGATCTCAGTTTTGACCAACTCAAGGGGCAACATGTCAAACCCATGCCCCGGCATGTGTCCACTCACACATGCATAGAGATTGAAGCCTGGCAGGGTTTGGTAAGATCTCTAAATTTTGCAAATATATAAATCAAAACACCAATAATCAAGACGTCTGTTATTTGTTCTTCCTAAACTTTTATGGTGATTTTTGGCTTGGTGCACGGTGTTTAAACTTAGTAGTTTTATCACAGCCTTTGGCCTCGATCAATTTATGTCATGTTCTTGACTTTTGATGCAACTAGGTAACGTGCTATTTATATATAGTGTTTACTTGTGCACTGCTAATTTGGATGATACAGAAATGTTGGTGTAAGAGTTTAAACATCTTGACGTATATGATCAGATTGCGTAAGTAGATAACCTATGTAAGTAATACCGTATTACTCGAGCAATTTTTGATTGCAAACATTCTCGAATCATTTAAGTTTGGCCCATTTTCATCATCTATGTCAAAGTGCTAGCAATCAAAAGCTCTGCTCAAACGCATGTTTGGGAATACCTCAAGATTTATTTATTTGCATAAATAGGTTTCAAATAAAAAACATTTGAGTTAGTTTAAGTGTGATCCATTTTCATAGCCACGACAAAAGATAAGGCATGGTTATTAACAATCAAATTTGTACATATTAAGTGACTTAAAATGTAAATCATACATAAATAATTGAAATTTTATGGATGAGAAGATGTGAATGTGTGCCAATGATTTGGTTCTTAGCTATCGTGGAACGGTGATGTCTTTGATGATCAATCATCGTTTTCAAAATTGTCAAATACAAAATCACCAGCACGAAATATATGCACTAAAGAAGTAATTGTTTCAAAATCTTAAATGTTATCCTGGATATGCCATTGTAATAGGGATACGTGTTGAGTCATTTTTAACGAGTGCAATGTTAGATTTTTAATTTTTGTTGTAGTCATTTTTTTTATATGTAAAAAGGTTTTTATTAAATAAGAAGAGTAGCAAGAGTTTCAAAAGATCCGTGGTTAGGGATCACACTTGCTAACGGCAAAAAGACCAGAAACAGGAATCACAAGATTCGAGTATATGGGGGATCAAAATTTTTCTTCCCCCTCATCAGTAAGGTACAACTACTGAGCCGATCTCATTGAAACTTCGATTTTTCTTTGGGCACATCCTTATGGACATGTCTAACAAGACTCAGTCATTGATGAGCATATCCATTCTCTTACGAATGATCTCAAAATCTCATATGTTGGCGTCAATAGCTAGAAGAGTTAGTATTGTCATTCATCGTGTGGCTTTGCTCCACTGCTTCACGTCCACTATATTTGAATGTGTTGGTTCCTGCAGTTAAAAGGCTTATAAACAAACACTGAAATAGTCTTCGTTGAAGGCATTCAGACTATGGGGTCCAATGTTCATATTTTGCGTATTTGTACTTCCATAAAAAGATTGAGCACTTGATTACTGTCGGCTAAAAAATTGTTGGCCAGTTAAAAAGATGCAGCCCTCGTAATCAATGATTTCTCGATTGTCAGTTCCGAGTTTGGCCTTTTGCTTATCAAAGTTTAAATTGGGTGTGTTGACTGGCATCTGCTTCGTGTCTTTTAGCCATCCTTATCAGAGAGTTAAGATCCAAGCTTTTACTAAGGTTACTCTGTCGAAACACCTAGATTGCCGAAACTGGTGGACTGCAACTACCTACCATTATAAACTCTATACCTCGATTGGTAATCCTGATCCCTCCCAATGGGATGACGAATGAGCCTTAGTAAGTGGAGACCATTGGACGCAGACAAACGTTGTCACCATTGGGAGATTGATGCCCTTCAAAAGACGTTGATCCAATTGCACAAGAGATCCATAAATAATTCGGTTTGGTGCATGCGTCCCACTCGAATAAGGTGAAACCTACATTGAATCTGTCTTGTTCTTTGTTGCATCAAACATGGTTATTGGGACACTACAATTGTTGACAAATAAAGTGAAGAAAGCTAAAAGCGTGCAAACCAATAAAAGACGTTAGCTTGGAAGTCGAAAACATGTTCACGAGGATAAGAAAATGCGCCAAAGAAATCAAAAGCTATAGATCTACGCGAAAGCAAACAAAGGGAAATGCAGTCTTCTACACGAAGACACAAAGTGAATGTAAGCTACTAAAAAACTCAGATATGCTGATGCAACCCATAGAAAAGGAGTCGATCAATGACAACAAAACGCCTCGAGAGAATTCAAATCTACACGATGTAAAAAAACCTAACCCAATCAAACATAGAAAAACAATAAAAGAAGAAGTCACCCAAAATGGTTCAGTTCTGAAAGGAAAGTGTTACAAAGAAAGAAGTCCACGAAAGAAGGTGCAAGGAAATAAAATAACGCCACACAAAAAAGATCGCAAAGGAAAGATCGCCATCCAAAATTTTAAGTAGTTGTGCAAGCGTCTTATTCAAAATCTAATTTTTATTCCCCACAAATCGGAAGTGGCTTTCGGGATTCAGTTGCCTAACCAATCGACGACCTTTATTGCCTTAACTTCTAATATGATGCAACCGAATTGCTTCAAATATCAAAGCCATTCTTTTCTCCCCTTTTAGGAGATCTTGGAGGTTCTAGTTTGAGGGTTGATTGATAATAATCAAAGAATCCTCTTCGATCCATTATTCCTTTCATGTTTAAGATCCAGCTTCAAAACTAAAATAGAGAGGTTGTTGGTGGTCATACTTATATAATGCATCCCTACAGCTAACGTCGCCTTTAACATACTTGATGATGGCTCCAATCCCTAAATCCCTAAGTTGCCTTTGGAAACCCGTCTTTTTTTATAAAAAAAATGCCATGATTCGACCATTTTCAAAGAAATTTTATCTCATGGGATTATATTCCTTATTCTCGTCTTATTCAACATGATAATGTGGATAATATTTCTCACAATATATAATAGTTGATCCTAGCTCTTGTACTTTTCATTGAAGATTTTGTTGTTTCTTTTTAGTGAAAGCTTTCATGTGATCATAACTATGGTAATGTTCCAAAAAAATCTCTATGGTATAAGAACAACACGAAGATTCCATATGATCTTTGAGGCTTTACTAAAGGTCCATTGTAGGTTAAACTTGGAAATAAAATGGATCCGCATCTCTTTAGCTATGGCATAGTGAAGTAGACTTCCTCATTTAAGAAGGTAGTAGGCATTTACTAAGAACTTTGAAGCTTCTCTTGAGATGCTCCCAAGTGAGAAATTTACCATGATAGGCCATCTTAAGAAAGACTTTGGCTTTGGGCAAGCTTTGGAATGCCATATTATCTCCTATCTTAAATGAGGTGGAGGATCATTCATAGGGTGATGAAAATTAATTGTCATTCTCTAGACCAAGAGTTAGCCTCCAAAATTTAGTAGTCTCTTACTTGAATTCCTTAAAGATTGATAGTTTGGAGTTGAAAATATTTCAATTCTTGAAATTGATGGCTTCTTCCATAAGCTAAACATCCTTTCAAAAGTCGACCCTCGACTATTTTGAATATTCTTAGATGTATTTGGAGATAAGATCTCATCCCAAATTCATACTTCGCAAAATTGCAAATTCTTTTGGTAGACCAATAGATGACAAGAAAACCCTAGCTTAATTATTGCTAATATTTTTCTTGAATAATACCTATTGAGGTTTGGGAGGATCTTGTCAATAATCTCCAATCTAGTTTTGCCACTAGAACCACCACCTCTAATACTCATGAACACTTTTGTCAAAGAAATAAGCGAGAATTCATACTACTTTGTAAGGCCTTATTAGAAGAAAGTTCTCAAAATGATCTTGATCTTGGTGATGATTCTTTTAGGGGCAACCAATTCAGATAATTGATAAATTGTATTAGCTTGAAGTACCACCTTGAAGAGCTTGAATTTACTGTGGAAGACAATTGTTTGCTTTTCCATCCTTCTAGATTTTGTCTCAACGATCTCAGAATCAATGTGTATAGATTTTTCTTCTTACATATTGATCTTTAGAAAAAGAACTTTAGATTTAATTTTTATTGATCTTTTTCCATAAAGAGATTTTAAATTTGCCCCACTTAATGCCCTATTTCTCGTTTCCTAAAAGGATGAGAAATAAAAAGGAGAGTATCATCCATAAACTATTGATGTATAATTGCTTTAACTTATACAAATGTATATATAGGCCTATGACTATCTTTTTTCTTTTACAATGGTGGATGTGTCTTCCTAAAGATTCTTTCATAATGATGAAGAGATAAAGAATTAGGGGATAATCTTGTTTGATTCCTTAAAAAGAACAAAAAACCCCTCTTCCAAGCCATTAACCAAAACATAGAAGCTAGAGGAGTAACAACATTTGAACCAATCTCTCCAAGCCTTTACAAAGAGAAATTTCTCTAGTATCTTATCCATGAAGCTCCAATTCACTCTATCACAGGCCTTAGAAATATTGAGCTCGATCAACATGTATTTATTCTTTCTTGCTTGAAGAGAGCGAAAAATCTCATGATTTGCACCAATACCATCAATGATTTATTTCCCTCTTAACAAAACACATTTACTCTTCACAAATAATAGAGGGTAAATAATGTTTGAGTCTATTAGAAATCAACTCAGAGACATTTTGTACACCATGTTCCAAAGAGATACAATAAATTTACCTAGGTTATTTAGATGCATTGAGCTTAGGAATGAGAATTAGAAATGTTGTATTGAGAGATTTAGAATAGTGTAAGAATTTTGAGATTCATGCACCACCTCTTGAAGCTCATCTTCCATAAAATCCCATAATTGGTGAAAAAAGAAAGTTAGGAACATGTTAGGAAACCATTAGGGCTTTAGGTTTTGTCCCCATTTATATAAAAAGGGGCACTTTGATATCCTCTTTAGAGATATCCTCTATTAAGGGCACATTTTAGGGTCAATTGACAAGATTATGGATGTTGGCAGGGAAGAGATTTTATTGCTTTTTTTAAAGAACCTCATGCTTAGTGAACATGGATTTGTAAAGGTAACAAGAGGCTATTTTCTTTTCAAATGATCTTTTGAAACAATACCATTTGGTATATCTAGTCTAGTTATGATATATCTTAATCTCCTCATTTTACAAGACATGAAAAAATATGTTATTATTGAACCCTTCCTTTAGCGATGATTCTAGATTTGTATCTCCATAAGGTTTCTTCTAAATGATAAATATCATCTATCTTAGAACTCAACTCTTTTTCTTTGGGTTTGAGGTACTCTTAATTCCTTTAAGAGAGTTGAATAAGCTAAATTTGTTACATATGTCTTTTCTTCTTCTTTAGGTGGAAGAGATTCTTAAACATATTAACATCCCATTCCTTAAGGGCATTTTTTATATCCCTAGTTTTATGGAAAAATAAAAACATCTTCATTCAATGCATCTTATAGTAGCAAGCCAATACTTTGACATGATATCCAAATCAAGATGTTCTAGCCACATCTCAAAAAACAATTTAAATTTTCTTGGAAATTGATCCTCTTCCACAACCAAGGAAATGGGTCAATGAACTAACCCAATATCCATTAGAGCTACAAAACATTGGCATAGGTTATGGTTCGCCTAGTTAGTGAAACTAAGGAATTTATTGAAGAAACAATGTGAGATTGGCCTTGCCTTTTTTTGGACTAGGTAAACCATCTTGAATGAACTGACATCCCAAGATCAACTTTCTCAATGAAGATAAAAAAATCTCCCACTTTCCTCAGAATAAATAATCCCACCTTTTTTCTTGGAGGAATCAAGATGAGCATTGAAATCTCCCACCACAATACCCTTGAAACCCTCATATAAATTCATTATTTGAAGGATCTAGTTCCAACACTTTACTTTATTAGTCACTTTGAGGCCTATATACTTAAGTATAAGAAAGTCCATAATAATTTCCTATGATTGACCTAAATAGCCATCCAATAACCATTGGTAAAGATTTCCATTAGTTCCACTACATGATAGTTCCACATAATTTCCAAACTCCCCAAGGAGCCTTTCACCTAACTAAATCTTATATCCATTTCCCTTCAAAAGAGAATTCAATTGATGATATCCAATTTTAGTATCCTTCATTAAATAACATATAGAATATGCTTAAGCAAAATTCCTTACAGGAGTCTCCTCTTGGTATAGGTATTAAGGCCTTGAATATTCCAAGACAAGATCTTCATGAGGAAGGTTTAGTTCTCATGGTTCGCACCAAGATGTTCTCCAATTGAGGTTGGTTTCTTGCGACCACATCAAACATCACTGCATTATGAAGAAATATATTATTAGTTAACCTTCCAACCTTGTTTATTGAAGACACCTTTTTTATTCTCTCGTTTTTTCTCATTTTCACTTTAGTTATAGATAGAATCCTCTTAGAAGCCAGGGATTTTCCTAGGTTTTTTGACCTTCCTTTGAAAGAGGGGGATTGGTGCTCATAGCGCAAAGAGTTATGTTTTTCCTTAAAAAAAATCTTGTATTGGTGGGTTGTCAAACTTGATCATCAGCTAGTATCTTTTCCCTTACATCTTCCACAACCAATCCCTTGTCTTTTGTATTTTAAGCTATTCCCTTTTCTTTTCATTGGGCCTTTAGACTTTACCATTCTCAAGTACAATTTCCTTCCAACCCCTGCTATCTTGATCCTTTTCTAGTTGAAGAATTGCCTAGAGCTTCAAAGTCTTATACTCGATCCTATATGTATGCCTTTGCCCAATTGATTTCCTAATGTTGACAACGCCCTTATGTTAGAGTCATGAGATACTCTACTTCTGATGTCATCCTGAAATCATCTTTGTAAGATAGTGGCATCATCCTACTATGAGTTTCCTATTGATTCATACTTGATGATGTTATCATGATGTCATATTTTTGTGTTGCAAAATTTGTGTGTCCATTGGGTTAGAGAATCATATCATTTATTTCCCTAGTACCCTTTTCCATGCTTCCTTGAGACCAAATCTTGCTTCAATATTTTTGGTTCTTTTAGAGTTAGAGTCAATCTACCCTTAACTTAATACTCATTTCTTGCCACCTTGAAAGCCCAAAACTTTTCCAATCATTCATTTATCTTTTTGGAGTTAGATTTCAACCATTCCTTATCTCACTTCCAATTATAAGGTTCACCCAACTCCCCAATTTTGACATCTCAAAGTTGTATTCCTTGTCGATGTTCCCTTTTTGAACTTCTTCCATTCCACATCTCTTCTTGGTTTGACTTCCCTATCATCTCTAAGGTTTGAATCTCTAACTATAAGCATGAGGTATAAGTTCTCTTTGAATTTTGAAGTTTGACATTACCACCCATTTTTTTATCAATTTCTCTCTCATTGGAATAGCCCAAAAAGCCCTGTGGATGCTAGAAAATGACCCAACATACCATAAAGATACTAATAGATGAAATCAACAACTTTTTCATTGCTTGAGAAGGATTAAGCATGATTTTGATGCACAATTTAAGCAATTTCAATGATGGCTCATTGGAAGCAATTAGGGTTTACATTTATTGGTCAAAAAGGCCTTGCACCTACTAGAAGAACACTTGGAGACCATTTTTTATTCCCAGAAAGCATGGATTTGAGGGAAACGATGCAAATGACCATACCAAATTTATTATAGTAGATCAAACATTGTGGGGAGTAAATTCTCATACCATCTAGAATGGTTTTCACCATAGATTTTGATAGAGTTTTTGGTCATTTCATGCACACATTAAGAAGTGATTGGCAAGGAACCTAAAGATAGATCTTCATGGTAGGATTTTGATGGTGGCTGACTTGTTTTTTGACCTTAAATATTACATTTTTGAGACAACATGATGGTATGAATTTTTTTTGCATGCTTTATTAGCTATATTTTTCATGCCCTAATTTTAGATCTATGTAAGGGTATTTTCCATTTCTTGTAAAGGGTTGGTTTTTTTTTTGTATATGTATGGGAAAAATTTATCTAGGTCAAGCTGTATTTCATGTATAACCTCTTTGTATGACTGCAACTCAAATTTTTGTGTTTATTGGCCATTAGAATAGCATTGCAAATTTTTTATTATAGAAAATCAATATAAGGCATTACTTTATTATTATCTTGCAATATTTTTCAACAAATATTATAGTTTTATTGGATTTAAAGAAACCATAAATAAACATTTATTGTATTTTTGTATAAGATCTCTACTTAGAGTTTTCATCTAGGGGGTGTGGTTAAAACTTTTCATTATATGTGTGTATGTTGTGTGAAATATTTTTATACAGGAATGTGAAAATTTAAAATTATGTATGGATTATTTAGTAGAGAACTGTCACCAAAAAGTGTAGTCTTGACACTTTTTCACTCATTTGGGCCTTTTCCCTTGGATTTTGGCCTTATTTTGCCTAGATTTGATGTTTTAATGTTGTCAACACATTCACATTAGGCCTTGAACACTTGCAAATCAACCATAATATAACAAAGTCTTACAATAGTGTTGTGAAGTGTTGTAATACATTTCCTCACTTTTCTAGGACTTCTCCACAATAATTCACCTAAATAACCTTGTTCCAAGCTTTAGTCTAAAGTGTTGTGAAGTGTTATAACACATTTTCACACTTTCCTAGGCTTGTCATCACTAATTCAACCCTTTCTTATGACAAATTGGCCCCTTAATGCACTAATAGGCCCGATTTAAGTGTGTTTCAGGAGACAATCCTATTAATCAATATTAAACACCACTTAATTCCCGACTACCATTTGAATTTGTCCAAGTGGACTAAGTCGCCACCTTGGGTCCCATTTGACATGAAATTAAAAACTAAAACAACATTCTAATGGGAATTTGCCTCCAAAAACCTAAGGTCGGCCTATGTGGTGTTATTTTTGGGGAATTAGGGCTTCACATGTATAAATAAGGTTTTTTCCCCTCATTTTGACTCTTCTTCATCTTCATCATCTCTTGCATTCATACATTCTTGCATCCACAAGAAACCAATCTTCTTAAGCAAGCATTCAAGCACTTAGCATTTCATACATCATCCATTGGAGCTAGTTCTTGCATATCTTTAGACTTCTTCAACAAGGGTTTGGTGAGTGTTTATATTTGCATGGTGTTCAATCATCCTCCCCTTTACATTCTATTTCATTTGGGTTTGATTACCACCATGGGGTTTGACTAAGGAAAACCCCTATTCACTAACCCTAACCTTTTCCTTCTCTTTGCATGTGTGCTTTGTAGGTTTGTATGCAAATTAGTCAAGGAATAAAGTGTTGAAAGGGTTTCATCATTCCATCCATGTCATTCCAAGTCAACAAACCCTAGAAGGAGCTAAAAGATAACTTGTAGGTCATTTTTCGAAGATTCAGACACGGGTCTTTGTCAGAAACAAGAGTACAAGTGGGCACCTAGAAATTCCAACCTTGAAACTCTCAAAAGTCTTAGGAGGACTAAGTCACCATCATTGGAGAATTAGTCCCAGTACTAGGCCTGAAAAGTAGTTTATGGGTTTCTGGATACCCTTTTGCCAGAAACTTGTTCTGACAAAGTTTCCTAGGAAGAGGACTAGGTCACCCATTCTGGCATAAGTGTCCCAATGAGCATTTTCAACAGATTCTAGAAGATTCCAAAGCCCCTCTTCTTCTACCTTCAGTTTCCAGGTGCACTATTTTTGTCTCTTCCAGTTTCCTTACAGTTTACATACATCTTAGGTCATTCTTAGGAGATTGCATGTAGTTTATATTTACATTAGTTTACATTCCATAGCTAGTTTATTTCTTTACATTGCAACACTTAGGCACACACATCACACTCATTTCAAACCCTAATCTTTGAATTAACTCACCAAGAATACCTTTTAGTGTGAAAGAGAGCCATTCTTCCACCTTGCTCCTAGGTGAAAAACCCTAGGGGCAAATTTGGGAATCCTCTTTCCATAAAATTGCATTCATTTTTGGTAGTTCATTTTGGTGAACCCGTCCTTAGATCACTTCTTTTTCACTTTTGATTTTGCATTTGCATCCTAGGGAAAAGCTTGCATTGCATTAGGGTTTTGCATTGTTTGCATTCTAGGGTTCTTAAAAAGTGCATTAGTGAAAAGGTCATGATTAACTTGCACATTGCATTGCATTTTCATTGAAAAATTGCAAAAACATCTGCATTTGCACTAGAAAAGCTTAAAAATCATAAAAACTAGTCAATTTTTTTGAAAAGTGTCAAAAATATCATTGTTGGGACTAATTCACCACATTGGGAAACTTAGTCCACTTGCACCATTTGCATTATAATATATGGAATTTTTAGAGAATTTTTTGCACTTCTGTTTCCTCTTTTTGCATTTCTGTTTTGTTTTCCAGAATTTTAGTTATCAACATTTTAGTCTCCTTTCTTTGCATTGCATTTAAATCCACCCCACATTTAGGAAACTTTGCATGAGTTTTTTGTGTCCTATTGTTGATACTTTGGTGAGGATAAGTTCGATACTCATGGCATGTCGTGACAATACCCTTGTTGTAGATCTTGGGCTATCTCAAACTTCCACTCCTAGTATTGCAACTAGTACACTAGGCCTAGAAACTACCCTTAGTGGCTCTTTGCATTCATAAAACATGAATACTAAACCTAAACATGATAATTTCCCACACGAAAAGATATTTCACATTCATGTAGACCTAGCTGATCTCCAACATGAATTGAGATTTGAAAACATTTTTGCCACTACTATCCCCACTATAGAATACATTCATCGTATGCTTGACAGTGATGATGTCCTAAGTGTTTTGAAGAAAATAGTCAAAATATATCAAAAACATGTCTCTTCCTCATCTAGGGCCTCTCAAACAACCACCCCTATCGTTAGCCAAGGAGAACCTCATACCCCTCCTCGCTCAACGGTAGCCTCCATTCCTACCTATTCTTTCCCTAATGTTACAACCACAATGCAACCAGTTAGCAATATGATTCCTTCCCTTGGTATTTCTACTTTTATTCCTACCTCCTTTTTGGCATCAAAGGCTTTATATTCTTCCACCATACCATCCCTTAGTATTCCCTTCACTTGCCCTACCACCACATTCACCCTTCACCACTTTCCCTTCCACCAAATACCACTTATACCGATCCCCTCTTAACACAACTTTTCCACACTGTCTCCTCCATGCAACAACTTTCTACCATCCATCAAACTAGCATGGGTCACCCACATATTATGTCCACGGAAATACCTTATCCTTAGACATCTTACGAACCCCAATGCCACAAGGAATAGAAATAATTAGATTTGAGAAGTACAGAGGGAAGGGTGATCCTTCTAATCACGTTAATGCTTACACTGCTCTATGTAGTGACTTTGCTCTTGATGATAAATTGCTAGCTAAATTGTTTCAAAGAACCTTAAAAGATACAACCTTGGATTGGTTTTCTTCCTTACCGAACAATTCAATTCATTCATTTAATGATATTTTTGATGCATTTATCATCCATTTCCAAGTGCATATGACTCCTAAAAAGACCTTGGCTGATTTGATGAGATGTAAGAAAAACAATGATGAAAAGATCAGAAACTTTATCTCACGTTATGAATCACTTTTATCTCAAATTGATGTCAAGATCCACGATACACATCTACAAAAGATGTTTACTGAAAACTTGCATAACCACCTTCAAGACAAACTCACCATGATGAATTTTCCTTCCTTCATGCATTTATGCACAACTCTATGTGATTATCACAATTCAACTAGTAGTTGTAATACGTGATCCACTTGTAGTCGAATTGAAATATCTGACGCTACCAACCAAACCACCTCACCGCCATTTTGAAAGCCAAATAAAGGGTTTTTCCAATTTAACCCTCCTTCCCAAACTCCTCCACCTACCAATAATCAAATAGTGGCTGTTAAGATCGTGGTGCCTTTCAATTATGGAGATTCGTAACGAACCTTTACACCTTTACCTGATACTCTCCATAATACAATGACCCAAATCCTACATCAACAAATGATTACCCTACTTGTTGTCCATGCACTTGATCCTAATAAGCCTTTACTTCCCTCCTTTAACTCCAACACTTATTGCTATTTTCATCAACATAATGGACATGACATCAAACAATGTAAGCATCTAAAACACCTTGTTCAAGACCTCATTGATTTAGGCCGTCTATCCATTGCTGGTACTAATGATAAAGGCAATAAGTTTGTTGCACCCCTAAACCAAAATTTACAGATTTTCACCAATCCCATGTCTAAACATAATGTTTCCTTTGTCAAAGAAAGTGAAACTTCATAGAATGACGTTATGAATGTTGATACACAAAATGAAGATCCTAATCCTCTTCAGCATGTGACCCATGTCAAGCCTATGAATGAGATGGTAGGTGCGATAAACACTATCCATCGTAAGGGCCAAACCAAAAAATCTCTTGATATTACTTTTTCACCTCAAGACATACTCAAAAATCTTCCAGATGGTCATCTCTACATAGCTGACCAAATCTACGATAAGCCCACTAATGGGATACTCATAGATCCTACCTATGGAGAGAATGTGATAATAGAATCATTTTTGGTACTACATGATCTTTATCAAGATGTTTATGACAAACCTAACACATGGATCAAAACACATAACAATTTTTCTTGCCCTACGATCGGATCAATTGCCCTTCCATTACAAATAGGACCAAAGATATTAGATGTTGCATTCTCCATCATCCCATAGTCAGACCAATTTCGTTTGTAGCTAGGCCACCCATGGCTTCACTCAATGAAATCAGTCCCCTTGGTTCTTCACAAATGTTCGAAGTTTCCCTTTGACAATGAAATATTCACCGTCCACCATAGTGGCTTCAATCCCTTATCTTCCAAAGAAAATTTTTCCTTAGAATCCATTTGGCTTGAGCCCATGGAACCATTACTCCCCGAAGAGATTTCTTTTTTATTGCCTATCAAAAGTTTAAAGCAAAGAAAATCTCTAAATTATCTCTTCGCATTATGACCCCTTGAACTTTTGAAACTCCTATCTTTGATGAAACCGTGTTACAACCTGACTCTAACCTACCTAACCAGACAACACCTGAAACATACTCTACATTGTCAAAGAGGCCTAGAGATCATGATAGTAATTCCATCCTACCTCCTTGCATCAAATAAGTTTATAAAGCCAAGGAGAAAGTGGCAGACCCACCTGCGGTTCCTCCTATTTCTCCCCCTAGGGATGATAAGCAACCTATGGTCGATCAACCCGCTTCTTCTCCGATGCAACTTGATAATAGAATAAAAAAAATAGAGGAGCTAGGGAGTGTAGGCATTGCCGTCATGCTCTTACTCGCAAATCACATGATGAATAAAATATTGAAAATCATAATCCGAATTTGCTAGAAGCAGTTCCTGATGACCCTCCTCCCCCACCACCACAACCTGATCCTATACCCCCATTGCAACCACTATTACATGCTTCAATCGATATTGTCATTCACCCTACTATTCCAATCAACCTAGATGATGATGATGAGGAGAATGCTAAAATAGATGAAGAGGTGCACAACACTTTGAATACATTATTTTCCTCTTCAATGAGCATACATGATAATGAAAGGAAAAGAAAGAGTGCAGAAACAATTTCCTAACACGCCTCTTTGAAGAGTTTCTAGTGGTAGCGAGGTAAAGGCTAGAAATGTCAGCAAAACGCCAAGTCTTTTATAGAGGTTCAAGCCAGAAGTTGAGGCAAATGTTCCCAAAAATCTCCCACTTGACGAAGACTTCCTGGCTTCCTCTAGACTTTGAATTTATTGAAGATCATAGGCCCAAAGGCCCATCAAATATGTGCACCATTTGAATTTGTCCGTGCTCAGTGGCTTTGTTAATGCATCTACAAAATTCTTCAAGGTGTCAACCTTTTCCAAACAAACCTTTCCATCCTCCACCATGTCTCTAACAAAGTGATATTGCACATCGATGTGCTTCGTCCTGGCATTGAAAGTAGGGTTCTTTGCCAAACAAATGGCACTCTAACTGTCACAACAAAATTGTAATATGCCCTGCATTAAAACAAATATAAAAACACAAAGGACTCAACCAAACAACTTCTTTGCAGGCATGTGTTGCTATCATGTATTCTACCTCCGTAGTAGAAAAATCAACTACAACCTGTCGCTTTCTCATCCAATTAACAACACCACCATTTAACATGAAAGTATATCCAGTGGTGGATCTTATGCAGTCAATGTCCCCTACCCAATCAGAATCGACATATCCATGAATGTCGAGTGTTATCTGTGATGCAACCGAATTGCCATGGTAACACAGAGCATATTCTGAAGTACCTCTCAAATATCTAAACACTCTCTTCATAACATCCCAATGTGTCCTTGCTGGATTTTCCATAAAATGGCTAAGAACTCCCACTGCTTGGGAAATGTATGGCCTTATACAAACCATTGCATACATTAGATTGTCAACAAAACTTGCATAAGGTACCCTGGTCATGTCCTCCATCTCAATAGCAGATTTTGAACAATCTTCAACAAATAGCTTCGTTCCCTGCATAACTGGAACAACTGGCTACTTGCAATCATTCATACCAAATCTCTCCAGAACAATGTTAACATAATTACTTTAGCTGACCTAAAGCTTTCTACTCATTATGTCCTTGGTTATTTCCATCCCCAAAATATACCTTGCTGCACCTAGATCTTTCATTTCGAACTTTGCAGACAACTGAGATTTAAGATCAGAAATCATAGACTTACTATTTCCTATGAACAACATATCATTCACATACAAGGTAATAATAAGCACACGATCATTTTCAGATTTGTAATAAACACAATGATCAGATTTTGATCTCACAAATCCCATAGACAACACAAAAGTGTTAAATTTTTGGTACCACATTCTAGGAGATTGCTTCAAACCATACAGAGATTTCTTTAATTTGCAAATCGGACTTTCTTTACCTTTTTCAAAAAAGTGCTTAAGCTGGGCCATATAAATCTCTTCTTCTAGCTCTCCATGGAGAAACGTTGTCTTCACATCCATCTGCTCGATCTCTAAGTCACATGCTATTGCCAATGACAAAAGAAATATGATAGATGTCAGCTTTGATACAAGGGAAAATATTTCTCCTTAATCAATTCCATCAATCTAGGAAAATCCATTTGCAACCAACCTTGCCTTATATTTTTCAACACTGCCATCTAGACCAGTCTTCTTCTTAAATAGCCATTTATAGCCAACAGACTTTCACCTTTCAGACAAAGGTACCAAATCCCAGGTTTCA
>CM021107.1:174443688-174454609 GCA_007115665.2 Sequoiadendron giganteum | reverse complement strand
CCACAAAACTTGGTTTTTTACATTTTCTATTTTTTTTTTTAAATGCGTTTAAATTACCAAAACGATGCATAGAGGGTTTTGTCGCTAACCTAGCGGGGCTTATCCCGATGACTATAGAATCACCACACCTCGTCTGCTCGGGGGATGATCTCGGTGTCGTTATCCTGTGACATCCTTGCTCTTCTTCTACTTCCTCTCCTCTCTTCTCCCTCAACTGCTACTGTACAAATGAGGTAAGGTAATTTCTTATATTAACTTTAATTCCTTTTCCCTCCTTTTTTAAGGGGTGTTTTTCTAACCTCTTATTTACCTTTTTTTTTCCTACAACTAATCCCTTCCCTCTCAGAGAGGTCATATTTGCTAATCACAATCAGTTTGAATTCGTTCAAAAGGAAAACTTGCCTAATGTTTTGCGCTCTTTCCAACCACTCCATCTATTTCTTCCTATCGAGAGGTTGCCTGAGACCCCTCTCTTTTCCCCCGTCACCCTCTCGAGGGGGCATACCCTTCCCATTTACCTATTTTCCCTGCCATAGTCATTCCTTTGCTGGATTGGGGCATGTTCATCCATTCTCCAGTGATTGGGCAACTCAGTTCCTCCTCCCCACACTAGGGAATCATTTTCTGGGTACTTCTTCTATAGAGTCATCTGCATTTTCTTTTCTTTGAAACACTGTTATTCTAACAGTACTTTGAAGAGGGGAAAAATGTATAAATCTAAATTTGACCACTTCCACATGGTCAAAATCATCTACTCTATTCATCTATTTCATTAATAATGATTAATTTATTTAATCATTATTTCATTTTCTACCTAAGGCTTCCAAAGTATGTAATTGAATAATTAAATACTTTACCTTACACATTTTCTTTTCTAAATTAAATAAATAGGACAATTTATTTAATTTAGTCATTTGACCTTTTTGATTAAAATCAATTTTTAATTCCTCATTTTCTCTCTCCTTGTCACATTCTCCATAATCCTCTTTTAATCTAGATTAAATTAATTAATCCATGATTAGGATGTGCACCACTTAATCAAGATTAGTGTCACATCCTCCATAATCTCTCACTTGCTTCTAATCCCTCATTAATTATCCTAATCTTGTGTTTGCACAACCTTAATCAAGGTCATTAGCCACATTTAGGATACCTTTTTTAGTCAACCTTTCCAGTTCCCTTTCTTAGCCTTGACTCCCTTTCCCATGTGAATTTTTAATTCACATTTATTCATGCTAGGCTCCTCTCTTCTCCATGTGAATTTTTAATTCACATTTTATCCTTCCAAGGTTTACCCTATCCCCATGCAAGTTCTAGAAAACTTGACTTGTCATTTTACATATGCCAAGGACTTCTAGAAGTTTAGACTTGTCACATCACTCACATGTGGCAAATCCCCATATTTTTGGAAACCATCTCTTATCCATTAGACTCTCTCAAACATGTGAATTTTTAATTCACATTTATTTCTCCAACCACCTTCCCATTCCCCATGGAGATTTTTGAGAAATTTTGAAAATTTTCAAATATCTTTTTCACTCTCATTTGGGGACAAGAAGTTCCTTTTTGAGGAAATCTTCTCATCCCCCAAGGTACCTACAAGCTACTCGTCCTTCCTCCAGATCATGTACCTCTCTTCCACCTCACTCCCACATCATCTCACCATAAGCCATCTCACATTCCATATGTTAAGATGTGAGGGCTTGTGAGTCCTCAACTCACCACAGCTCTCCATCTTAGATTTGTTGGCTTAATTTCAACCGTTGAATTCTCTAAAGAATTCAAATTGTTTTATAAATATCCCCTCCTTCCCCTCATTTTAGAGAGTCAGAATTTTGCTACCAAACTCTTGCAAATTTGTCATTTGAGCATTTCTTGCCTTCACCATAGTATTTAAGTTCACCATTACCATGTCCTCATTCATCTTGCATATCACCTTGCATATTTGATCTCACTTTCCATCCAAGGAGCACACAAAACATTTAAAGATCAAGGGCCAACCAAGGAATAAGCAGCATGAAGGTATAATCACTTTTTAATTTATTTCATCTTATCATTCCTTAGGCTAATATTGAGGTGTTTTTCTTGTGTTAATCATTTTAGTGCATTATTACTTAGTTTTGCATCTTAGAATAAGGTTAGAACATTTAAGGGATCACATTTCTTGCACGTCCAGTGGGACCCACAAATAGGTCTCTTTATTTCATGCTTGCTGTTGTTAAAGTTGTTTGCAGGTCCAAGTCGCAGAGGGGTGAATTTTCTCTCTCGTGAGCTACAAAGGGGCAAAATTTCCCTCCAATCTTCTGTAGAGGGGTGGATTTGCTCTCCCGTTCCCACTATTTCTGACATTTTACTGCAGAGGGGCAGACTTGCCTTGTTTAAAATTTTTTCGACTTTTTACTGGAGAGGGGTGGACTTGCCCTGCTGTTTCGACTTTTTCTGACTTTTTACTGCAGAGGGGTAGACCTGCCTTGCTGTTTCAACTTTTTTTGACTTTTTACTACAGAGGGGCAGACTTGCCCTGCTGTTTCAACTTTTTCTGACTTTTTACTGCAAAGGGGCGGACCTGCCCTGTTGTTTCAACTTTTTTCGGACATTTTACTGCAGAGGGGTGGACTTGCCCTACTGGTTCTCTATTTTTGATACTTTTTTCTGCAGAGAGGCGGACCTTCCCTGTTGTGCCAATATTTTTCATTGAAGAGGGGCAAATTTTCCCTAAACAACACTTTTTGGAAGGTAAAAACATGCATTTTAGCTTCGTTTTTGGCTTCATTTTTTGCTGTTTTGAAGTTTTGACCCCCTAACCTTGCTTGTTTGTGGGTGTAGTTGGATTTATTACTAATACTTTGCAGCATTTTGTGGTTATTCACAAAGGACGAAGGATAAAAAAACTAACATTTATTTGCAGGGCCGTTAATTTACTCATATTGTAAGAGTCTTTTATTGCTGTTTTCATCTAGGCATATAGTTTAATTAGGAGGAAGTAATACTTACTATGTGGTGTGCCTATTTTGTGTTACCCAAAGGGAGCATTAGTTTGTTTTCACCTTCCCCTTACACTTTGTGTGAACTTGGGGAGTAGTTGGAAATGATTAGTGCCTTCTTTTTAGAGGGACCTACTTGGGGATTTCATCACCTCAAGGGACGATTACAACCACGTGTACCAGTAGGGTATAAAAAGGGAAGAATTCCAAAGTTGTACCCCAATCCAGTCACATCATGTCTGACGGAGCGTCGAAGCTAAGGTGATACCTAGATAGACGTGAAGAGTTGGTCTGAGCCCTTCAGTATCTCACTGGGG
Organism: Sequoiadendron giganteum; assembly: GCA_007115665.2. Classification (NCBI taxonomy): domain Eukaryota; kingdom Viridiplantae; phylum Streptophyta; class Pinopsida; order Cupressales; family Cupressaceae; genus Sequoiadendron; species Sequoiadendron giganteum. The sequence goes on along the minus strand of CM021107.1, from coordinate 174,451,308 downwards.
TTCCCGACTCACCCTTGTGATAGGCTAGTGTTCACGGTCTATGCCTCACGTACCGAGAGTATATCGAGGACTCCTTAGAAACCTTGTACATCCTAGATTAAGACCTTTGTTGGCCATACCCCTTAACACTATTCATAGGATTGTTCTTGCTTAAAGTGTCTTTCTGTGAGAAACCAATAAATCTTGATAAGTTAGCCTCATTATGTCATTTCAAGTCCTTGCCATAATCTTTCTCATCCAAACCAAGTGGGGCGAATTTGCCTCCCTGGTCCATTGTTTTTCTGCAGAGGGGCGGATTTGCCCCCTTGGTCCACTTTTTTTCTACAAAGGGGTGGATTTGCGCCCCTGGTTCACTATTTTTTGCAGAGGGGTGGATTTTCCCCCTTGATTCATTGTTTTGACTGCAAAAGGGTGAATACGCCCTCCTGAATAGACAATTTCACCTTGTTTGACCATTCCAAGCCTTGATTTAACCACCTCGAGTCTTCGTTTGACTGTTTGATCATCCCAAACATTCATTTAACCAATCCAAACATCCATTTGACCATTCCAAGCCTCCATTTAACCTTTCTAAATGTCCATTTATCACATTCTCATTGACCATTTCACAATTTGGGGTACCTGTTCTACCATCTTAACGTGTGATTTAAAGAGTTGCTTTTCCCAAAAGGATCACTTCATCAACACCCCCATCATATAAAAACCATCAAGACATCTTTAATTTTCATTATTCATCATCTTTCATCACAAAATCCCTTAAACCTTGTTTTAGGAGTTATCTCCCAAATTGACCCAAGCATTAAGTTTGATCGTTATCCTCCATATCAATCATTGTCTTCAACCTAATCAATCTATTTCTATCCTGAGGCATATTTGTGTTGAAAGTCAATATCACTAGCCCATATCAATCCCCTTCTATCTCAAGGCGGATTTGGTGCCATGATCATTGGTTTAGCCAGTTTAATCCGATCAACCAACGCTTTAAGTCACTTAGGGTGATTTTCCCGAATTGGGTTTTAGAATCCTTTCCATCAACAAATCCTAATCCACCATCCAATCCAAAACAAACTTATCCAATTGATCCAAACAATCCAATCCAATCTATCCAAATCCGGTATCATCCAATCAAAATTTAATCATCTAATCAAGTCCAATCCTTATCCAATCATCAAATTAATTGATACATCATCAAGTGATCCACAATCCTATCAATCGGTCCAACATCCAACCCAATCCTACAATATTAATCCAATCTGAATCAATCAATCCAAATCATCACTTAGATCATCCTTTAGAAGTTGCATCTTAAAATCACTTATTTGTTTTGCACGTTCATACTCGTTCAAACCCGTTCACAAACAAAAAATAAAATGATAGACCAACAAACCCAAGGTTCCCAACCAAATATCCCTCAAGATCCCAATAAAATTCCAAGCAATCCACACGATCCCCAGAACGGTGTCTCATCCCAATCGAACACCGACATCCAGAATATCACACCACCCGATGACAAGAACATGGTCAATCAACTCGAAGTCACTATTGATAAATACCTTAGTAATCCTGCCAATGTCCAAATGACAAATCATCTCCTCAACAAATGTGGGGATAAGATCCTCACCACCCTACTTATGAAAGGAGTTAAACGACCATCTGACTTTGATGCCTCACTGTATGTGCTCCCAACATCCCTTGATCCAAAAACTTTGCAAAATGCTCTAGGAAATTCCTATGTCCCAAGAGCGCCCCCATTGACAACTGGTACTGCCCCAAATTTGGAAATGGTGTCATCCATAAAGTCCAAGAATATCCTCATCTTCTGACCACAACATCTACTATCCCACCACCAGATCCTAATGATCCCTATGCCTATGGCATGCCATCATACATCCCATCTGTTCCACCGCTCCCTCCCCCATATCCTAATACTTGGGGCATACCTATACTTACCAATTTGCTACCTCCTTCATCTCGACCTCCAAATAATCCACACCAATCCACCACACTGCCAACACCATCACAACATACTTCTATCGCTCTAGCTTCATCTCAAACCTTGCATCCACAACACCCACAACACACTATCACTATCCCACAAAAGACATTCTGATCCCTCAACAACACACTACCATTCCTACACAACCATCACATCAAGTAGTAAAAAATACCTCGCAGCCACAACAACCACCGCATGCCCCTTTCATGGCCATCCCCCAACAATAACATATCACATCTCACCCACCTCACCAACAACAACCACAAAAATGACCTCCACAATGACATGTGCATATCCCTACACAAACACACAACAATCCGCTTACCAAGTACCTCGATCATCCCTCTAGCACATACACTGTTCCATCTTACCTCAATATGAATCCTCATCAGAATGCTCAAAACCAAACACGAACCCAACCGCCAACTTACACCAATCCTTTGCAGCCACATAATCATTCCCACCAACAACCATCAAACCCATCCTTATATACCACGCAACAACCCACCATTGCGCAACAATACCAATCCTATCTATCCTATTTTCAACAACAAATGACTTATCAACAAGGTGCACCTTGCATTTCCTATTACCAACAACCATCGTCACACCAACAAAGAGGCCCTACCTCCATGTATTACCAAAATGCTACACAACAACAAGACCCGTCCCTCACTTCCTACTATCAACAACAATCACCTTACCAATAAGTCATTCCCACTCATCACAATCAATAATCCAACTATCAATCCAATTACAATCAACAAACACACTCGTATCCAACTCAACCCGTCTATGATCTGACAATGGTAGGGCCATCCTCATCATATCCACAATACTGTCGATATAATCAATCCACTTTGATTCCCACAACTGCTGTCAATAAGGACTTAGAAGAAGTAAAAGTAGTGTTAAAGGATCTACAAGATGAAACGGGTAAACATACATTCAAGTTTGAGGACATATGTCCTTATCCTGTTGATCCCTCCATCTCCTTGGTTCCTTTCCCCAAGCATTTTGAGATATCGAAATTCAATAAATACAAAGGAACCAGGGACCCTAGAACCCACCTTCAAGAATTTTATGCCCATTGCCAAGAGGTCATGCATAATGGAAATTATCTTATTTGAATTTTCCCTAAAAGTCTACAGGGAGTTGCCCTTAACTGGTTTATGGGCCTTGAAAAAGGATCTATTAAAACCTTTGCACAATTATCTGAACAATTTTTCTCCCACTTGTCTTTTAATCTAGAGAAGGATATTGACACACTTGATCTCCTGAAAGAAAGAAAAAACATGATGGGGAGACCTTTGCAAGCTACTTACAAAGATGGCATGCCTTGGCCAACAAGATGAAATTCCCACCATCAAAAAAAGACATGGTCACATTATTTATCAAAAATTCCCACCCAGACATGGCTCATAACTTCCAACTCCATTGTATCACCACCTTTGCGGCACTTGTGGAGAAGGGTCCCATCTGCAAAAGGGCAAGTCAATTTTTTTAATTCTGATAAAGAGAAGTCCTATGGGGATAAACCTCGTTATTGGAATATAAATAATTTTTTGGTCAATGACAGTTTCATTGACACCAAACGTGGTCAGGTGGCCACCACCACACAAAAATACCCTCCTTAGCAATAGTCGTTAGTCCAGAATGTCATATCCGTCCCCCAAGGGGCACCACGACAACAATCCAACCAAAATAACAAAGGGGGGAATAAAAGACAGTTTACTTAGTTGGGAGAACCCCTTAGCATGGTGTTTAACAAGATTATTCAAGCTAATTATCCCATCACGTATCCTGTCACCAAACCTCTTGATACGTCAAAACCCAAACCTGTTTGGTTTAAAGACAACGAATATTGTGAATTTCACAAGATTAAGGGACATACCTTAGATAAATGTGAAGGCCTAAAAACTTACATTCAAGGCCTCATTGATTGAGGTGAAATCCATGTAGATGCTAACACATCATCTTCATCCAATGCTCAACTCCAGATATATCAAAACACTTTTCCTAACCACAATCAGGGACCTAGTACTTTCAACTCTAATCCTGGATCTAACAACAATAACAATCAAAATAACACCAATAACATCAGCTATAAAAATGTGCCATACAACTACCAAAGTGTGGTCTCATATATAGAACAAGTGGAGCCACGTTTATCCATGATACATGTCAAAGGAAAAGATTTGCAATGTGTTGTTACCACTCAGTGAACCCACATCACAGTCCCAACATCTCCTCCATCTACCCAACGACCATCCATCAGTTCACAATATAACATCCTCGACCACCTAGGCAAAATCGCAACCCAAATATCCATCATAGATATGCTTAAGTCATCTCCCATGCATCAAGACATCTTGACTAAGGCTTTGCAAAGCACACAAGTGCTCGATGATATTGACCCCACCCAATTCCAAGCATTGGCAAGAAATCTCTCATCAACCTATCAGTTAGCCTTTAGCCAAAAAGACATTCCGTGTCTTGATTCAAGCCACAACTGCCCCCTCCATCTTGAGGTTGGTGTAAATTTTTAAAAAGTAAAAAGGGTACTGGTAGATAATGGTTCGGCCCTAAATATTTGCACATTAAAATTCATACAACAGGTTGGGTACACCTAGGTTGACTTAAGAGGTCAAGTTATCACCATCAAGGCATATGATAACGCAAAGCGAGATTCTGAAGGAATTATTTTCCTCCCTATTCAAGTGGGCCCCATTTTAGAGTACACTATGTGTCATGTTCTGGACCTTGACCGTCCATACAATATCCTTCTTGGTGGTCCATGGATTCATTCTATGCAAGCTGTCCCATCTACCTACCATCAATGTTTAAAGTTCCCATTTCAAGGAATGGAAGTTACCATACAAGCTGATCCCCAACCATTTGAATATTTTTGTGCCTTAGAAGCTTCCATTCCACATTCACATTACTACCCAAGAGTCGAAATGGGGTCATCCCAAACATCTGATTCTCATCCATCCACCAATACACTAAACACCTCATCTACACCATCACCCACACCTGCTTCCACCATCACCAAGGTCCAGATCATAGACAAGGGATGTGGCGAATACGAAATGCATACCACACTAAATGTGGCAACCATGCCACCCTCACCACTTACTTATGGACAACCAAATCTACTAGTTTAAAAATTGGAAGAAAAGACACTTACACTCACCTCTAAGCACATGGGTTTGACAATATTCAATGATCTGGGATCTCTTCAGGATCAAATGGAAGCTGATATCAGCCAATGGGTTTATCGAGAGGAACCTAAGCCACCACGTCCCCTTATAGAATACTTCCAAGAAATTTATCCACATGCCTCCAAGCTCATTGAAAAGTGTAATTACCAAGGCGGAGGCCTTGGAGTGGAAGAAAAAGGAATACACCAACCCATTGAAGCAACTAACATCCGACCAAGAAATTTAGGCTTGGGTTATGATACTAAACAAAAGGATCCTACGACATCCTCTAGCACTTCCAAAAATGTTAGCATTGACGACGGTTCCCTTGAAGACATACCAGAAGAAGAGTCCATCATACACGCGTACGATGATTTGAATCACGTTGATCTCCCTGTCATGTTTGAATGCTTATCTATTTTCACCATAACCTTATCCCTCAAACATCTTGAACTCATAGACCATGACCTACAAGATAGTGCACCCATCGACACATTTCCCTCAAAGGATACCTTCATAAATCACATGAGATTGGGGGAAGATGAACGCCCTAACCGGAAAAGCAAAAAGAAACAAAAAAAATAGGTCATCAAGTGAAAACCTCACCGAGGCGCTTTTTGACTGGGAAAAAGTAAAAACAAAGGGTGTATCTGACAGTGAAAACCTCAATATGGCACTGGAAGATGGGGATGTTCATCTTCCCCTTGTGGGAACACAAATGCCTGAGCAAACTTCTATTCTCATTAAAGAGATGCAGGAGGTAAATTTGGGGCCAAAAGAAAATCCAAGGATCACTTATGTAGCCAAATCTTTATCAGAAGAATAATATTTCACCATTGTCCAAATTATCCAAGAAGGGGTTATCAATTTCACATGGGATTATTCAGATATGCCCGACCTGGATCCTAATCTTGTTGTACACCATTTGGATGTCCATCCAGATGCCAAACTTGTCAAACAAAATCTATGAAAGATGCATCCTCAAGTAGCCTATTAGTCAAAAAAGAATTGAAGAAATGGCTAGAAGCTAGATTCATTTGACCCATTGACTATTCCAACTGGATTTCCAACATAGTGCCTGTCGCTAAACCTAATGGTGATATTAGGATTTGCACAAATTTTCAGGATCTCAACAAAGCCTATCCAAAAGATGACTTCCCATTTCCCAATATCGACATGTTGGTTGACATCACTGAAGGACATGAGATGTTGTCCTTTATGGATGGTTTTTCTAGCTACAATCAGATTCAAATTGCACCTGAAGACCAACAAAAAACCACTTTTACAATGCCTTGGGGTACCTTTTGTTACAATGTCATGCCCTTTGGCCTCAAAAATGCGGGGGCAACATATCAACTAGAAATGACTCATATTCCATGACCTCATCCACATTATCATGGAATATTATGTCGATGAATTGCTGGGAAAGTCCGGAACCAGAGAAGAGCACCTTGCCATCTTGAAAAATATCTTCGAGCACGTGGAGCAGTACAAGCTAAGACTGAATCTGAAAAAGTGTGTGTTTGGCGTCACGTCAGGGAAATTGTTGGGCTTCATAGTATCCCAGAGGGGCATCGAGGTTGACCCTACTAAACTAAAAGCTATCATGGATATGCCTCCACCCCGAAACCTGGAACAATTAAGGAGCTGTCAAGGAAAACTATAATCCATCCATTGGTTTATAGCCCAGCTTGCAAATAAATGTTAGTCATTCACCCACCTTCTGAAGAAAGACACCACCTTCAAATGGAATCAACAGTGTCAGTTGGGTTTTGATACGATCAAAGAATACTTGGCTCACCCACCAATATTTATGCCACCTATCCTTAGAAAACCCCTCTTACTATACATATCTGTCACTTCAGTTGCACTAGGGGCATTGTTGGCACAACATGACGAATCTTCAAAAGAGTGAGAAATTTATTACATTAGCCAAACACTAGTCGGTTATGAACTTAATTATTCACCAATGGAGAAAGCATGTCTCACTGTGGTCTTCAGTACACAAAAATTATGTCATTATATGGTTAGCCATCTAGTAAAGTTGATATCAAAAGTTGACCCCCTCAAGTACCTGTTATCTAAGACAACCCTGACTGGCCGAATGGCTAAATGGATCATGCTTCTAAGTGAGTTTAATATAGAATATGTGGACATAAAATAAATCAAAGGATAGGTAATAGAAGATTAGCTGGCATATGCTCCATTAGTAGATGCCTATCCGATAGAAGCCGAATTTCCTAATGAAGGTGTCTTTGCAATATCAGAAGCTACCACATGGACACTATACTTTGATGGATCACATACTAATAATGGATCAGGGGCAAGAGTCTTGCTTATCAGCCTCTAAGGCGATTACATACCAAAATCATTCAGGTTGGATTTTCCTTGCACCAACAACATCAATGAATATGAATCTCT
>CM021107.1:174348443-174443588 GCA_007115665.2 Sequoiadendron giganteum | reverse complement strand
TGTGGGGCCCATTCTAATGGTATGACCTTAGCCAAATGAATTCTAAGAGTAGGATATTAATGGCCTACAATGGGACATGATGCTTGTGAATTTTTGAAAAGGTTTCTTCCGTGTCAAAAACATGCAGATCTGATTCACGCCCCGACACAAGAGTTACAACCCATCACGACACCTTGGCAGTTTTCACAATGGGGTTTTGACTTGGTTGGCAAGATCTACCCTCCATCCTCTGATGGTCACACTTTTATCATCACAGCCACTGAATACTTCACCAAGTGGGTGGAATCCATACCACTTACTCAAATCACCGGTGTTCATATCTCTAAGTTCATCCTCTACCATATCCTCTGTAGGTATGGTATCCCCTCCACCATCATCATTGATAATGGAAAGCCATTCAAGAATAAGTGTATGAAGCTCCTTTGTGACAGGTATCATATCCAACACCGCTATTCCATCCCCTATTACCCCCAGGGTAATGGACAAACAAAGGCAACAAAAAAAACATTGATCAAAATCATTAAGAAGATGGTCAATAGCACTGGTCGAGATTGGCACCTCCATTTCCATCCTGCTCTTTGGGCCTATCATACATCCATCCACACCCCCATTGGTGCTACTCCATACTCCCTTTTCTATGTGCTAAAGACATCTTTCCAATTGAAGTCGAAATCCCTTCACTCCGAATATCACTCAAGAATCTCATCAATAACGAAGACACCCGAGTGGCATGGCTGGCACAATTGGAATTGTTGGATGAAAAACGGGTGAAGGCTTATAACCATCTACAAGCCTATTAGCACCAACTTAAAAGGAGCTAAAATAAGAAATTCCACCCTCTCCAATTCAATTTTGGTGATGTGGTCCTTAAAGAGAATCAACAGACTCAGCAAGTTCGAGATAAAAAGGGTAATTTTGAAGCTAATTGGTTGGGCCCTTATGTCATCACCACAAAGTATGGTTCTGGCGCCTATAGGATATCTATCCTTGCAGGAGAGCCCTTGGAAGAACCCATCAACATCATGCATCTAAAGAAATTCTACACTTAGGTTAGCTGGGGTATCCTTCTTGGTAATATCTTAAAAAATAGAAAAAAATAAAAAAAGCCAGAAAAATACCTACAAAAATCAGAAAAATCCAAAAATACTAAAGAGAAATAATTCGTCCTTTGGTGAAAACCACCCCTGCGTGGCACCTTGGATATGTACGATTGGTAAAAATCTGGCAACAGGCTTCTATCGTATAGGGCTTAATCATTATCTACCTCGCGCCTTGGTTACTTTATGATTTAGGCATCTGCTCCTCGACTCCCCTCATTATATTAGTCATATCTTCCACCCCTCCCTCAATCGCTTGGTATATTCTTGATTGAGCATTGGATGAATATCATCCTCTCTTTGACATCCTGAGCTTTTTATCCTAATCTGAGCTCGTTTCGTCTCATTGTTGTGGTTGTCTCCATCTAGGTCTCATCTTATCTTTCCTTGAACTATGACGCCTTTGCGCTTGCACGTAGGCAAGGCTAATATTTTGATTGGCCCCCAAGGCATTTATCCTTAATCGTCCATCCTCATGGTCCACTTTTTGATCTTGTCCATCCTCAGTCTTTCATCCTTTCCAAACTAAGTCTCCCCTATGCTTTCATGTAGACAAGGTTGATCTTTTGATCTACCCCCGGGGCTTATGTTTGTCTTGGTCACCCATCAGTTTCCATCAGTCCACTTTCTGCTGTTTTACCATGGTCTTTTCCTAAACTGCCAGGGCTTTGCGCTTTCACGTAGGCAAGGCCGATCTTTGATCAACCCCCGAGCCCCTAGGTCTTAGGTTGTGTCAGGTTCTTTTGACTTGTCCTCTTGTTGTCTTGTTGTCAAGTATGTCCCTATCATCGTTGATTCTTCACAAACAAGCTCTTCTTGTGTCAAGAAATCTACTTAATGACAATTGTCTTGCATCATCTAGGTCACTTTAGTTTAGTATCCATCATTGGTCTTAACAAGATGCATCCTTCCTAATAGACCACATAGACCCCATCCACCCTTGAAATCTTATGGCAAAGGACGCTTGCAATTGATCATGATCTTTTGGTACTTTTGGCTTTTGTTTATTGTTTGAGCTTCCTCTCTTAACTAGTCAAGATCACCATGATTCATCATATTATGGTGCATTTTTCCTAGCCAACATAGGGGCATATCTTGAATTTTTGTCTGTTGCTGTCTGCTGGGATGCTCTACGTGGTACCCACCAGGATTCCTCTCGGATCTTGTGTTATGTGGGGGCATCCCTTTGTGCTTGTGGTTATCCCAATACTTGGCCCGACCAAATTCTTTGTCACTTTGGGGTATGGGGATAACCTTGTTTGTTGTGTTTTTTTCATGCATTAGACACTAATTCGCCTTGGTTCCACATACCATGGTATCTAGTGTCTTATGCTATAGCAAAAATCAGTGCTCTAAAGGATGGAAAATTGCATTCATGTTTCATTTCATCTCATTGCATATCCCCTTCATCCATCATTGCTCCTACACCTATGACTCTTGATTTTGGTTGTGCAAACTTTCATTCCTTCTTACTCTCTTTTCTTCTCAGGATCCTTGCGGTTCTTGATAGGTGTCATGCCCCACACACCATACACCTATCACCTACCCATTGATACTTATGTCTACATTATATTTAGTGTGTCAGTTCATCATTTATCCATATTGCACTAGTTCACTAAGTTTCATTGCATCAATTCATTTAGGCTCATTTATCCATATTGCATAAGTTCATTAGGTTAAGTATCTTAGGTTCATACATCTCCATATATGCATAACCATTTGTAAATACATTGTTACGACCATATTACACAATATAATTACCACTCATAAATGATCAACATCATACATAATCACATAATCCATATACACATAAATAAATGATCAACATTATACATACTCACATCATCCATACACGCATAAATAAATCATTAACATCATGCATATTCAAAACATCAATATATAACCATATGCATAACATAAATCATCCATTAGAAAAATGTTCAACATAATGTCAATGGGGACTGTCACATATCATCATCAAATAGTACAATGTTCATCTCATATCCAAAATATAGTCACATGATAATCACATACATATCATCCTCAAATAAGGAGCATAACTAAGAACACGTGCTACACCTCCATCTGGTACCTATCCAAGCACCTGTATCTTGTCACCTGTCCTCTGCCTGCCCTGAGCTACCCACATCTGATCTCTAAGGAGACTTAGTCACTGGTCCTCTATATGTCAGAGTTCCTTGCAACTTGCGAGTAGGAGTCCCATGATAACCACCAAACCGAGAAGGAGTCGGTTGAAAATCGCTATACCCTCTGGTCTATATCCCTAAATACTGAGATGATATCAGTATATGTGGTTCTTGCCTAACATAGCACACTGTATGCTGTGTCGGATCTGGCACTGCCTGATCATACACACATCTCCAATAGCTCGCCTCCTGCATATACTCATCCGCTCATGCCTGTATCTATCCGGCTCTCTGCTAATGGCTCACCGCTCTTGCTCTCATGCCTCCTGGACCACTATTAGTAGTCGTACCTGATCTATGGTTCTCTCCCTCTCTGCCTGTACAATCTATATCTCTTCTTGCAAACCCTATATGGCTAACTCTATATCATCACTTTTCACTCTCTATGACTACCTCTATGCTATATCCCTCTTTGCACTCTCTACCCGAGCCACTGTTGCGTCTCTCTGAAACTGTAGGATATGGACCTTTCTCAGTGCATCATCTCTCTCCCCCTGTATCACCTGCACCTATCTCTGTGTCTCATCTCTCTCCCCTTGTATCACCTGCACCTGTCTCTGTGTACTATCTCTCTCCTCCTAGAGGTCCTGTACACCTCCATATGCTATATTCGTCTCCCTCCGTAATGTCTCTAGCTTAGCCTTTGTTGCCTTGACTCTCGCTCTCATCTCCTCTAAGGATACCTTTACAATAGAAACTCTCTACTAAAGATCTGTCCTCTCCCCCAACAGTCCTACCATCTGTAATCTCAATGTCTCTATCTCCCTCTCAGCCCACTAAAAGCACTCCATTGAGACATGCTCTCCTCCCCCTATAGACTCTGGCTGACCCCGCATCTGTACTATTTTCATCGTTGCCTCTTACCCATCCCGATCCCAAGTCACCCTAGCTAGATCATCTCGTACTCTCTCCATCTTTGCTTGCATCTCATCCCTCCCTCTCTCAACATCTCATACATTTGTCATGAGCTGACTCACAACAACATCAAACTCTATCTATTCTGCCTCCTTCACCCTCTGCACCTCTGCCTCTGCACTTCTCAACTCCTCCTCCAACACCCGTAGCCTCGCCTGTGCCCCTCTCAGTAAAATCATTGGATCCTCAACTAGAGAAACTGGTACCACTGCTAATGGCTCCACCACCTGCACATCCACATCCATCACATCCCCCTCTATGTCCTCCTGAACATGCTCCATCCGTCTCGTCATCCAAACCCTCCTCGGCTGTCCTCTCCTTCCCACCCTCATCTGTATCCTTGGTAGTCCTCCAGTCCACCCCTCCCCCTTTGAATCCTCTCCATCCTCGCTCATCTCTCTCCCCTCAAACTGTCCCTCCTGCTTCGCTTGGATCTCCAGATGGCCCCTCCTTTGTCATCTATTCTTTGTCATCCTCTTTGCCCATCCTATCTCCCCCTGTGCTCCCTCCTGCTGACCAATGGTCCTCGCCTCCTCCTGCTCAACTCTCACCTAAACTTGTCTCCGCCATACTCTACTACCAATACCTGTCTGTCCAACACCCCTCCCCTCCACCACCCCTAGCATCTCTACCTCTGGATCACTCCCTGGTCTCACCATATCTATCTCTGGACCTCTCCCATCGCCTAGCCCTCCCGCCTCCATATCCTCTCCCACATCCCTCCTCTCTCTAGCCATCCTTCGATATCGCCTCCTCCTCCTCCTCCTCTCTAGTTTTCCTCCAACCCCACACTCATCCGCTCTGCCAATCTGATGCCCCACACCCTGTTGCCTCTCTACCTCCTCTTTTCTCCTCTGCTCTTGTCTCCCCTGCTCCTGCTCATCCTCTGGCCCCCACTCCTCAACTCCCATAATAGGCTCCTCCAGTTTAATCCTCTCTCACTGGTGGGTGCGAAACCACTGAGCTTACTGATCTATCACTCATGCATCCTCATAACCCATCACCCTCCCTGGATAGGGAACCCCACTTGCCATCGCCCACGCATCCCTACTTGCCCTCGCTGATAGCATCCCTCCCCATGGCAGCTCTCTGGTGAGATGACGAAACATAGTCGGTGTTGCTGAAATATCCTGAATCTGCCCAAATTGTCTCTCCACTCAGTCTGGTCGATGCACCTCCACTATGTGAGGCTGAATCCCAATCACGAGGCATCTACATCTAAAGAGACCCTGATGTATCTCCTCCTCTACTCTCCATCCCATAAATCATCGATACATATATGGTTGCCATACTATATCCTCCTCTTGTAACTCATCAAATTCTCTCCTCCAATCGCCCAACTCTCCCTGCATCTCATACTATAGGACACAACCCCTGCCCCCCTCGTACTCCCAGGCCACCAAATCCCTCTCATCCAACTATCCTCTCCTAACCACTATAGGCCTCATCACCATAATATGCTCCCAACCCCACACCTGTAATAATGTCATATGTGTCACACTCCGCATCTGCCGGTAGTAAATCAAATGCATATCTCGATATAACTATACTAATACACATGAACCCCATGAGAATTGCCCCTCCCGCCACTTGATAATATGTCAAATCACCTCCATAAACCATAGACTGCAGAACCGCCTGCTCTGGTCCGACAACAATATCCCACTAATCAAATAACACAAATACAATGGTAATGGTGGAAACCCCAATGCCAAACATCTGTCTACATCTAACTGCCCCTTCTGAATGGGAAAATCATCCTGCCCAAATAACACTAGGATGGTCTAATCCAACTCCGCCCCTCTAAATGTCACCTCACTCACTAATCGCCCTGCTATGGGCAGCCTCAGAATCTACCATACATCCTCTAGGGTCACCATTATCTCCCCTATTGGAAGATGGAAGGTCGATGTAGCCAAACTCCATTTGTCTATTAATGTTGTGAGCATCGCCCAATGAGCTCTCATCATCGGGAACTGTACCAAGTGTAGTAATCCTGCATGCTCCAATGTTGCGTGATCCATGCCCGTCATGGCCTCTATGGTCGTCATCAGTGCCTCCGACCTCCGCTCATGTCTCTGCAACCGGTCAAAACTCTGCATTCATCATATTCACCATGTTAACATCTTCCTTATCATTTTTCCTTCTCTCTCCCCAATCCCTTCTTGCTTCCTCTCCCTCGCCCTACCCCTGATCTAGGTTGGATCCCACCTCAGTCGTGGGGCGGATCCACCCTGTGTTGAGGCAGACTTGCCCTTAGCCACGAGGCAGACCTACCCCATGCTAGGGCGGACTTGCCCTTAGTTGCGGGGTGGACCCGACCTCAGTTGGGCGGCGGCCCCATTGTTGACCATGGGTGGATCCGCCCTGGTCGCGCAGAAGCCTCCACCACTGGTCTCGGGGCATGTAGCCCCGCATTGGGGCATACTCGCCCCAGGTGTTGGGGCGAACTTGCCCCATGGCTAGGCGAACCCGCCCCGCGTGGGGTAGATTCATCCAGCCCCGAGGTGGATTCACCTTGTGGCGGGGCGAACCCGCCCTATTGCGGTGGGGCAGATTTCACCCCTCTGCGGGCCGCCGACGTGTTTTTTCCCTTTTCTCGTGGTTTTCGACCACTTTTTCCTATTTCGCTTGCCTACCCATTTTTTCTTTATACCCCGTCCACAAAACCTCTTTTTTATATTTTCTATTTTTTTTTAAAAATGCGTTTAAATTACCAAAACAATGCATAGAGGGTTTTGTCGCTAACCTGGCGAGGCATAGCCCGATGATTGTAGAATCGCCGCACCTCATCCGCCCGGGGGATGATCTCGGTGTCGTTATCTTGCGACATCCTCGTTCTTCTTCTTCTTCCTCTCCTCTCTTCTCCCTCGACTGCTACAGTATTAGTGAGGTGAGGTAATTTCTAATATTACCTTTTATTCCTTTTCCCTCCTTTTTTAAGGAGTATTTTTTTTACCTCTTATTTACCTTTTTTTTCCTCCAACTAATCCCTTCCCTTCTCGGGGCTGCCATTTGCAAACCGTTTGTTCGTTTGACTTCATTCAAAAGGAAAACTTGCCTAATTTTTTGTGCTCTTTCTATCCATACCATCTGTTTCTTCCTATCGAGAGGTCGTCCGAGACCCCTCTCTTTTCCCCCGTCGCCCTCTCGAGGGGGCATACCCTTCCCATTTACCTATTTTCCCTGCCATAGTCATTCCTTTCTTGGATTGGGGCATCTTCATCCATTCTCTAGTGATTGGGTAGCTCAGTTCCTGCTCCCCACACTGAGGAATAATTTTCTGGGTACTTCTTCTATAGAGTCATCAACATTTTCTTTTCTTTGAAATACTGTTATTCTAACGGTACTTCGAAGAGGGGAAAAATGTATAAATCTAAATTTGACCACTTCCACATGGTCAAAATCGTCTACTCTATTCATCTATTTAATTAATAATGATTAAATAATTTATTTAATCATTATTTCATTTCTGCCTAAGGCTCCTAAAGTATGTAATTGAATAATTCAATACTTTACCTTACACCTTTTCTTCTCTAAATTAAATAAATAGGACAATTTATTTAATTTAGTCATTTGACCTTTTTGATTAAAATCAATTTTTAATTCCTCATTTTCTCTCTCCTTGTCACATTCTCCATAATCCTCTTTTAATCTAGATTAAATTAATTAATCCATGATTAGGATGTGCAACACTTAATCAAGATTAGTGTCATATCCTCCATAATCTCCCACTCGCTTCTAATCTCTCATTAATCATCCTAATCTTGTGTTTGCACAACTTTAATCAAGGTCATTAGCCACATTTAGTAGACCTTTTTTAGTCAACCTTTCCACTTCCCTTTCTTAGCCTCGATTCCCTTTCCCATGTGAATTTTTAATTCAAATTTATTCATCCTAGGCTCCTCTCTTCCCTATGTGAATTTTTAATTCATATTTTATCCTTCCAAGGTTTACCCTATCCCCATGCAAGTTCTAGAAAACTTGACTTGTCATTTTACATGTGCCAAGGAATTCTAGAACTTTAGACTTGTCACATCACTCACATGTGGCAAGTCCCCATCTTTTTGGAAACCCTTTCATATCCATTAGATTCTCTCAAGCATGTGAAATTTTAATTCACATTTATTTCTCACACCACCTTCCCATTTCCCATGGAGATTTTTGAGAAATTCTAAAAATTTCTCAAAAGTCTTTTTCACTCTCATTTGGGGACAAGAAGTTCCTTTTTGAGGAAATCTTCTCATCCCCCAAGGTACCTACAAGCTACTTTTCCTTTCTCCACATCATGTACCTCTTTTCCACCTCACTCCCACATCATCTCACCCTAATCCATCTCATATTCCATATGTTAAGATGTGAGGGCTTGTGAGTCCTCAACTCACCATAGCCCGCCATCTTGGCTTTGTTGGCTTAATTTCAACCGTTGAATTCTCTAGAGAATTCAAATTGTTTTATAAATACCCCCTCCTTCCCCTCATTTTAGAGAATCAAAATTTTGCTACCATAGAATTTAAGTCCACCATTACCATGTCCTCATTCATCTTTCATATCACCTTGCATATTTGATCGCACTTGCCATCCAAGGAGCACACAAAACATTTAAAGATCAAGGGCCAACCAAGGAATAAGAAGTATGAAGGTATAATCACTTTTTTATTTTATTTCATCTTATCATTCCTTAGGCTAATCTTGAGGTGTATTTATTGTGTTAATACTTTTTGTGCATTATTAGTTAGTTTTGTATCTCAGAATAAGGTTAGAACATTTAAGGGATCACACTAACAAGGATAACACAACTTTCCAGGTTTTGATACCATTTGAAAGGAAAATAAAGAGTGCAAAAATGCTTTCCTAACGCTAAAACCACAGAAGAGAAGTGCAAAGACCAGCTTTAAAACTTTCAAGCACTTAAGATGAACACATACATGATAACAAGAGTAACATAAATAAAAAATCACATAGATAACACCAGATTTACGTGGGAAAACCCTTACGGGAGAAAAACCCACCACACCAATCTAAATCACTTTGTATTACAGTAAAAAAGGTTTACATACAAAGTTCCAGACTTGACTTGAAGATGTCATCTCTTAGTAGCATTCATTCAATCTCTTCACTGTTCCAATGCTATTACCGCATACATGGAATTCAGACTTTTTTCGTCACCCCTTAGTGACTTCATACAATACACTCTCTGTTACATGTCTTACATACATTATATTACCAACCAACCAATCGGGTGTATTTAATTACACCCCTGTCTGACATATGAATCTGATCGCTTCCTATCCATGTCACCCTGCAATCACGCATCGGGCCATCCAAGCATTAATTGTCTTTTCCATAATCAGATCCTATCATCTGCCGAATCAAGCCTTGTAGTTAATGCTTTCACCGCTTCAAACTTCGGCCAATCAGTCGTTGATTACTTGCCATGTGTTGCCTTCCTATTTATTCACCGCTTCCAATCAAATCCAACTGGTCAACATAAATGCCGAACTCCTCTTACCACACTACCTCACCGAGCCAAAGAGACCACCGCAGTATGGCGGTGTCACCTCGGTACCACCGAGCTCCTTCTCAGCCTTCGTGGTATGGAGGTAGACATACCGCACCACCATAACAGAGAAAAGGAGTTGCTACGGTATGGAAGTAGTCACTTAATCAAATGTTTGCCACCCTTATTGCATCCACTGCAGAGCTCAGACCAACCCTCCACGGTATGGCGGTGCCACTGCCCAAATGTGAGGTTGAGCAAAGCCTCCTGTGGTATGGAGGTAGCCACCAGAGCCAACCATCGAACACACCGCACTACCTCGCCCTAACCACAAGACCTTCGTGGTAAGGAGTTAAGCGACTTTACTGACCGCCACAACTTACCTCACCACCGCGACATGGCCAAAAGGCCATCGTGGTATGGCGATAACCATTCTTTGTTGATTGTCATTTTTCACCGTGACCACCGTGCCATCATCGAGCAACCCCTGCGGTAGGGAGGTAAACCTTCAAATTGACCGTGCCAGTCCACCAGCTTAAGACAGAGACCCCGCGGTATGGTGATAACACCGCCTAATCACAAACAGAGCAACAAAGGCTCATGGTAAGGTGGTAAGTCGCCATATCGTGACTCTATGAAGAGTTTCCAGTAGTAGCAAGGTAAAGGCTAGAAATTTCAGCAAAAAACCAAGTATTTTATAGAGGTTCAAGCCAGAAGTTGAGGCACCTGTTCCCAACAAATAATTCTCCTCGGACAAGCATTGACCTTGACGCTAGTTCTACAATTACTACTGTCCCTCTAGCTAGTCACCCACTCGAATTTTATACTGAGCAAGATTGGGAGGCAAATGACTTGCTTGATGGTTGAAGCACATTTGCTTTGCTAGTATTTTATCTTTCCTTTGCCTGTTATTTTGTGTGTGATGTGTTCCCCCGTACTATTATGTTTGATGTTCCCTCTCTTTGTGACATTCTTCTATTTGTACCTTCATTCTTCTATATGTCATGACTTCACTTTCACATTTTCCATTTTCTTTTTCTTTTCGCTTTCCTTTTGGGGACGATGCAAGGCATTGAGACTGCAATGTCTCCTTTATGTTGACCCAAAATGCCTTTTTCCTTTTCTTTTTCTTTTTGCTTTCCTTTTTGGGGATGATGCAAGGCATTGAGACCATAATGTCTCCTTTATGTTGACCCAAAAGGATCTTTTCATTTCTCTTTTCCTTTTCTTTTGTTGTCCTTTTGGGGATGATGTAAAGCATCGAGACACCCTATGTCTCTTCCATGTTGACCCAAAACAACCATATCTTTTGCTTTGTTTTCGATCTCTTTGTTTCGTTCTTCCAGTTCTATGTATATGATGACAATTCCATACTCTCTAAACAAATATTGTAGCAACAAACATACTGACCCCAAATCCATAGATCCCTTATGTGTGATATTTTTCACTTTGGGGGCAACCCATTTTTCCTTCCTTTTTCTCCTTCCTTTGCATGACGTAGCCTCACCTGGAAACATATCACTTCACATAGGGCTTTCCAAGTTGGCTCTCATGTCCTTGATTTCTCCTTTCATCTTTCTTTTTTCCTAATTTAAAGTGATTGCTCACAGTATGGTGTTTCACAATTCCTTCAAAGTGGGGGCATACATTGGCATTATTTCCTTTTGCATTTTTTTTGCTTGGTTCTTAGTGCAGCATTATTACTTCATACGATGAGTTTCTCACTTTTTGGATGACATTGGGTGTAACTTCCTTCATGAAAAAGATCTATCTAAGCATATTAAATTTCTCTTAGTGGCCTGATGTGACACACTGCATCCCCTAAGTTGCAAATTTTCTATCCTTTGATTAGTCCTCTTTCGGAGACACTAGACATAATCTTCCCTAAGTTAAAGACCTCGCATGAGCTAAATAAGACTCCTTTGAACATTCCTTTTACCTTTTGCATTTTTCACTTTGCATACATGGCCACCTTGCATAACACAACTTGCATGCCTATGGTGCCATCTTGCACTTGTCCATGAGTTCTAAACATACAAAGCTTTGCTTGCACTACAACAAATCCCTGTGATTTTCTCGATTTTTTGCTCCACTTTTTGCTTCCACCCAACGTTTCAATGTATATTTTGCCAATTTTTTGAAAACGTTGATGCTATTTATTGGGATGGCGCTATTTTTGGCATTTATTTGCGCCAATCAGGACTAGTCGGTGCTAATTTACGCTGGATTTATCAATGCCTTTAGCGCCGATATTGACTTTGAGTGTGGCACCACCATTATCGCCACCTTTGGCTCCGAGTTTAGCACCACTTTTAGCTCCTGACTTTAGCTTCAAGTTTAGCTTTGGGTTTAGTGCCAGTTTAGACACCCCTATGTTGAAGATAATTATTTATATGTCTCATCGACGATGTAAAACAATGAAACTTCAACAAGATACAGGCATATCAAGGAGAGAATCACTGACGTCACATCGATAAGGTATATCTACAAGTTTTTGGTGAAACACAACTCTTGGATATAACGAAGTAATGTCGATGAGACATTGAGATATTAGTAAGACAAATAAGATTGTCTCATCGACACTCTTCAAGTAATGATCAAAAGAATACATCGGTAGACCGACGGGAGCGTGAGAAACATATGGGGTAGAGCGGTATACACCACAACCCCACAACAAGAAGCCTTGAGCAAGGCGGTAGTGCGGTAAACAACTGAAGAGAAGGGAAAAACACCACCATAGCGCAATGATAATCACGAGTCTCCCCGACATGGTAGAGTAACACCGATATATAAAGAAATACCACCGAAGGAAAATATCGATGAGATAGTGGCATACCAGCAAGAGATATTAACTTGTCTCATCGACATCGACAACCAACATGAGAGGAACATAAGATCTAATGTCGATGAGACATTGAGATATCGGTAAGATAAAGAAGATTGTCTCATCGACACTCTTCAAGTAATGATCTAAAGCATACACCGCTATACCATCGAGAAGGTGAGCAACATATGCGGTAGAGTGGTATACACTGCAACCCCATAGCAAGAAGCCTTGAGCAAGGTGGTAGTGCAGTAAAAAATAGAAGGGAAGGGAAAAACACTGCCATAACGCAGAGGGTATAATAAGAGATGGTGGTAGTACAGTAATTGTGGCAGAAAATCACATCAGTCACAATCCATTTGAATAAATCATTTAAGGAATCAAGAATATAGCCCGCCAAAATACTCTAAAACTCTAATAAACATACTCTAAAAATTTCATCGAAATCATATTTTCAAGCATAGCTCACCAGAATGGAGTTTTCATTTTAATAAACATATAATAAAACCTTTGTTGAAACCTTATTTTTAGGCGTAGCCCACCAAAATGGAGAAGTGTTTCAGTAAAGAATGATAGAGAATGGTAAGGAGATGTGCGTGATAGGAGGCATAGGATTCATTGTTGTTTATCAATTCTAGCTCTGATCAACAAGGGTTACAATGTTCATGCTATTGTTTCTAATCCAGGTATTTAATTGACATATGTTTGCATAATCTCAAATTCCTTAAGATGCTTTTGAAGTATCAATGTATCCTATATAGGGTTTAAAATGACTTCTTTTAATTTTAAAAAATAAATCAAATGCTTTTGAAGTATCAATGTGTCCTATATAGGGTTTAGAATAATTTATTTTAATTGAAAAAATAAAATAAATGATGTGTTTTCTTGTGATTAGATAATGTGGAGATCTCCTAAATCTGCCCAAACACACTGTGTTCATTACTCTAGCTGCTAGGGTTTTTCATTTGACATCTTTAATATCTTCATGATAGTGGATTTTAAATAGATCTCAATCTTTTCTTTAATCTTTATCATGGTAACCCTTGAGCTCCCTAATCCAACTTCAATCTCTTCTAAGAACGTTGTCTTAAGCTAGACTGCATAGTATGCATATAAAGCAAGTCCTTCATACCAACCATTGTTCCAAACCACCACTCACTGCCTTGCTTAAAATGTTACATCCATAAGCACAATACCATGTTTTAAAATCATGGTTGTCAGTGATTGACCAATAAGGTCACTACTTTCATCAAGATACAATGAGATTTTTATCTTCAAAATTAAGGCATTATGTAAGATAACATTGTGAATTGTTTGTTGTGTACAATTTTATTTTATTGCACATTTACTGCTTTGCTAACTGCCTTTAAGATTGGATATTGCACCATTAGCTGCAATCTCAAACAACTCACTCACTGTCACTTGAAGATTTCTTTCATGAGCATCCTTGTATAAAATCAAACTATGCCCTATAGACTTCCTACTTACTTAATAATATAGGGGACTCATTATTTCATGGTATTTTGAGTTTTATTTAGAAGGGCTTAATATGTGGCATTTTTATGTGCAGGAAGAATAGATTGTGATGCAAAATTCGGGTATGGACAGTTCAAGAAAATTTGGATTGCTATCAGTGTCATAACTAGGTTGTATTGTACCTTGAGCCAATGTGAAACACTTCTAGGTGTTCTCTTCAAATTTGCTCTTTTCGCCTTGGTATGGTTTGGATCATCCCATCCAAATCTTAATAACCCAGTTGGATCTTGGGTATTAGTATGTGATTCATCAAAATCTTCTACCTATCAAAAAAAGTAAGCATTATTTAATGTTTGGAAACAATTGGAATAGACTTATCTTTTTAAGTTTCTATGCTATGCTTAATCATGCTTTAGTTAAGAAGTGATCTAAATTTTGTGAACAAACCTAAAGCTTGTTGCTTCCTGTACAAATAGGGAAACCAAGGTCCAATTTTGATCATCATATCATCATCATTTCAATCCATTAGAATAGATACTAGACTATCTCATCCACTTATTCATATCAATAGAACTCATGTTATGTATGTTTATATTTTGAGCAATATAATGGAGTAGATACATTATAACTTGTAATCCATCTTCAGTGTTCAATTTATTTGTCGATTTTCATGTTTATTTATTGCTTTGTTGTTGATGTTTGGTCCAATTTAAGGTGCAATTGTAAGGATTTTTCTTTATAATTATACTTTCTGACATTTGTCTTGATACAAATTGTTACTTTAGAATTATGGTATTCCTATGGAGGAAAGTTGTCTGTTGTAATTATTGTAGGAAGAAGTTAATGCTAGCAAGTAGATGAATGTGTTTTCAATTCTCGAAGGACTTGAAGCATTAATGAAGGTATTGTTGGCGGCGTTGGACATGCGTTGGACAGTAATGGTGAGGGTTGACAATAGGATGTGTTTTAAAGACACACAAGCCATTTCGTTTGATGCTTCTTGATTTGCAGTGGCAAGTAATGTAACAGGTCTGTGGTGTGAGGCAGTTTGGAAGCTAGTGTACCAGAGAAGAAATGGGAGCCAATTTCACTCTACATTCGAGGAGAAAATTGGACCCTTTTGTTGGCAAAGCAAATGTGAAGAGGCCGAGAGGATTGTTCCTCTCCAACGATGTGAAGGTGGCACAATCTGTGCAAAAAATCCTGGGTATTGGCTTCAAAGATTTGAAGCACAAATATCATACTAATATGGATATTTAATCACTGATCATGGCATGGGGGTTGGACTTAGGAGAGTTGGTGGAGGAAGTGAGGAAATTAATGAAGGCATTGGTACACGAGGATTTCTTAGTGAATATGGAAAGTATCCTGGAATGGGCTATACCAGGAGAAGGATTTGATGTGAGCAAAGGCATGGAAGATCATATGGACCCTAAAGTAGCAGAGATAAACAGTCCCTTCATTAGGTGGCCAGAAGGAATCACCAAAGCTATGTGGAGAGGACGATCGAAGCTAGGATGGAAAGCCCTAAAATTTTGTGTAGAAATAATCGAGGTCGAGACAGTCATTGAGGGACTCAAAGATGTCACCAGAGAGGAGCTGCAAGAGAAGAAAGGTTTGTGCCTAAGGAAGAAGATGAATCCAATCATGGAAATATGCCTAATGCATCTGGGTAGCATGTTGGGAATTTTCACACAAGTTGAAGCTCAATTTTGGTTAAAATACAATTTATATCTTAGTTTTTGTTGTATGTTTTCTAGGGTTAAGCCCTGTTCGTGATTTGAAAATGTAAATAGTATGGGGTATGGGTAATGGTAGATAGGGTTGTTTATAGGTGGATTTAGTAGTTTTTTTTTGGTTTGTTGGGAACTGTGGTGGTTAAACAAACATATTTTAGAAGTTGCTGGATGGACTTTATTTTTGAAGTTGATGTAAATTCTGCATTATTATTACTAAAATTAAATATTATCACTGATAAAAAAAAACATAGTAGGTTGCATGTTAAATTTCAAACATTTTCTTTGCATTTTTTTGTATATATTATTTTCTCAGTGCATCACCATGTAACAAAAATTTCACTTCTAAGATATATAGTAAAAATAAATGAAAGCACATGTTTGATTTGTCGAGGGAAATGTAGGGTGAATACCCTATGTCTTTCAAATAAGTGTGCAAGTGAAATAAGACATAACCGATTGAATCCGATTTTCTACTGTACAATTGTTTTTTTATGTGCTTTTTACTTTTTGCATGTGGATTACCCTCAAAAAGAGACTACTTATCTTTTCTTAATTGAAGCCTTTACATTTCTTGTCTACGAAAGGAATTTATTGCTAAACAACAGGTTCATGAACTTCATACAAATTAATATTGGTGTAAAAGGCCATCCCCGTAAATGTTGTTTGGTCTAGAATTATAATGGAAAATAAAAAAGCTTGCTAGGAGAATAAAATAGGTTTTCAATTATGCAAGAACAACATAATATTACTGAAGCATTTCAAATTTTAGGCCATAAAAATCATCCTTTTTTAAACATGGATTGCAAATAATTCTGAAAATTTAGAAGTCTCGGTCATTAACATTATTGTCTGCTACAATGTCCACCCACTTTTCTCTCAGCGATTTAGTATTTCTACGCCGTCCACGTCCTCTCTCCATGGCCTCTTCTATGAATAAAAATGCTTCCAGAGAAGCTTTCAATGCACTACCACCATGAAGTAAGAAGCAACTTGCGGGACCGCGGTAAAATCCGCTCTACCACATCGAGCTGATGAAGGAGCCACGGGATAGCGGTGGTCACCACACTATCGCACACCATTGGTAGAAGACTTGCGGGAGTCACCGCAACACCTCCAAATCCTTAAGGAGGAGGAGAAACAAGAGGACGAGGATATGTTTATGCCTTATTATTTCATAGATTTGATGGAATTGTGATTGATTTTTCGTTGCAGCGGATCGACAGAGGTTCAAATTTTTTTGAACAATGGATTTATGTGCTTCAAAACAAGGTCTGTGGTGCTCATCTTGGTTCACAATTTACTGTTGTTTTTATTTTCTTTTGTATTATATTGAAATGTCCTCTATTTTTTTGTGGAAAGTGTTTAGTGCAGAGGCTAGTCTATTTAAGCCCTGAAAGGCCTTGCATGTATATGTTTTAAATTGATGCTCCTTTTTAAGAAGGCTTTAGTAATAGTTGGGGTTTCAATGAAAGCATTTATTTTTAATCTGCCATTAAGCTTATGAGGATCTGTTAAAGAAAGAAAAAAATGCAAGACAAAGTAGTGAAAATGAAATAAGCTCTGTGAGTCTCGATCTCTTGACCTCTAGACACAAATATGTGGTCGAATATTTTGTTCCAAAAGCTTCAATTTTATGTGATTCTTTTTTGCTTTTTCTTCTTGGGTTTTAGAGGAGCCTGATCTTAATTTTGGTGTTTGAGAATTTTGTGTTTTCAATTTATATCCATTTTGACTGTTGATAATTTGAGGTTTTGTCTGTGAAGAATTCATGCTTTTTGTGATTGTAAGGGAAGGAGGAGGAGGGGGTTGTAGAAACAAGAAACCTAGACTAATTGTAATGAATATGATATATATTTTTTTTTGCAAGAGCAGTTTGAGGTGAGACTGGTGGTCATATAAATGAAGAGAGGAAGGGAGGAGAGCTACATGGGGGGTGCTCAAGTGAAGCGCCCTTCTACATCTAAAGGTGAATCATAAGTTCTTTTCCTTATCCTTGTTAATTCAAAGCTAATTGTTTTATCATCGCATGTTTTTGAGAGAACTGTTAAAGGACATTAATCCCTGGTTACTATGTATGCGTTCATTTTAGTGGGGAGACTATCTCTATTTTAGTTTTTGAATGCCTTAAAATGAGTGCATGCATTATGGATAGCATGATCTTATTTATGTGATATAATCAGTCTGCATTTTTAGCATCTTTCCTTTTTTACATGTTTTGTGTTTCGGCAGTCCATGATTATGTAATCTAATATTTTAGATGAGGTTGCTCCCATAGCTCTCTTGCATGTTTTGTGTTTATGCAATCATGTCCCTCTCTGATTTTTCTTTCTCAATTTCATCAAGATCATACATTTACCTTCTTGCCCCTCCTAAAGTTTGGACCACATCCATTACCTCCACATAAAACTAGACTTCCTTGGTCTTCTTGGTTCCCACACCATGATATGGTTATGCAAATAAAAATGAAGCAAAGTAATCATCCCCTTCTCCACTGGCTGGAAGAATGCATGCTTAATGTTTTGATACGTGATATCAGCTCTCTCTTTTGCTCTCATGGTTGAATACCGAAATATTTTAGATGAGGCTACTCCCATAGCTCTCTTACTCGCTTGAAAAATCCTTAAGGAGGAGGAGCGACATGAGGACGAGGATATGTTAATGCCTTAGTATTTCATAGATTTGATGGAATTGTGATTGATTTTCATTGCAACGGATCGACAAAGGTTCAACTTTTTTTGAACAACAAATTTATGTGCTTCAAAACAAGGTCTGTGGTGCTCATCTTGGTTCACAATTTACTTTTGTTTTTTATTTTATTTTGTATTATATTGCAATGCCCTCTATTTGTTTGTGGAAAGTGCTTAGTGCAAAGGATAGTCTATTTAAGCCTTGAAAGGCCTTGCATGTATATGTTTTAAATTGATGCTCCTTTTTAAGAAGGCTTTAGTAATAGTTGGGGTTTCAATGAAAGCATTTATTTTTAATCTGCCATTAAGCTTGCGAGGATCTGTTAAAGAAAGAAAAAAATGCGAGACAAGGTAGTAAAAATGAAATAAGCTCCATGAGTCTCTATCTCTTGACCTCTAGACACAAATATTTGGTTGAATAATTTTGTTCCAGAAGCTTCAATTTCATGTGATTCTTTTTTTCTTTTTCTTCTTGGGTTTTAGAGGAGCCTGATCTTAATTTCGGTGTTTCAGTATTTTGTGTTTTTAATTTATATCCATTTTGATTGTTGAGAATTTGGGGTTTTGTTTGTGAAGGATTCATTCCTTTTGTGATTGTAAGGGAAGGAGGAGGAGGGGGTTGTAGAAACAAGAAACCTAGACTAATTGTAATGAATATGATTTTTTTTTACAAGAGTAGCTTGAGGTGAGACTAGTGGTCATTGAGGTGAGACTAGTGGTCATATAGATGAAGAGAGGAAGGGAGGAGAGCTACATGGGGGGTGCTCAAGTGAAGTTCCCTTCTACATCTAGAGGTGAATTGTAAGTTTTTGTCCTTATCCTTGTTAATTTAAAGCTAATTGTTTTATCATCGTATGTTTTTGAGAGAATTGTTAAAGGAATTTAATCCCTGGTTACTATGTGTGTGTGTATTTTAGTGGGGAGACTATATCTCTATTTTATTTTTTGAGTGCCTTAAAATGAGTGGGTTCATTATGGATAGCATGATCTTATTTGCGGGATATAATCAGTCTGCAATTTTAGCATCTTTCCTTTTTTACATGTTTTGTGTTTTTGAAATCCATGATTATGTAATCTAATCTTTTAGATGGGGCTCCTCCCATAGCTCTCTTACATGTTTTGTGTTTTTGCAGTGTTGTCCCTCTCTTGTTGTTCTTCCTCAATTTCATCAAGATCATACATTGACCTTCTTGCCCCTCCTAAAGTTTGGATCACATCCATTACCTCCACATAAAAATGGACACCCTTGGTTTTCTTGGTTCCCACACCATGATATGGTTATGCAAATAACAATGAAGCAAAGTAATAATCTCCTTCTCCATTGGCTGTAAGAATGCATGCTTAATGTTTTGATACGTGATATCAACTCTCTCTTCTGCTCTCATGGTTGAATACCAAAATATTTTAGATAAGGATGCTCCCATAGCCCTCTTACTTGCTTGAAAAATCCTTACGGAGGAGGAGCGATAGGAGGATGAGGATATGTTTATGCCTTAGTATTTCATGGATTTTATGGAATTGTGATTGATTTTTGTTGCAGCGGATCGACGGAGGTTCAAATTTTTTTGAACAACGGATTTTTGTGCTTCAAAACAAGGTCTGTGGTGCTCATCTTGGTTCACAATTTACTTTTGTTTTTTATTTTACTTTGTATTATATTGCAATGCCCTCTATTTGTTTGTGGAAAGCGTTTAGTGCAGAGGCTAGTCTATTTAAGCCTTGAAAGGCCTTGCATGTATATGTTTTAAATTGATGCTCCTTTTTAAGAAGGCTTTAGTAATAGTTAGGGTTTTAGTGAAAGCATTTATTTTTAATCTTCCATTAAGCTTGTGAGGATCTGTTAAAGAAAGAAAAAAATGCAAGACACGGTAGTGAAAATGAAATAAGCTCCGCGAGTCTCGATCTCTTGACCTCTGGACACAAATATGTGATCGAATACTTTTGTTCCAGAAGCTTCAATTTTATGTGATTATTTTTTGCTTTTTCTTCTTGGGTTTTAGAGGAGCCTAATCTTAATTTTGGTGTTTGAGTATTTTGTGTTTTTAATTTATATCCATTTTGACTGTTGAGAATTTGGGGTTTTGTTTGTGAAGGATTCATGATTTTTGTGATTGTAAGGGAAGGAGGAGGGGGTTGTAGAAACAAGAAACCTAGACTAATTGTAATGAATATGATATATTTTTTTTTGCAAGAGCAACTTGAGGTGAGAATAGTGGTCATATAAATGAAGAGAGGAAGGGAGGAGAGCTACATGGGGGGTGCTCAAGTGAAGCGCCCTTCTACATCTAGAGGTGAATCATAAGTTCTTGTCCTTATCCTTGTTAATTCAAAGCTAATTATTTTATCATCGTATGTTTTTGAGAGAACTGTTAAAGGAATTTAATCCCTAGTTACTATGTATGCTTGTATTTTAGTGGGGAGACTATATCTTTATTTTTACATGTTTTTTGTTTTTGCATTCCATGATTATGTAATCTAATATTTTAGATGAGGTTGCTCCCATAGCTCTCTTACATGTTTTGTATTTTTGCAGTCCTATCCCTCTCTTGATGTTCTTCCTCAATTTCATCAGGATCATACATTGACCTTCTTGCCCCTCCTAAATTTTGGACCACATCCATTACCTCCACATAAAACTGGACATCCTTGGTCTTCTTGGTTCCCATGCCATGATATGGTTATGAAAATGAAAATGAAGAAAAGTAATCATCTGCTTCTCCACTGGCGGAAGAATGCATGCTTGATGTTTTGATACGTGATATCAGCTCTCTCTTCTTCTCTCATGGTTGAATACTGAAATCCATTATGGTGGGCCTCCAGAGTTCTAGTCATCTTTCATCCTCTTCCACCAAATGTTGGCCTAATCCACATGTCTACCAACCTAATTGGATTTGTATTTGAAAGCCAAAGTTTCTCCTGAGTCACTAGTGTAGCTCTCTCTACCTTTTCAAACTCTTTCATTGCTACAAATCATATCTAGGATTTAATCATTTGTACCACATGGTTGACATGCTTTGAATCCTTTTCTGTAGTCTTGTCCCTCTCTTGCTATTCTTCCTCAATTTCATCAGGATCATACATTGACCTTCTTGCCCCTCCTAAAGTTTGGACCACATCCATTACCTCCACATAAAACTGGACATCCTTGGTCTTCTTGGTTCCTACGCCATGATATGGTTATGTAAATGAAAATGAAGCAAAGTAATCATCTCCTTCTCCGCTGGCTGGAAGAATGCATGCTTAATGTTTTGATACATGATATCAACTCTCTCTTCTTCTCTCATGGTTGAATACTGAAATCCATTATGGTGGGCCTCTAGAGTTCCTGTCATCTTTCTTCCTCTTCCACCAAATGTTGGCCTGATCCACAAGTCTGCCAACCTAATTGGCTTTGTTTTTGAAAGCTGAAATTTCTCCTGACTCACCAGTATTAGCTGTAACTTTTTTTAAATTTTATTATGGTATGTGCACTTTGATATGATGTAATATGATTATGGTTTCATCTCATATGTTTTAATATTAGATATATAACAGAAAAATAAATTATTGCATGAAATAAATAATAACTTTTCATTTTAAATATTTTTTTTGCAGAACACAGGTCTTCCTGAAGATCAAGATGATCCTCAATATGATATAGATCCACAAAATATTAGTTATGGTGGTACATATCACATGGCATAGGATGATGATGACGTAGATACAAAAGACACCTAGGCCGATGACAATGATGATGATGAGACAGTTGGTGATAATAATCAGTGACATTCATGATCATATAAACTACATCATGGATCATTGCTGATATATCGTTATGATGACTCTTTTCATGGTTACTATCATATGTATCATTTTCACGGCCTACAGTATTATATTTTTGAGTTGTATCATTCTCACTATATCATTTGGACATGTATCATCTTGAATTGTATCAATTTGAGTTACATAATTTATCAATTTTATTTATATCATTTGTATATGTATCATTTTCACTTATGTTGACTATTGGACATGTATCATTTTGACATGTTTTTGATGTATTGGCATATTTGACTTTCACTTGTTTTAGTTATATATGATGATGATCTTATCATATTGACTTGTCAATTTACATATATTAAAAGTGGTCGATAATTTTTGAATGGATATTTATTAAGTATGATGATTTTAATTTACTGCTCATGATGGATGTTGTCAAATTCAATTAAATTATAGATATTTGACTTACTTGTTTTAATAATAGATGATGATCATGTTACAATAATTATATTGTTATTTAATCATATGTGTTAAATAATTAAATTACTTACTCTATAATCATATGAGTTATTTAAGAGGCACGATATATTTAACTAATCAAATTGAAATAAAACATATTAAATTAATAAATGGAAGCAAAACAAGAAGCATTTTTAGAAGCAAAAAAGGAAGCAACAATGGAAGCCAAACTAGAAGCAATCTTGAAAGAAAAATTGGAAGCAAAACCAGAAGCAAACCTGGAAGCAAAATTGGAAGAAAAATTGGAAGCAAACTTGGGAGCAAAATTGAAAGCAAACATGGAAGGAAAATTAGAAGCAAAACTGGAAGCAAACTTGGAAGCAAAACTAGAAGCAAAACTAGAAGCAAAACTAGAAGCAAAACCGGAAGCAAAACTAGAAGCAAACTTGGAAGAAAAAATGGAAGCAAAATCGGAAGCAAAATTGGAAGCAAAACTAGAAGCAAAATTGGAAGCAAACGTGGAGGCAAAACAAAACGTGAAATTGGAAACAAAACTAGAAGAAAAAATGGGAGCAGACATGGAAGTAAAATCGAAAGCCAAATTGGGCACCCATTTCAGCACAATTTCTGACGTTGCTACCCGACGCAATTTTAGGCACCAACAAAGGCGCTATGATGTCTCAATGCTAAATCCGGTGCTACATATGGTGCTAAATCTGACGAAAAATTTGGCACAAAAGTCGACGCCTTAGTCTAAAATGTTGTGAAGTGTTGTAACACATTTCCACACTTTCCTAGGCTTTTCACATTGATTCAACCCTTTCTTCTGACAAATTGGACCCTTAATGCACTAATAGGCATGACTTAAGTGTGTTTTGGGAGACAATCCTATTAATCAACATTAAACACCACTTAATTCCTGACTACCGCTTAAATTTTTCCAAGTGGATTAAGTCGCCACCTTGGGCGACTTAGTCCCATTTGGCATAAAATTCAAAATTAAAACAAAATTCTAACGGTAATTTTCCTCCAAAACCCTAAGGTCGGCCTATGTGGTGTTATTTTCGAGGAATTAGGGCTTCACATGTATAAATATGGGTTTTTACCTTCATTTTCACTCTTCTTCATCTTCATCATCTCTTGCATTCATACACTCTTGCATCCACAAGCAACCAATCTTCTCAAGAAAGCATTCAAGCACTTAGCATTTCAGATATCATCCATTGGAGCTGGTTCTTGCATATCTTCAAACTTCTTCAACAAGGGTTTGGTGAGTGTTTACATTTGCATGTTGTTCAATCATCCTTCCCTTTACATTCTATTTCATTTGGTTTGATTACCAACATGGGGTTTGACTAAGGCAAACCCCTATTCCCTAACCCTAACCTTTTCCTTCTCTTTGCATGTGTGCTTTGTAGGTTTTTATACAGATTAGTCAAGGAGTAAAGTGTTGAAAGAGTGTCATCATTCCATCCATGTCATTCCAATTCAACAAACCCTAGAAGGAGCTAAAAGACAACTTGCAGGTCATTTTTTGAAGATTCAAACATGAGTCTCTATCAAAAATAGGAGTACAAGTGGGCACCTACAGATTCCAACCTCGAAGCTCCCGAAAGTCCCAGGAGGACTAAGTCACCATCATTGGTGAATTATTCCTAGTACTAGGCCTGAAAAGTGGTTTCTGGGTTTTTGGATACCCTTTTGCCAAAAAACCGTTCTAACAAAGTTTCCTAGGAAGAGGACTAGGTGGCCCATTCTGGCTTAAGTTTCCTAGTCAGAATTTTCAATAGATTCCAGTAGATTCCAGAGCCCATTTTCTTCAACCTTCAGTTTCTAGGTGCACCATTTCTGTCTCTTCTAGTTTCCTTACAGTTTGCATACATCTTAGGTCATTCTTAGGACATTGCATGTAGTTTACATTCCATAACTGATTCATTTCATATTGCAACACTTAGGCACACACATCACACCCATTTCAAACCCCAATCTTTGAATGAACTCACCAAGAATGTCTTTTAGTGAGAAAGAGAGCCATTCTTCCACCTTGCTCCTAGGTGAAAACCATATGGGCACATTGGGGAATTCTCTTTCCCTAAAATTGCATTCATTTTTGGTGGTTCAAGAAAATACAAGGTTGAATACAAAGTCATCTTTGTGTGAGAGTTAACATCATTTCTAAGCATTTTACCTTTATAAGATCTCTAGGATCGCCCTCTTGAGATTGGTATGATTCAAAGTGTAGAAGAGGTCAATAATTATTTTGTTCATTGACCTTTTCAATCATTGATTTGAAGATATGTTCCTTACTCTTTGATAAATTGGTCATTTTATCTACACCTTGATAAGAACCTTAGATTTAGGGGTTAATATAGAAAAGAACACTAAAAGATTGGGTTTCCAAAAAAATAGCAATAGTATAAGAAAATGACAAAAAATCATATGTAAGAGCATGAAACCATATCCAATTAGGGGACATGGTTGGCAATGCCTAAGGATTTGAAACCTAAATGCTAGTGTCTCATTAAGAGTCTCAAATTCTTGAAGTACATACCTCCTCTAAAGATTGTCTCGATTAGATTCATTGATGAAGATAGCAATAGAGAATCCCTAGAAACACAATTATATAGAAAATTTCACTTATTTTTTAGCTTTTGTGAGCCCATGTAAGCATATCTTCTCTAGGAAATTGGGCCCCCATGAATTTAAACATAAGCCTTTGGTCAATTATAGTTGTCAAAATCGTCTTGATTTTTGAGACATCTAAATTAATGATCATGTTTTTCTCCAAAGCCAATATGCAAGGACTATATCTGCCTCTTGGGGATTTGATTTAATTTTACCCATATCCACCAATATCGCCACCACTTCCTTGTCAAATGGTGTATATAGAGGGGGATTAGGGAGGGGAGGAAGATCCCCCATGTGTAGATTATTCTTACATGATTAATATAGAAAGAACAAAAACTCTTTAAGAAAAAATCAAATAAAGGGAAGGATAGAGAACTAATAGAACTATGAATGCATTCTTCCACAAAAAAATTCATTTGATTCAAACATTTTTAACTAATTAAATTTTAGTTTTCATTTTTTATTTTTCTTGGCTTGATGTGCATGCTTTCACATCATTTTGGAAAGGGACTTAATTAATACACAAGAAACTTAAGCTTTTGCTAATATGGGGTAGAATGATAAAATATTAATCGATTTCTTTAAATTTTTTACATTCTAGCCTTTTTTCTATACATAAAGCTTTTGGACCATCTAATTATGTGGCAAACACTTATCGATATAGCAATAATTTGATAACTAGAAATACAAATTATGTTAGAAAATCATAATGATTTGAAAGTTGTGGTCTGATTTGACCTATTTATTTTAAAGTCATCCTCCATGTATTATCACTAGTGTAATGTTATTTTTTTCTCGTCAAATAAAATAAAATAGACATTTTACAAAATATAGATAAAATATTTTTAAGGGAAAAGCCATCACAAGTACGAAACTCTTGTCTAGATATGACCAAATACTATAGAGTAATTGGTTCAATATTTTATGTTCAAATTTTTTATGGGGAACTCTACCATTCCAAGTATAAATTCTATAGAGGAAGGATTGCAACACCCCATAGCTACAAGAAACCAAAGACAAGATAGTACCATAAACATAAAACTTACATTGAGTGTACACACTATAGCCAATCCATCAAAATATCAAGACTTTGGTAGATTCTAAGGTTGAAATGTTCAAACTTTTACACCTCTCACCTCTAGGTTTTTATTTTGAACATGGTCGCAATATTCATAAATGACAATTAGAAGATCAAGGTGTAAAAAATAATACACTATTTATTATTTTAAAGGTTTAACTCCAAAATAAAATAAAAAACAACATATCAACTATTTGATTTTAGGAAAAAATTAGTTTGCTACATACTCGCCACTTTAACTTATATGTAATTGTGTTCTTTTGTTGTAGAAGCATCTAGGGTGTAAAAATATTTTTGCATCGACAAAAAATATTTATTTTAACATTTATTTGTTTTCAAGGTATTTTATTGATTCGTAGATCTTTTATAGTAGTATGATTCAATTTTGGGTCACCAAATTTTAGTGCACTCATGCTTTCATGATTCATGACCTCATAACTATAATTGCAAGCATAATCAAGTCACTAGAATCATCACAAGTCATTGTAGTTGGTTCTCATTTGATGAAGCTCTAATCATATATTGTTTGATGTAGCTAGAACCTTCCATTTGATTTCTATGTATTATTGATCAGTACATATATTCTATTCAACCAAGGAAGTCTATTGAGGCCTAAGTCCAATATTTACCATATAATAGTAACTTGTTTGATCAATTTAACAAGTATTTGAAACTTGTGGAAATCCTTAATGTCGTCTATATCACTATGGGTCCTAACAAGGGTTATATATGAAACCATATTAATTTTGCAGACTCCTATATCACTGGGTTCAATAACACACGTTACTAATGAGCCTACACACTACGCTAGGGTGATGCGCCTACTCCCATGGTAAACCATTGGAAAAAAAATGATTTTGGGGCCATGATCCTTATCACCTTACTTAAGAAGTATAAATCATGATATCAACTACTGTATTATTTTCTACATATCCTATAGAGAATTTTTCTATTATTTGAGGATGGAGGAAAATGAGATAAACAATGAACCTCAAATAATAAATCTAGCTAACAAGTTGAAGGAGCTTCATGAGAAGAAGATGAATAAGAGCATAACCAAAAATACTTACGTTGACTGAGATCATATGTTTAAATTTTAATCTGATTATATTTCATGGATAATGCCTAAAAATTGTAGTACAAATCTTTGATGAATACAATAACAACGTTTTTCTTAAGCGACTTAGTGTTACCTATGTAAAATTAAATAAGGTTTAGATAAAAAAGATATTGGATGCAAGGTTGGATGATCCTTAATTGGACTCTCCAACCTTGACTACATTATTTTCTCTTTCTATTAAGTTATCTACTATGTTGATACCACCTCATATTTTATATATTTCTTTAAGGGAGAAAATTTAGTTCTTACACCAGAAAAATGATTTTGTGAGAATCAAAATTTTTATTACATTTGAATGAATCAGATGCTCTCTTGAAAATTTGATTGATCTTTTTAATAATATTTTACAATTAGAAATGAAATTAACTAATGCAATTCTAATATAACTTCCAATTTTGAGCTACTACTGAAAATATCTCCTTTACTATTAAATATTTTAACTTCATTTAACAATAATAATAGAATGTGCAAGTGATAGAGGTTATTCAATGATTTGTACAAAGTCTCAGCCTTGGACACTAGCACCATGCATGGATGTAATTGTGATGTGCAGTTGACTCATATGGTAAAAAAATCAATAGTTCCAGAATGTAATAAAACTTATGTCACTTTGAACACAATCAAAATTCCTAATAAAAAATGCACACAAGAAAGGAAACAAAAATGTTGGGTGGTTGATTTAGGGGCTTGCCCCAATCAAACCCCTATTTATGGTCATTCATCCTCCATGTACATTTGAATGAATCAGATGCTCTCTTGGAAATTTGATTGATCTTTTTAATAATATTTTACAATTAGAAATGAAATTAACTAATGCAATTCTAATATAACTTCCAATTTTGAGCTACTACTGAAAATATCTCCTTTACTATTAAATATTTTAACTTCATTTAACAATAATAATAGAATGTGCAAGTGATAGAGGTTATTCAATGATTTGTACAAAGTCTCAGCCTTGGACACTAGCACCATGCATGGATGTAATTGTGATGTGCAGTTGACTCATATGGTAAAAAAATCAATAGTTCCAGAATGTAATAAAACTTATGTCACTTTGAACACAATCAAAATTCCTAATAAAAAATGCACACAAGAAAGGAAACAAAAATGTTGGGTGGCTGATTTAGGGGCTTGCCCCAATCAAACCCCTATTTATGGTCATTCATCCTCCATGTACATTTGAATGAATCAGATGCTCTCTTGAAAATTTGATTGATCTTTTTAATAATATTTTACAATTAGAAATGAAATTAACTAATGCAATTCTAATATAACTTCCAATTTTAGCTACTATTGAAAATATCTCCTTTACTATTAAATATTTTAACTTCAATTAACAATAATAATAGAATGTGCAAGTGATAGAGGTTATTCAATGATTTGTACAAAGTCTCAGCCTTGGACACTAGCACCATGCATGGATGTAATTGTGATGTGCAGTTGACTCATATGGTAAAAAAATCAATAGTTCCAGAATGTAATAAAACTTATGTCACTTTGAGCACAATCAAAATTCCTAATAAAAAATGCACACAAGAAAGGAAACAAAAATGTTGGGTGGCTGATTTAGGGGCTTGCCCCAATCAAACCCCTATTTATGGTCATTCATCCTCCATGTACATTTGAATGAATCAAATGCTCTCTTGAAAATTTGATTGATCTTTTTAATAATATTTTACAATTAGAAATGAAATTAACTAATGCAATTCTAATATAACTTCCAATTTTGAGCTACTACTGAAAATATCTCCTTTACTATTAAATATTTTAACTTCATTTAACAATAATAATAGAATGTGCAAGTGATAGAGGTTATTCAATGATTTGTACAAAGTCTCAACCTTGGACACTAGCACCATGCATGGATGTAATTGTGATGTGCAGTTGACTCATATGGTAAAAAAATCAATAGTTCCAGAATGTAATAAAACTTATGTCACTTTGAGCACAATCAAAATTCCCAATAAAAAATGCACACAAGAAAGGAAACAAAAATGTTGGGTGGCTGATTTAGGGGCTTGCCCCAATCAAACCCCTATTTATGGTCATTCATCCTCCATGTACAACCATAAGGGATTTCGATAAAAGAGAATGATAATGATAAAGGATAATTTTTTTATCTAAAACAAATACAATTCTAGATAAAAGAAAATGGATTTTCTCTAGTATGATGATATCAACAATATTTAAATACCAACTTAAAAGATTTCCTAATATGAGAGGGAAGCAATCAATTTGAGAAAAGATCTACCTAGAAGCTGCCATAGATTCCTAAGAGGATTCCAAAGTTACCATTAGATTTATTTCCATAGTCCCACCATGAAAATGATGACATACAAGTTCTAGAAGGATGTTGTATTTTTTAAAACTTTCAAGAGCTTCAAGAGTTGTAGAGGAAAAGTAAATTGTGTATGCATGAAAGAATGATCTTCCTTCTCCTTTTTTCAAAGAGGTATTTTTAAAAAAATAGAAGGTCTCGAGCATCTTTGAAAGTTGCGAATGCCAACAAGGAGCATTACACTACCAAATTCTTTGGAAAATAACACTCAAATGGTTGTTTGAATTGTGTATTTTTGTGAGATGCCAACACATCGTGCAAACGTCAAGTGTCACACTTACATCTAAGAAAATCAGACCCAAAGAACAAGGAACAAGCTAATTTTGATAGTAAATGAGTGTTTTGATATCATAACCATTATAATTGAAATATTTACTTTTTCATACTAAAGAGGTGTCATATAATGTGAAATTGTAGGGGTGTGCAATTTTGGACTCTATATTTTTCCCCCACTTTAACATGCATATGCATTGTACTAAATATGTGTGCTAAAGTAAAAAGAAAACGATCTAACATTAAAGGTTATCAAAGGATACTATAGAGGATGTAGAATCTTTAACCCATGTGGATGTGCCCGTAGGGAGAAGACTTGTAAAATAAACAAGATATCCTATATAAACAAGAATATTATGTAAAATATTTTCACCACAAATATGTTAGTTGTAGACATACATGTTAGGAATTTAAAATGATATGGCATAAGGATTTAAGCAAGCACATAAGAAAAAAAACATGATATACAAGATTTTGATAAATGATTTTTGATAATTAATAAGTATGACCATCAAGTTGTGTTATGTTGGAGACCATACGACGATTTTGATTGGATCATGGTTGTTGTAAACTGTGTTACAAAACAAGGGATAGTCAACCAAATATGGTTGATTCGTCCTTCTCTTCTATTGTTGTTCTCTAGGAGGTGAGTTTGCAGTAGGTGCATACGGAGGGGATTATGGGGCCGTAGATGATTGCGCTTTTTGAGGGATATGCTCCCTTATTATCGATCCCTTATCCCTTCTAACAAAAGAATAGACAAAAGGATTTGTCTTAGGTTTGTAAGCGGGTCTCTCCTCCGAAATTGGGGCCTTTCCAATTATCTTGTCAATATTATTTAAAAACCATTTGGATCCTAGCAACAAGATCCTTGATTTATGCATAGGCCCCCTAATAATTTGGAATCCTTTTGGGATTTGCATCCTCTACCTTCCTGAAAGCAACCCATTTTACCTTTCTATCATTGACCTTCTTATCATTTGTGCA
Source organism: Sequoiadendron giganteum (assembly GCA_007115665.2). Classification (NCBI taxonomy): domain Eukaryota; kingdom Viridiplantae; phylum Streptophyta; class Pinopsida; order Cupressales; family Cupressaceae; genus Sequoiadendron; species Sequoiadendron giganteum. The sequence goes on along the minus strand of CM021107.1, from coordinate 174,412,501 downwards.
ATTTTTGAGTACATCCTCACTCAAGAGGAGATCCCGTGAGAAGGTTGACCTCTTTATACTTAATCTCACCTAATATATAAAACATTTAGGATCAAATGGTCTTGTATTTTCTTGAGCCATCTTGAAGACTTGCAGCATTGGATAAATCAATTCCAAAACCTCTCTTGTCATTGTGAAGTTTGAAAAGCCTATGGAGAATGGAAAGAAAGAACCCTTATTTTTCCCCTTAAGGTGAACTTTATCAACTTCACTTATCTACCAAATTATCTTCAAATATTCCAAACTAAGGGGGACATAATTTGGCAGGAAATGGGGTTCCATAGGGCATCCATATACTTTGATCATTATAGAATCTGCATGGAGATACCAATCTCCCAAGTTGTGTTGCACACCCAATTTTGGCACTTTTTCCATGGGTCTAAGAAAATTCAAGATTTCCTTTTGCAATCTATCTTCCTTCACCCCCATGAAGCCCAAAAATCTCTTGACAAAGTAATTCTCAAATATTATAAAATTCGATGTTCCACAATGCATGTCCCACACATGGGTCCAACATTGAAAAGGGGGAGAATTTCCCTTGTCATATTCCATACGGACCTGTAGGGATTTTTCCCACTTTTTCCTACCCTCATATAATAACATGTGATGAAGTAAGGAGCACCACTTGAAATTCACCATTGTGTTGCTTTTCTTGATCTCCACTAGCTACTTGTGGATGCCATTTGAAATGTATGTAGAAAATTTAGTTTCATAGTTTATCAAAAGATTTTGGATATCCGCTGCATATGCATCAATGGCATAAGGATTTTTGTATTGGAATCTCCCCCAAAACTTGGCAGAGTGCATAATATGTGTTGATGAAGTAGCCTTCAACTGTCTCCAAGTTGAAAGGTTCTACTTCATTGGTAGGAATCCATATAGACATTTTGTCAAATCCTTTCAATCTATGCTTTGGAAGTTAAAATATCCTATAACTATTTTTATCTTGTTGGTATTTTTGTTTAAAAAGATCAAAATCTATGACCTTGTTTTCTGCCAACTTCAAGCCAAAAACTTCAAAAATGGAGGCCTTATCAAGTTTTACCAACTCTCCCCCATACATAGCCTCAATGGTTTCAACATTCACATCATAATTTTTGGCTATATGTCTAATGAGTTCCACATCCATTAAAACATTAGGTACAACTAGTTCCCCTAGGTCAAAGGCCCATACTTTAGAAATGACAACCTTGGATGTCCTTTTGCTATACTAGTGTGTGAATAAACTCCACCCAGTCATAGGGAGCTCTGCATCTTTGCACTCACTTCAATTATCCAATAGGCCACTCACTGCACTAGGGCCATGGGCATGAACAACCTTTCTTGAGGAAATCAAGAGTTGCACAATTATGTCTTCATCAAAGGGTCTTTTGGATGAGGAGGGTTGGTCCTTAGACTTACTCATGGTTGTTTTCTAAGGTTTGTTCTAAGGGTGGTGGATAAGATTTTAGGGCTTAGAAAATTCTCAGATAATTGAATAAACTTTATAATTCAGACACCAACCCTAGATTATAGGAAAATTAATGAATTTTAGAGAACAAAGGACTTGAAAAAGGCCCACTTACTTGTTTTTTGCTCTAGAAGATCCTAGTTCATCATGAAAACTTTAGAACTTTAAAAATTTTCTCTCCAATTTAAAACAAATACAAAATAAATCCGATTCTAGATCGATTTTAATATTTATGGAGGCACTCTTTACAAAATATGGTAGAATTTTTTCATGTTCACCATTAAGTCTAGTTCACGTGAGCCAAATGCATCTAACTATTCATTCACCAAGTTTGAATGTGAGTCATTGATCTTTCATTGATGAGACAAGAATTGACAATTAAAGTTGGTTTGAGTAGTTTGAAAATATTTGACATGCTTTGAAAAATATTTGACCAATAAAGTCATTCCATGTTGGATCACTTTACACATCATCCAAGTGAGCCTCCTGAATTTTTTTCATTTGATAGGCAACTGACGCCACCAAAAAATCCACATGGTAGCTATCCACGATTCCACAGCTTGAAAAGGGAACCCCTTTGAAGAGCTCATAGACTCATGCAATCAACATGAGAACACACCACGTGTCATTCTTCCACTATCCTATCCATAAAAAATCACAAAAAAATTAAATGAGAAAAGTCCCAAAATTAATGAAGAGCTCTTTTGTCTTTAACAAACAAGCACTCTGCATGAGCTGGAGTCCTGCCTTGAGCGAGTCTGGTTGGAGTAGTCATTTTCAATCTTAGCATTCCTTTGGAGGGATTTATGTTGTGACGGGCTACATCAAGTGGTTGTTGATATTGGGGAGTGTTTTAATAGCAAGTGGTTGTTGATATTGGGGAGTGTTTTAACAACAAGTGGTTGTTGATATTGGGGAGTGTTTTAACAAAGGCACTACTGAATGAACATGGACCAGTTAGAAACCAAAATTTGAAAACATGAACCTCAAATCTGTTGCTGAGATACTCTTGCATTGAGCCACTCATTCTTTACAATTCCTTGTATGAATAGTGCAAAGTGTGCAACTAGCCTCCATGAATAGGCCCTATGTTTCTTGATTAAGAGACATATACAAAATGAAGAGAATAATATCATGATATTGAAAGTCAAAATGTTGCTCACCTCTGAAAATTACAGAAACATAGCAAAGATCGGGATTTCAGCTTTTAAGGAAGAGATCAAAAAATATGATTACTACTAATAATCTTCAAAAGCTATGTGATTGACGAAAAAAGTGCCTGACAAATATGATGAGATTCTACAGGTTTTTTTAGATTGTAAAGCTTTGGGATAGGTCCATTTTGAAAAGAATTATCATTCAAAACAAAGAAAGAAAGAGAAAGCAAATAAACGTCAATAATGCACCCATGACTCTAAATGTTATCACAACTGATCATCTTCAAATTATTGAACTTGTTAATTTTAACAAAATCATTAAAATTGAAAATTCCATTGCAATATCCTGATGGTTAAACAAAAGCAACATGCAACACTCAATGTCATGCCTAGGTTTTCCTTTACCAATACACCCACCTCTGGAATAGGCCTTACTATTTTTGTGCACCCAGTGTTATCCTATGAAAAAAAAAACATTCCAAAATCTGATTTGTATCGTTAGGAAAAAATGTACAACCAATTTAAGCACTTGATTTGAATGAAGGCGGATCTGATCTTACAATGTTGGATACTCAATTGTGGCATGTTGGTTCATCTACATGGATACTATTACTTTCTCCGCCATTAGGAAAAAAATAGACTGCAACAATTCTGAAGTACCCTAGTGAACTAGATATTTGTGGTACCCTTCTTTTAGCCTAAAAACTCTTCTATAAACCAGAATACTTTCAAGGTGCTGCAAGCACCTACCATTGCACAAAATATTTTGCGATCTCTGCAATCCATTATGTCTTAAGATTTTGTATTTTTTAGAACTCTTTTTCCACAATGCAAATCTCCTCACTACTTTCATATCCATCTAAATCCAAATTTGTAACAAACACAGCCGAGTCTTCATAATTATCATCAAATAATATAGGAAATTGGAGGATCTCAGAACTATTGCCATGTATTTTTAAATAATACTCCCGAATTTCCTATAGATGTAGATACCACATGCTCAGGTCAATGACTTAATTTCAAATTGTTCACAACAACCATGCATAGATGTCAGCATACTTGCCACTGAGAATGTGCTAACAAAAGAGGAAAGACATGCTAAATATTGAGTTGCTAAAGATTCAGGTAATTGAAAAGTAGATAACACTTAAATTTGTCCTACATCCTACTTAGCAGAGTACTGAATCTTACAACTGACATAACATTCCAAATCCTTTAGGCTCTAGATCCGTTTGTATACAACTTTTCTATTTGAACATCTAGTTATAGAGCTTATCAATTGATTGAAACATAAGAACCTGTTTTTGGTATTTAAATAGAATTAAAGGGATAGTACATTGTAGACATATGGTTACAAATCTACAGAGAATTAGATTCACCTCTAAAATTTTAAAACACATGATTTGCACAGCTACCATGCAATAGAAAAGAAAAAAACATAAGGAAAAGCGAATAAAAAATGACAAATTACTCTATTTGTGTCAGATATAGAAAGTTAATAGTAAATACTAAAAACTAATATCCAACTATTACATAAAATGCCTTTAGCTGTAATAAGAACTAATGAGGCAGGTCGGAGGTTTGCAAGATCAATAAACTTCTAAAACAAAGGAATTTTTTCATCAATGCATCAACTGAAATGCTTAAGAAGCTAATTCCAAATAATCTCAACTTTTCCATATCTACTTATAACTTCACACAACAAAAAAACCTTTGTGGGATTTTCCCAAAAACAGTTAGTAGGTTCAAGGGGAGAGTTGTTTTGCTCAAACTTGGTGATTGAAAAATGTTTGCAAATGTTATGAAAAGGTTGTACTTGTAACTATGGTATGTATTACTATGTACTGAGCATGAACAAGAAATTATTGTTAGTCATTATCAAAAAACCAAAATATGAGCAGGAAATTAGTCACTGGGCAAAATGTGAGCAGAGTTATCAAGCAACAGAACTTGGAAATACACCAGATTTAATGAGAACAAAATACCTTAACGTTTAAACTGAAAATAATAGAGTCAAAGTCACAGAACTCCAATCACCCCATTTAATGTACTTCATTAAACATTATCTAAAGTGGACCACACCATAAACCGTATATATTCAGTAATTTGTTTATTCATTATTCATTCTAGTTGTGTACTTGGTTGAGAAGCCATTTTATTTTATACTGAGACAATGAACTTTGGAAATCATAGAACAAAAACAAACAATATAAAAATACCAGATAACAGAGAACAATAATTGTATTGTGACCCTCGCCCAACTTTACAATGAACATAATTTGTTTTCGTGCCTCTTTGAGCTACACCAAATGACATTTGGAACACAACTTTGTTTCAATGGGATTAGAAAGATAGATTACAAGATAATTGATAAAAGCTTTCAATGTAACTATAAACCTTTCAAAGAGAAAGATAGATATTAAATACACAAGCAAATTCATTATTCTCTTGCCCCAGTTCTACATATCAGTATATACTTAACTACACAGGTTAGAGGATGTCGTAATGTTAAAACCTAAATGTGCTCATTATCAGCAGATTCATTTTAATGAACATACTCTAATACCTTCGTATGAGCCTTATTATCAGGCTGCAGTTCACTAAATTGGAGAAGTGAAAGATTAATACCAGAGAGGAAAAGACTGGAGGAGCGAACATTGCAGCAAGTGTTTCTCGCATCCCCTCTACCTTTGTCCAAACTGGGTGCTGCGCTCTCCCCTCTTCCAGTTGCCAGTGCCCTGGCTCCCTCTATCCAAGAATTCCCTCCTAGACAAGGTATGCGAGTTGCTTGACAGAATATCTCTCAGAACCATGTGTCCTCATCCAAAACCTCTGCAAAGTGCGGAAGCATCCACCAGGTTCCTGAATTGAAGGCATAAGTACTCCAAAAGAAGCCGTCTCTTCGACTGCCCCCCTCCTGGATATCCCGAAAAAAGGATTTGTTAACAAGGCTTTAGAAACTTTCAAGCAAATGCCATCGTACCATGTAGAGGAGCATAAACCTGGCAAAATTTCTAAATAGAAAATTAGAAAAACACGGACAAAATAACACAAACGAATCAGAAAATTTGAAATAAATAGGTGAATGACAATTTAATAGCAAAATTCCCTCCGATCATATGTTAAAATTCTCCTGAATAGCCTTCAAAATAAACATCAATAAATATCCATAAAAATAAACCCTTACAAAAGCGCTGCAAAAGTGTCAGGTTTGTAAAATATAATGTAATGTTTTTCTTATCAGGGTCTACAGAAAAGGCAAGAGTAAAAGCGTGCTAATAAAACCAAGAGAAATGATTTTTAAGCTTATGGTTTTGATGATTCTCCGGGTCCTGCATTCGCGATTGCTGAGAGAGGAAAACCTGCCAAAATGAATGGAGAAGAGACACAAACAAAAGCAGAATGCGCACTCTCAAATCGCCTCTTGTGGTTATTTATGAACATAATCTCTTACAAAACACACCAAAAGCATCCTCCCAGGCACAAAATCCTCAGAAACAACAGACGAGCTCATTTAAACACGAATGAATTAAACCCAACTCTACCCAAATATACTGCACAATACTTACAAAAATTACAAGAAAAACATCACAAATCCCACAGAGGAAAAAATCAAACCAGCTATGATCCTTAAAAAATACCCACATCCCTGACGAGATACCCACTTCCAAAAATCTATAGAAATTGCAAAATTTGCACCAGTACAAGGAAAATGCACAACGTGGACTTATTTGAAAAGCCCTTCAAGAACACCAAACCAAGCATAGATTTAATTGGAAAAGAAACCTGCGTGGAAGACCAAAAATCTACCTCCAAACATTTCAAATTTATACACTCCCATATCTTAGCGATCACTTCTACACAAAAAATCCTGATTTTTTTTATAAAACCCAAATTATGCCAAGAAGAGTCATGAGACAAAATTTGAAGACAAACTCCGTTTTCAACAAAAATAAGAAATGCATCTACCTATAGGCAGGAGCGAAGGCATGAACACTACAGACCATGATCTTTCCAGCTACCAATAGCAATAGGATACGAACAAGCAACCTACCTACCTTGCTTGGAGCTTTTGTGACAGATTCCTATCTTGGCAGATTTTGAATCATAGTCATCAGTTGCGTTTCATATGAGGTACTGTTGGAGCTCTTTTCATTCTTGGAAAAATTATTTTTAGACCTGCAACCTTGCAAGGGAAAAAATAAAGAAAGCATACTGCATTGGCATCTAGCATTTTTATCATACTAACTCTTGTCACTTGCAATTCTGGTGTGGCCACGTCTCCTACCTTAATCGCTAATTGTCCAAGCTTTTCCCCCATGGCTGGACCATCTCAAACATTAGAATTGATTTTAATTTTTTCTTCTACTCACTTTTGATTGGCGATTCTTTAAAATTTGTAAATGATAAAAGATAAAACCTCAGCAAAATTTGCACCAACCAATCAGAAAATTTAGGAAGAATAACAGAAACCACATTAATAGAAAAATTTAATAGTACCATGAGTTAAACACTTTTACATGACTCTCGAGAAAGCATTAATTGAAAAAAAATCTCACTGATTACATTAGTCTCTGCCTATAGATAGGCAGGACTAATAAGCTCCCATGGATTGGTGAAGACAAATAGGCAGGACTAATAAGCTCCCATGGATTGGTGAAGACAAATAAAAAAGAGGATGCATGTGACACATTCCACAGTTTCATGACCTTTGATTTTCCTTATAAAATATACTTGCAGATTAGCAGAAAAGGCGTATAAAGTAGTGGGAGCGCCTAAAAGGCTTGGGCGTAGATTCAATTAAATGATTTAATAAGCACATGTAGAATTTTAATTTTAAGTGTGCACTAGGAGAAGGTAGGGGCTAGTAACTCTATGTTGTAAAGGGCTTAATAAGACAACTTAAGGCATCAAATATTTGGTAAGCAAGTCAATGACCGATTATAAATAAAGTGTAAGGCAAAGAAAAACGAGTAGGGTTTTTAGGGATTTTGGGGGGATTAAACACATATGAAAGGAAACCATAAGAATATTGATAATTTTTTGCAAATTCAAAAAGAAAGCAAGGGCATAGAGCCATAAAATTTACAAGTGCACTACTAGTGGTTTCAGTTGGGGATGTTTGTTGTAAAGCAACAAAGTGAGGAATCCAGACCTCTGAGAAGTAGGCCAAAACAAAAACAAGGAAAGCAAAAAGAACCAACAGAAAAGAAAGGCCACACAAAAATTTACATAAAATACATTTGTGCATGGAAAGAGGCTAGTTTAAGAAAATTAGGGTTTCGGGAATTGTCCATGCATTGAAAATTCCAAAAGTTCACCATTAAAACTAGAAAATAAGAGTCTTCACCGTGAGTATTTGCAATCAGATATGGTCTAAGACAAAGGGTATCAAGTTTACCATGTTTACCTTTGTCCTATAATCTTGCATTCCATAACAAGACCATATCATCTATTTCATATTTTCTTGCCACTACTCTTTGTCAAACAAATGTTTGACTTGAAGTTGCAACTTTGAATTCTTTCGTTGTGCTAATCTCCTGGTTTCATCCAATTGAGTGATCTGGTTTATTCTCTTTATCATTGCATCACATATATCATCATCATTCTCTTGGATGAACTTATAGAAAGGAAAAAAATTGTTGATGGACATTCTTGCCTCTAATCCGTATACCAACTCAAAAGGAGATTCACCATTAGCCTTTTTGAGAATCACTTTGTCAACCCATAATGCTAATCTAATATTTTTTTTAATTTTAGACTACAGGAATCATAATTGGGTAGCTTGACCTTAAAAGTGGGTTCCCATAACACTTCAATTTTCTTGAGAATCTTTGGTAGGCATCACACTTTCTAACCATCTCTTTTCTATTTGCAAAGAGTGTAGGCCACCAATAGCTAGATCTCAAAATCCTATGTGTAGTATAAATTGTTCTCCATAGACTCCATTGTGCATCTAATCCATTATATGTGTAGCTTGTTCCTCATTTACACATTTGAGAAAAACCCCATCTCTACTTCACCATAGCTCATTTTGAATCACAACGTACTTGACGAAATGAAGTTTTAGAATTCTCTTTTTGTTATCACTCATGCCTTTTAGAAACAAAGATATTTTTTAAATAAAAGACATTGTCCTTATACCAAGGAGATGACTACATATCATAGTCTAAAGATACCAAGCTTGTCTCTACATTGTTGACTTGGTTAGCTTCCAAGTGTGATTAAGCCATAAGCTTAGCTAACCCTTTTCCTCTAACAATATTTATTATTTGGATGTCAATATTGAATTCTTGGATCTTATTGATCCATCTACATCTTCTCCATGTAACTTCTTGATGTGTAAAAATGTCTTTTACAACAACATTAGGGACATAAGCCATAACCTCAGCTCCCACTAGATATGATCTAATTTTTTTTACAACCTTGACTAGTGCATAAGCTTGCTTCTTAGCTATATCATATTTTAGCTCAACAACTTGCAAGGATTTACTGAAAAAGGCAATGGGTTGCTCATATCCCTCATCATTATTTTGCAATAGAACAACAACTATGATGTGAAATGAAGCAAATGAAAATAACTAGAATGACCTTAAAAAACCTAGAGAATTCAAAACAAGAGCCTTCTTAAATATATTTTTTATACTTTGGAAGGCCTTGGTTGGATCTTGACTCCATGAGATTGACTCAGTTTTTCTCAACATCTTAGAAATGGATCTTGTTATTTTTGCAAAATTCATCACAAATCTCCTCACAAAGTTAACTTGCCCAAAAATGGACTCAATACCCTTAATGGTTTTTGTTTGAGGAATTATTTCAATAGCTGCTACATGCTTTGGATCGATCCTAATTCCTTCATTTGACACTATGTGGCCTAAAAATTTCCCTTATGTAACCCCAAATACACATTTCTTGGGATTGCGAGAAATGCCAAACTCCAAAGCTCTAGCAAAGATCTTTTCTTGATGCATACAATGATCTTATCCTATTTTAGAAAAGATGGTTAGATCATCTTGATATACAACCATGAACACATATTTAAAATTTGAAAATGCAACTATTAATTGTGATTAAATTTCTTCAGATTTGATCTATCTATTCAATTCGAATCTACAAGAGTAGAACATTTATTGATTTCGATGTCACGCATTGTGGATTGGATCTGTATTAAATATATAAGGGATAGACACATCCCATGAGCGGACATGTCTCCACAAAGTGGAGGAATGTCCGTTCATGAGATGTCTCATGAATTGTGCCTTTTTATCTTAACTGAACACCCGATCTCTAATCGGGGTTTGTTACTTACTAAACATAAATTCTTACCAAGTTTGATTTGTATTTATCTTGCACAAATAAATAATATCCAATTTGGAAATGATCACCAATAATGATGCTCGATCGAGATCCTATATGAAACATAGAAAGCCAATAATCTACAAGTAATAAGCTCTAAATGTAGATTGATAATATACTTGGAATATAGTAGATTTCGATCAATTATATCTGACCGAAGCGACCATATTTCAACACTCCCTCTTAGCTACAAAAGATAAAACTAACCAAGTATATAGTGATATCACCTTACTCGTGACATCATAAGATATGGTATGCTTTTAAGAGTGACAAGTCACATGACATTCTTCATAACACATCTTCATTATGGTATGTGCACTGACATCAAGTCTCATGATGTCTACCATAATAAATCATGGTATATCCAAGGATACATTTATCCACCATGATTATCTCATAAGGATCATAATGATCTTCAACTGACATCAAGTCTCATGATATCTATCAAAATGTCCAAGAGATACTATCATGACATATCCACGGATATCAAGTCACATGATATCCATCATGATAGTGAAACTAATCATTGTAAAGTTGTCACCTTACAATGTCAAATACAAGTGTTCATTATTAGAAAGATCGTCACCTTTCAATAATGTACAGAGGGGGGGCATAAAGTCATGGAGTCACACACATGAATTTTTTTTTTACACATTAAACATATTTTAAATATATTAGTACAAAATAAACAATTTGAGTCTCAATCTCAACAATATCTTACATTTCAACCATACCAAGTTTCTTCTTGAAGTGTTCAACTTTAACTCAAGAGAGAGGTTTGGTGAGAATGTCTGTTGTTTGATTGCTTGCACTAATATAATTCAACTGGATCACATTCCTTTCTACCATGTCTCTCACATAGAGGTGAGGAATCTCTATATGCTTTGATCTATCTTGGAATACTGGATTCATTGAAAGCTTAATACAACTTTGATTGTCACAGTGGATAATAGTATGATTGAGGGGCTCACCAAATAATCCCACAAGAAATTTCTAGAGCCATACTACTTCTCTTGCTCCCATAGAGGCTGTAATATATTCGGCTTCTGTTGTACTCAGTGCCACCGAAGATTGCTTCCTGATACACCAGGATATCATCGTAGACCTCAACTTGAAACAACATCCAGAGGTACTCTTTTGATCATTTTCTTTAGGTTCAGTAGGCTCCCTCTGAATCTTCAAGCACTTGCATCAACCTCCTGACCTCATTGTCCAAGATTGCTTGTAATACTTTCTTTAGAGAAATAGTTTCCAATGCACACCTTTGTAGAGATTTAGGGCTGTCCTCTTCAACCTCATCCCAATTCACTCTATTATGAATAGGTTTGCAGAGCTACCAATGTTAAATCCAGCTTGACTGACTTGAGCAATTCCGATCTCAACTGCTAAAGAGGTACTTCAAGGATTTAGCATCAACGCTGCAACCCTTACTTATTCTTAGCGAATCATAAAACTCCCTCTAAAGGTTAATTCTTCCTCTTCGAAGAGATGTATTTATCCATTCATTCAGTCTCATGGCTGCAAGCAGTGTCTCCATTCTCTTCTTCTTTTGAAAGCAATCTCTTGGCCCATCCTAATGCACATTAAGAAGAGAATCCTTAATAGTTCATATAACTCAACTATTTCGAAGAGAAATACTACTGCTAGATTTTCTCTCACAATGTTATAGCATGAATTAATAACTATACAACAATTCATGAACATTATTCCATCACGCAATACTTATCTTAATGGAATTAGAATCCTGTACACAGAAACTGAGGGATCGAAATCAACGATCACAATATATGCTCTCTCCACCCTTTATAGTGGCGTCGATCACTGTTGCTCTCAGTGCAAACTATTGACTTCAATTGCAATTGAATATCAACAAGTCTTTACGGACTTAGACATCCTTTACACAACCCTCACCATATATATGTGTTAATACTTATGCTCTAAGTATTGATGGTGGCTTCTCTTTATTGATATTCGTTTAGTTTCAACAAAGAATTGCACAGGAAAAGAATTACATCATTTGATTAGTGGAACACATCCTTGTGTACTGTGAATGTTATTAGCTTTCAATCTTATAGACTATGAGTTCTGATCACATTGTTGAGTTTCCAATCCTATATAGTGAACACTCTCGTGCACAAGCTTCGACCCCTATAGAATCCCTTGTTTATGCCGAATGCGCGTAGCTCTGTGTAGCCTGGCGCGACCTATGAAGAGACTAGATCAGGTGTCGGGTGAATCACAGGACCTCCACAGTGAAGAACTGACCTCCCAACATTCATAGGATGATGCGATAAATCTTAGGACAAACACTGACCGTGAATGAGCTTGTGAAAACTCCGCTAAGTTCCTTATGATACTGATAGCCTCAAGATGCAAATTTCTAACTGGTGATGTCGTCAGCCATATCCAATAGCTCTTCCTAGACAACGTATAACTTTGCCACCACTTGGTTTGATCCTGGGTGAATTGGACTGAGTGATTGCGTCCTCTAGCTCCATCCAGGAAGTATGATTTCCAAATTTGTTAGACACAGCTCTGCCCCTCGTGAAGTGCTTGATCGATAATCATCCTGTGCCATGAGATGGACCTCTGAAGAAGGGCCACCAGATGGCTATGCAACCATCATGCCCATCAGAACCTACTACTCTGCATGAGGTGAGGGCCAAATCGAAGGGACCAGGTAGATGCGAATATTTAGAAGTCTGGATGCCACCAACTAACAATGCTCTCCTGAGATCTCTTTTCAATACAGACAATTGAAGGTGCGCTTTTGAATCTCATATGCATGGCGCGATAGCTTTTGGAGCAATTTGTAAGGAGGAGAGAATCGATACTTGATACTCAAATATGATTACACTCAACATTATGAAGAATGAAATGTGTTTGCGATTTCAAGAGAGAATATGGTTTTAAAGTAATCTGATATCTTGAATTTAATCGGATCTTTCTTAACTTGGCTCTGATACCATGTTAATTATGACTGAATTTCTTTAGATTTGATCTATCTATTCAATTCAAATCTACAAGAGCATAACATTTATTGATTTCAATGTCACGCATTATGGATCGGATCTGTATTAAATATATAAGGGAGAGACACATCCCATGAGCGGACATGGAGACATGTCCATTCATGAGATGTCTCATGAATTGTGCCTTTTCATCTTAACTAAACACCCGATCTCTAATCGGGGTTTTTACTTAATAAACATAAATGCTTACCAAGTTCGATCTATATTTATCTTGCAGAAATAAATACTATCCAATTTGGAAATGATCTTTGATAATGAATCTCAATCAGGATCCTATATGAAACATGAAAAGCCAATAATTTGCAAGTAATAACCTCTAAATGCAGATTAATAATATAGTTGGAATATAGTAGATTTCGATCAGTTATATCTGACTGAAGCTACCATATTTCAACAAAAACATCCATAGCTCTCTGAAATGTTGCTCATGCGTTTTTCAGACCAAACGACATTCTTACATAGACATAAGTGCCCCATGGTTTAGTAAAAGTAGTCTTGTACTACTTAGATTCCTTCAATTTCACCTGGTTGTAGCCTAAAAATCCTCTTTCATTGATAACGGCTCACAATCAGTGATGTTTTTCAACATTTCCTCCATATTAGGCAATGGATAGTTGTCCTTCAATGAAGACACGGTCAAATTCCTAAATTCTACACAACCTTATGTCTCTAGATTCTTCTTCCTGACTAGCACTAAGTTTAAAACCCAAGTAGAATGTCTAATAGGTTTAAAAATTCCACAATCTCTTAGTTTCATCAACTCTTGTTGCATCTTCGATGCCAATGTAGGATTGATTGATCTTTGCTTTTTCTTGAATGACTTAGCATCTAATTTGAGATAAATCTCATGTTGGAACATGTCCTCCCTATATGCCTTCAAATCATCTTAAGACCAAGAAAAAACATGCTTTTATTTCCTAAGCAAAGAAATAAACATTGTTCTACATTTTAGGCTTATTTTTTTCCCAATGTACACATTCTTAGGTGGATTATTTGTTCCTAAATTTACCTCTTCCAAGTTTTGTTCATGTGTAGGGGTTGACTTTATATCACACTTGTCTGAATTTTTAAAGACCCTTTCTAAAGCTACCAATCCTTTTGAGATTTTGTTTGTTCTTAGCTGAATCACTTCATTTCCAAAAATGGTATATTTTCCATCAATTATTTCTACAAAATCTTGTATGCCAATCTCCTGGCTATGGCATTGATCTATACAATGCAAAAATTTCAACAGATCTTGATCATCATTGAATACCTGCCACTGAAAAATATTATCTAGGATAGATGGTCTTGTCTTAACCTCAATCTTGGATATCCCAACAAGTATGATATCATCAGGTCTTACAACTATATTAGTAAGAAAATATTCCATTACATTTTTAGACCTTTCTACCCAGTCAATAGAAAATGCATCAAACAATTCAATAGTATCTCATACATCAGATTTATATTGTTTCAATCTTTTATGTTTGGAAACATATTTTTCCCTAATTTGGGATACAACTAACTCAAAGTCCCTTATAACTCCAATTTCCTTTATATTTTTTTTGATTTCCATATTTAGTCCTAACAACAAAACCTTGTATTTTGTCACATTGTTGGTACATTCAAATTTCAAAGAAAATGAGTATTTGTAGGACTTACCTTTTGGTGATATGAGGATCTATCTCAACACCCGATCCTTGTTTTGAACATGCTCCATCAAAATACATCAACCATAGTCCATCATTCTGAACACGTTCTTTAATCTCTTGAGTTATAGGTGCTATCTCCTTTTCAACTAGAGCTTCTTCAACTTTGAAATTATTCATGTCAACATCAATGAAACACACTTGCTCAGTTGACTATAAATCTTCAATAAGGTTAGGAGATCTCTTTTCTCTATTGATTTTAACATTCTTGCCATTGATAGGGATCATAACATAAGAGAGATCTAGTTGCATGCTTCCACCAACTGTTGCTAACTATTTTCTTGACAAAAGCATCCCATATTGAGGTGGGATGTCGACTACAGTCACATTCCTTACAATTTTTTTCTCAGGGAAAACAACCAATTTGAAATATGTCTTTCATTAACCCAATCATTGGAACCTCCCAAGAATCCATTGCAAAGCATTTTCCAAATTCTCTACTTGTAATCCTAATTATTCCATGATGGCCAATGACGTGATGTTTGTGGATGCCCTTGAATCAATCATACAATTCATAACCAATTTGTTATAAACCTGCAATGTTACATAAAAAGGGTCAACATTATTTGGGAATGTAGTCAAAGTAGTGCCCAAGAATATTTTAGGTATTTCATTGATGGTACTTTTAGGTTCAACCTTATTTTATTTATCTCTACCCTTTTTAGGAAAGGAATTCCCCTTATTTTTCACATCAAAGGCTATAACTGCACCACTGATGAGGACAACTGCCTTCTCCTTATGTTCCTCAATTCTCATCATTTCAAGCAGAGGAACATATATCGTAATATGAGACAACACTTGAGCCATATCAACAAATATATATTTTGGAATATCACCAATTTGAGTAGAAAGTATATTATGATTATGAGACTTCTCCTCTTTATTGTGTGACTCAAATCCTAGAGTACATTTGACATTCTCCTTTTCTTGTTTAGCTATGATTTTTTGATACTCAAACTTTATGAGAGGAGAAACCATCTGATCTATAGTCTTTTCAATGTATTTTCCTTTATATTTTGCATCTTTGTTTTTAAATTTAGGTTCCTCTCTTTGCTTATTAGGATGTTGATCATTTATGTTATTCTTAATTTCCTTTATGAAAATACTTCCTCCTTTTCCCTAATCATTATTGACTACTATGTTTCTCAAATTGTAATTGCTCTTGACTTAGGCAATAACAACAACAATTAATTCTCTAATCTCTTCATCAAAAGGTCTTCTCAATCTAACATCAAATTTAGACGTTTCAACATTAATTTATACATAAATTTTTCTTCATCATTTGAGAAAATTTGTTGATGATACTCACCTCGTTGATATCTCTTATCATGGAAATTTGTATCAATGTATCCTTCATAATAAGAATATTCATCATTATTGTGAGATAATTTAGTTGACATCATATTAATCTCATGATGTTTACTAAGGTTGTTATTACAATCATCACAAGGAGTATCAAGACCTTCAATATTATGAGCAACCATACATTGCATCAAGGCAAATGAGGCAGCTGACAAGCCATACTGGACATAGATTTTTTTAGCAAAATTGACATTATTTCTTTTAAGAGGGTCAAGAGTCTCTATTTTTCACATCCGTCTAATTATTTTGTTTGAGTTTACCATTATGCCAAATTGTATTGTAGGGATGGTTTGATAGCTTAGGCATTCTTTCTTTCCATTGATAGCTAGGTTTACCATGAGATAAACCTTTGTCATTTCTTGCTACTTTATAGCTCAAGTCTTTCAAGGCATTCACAACCTTGTCAAGTTTATCCTCAAAGGACACATCTTTGTTCTAACATCCTTTAGGGTTTTTCAGGATCTTTATGTCATCTCTATTACTGACCTTTCCTGATGCTTTCCTATTATTTTTAATATGCATTTCTATTCCGCAAGCATACCTTAAAGAATGATGATCTTTATCTCCGAGCTCATAACCCATCTTAGGATAATATGCATTACAATACAAAACCAAACACATGGATTCACTAGGATAATATGCATTACTATGGAATTTTATTCACCACCTTCATAAACCTAGTATTGAATTCAGATATTGATTCAACATGGCCTTTAATTATGCTTGTAAACTCATTGATAATGAATCTAGGATCAATCTTATCACCACATTTCTCTCTAAACACTCTTTTGAACTCATCCCATGACCTTATACTTGCATCAGGAAATCCCCTATAACAATACCTTGCATCTTCAATTAAAGATTGCATAAATAATTTCATTACAACATCTTCATCTTTAATTTCAAAACCATCAATTATATTTTAAGAAAGATCTGAGATGATCCTCACTAGATAATGCATTGTTTCTTGAAAAATTAATCAAATCATTTATAAGTTAATTAGGGATGGGATTAAGATACCCAAGGATACCATTAAAATCCAACTGCCTGCATCGCTCTAATTGCAAATTTCTTCTTGTTGGGAAGTTCCTTGCATCAGGATTTACTTGAGGGTTAACTTGAGCATTTTGCTAATTGACAACATTATGACCCCATGGAGGATTAACATTTTTTCCACCCAAATTATTAGTGATTTGATATATGTCATCTTATACCAATATCTTTTCCTACATATTATTGTTGAGGTATTGCTTCCATACCAAAACCTTGCTATTGGGTATTGCATTGCAACTGAGAATTTCGAGTAGGGTTTATCTGAGGATTTACTAATATACCCAGGTTCATAGGTATAGAAGTTGTACATGAATTATTTTTTTGGGAAATAGAAGGCTGAGAATTTATTTGGGAGAAACTTCTTGTAGTATTTAAATTAGGAATAGCTTATGAAGTAAAATTTGAATAAGGATTAGCTAGCGATGTACTAGTCATTGCATGATTACTCCAAGTGTTTATATGAGAATTATCAAGAGGGAAATTCAAAGGATTGTTGCTTTTGATGGGATTTGGTAGTGTTGATACAAAATTACCACTAGAATGATAAGAAGCCTTCATATTCTCCATTCTTTTCTTTATATCATCCCTCATTTTCATAGCTTCTCTAATTTTCATTTCTTCTAATTTTCTTAATTCAAACTAGAGGTCATCCACTTCTTTCAATAATTCATCCTTGGTTTGAAGTATCTTTCTAGATCCTGAGGTTTGTGGAACAACTTGGGAGGTATTTGTAGTCATACTAGATGTGGTAGGATTTTGATAAGAGAAATGAGTTTGTTCCTAAATTGAAGGACTTGAAAAAATATTCTCTTCCTAAGTATTTATTACAAGAATGTTAGGATCAATAGTTTGACTATAGAGACCATGTCTATTATCATAATCCCTTTGATTTTGCTCAATTTCTCTTTCAAACATTTCTTAGAAAGCCTTTTGTTGCTCTAATCCTAACCAGAGTTCTTTATTTTTTAGATTTTTCAAAGTTAACTCTTGAACTCCAGGTCTCACATGCCTGATTGGTGAATCAACAAAACTACCATCACTACTTGCATAAACAAAATGGTTTCCAAAAGAAGGGGCTGACTTACTTCATCCTTATCTTTCCATGTCTGATTTTTACTTTGTAGCTTTGTTTCAAGCTTCTTTTTAGGATCATATATAAATAGAGACCTTCTTCCGTCCATTCTAAATTGATAATTCTTTCTTCTTCTTACACTTTCACCGACAAGGAGATTTTAGAGTCATTGCTCACTAGGGGAAAAAAGATATAACAATTTTTGCAAAACTTAGCAAGTCACAGAGACATCCGGATTTATTTTAGACAAAAGAAGACACTTCACACAAATATTTCTTAAACTCTACCCAATTTGAAAACCACTAGACTAAACAATTTTTCTGGTAATTCCCCACCAGAGTCACCAATTAGTTAGCTTTTTTTGTGATATCCAGCTAGTTCTTGAAGTAATATAAAGGATAGCCAATTCTTATGCTCAAATACTTCAAGGGGTTGGGCAATAAACAAGAGATAGATTAAACACTTTTCGCCTTTGCACTTCAGGCTTTGAAAAACCTAGGAGGGTGGTCCTTTACCATATTTGATAGAATTACACGTAAGTGGTAGAAAGATATTATTAAAACAAATATGTTATCTCAGGACAAACCAATAATTATAAATGAAACTTCACTTAATGGGCTAGATTCTTGGAGGTTTTATGCATTGTTGGCATTGAGAACATAAAATAATTTTAAGAAATAAATTACAATAGCAAGGGAAGTTTGGTTTTGAAATTTGATGACCATGGATATGTTACCATAACTTACATTCATACTGGTGCCTTAAACCTAGGCTACAGAGTCAAAGATAAATGCAACTAAACTTGAATACTTTTTTTTAACTAAATTCAATGAAAGCTTGCATATCAATGCCTTACAATGATATCTTTCAGAATTTACAATCAACTCTTCTTAACAATCCTTGTATACATTAAAAACCTTCAAGGCTTATAATACAATAATTTAATCTATTAGTCAAATAGAAGTTATAAAAGAAACATTCATGTGCAAAAAATTGCAATGATGAACATATATGATCCTTGATCAAATTTGTATTCATAAAGGAAATGAGGTATACAATGTAGGAGATAATTGTTTGTGAAATTATCACAATATGCTCATGTATTCAAAACTAGTACTGTTATACAAAATTAACAATTCTTCCCTAGAAAAATTAGACGGGACTGATATAGACTTGGAACATAGACCCTCTATTTACAAAAACCAAGATCCTTTGCAAATGACCCTAAATTCCCTTTTATAGAAATAGGGGAGCAACAAGCTTCAGACCATGGACAAATATCATATTTTCATTTGACAATCTCGTCCTGGGATTAGACAAAAACGTGTACAATTGCTTTGTTAAAAACAAAAAAAGAACCTTCACTAAATGACAAAATAGTTGTAGTAGCCGTTGAAGGAGATATTTCTGATTTAGTAATGATGCAAAAACATGGAGAAAATGAATGACGATTATGTTAGGCTTCTCCATCCTTGTTGAGCATACATTCCTTCCAGTAACTGTTGGGGTTGATGTTGATTGAGCCACAAAAGATAAAAAGAATCCAAAATTACAAAGATGCCTATAGACAGTTGGGAGATTCGAACACCATGCCATCATATGAGTTAGATTTTACAATTTGAACTTGATGACAAAAATAGGACTCAAGATTCAAGAAATTTACTGTATTTCTAATTGCGTCCTACATATTCCCTTTATGATGGCCAATGAAAATAATGTATCTGGTTGACATTATGCATGTATTCTATATACTTTGCACTAAGAGTGCATTGGTTTCCTTACAAAAGTAATCTAAGCCAATCTTTGTAAAGATTAACTTATCTATGGTGGTATTGAGTAGATTAGTGTCAACCTCATTTCCATCATAGATGAAGACTGAGAGAATGGGAGCCAATGCTCCAAAGCTTGCTTTCCATTGATAAAATATTTGATTTCTCCTCTCCCATTTAAAATACTTGGCATAATCTTTATTTCAATATTCTCAAAAGATTTGAATTTGGCTCTTATATGTTGTGCCAATTTAACCATGTATACCTTCATTTCTCCCACTAGTTTTTCCATGTTCCATGTGAAAAAAATATTGGTAGGAATATCATTTTCATATCTTTCTCCCTTGTATATGCCTTGTAGAATTATAGGGATCCATTTATTCATTATATTCCCAAGTTGTTCTTGATCTTTAACTACTCTGGCATAAGCATCTTTGAGGTTTGAGTAGGCTTGGTTGCTCTAATGTTGAGACCTACTTGTTGCCCGTTCCTTAGTGGGTGAAGGTACTGCCTATGTCTCATGCATTTTTAACTTGTTATATTCAACAGTGAGTGTCACATGATCTTTCAACAATTTATCATAGTCATCTTGTAATTTCCTTACTATGGCCTCACTAAATTTTGCAATGTTAACAACTAGTGAATCAACTTGGGGGTAGAAGTATTTGATACTCTTTTTATTATCAGGCATCCCATCATTTCTTGTACAACTTCTACAACCTGAGGCTTATTAGTATTAGGTGCAAGAGACCATATTGCCAGGGTTCCTCATTTAGGGTTGAACCCAAACCCAAAATATGCCTGTTTTGCTTATTCTTCAAAAGAGAAAAAATCTTCACCTTGCCTTCTTCTTTATTAAGGGCTATTGCAGAAGCAATAGCAACCCACTTTCTCTAACCAGTTGTCTCCCCTCCTCAGGGGTAATATTATTAACATCAAAATTTATTTCACTTAGCACCCTTTTAGTTACCTCCTCATACTTTGAAGGGTGCACCTCTCCCTTTTATTTATTAGTTTCTCATGAAACTCTTCTCTTATAACCCTTATGACAAAATCTTTGATTTCCTTTGTCTTGACAGATTCATCATCAAAGATGAATTGTGTGCATGACATAGCCCTTATGTCATTTGCCTAATCTTTGCCCCATGTTATATTGATGCCCAAATAGGTTTGAGGCATTCTAGAAACATTGTCTCTTGGGGGAGAGGGCATTGCTTGATTTACCTACTCCATAGTGACCTCAAATTCCTCCTCATCATCTGGACCCAAGGGATAGTCAACCAAAAATAGTTGATCGTTCCTTCTCTTCATTTGTGGTTGTTCTCTAGGAGGAGAGTTTGTAGTAGGTGCTCAAGGAGGGGATGATGGGGTTGTAAATGATTGCTCTTTTTAACGGGTAGGCTCCCTTATTATTGGTCCCTTATCCCTTCTAACAAAAGAATAGACAAACGAATCTATCTTAGGTCGATAATTGGTTCTCTCCTTCAAAATTGGGGCCTTTCCAATTACCTTATCAATATTATTTAAAACCATTTGGATCCTGGAAATAAGATCCATGATTTCTGCATAGGCCCCCTAATAATTTGGAATCCTTTTGGCCTTTGCATCCTCTGCGTTCTTGAAGGAAACCTATTTTACCTTTCTATCATTGACCTCCTTATCATTAGTGTAATTCATGAGCATGTCCTTACTGAAGAGGAGTTGATGTGAGAAGGATGACCTATTTATACTCAATCTGACTTGATTTATAAAACCTTTAGGATCAAATGGTCTTGTAATTTCTTAATCCATCCTAAAGGCTTGTAGAATTAGATAAATCAATTCCAAACCCTCTCTTATCACTGTGAAGTCTGAAAAGGTTGTGGAGAATAGAAAAAAAATAAACCTTCTTTTGCCTCTTTGGGCTTTATCAACTTCACTTATTTGCTAGATTATCTCCAAAAATGCCAATGTGAAGGGCACATACTTTGGCAGGACATGGGGTCCCATAGGGCATCCATATGCTTTGATCGCTGTAGAATCTACATGAGATACCAATCTCCCTAGTTGTGCTACACACCCAATTGTGGTACTCTATACTTGGGTCTAATGAAATATAATATTTCCTTATGCAATCTATCTTCCTTCACCCATATGAAGCCCAACACTCTCTTGACAAAGTGATTGTCAAATATTATAAAATTTGTTGCTTCACAATGCATGTCCCACACATGGGTCCAACATTGAATAGGGACAAAATTTCCCTTTTCATCTTCCATACAAACCTGTAGGTCTTTGTGCCACTTTGTCCCACCTTCATATAAGAACATGTGACAAAGTAAGGAGTACCACCCGAAATTCACCATTTTGTTGCTTTTCTTGATCTCCACCAATTGCTTGTGGATGCCATTTGAAATGTATGTAGCAATGTCAAATTATTTGTTTACAAGAGAATTTTGGATATCTACCACCATATGCATCAATGGCACAAGGAGTTTTTTCTTGGAATTTCCCCCCAAAACCTAGTAGAGTGCATTGTATGTCTTGGTGAAGTAGTCTTCAAATGTCTCCAAGTTGAAAGATTCTACTTCATTAGCGGGGATCTTTACAAATTTTTTATCAAATCATTTCAATTTGTGCTTTGGAAGACAAAATATCCTATAGCTATTTTTATCTTGTTGGTATATTTAAAAAAATTCAAAATCTATGACCTTGTTTGTTGCCAACTTCATGTCAAAAACTAAAAAAATGGAGGCCTTATCAAGTTTTACCAACTCTCTCCCATTCACAGCCCGAATGGTTTCGATATTCTTATCATAATTTCAGGCTATATGTCTAACTAGTTCCACATCCATGAAAACATTAGGGACAACTAGTTTCCCTAGGTCATAGGTCCATACATTAGAAATGGGAACCTTGGACACCCTTTTGTTGTACCAATGTGTGAATAAACTCCTCATAGGGACATTTTCATCTCTACACTCACTTCCATTATCCAATAGGCCACTCGCTACACCAAGGTCAAGAACAACCTTTCTTGAGGAAACCAAGAGTTGCACAATTAAGTCTTCATCAAAGGGTCTTTTGGATGAGGAGGGTTGGTCCGTAGAATTACTCATGGCTATTTTCTAAGGCTTGTTCTAAGGGTGGCAGATAATATTTTAGAGCTTAGAAAATTCTTAAAAAATTGAATGGACTTTATAATTTGAACACGGACCCTAGATTGCAAGAAATTTAATGAATTTTAGAGAACAAAGGACTTGAAAAAGGTCCACTTGTTTTTTGCTCTGGGAAACCCTAGTTTATCGTGACAACTTTAGATCTTTGAAAATTCACTCTCCAATTCAACACAAATGCAAAATGAATCCACTTCTCGATCGATTTTTAGTACTATGGAAGAAATCTTTGCAAAAATTTGATAGCATTTTGTCATGTCCGCCATTACTTCCAGTTCATGCGAGCCAGTTGCATCCAACTATCTGCTCACCAAGTTTGAATGTGAGTCGTTGATCTTTCACTGATAGGACAAGACATGACAATTAGGGTTGGTTTATCCAGTTTGAAAATATTTCACATGCTTTAAAAAATATTCAACCAATAAAGTCATTCCATGTTGGATCACTTTACACATCATCTAGGTAGGTTCACTGAAAAAAGTTCATTTGATAGGAAATTGACGTCACCAAAAAATCCACGTTGTAGATATTTGTGTTTTTGTAGCTTGAAAAGGGGCCCATCGTGAAGAGCTCATAGACTTGAAAAATCAACATGAAAACACACCATGTGCTGCTCTTTTTCTATCCTATCTATTGAAAATCACAACAAAATTAAAGAAAATTCCACGTCTTTCTTCCGCAATTTTGTGCTTGAAAACGTAGCCTGCTTTAGAGAGTCCACGTACTTAAGGAATCATGCAACATGCTAAGAAGTGTCAACCCGTTCACACTTTCGCAAATTGGATCTTTTCCTTCTTGTGACAAAAAAAAATTCTCATGACTCAATAAAATCAGAAAATCTTCGAGGCTTCCCTAAAAAATCTTTTTCACGAATCTAAATTTTTTTTAGCTTTCATAAAGAAGCACCCAATAAACAAGAACACATTGATTCCTCTAGTACACAAAGCTTTGGGTGAGTGTAAGATGACTAAACCTAAGAGAGGAAATACAAATACTTTCCTAGAAAACCCATGGTTCGATGAAGAGTGCAAGTTAACAAAAATGAAGTTCAGTGAGGGGGGAATGACAATAGAAAACAAGAAAGAATATGAAAGGGTGATACGAAGTAAAAAATAAAAGTAAGTAAGTACAAGAAGAATGGATTTGGTTACCCTTGGAAAGAACAACCCCAATTTTTTTGGAAGAAGCTAGAAAAGAAAACAAATGGAAAATAATATTACAAGCTCACAATGGCTAGACTATGCAAAACTACTTTATGAGCGTGAGCAGGATAAACATAGACCTCCAATAATCAATGCTGCCACCAAACATTTCACCATAGAAGATATCAATCAAGGTATAAGAAGGTTGGCAGGAAAGAAAGCGTAGGATATTGATGGGTTGCAAGTAGAGCATTTAAAGTGAGGTATTGAGGTCCTTGCACCTTATATTAGAGGCATTTTCAATAGGGTTATTCAAGAAGGCTTCCTGAAACGATGGACCACTAGTGTTGTTATACCCTTGCACAAAAGTGGTGACATAAATAACCCATCAAATTACCACACTATTATGATTAATCTTCTTTTGGGGAAAAAAATTGGAAGCATGATTGAGCATAGGAATTAGCAGTTGGGCTGAAAAAGAGGGAAAAAGAGCAAAAGGACAAGCTGATTTTAGGCCCAAACATTCCACTATTGATTATGGAGTACCCTTAGATTCTTGATTGAAAAAAATTGGGACGTTCAAGGCGATGAAGCTTATTGCTTCTTTGTTGACTTTTAAAAAGCCTTTGACACGATTCCATGGGGTAGGTTATGGAAGAGAATGGAGGATTTGGGAGTTCCACATGAGCTTAGGGCAGTTGTTCATAGGTTCTACAAGCAGGTCAAAGCTAAAATCAGAACCAATGATGGTATTTCAGAATCTTTTGGTAGCAACATTGGTGTCAAAAAAGGTTGCCCGCTTTCCCAAACATTATTTGGGCTTTACATCGATAAGCTGGAAAAATGGATAGACAAGGTTGGTGGGGAAGGCATTCATTTGGGAAAATTTGTAATAAAATTACTCTTATATGTTGATGATCTCATATTAATTGCTAAAACTGCGCTTGATTTGAGAAAACATTTGAAGGCTCTTGAAATGTTTTGTGAAGAGGTTGGGATGCAAGTGAACACTAGAAAAACCAAAATAATGATCTTCTCACTGGGAAGAAAAAACAACAAATTGAATTTCTCTTCGAAACCAGGCCATTGGAAATAGTGGACAAGTACAAGTACCTTGGCCTTGATTTTCACAACAAACTTAGCTGGGAAACATGTAGAACAAAAAGAATCCAGGGAGGTTGGAAAGCACTATACTCTTTGCAAAATAGAAGTAGAAATGTAGAATTATGGGATTGGAAAACTAAAAGAACTCTTTTTGGTCTACTTGTCACTCCAGTGATTCTCTATGGGTGTGAAATTTGGGGCAACAACATGTTAGATCGAAAATGTAGACAAGTGGAAAGAATACAAAAGCATCTAATTATAAGCAACCTTAAGCTCAAGACTTCAGTGCCTTATGAGATTTTATTGGCCGAAACCAGTACTTTTCCCTTGGAGGCCTCAACGATGATATGATTATTAAGCTACCTAAAGAAGGTCCAGAATATGTAGAATCATCGCTGGCTTAAGCTAATTGTGAAGGAAGAGCTAACTAGAAGAAAGAACACCTGGATGAAACAAAATATCAAATGGATGAAAAAGTGGGATGTGGAGATGCATGAGTGCCCAAACACAAATGAAGAAATAAAAAATATGTGAGAAAAATTTAAATATGCTATATGGACGAAAAAATAGGGCATAAAAAGGATTATTATATCAAAGAATTCAATCCCCATGATGGACCATGAAGAAAAGGCCTATATAGGAGCGAATATCAAATGGAAAACAAAAATGTTGATAGCTCAATTGAGAACTAGTTCACATCATCTTAGGTGTGAAACGGGTAGGTGGGTGGTTCCTAAAGAGGAGTGGGAAAATAAAATATGTCGATTTTGTAACAAGGGTATGGTGGAGACGAAATGACACTTCATCATGGAGTGGTCAACGTATAAAGACATCTAGGACAACTATGGGGACATTGTGCAGGTTGATAATTTGAATACCCTGTTTGAAGAGTCAAGGTTAGACAAAATTGCAAACGTCATCATCAAAATACACTATAGAAGGGTTGATCTCAATCGGAGTTTACAAATTGTCTAGGGCCTTTCTGTGGAAGGCTCTTGTGTTGTTCTTAGGTTCCATAGGCTTCTTTGGCCTCGTGGACGCCATTAAAATATTTCATTTCATTTCAATCATTCTATGGATTCACAAAATCAGCTTTAAAATAAGACAACTAAAGGCACTGGGTACGAGGTAAGCAAGTCAATGATCAATTATAAATAAAGTGCAAGACAAAGCAAAATGGGTAGGTTTTCTAGGGCTTTTGAGCTTAAACACATGAAAAGAAACATTTATACAAACCCTAGTGTTGGGTGAAAATAATGTAATCAACTTTTCAATAGATTACGCTATCTAGATTTCAGCCACAACTATGTGAGATATAATCTCTCCTCTCAGAAAGGGGAGGCACCCTTCTTACTGCTAATAGAAGTTATAGTAAAACTAATGAAATACTTACAAAATGTACACTAAACTTATGAAATGGGGGGGGGGGGGTGTATTACATTCATACTTCTCTCTTTTTTCAGAGAAAACGTTTGCAATGCTTCACGATTTGGAAAGTCCTAGATCTGATAAATGAAACTTAATAAACAACAGTAATGTTGATATCTCTATCTTGTCAAAGCAAAGCGTAGAGATACCATATATAATTTATAATAATAACAAAAGAAGAAGGAAAAGGGAAAGCTTACGAAGGCACAAAGTCGTTTCGTAGCTTTTTCGATGTTGAATCTGTAGAAGTATCGTTTGTTGCATTAAAAGCACATAGTCTTCTTAGATGCAACAATTCCTCGAACAACATGAATGGTTACAAGCACAAAGTCTTGTAGATCTTTCAACCAAAATATCCACACATAAAAGTAAATCCAAATAATAGATGCAACACAAAGTTTACATAAATTACTTGAAGACCTTCAAATACCATTCACTAATCACCACCAATCTTACTCAAATCCAAAGAGAATCAATTCCAACACAAAGTCTGGCATGCAACTTCCTTCTTTATTGATTAAATTCAGTTTCACAAAATTGAACACAAAGTTTCAATGTTTGTTTCAAAAGGGCAACACTTTGTTGCAAAATATCAAAAGGTAACTATTACAATAGAGATCCCTCTTATTTATAGAAACGAGAGATGAGCTAATCTAAGAAATTAGGTGAGAAAAAATAGGAAACCCTAATTTAACTAAGTGTAATTTTTCTTTGAGAAGTTACATCTCATATTTTTGGTGTAATTACACTTTACAAAATGACATTTAAGATGTCAAAAGCTATTTACAAAATGCACATGAGAATGCATCAAAATATTCAACACTGGGAGATCAGGGGTCATCATGGTTCCTTGCTTGGGCACGAAGTCTTCATATTTCTTCTTGGTCTCTTACATGAAATTTTCATTTGGACCAATGGTGTAATCCACAACGGTGTGAATTCTTGTGATCGTCCTTTTGGCGGATGAATGGATTTTCTTGCACCTGTTGCATGGTGGCTTATTTGTAGATCTAGGATAGTTCACTGGATTGGAAAATGTCACCTTCAGGATCACTTAATGAAATCTGGAGAGAAACTGCAAGGATGGTGAATCAACAAACGCTAGCAAAAAAAGTAGCATTGGGAAGCGTGAAGCGAGAAAACAATGTGGAGAAAGAGAGATACAAATGTCGAGACATAGAAAACGAGGTGAAAAATCGACGAAAAGTGGTTTGGAGCGAAACTGGAGTGATTTGGAAGCGATTTTGGTCAAGTGCAGGAAAAAGTGCAATAGCTCCAAAAAAGTGCGCTTTGCCTTAGTGAAATATTTTTTGGTTTTTCAGGGAAAAGTGTAAGGGCGCTGATTTGGGGAGATTTGTCACTTGGTGCAATGGCGCTGAAAAAGTGCGCCATTGCACTTTGACTTAGAAATTTTATTGTGGAAGTGTAGGTAAGAAAAACACGAATGGGAAGGAGAGAAAAACGTTATTCCCTTTTAGAGAGAGCACACAGTTTAGACAAGGCACATTTTGCTGAGAAAAACGTATGCATCAAAACACAAAAACCTCAAGAGAATGATATGAATAAGAGAAAGAAAATGTGAAACGAACATGAGATCATAAAACCAAGAACCAAACACACCTGGAGAATGCTGGAAGATAATCAAAACTGAAAATAAACCCTTTCTCAAAAATGTGTTTTGCAGCCAAGAGCATTGGTCGACTAGCAAGAGGAGAAGTGGAGAAAAGAATAAAAGTGAAATGAAATAAACCAAAATCACTTTTAAGTGATCAATGAGTAGAAATGGAAAACTCAAGTTGTGCATTTAATCAAGGCACAAAAGGTGGAGCGAAAAAATGAAGGAGATACAAAAGTTTGGGCAAAAACACGCCAAAGTCAATAAAAACTAAGTTAAATTAACTTTAGGTGCAAATGCGCATTTTTTCAACACCTTTGCACCAAGTCAGAATTCACTTAAGTGCAAGGGCACTGAAAAAGTGTGCCCTTGCACTTCAACACTTAGTTTTTTTTTGTGAAAGGCAGTTAGAGCGCTCTTTTTGAGCTCAACTGCACTTTTCACTAGCTTTCTAAGTTTTGACAATGAAGGCTCATGAAGGTGTCTGTTTCGAAGGTCTTCGCGAGGCGAACATGGGGAGATGCTCAGATTGACTACCTGATATTTTGGAACGCATTTTGAGGTGGATTGAAAATCACCTCATTTTGCGTGCTTGAACACCACGAACCTAGGAAACAAACAAGTTTCGTAGGGGGGTTATTCATGGAACGAGCGCTGCTAGTTTTCGCGATAACACCTAGCAATATTGACAAACTTTTGTAACTTTAGAAAGCAAGCAAGGGAAAAGAGCCATAAAATTTGCAAGTGCACTACCACATTCTTCACTTCTTTCTTCACATTCTTGTCACATTCTCATAAAGTTTGTGAACTCACAAACCTTGTGACATGAATAAAATTTCATAATTTTTCAAAGTTTGTGAACTTGCAAACATGATGACATAAATTGCTTTCCTTTTTGAAGATCTAGGGAGTTCATGAAATTGCAAACTTGTTAACTTTTTGAAATTAAATATTGAAAAAATACTCATAGTTAGACAAATTTGTATTTTAAAAATTAGGCATGAATAATCTAAGAATAAGGGGAAGCACTAAGAGACATGTTGACATATGGGGCTCATTGAAGATTTATTGGATTAGATATAATTGATGGTAAAACAATGGCAAGGACAAGGGAAAAAATATATCCAAATTTTACAATCTTTTGAGGCCTTCAAATATGGGGACAAATAAGACCAACCCTAAAAACCTCTTACATGCATGAATATATAACACTCATCTATAATCAACTACTCTGACATTAAAACAATGTCTAATTATGTCAAATTGACATTTACACATTTATCACTATTAGCATGTTGTAAATAAATGAATCACACTTGTACAAGAGGAAAATATACCTATGATCATGATTTGGTAATTCAAGTAGTGAAGGCCATATCTACATTAATGTAAATAAACCATACTTGACCTATAAAAACATGTAATAATTCTATACAACAAGCGCATACCACTTGGAGCCATGCCTAACTCACTATAAATGAATTAATCAACCAAGAGGTCACTTGTTTAGTTTGAAATGCTCAACTATTTCTCTACGCACAACTCAATGGGTACTAGCAACATCAATCATATCTTAATAGGTCACCAAAAAGATCAATAATGCCTATGAGAACAAAATAAATGTATGTGAAACCATTATAATATCATAGCCTTAAATTGAAAGAGACCCTAAAAATGGGGTATTTAGGTCATGCGATTATATTGAATAGAAACAAGATATCATATATATCATCCTATAATCAAAGGCAATATTCATGAGTCATTTTCAAGCACCAAAACATTGCCATAGGTAAAGAACAACTCATGTACCAAGCTTGAATCCATTGTTCCACCTTTGGGCCTTAAAGCCACTCTATATGGTGCTTTAGTGTTTTAACACCATAGAGGCATGCAAACCTACATTATACTACTTGAATCTACATATGGATGAATAGCTTAGATTGTGTGTGAGCCTCACACAATATATCAATAGCCCATAAAGACCTATGTAGGCAATAAAATCACACTGAAACAATCTTGGAGGAGAGACATGTTGTAGTTGCATAGGAGGAAGAGGACCCCACCATGTTGATATGGATGCCACATAGGAGACACCTCACAAGAATGTCACAACCAATGTACACAAATATTGACACTAGATAAGAAGGAAATTTCAAAATAAGGTGTGGATATAGATAAATTTGGACAAATATAGGCCCACATAGAACAAGAAGATTGCCACCACCTTGGAGCACATATTACTACCTTGAACCTTGGGCCCAATATTTCCAATGACGAGCAAAATGGGCAACGACTTGCTAAATAGTCCAAGTAGGCTAATATGAGCATAGTATGAAGCATGAACCAAAGAAACTCAAGACACACCAAGAAAAAAAATAATAGGATCAAATAGAATTGGATAAATTGATTGACCAACATTAAGACATGTAGGATGAATGTGTATGTAAAAAACTTGGAGGCCGCCATAAAAGAAATCATGAACCACTTTGACCCATGTTGAATAAAACCACACATACAGATGAAGCCCTAACAAACATTTTCTCTAATCGATATTCAACATAGTTCTATAAGGTCATGGAGGTACATCAAATTGATAATACTAAATACAATGCCAACAATGGGGATATATTGGGATAATGTCACGAGCTGATTTTTACATAAGAATATGCCACTTTATATTGTTATTGTATAAAGGATGCCCTAATCAAAGTGGAAAAAATAGCTAAAGAATCCAAGTAGGCTTCTATGTGCATATTATGGAGTATGAACAAAAGAAAACCAAGAACGAATTATACAATTTATAGAATCGTTGCAATGAAAAAAATTGATTGACCAACATTAAGGAGTGTAGGATGAATGTGCATGCGAACAAATTGGAGGCCACTATACAAGACAATATGAATCACTGTGACCTATATTGAATAAAATTATAACCACACATGCATATGAAACCTTTACATAAAATATCTCCAATTAGTACTCAACATAGGGCCATGAGGGCACAAAGGCACATCAAATTGATAATAGTAAAAGTAATGTGAACAATGTGGATGTGTTAGAATAATGCCATGAGCTGATTTTTATGCAAGAATATGCCACTTGTAGATTTGGTTTTGCATAAAGGACACTCATCAAAGTGGGCCTAAAACATAAGGGGCACAAATATGTAAGTTTCACCATTACAATTATACATTTACAAAAATATTTAATGAAAGAAAATTTGGCCTTATAAGAACTTTCATTTAAAACAAAGAACTCAATGTACATCAAAGATGCCAAAGTCATTATGGTAAAGTTACTATTTTAAGGTCACTGTAAGAAATAAGATGATTCATATATTATGATTTAGATTTAAATAAATAACCATTAATAAATATAAATTAAATCTACATCACTATAAGATGAGATTACAAATATAATTCCTACAATCCAACATGGGTGGACATGTAAAACACAAGCAACAATTATTTAAAATATGAAAGTAAAACTCAATGGTAGTACACAAAGAACCATGTGTTGTCACTATGTACAATGCCACATGGTATAAAACACATGTGAAAAAATATGCTAGCAAGATGCAAGGAATGAAGGACAATAAAACATGATGAGCAATCAGATTGTATATGACACATCCAACAAAACGATGAAGCACTACAGTTATGGTAAGAAATTAGTGCAGTTAACACCATAAGAGAGTGACATCCTCATCATGGCAAATCCTCCAAGGTCTTAGATGCAATAGTGAAGGGCCACACTTTCCCAACACTAATTGAATATAATGCATTGAATTTAATTATATTATAAAAATGAATTGTACTCTTCTATCTAACATATTAATTGGTAACACTAAAGGAAAATGTAATGTGCACTACTTAAGTATCACTTGAAACTTAATGGATTAAATATTAATATTATATTTTGATCTATGGTACATAGGAGTTCACCTAGTCTACCAAATGACATGAGGTCATCCAAGTCCCAATTAGAATTGGGTTCTCAAGCTGAATTTTCCTAAAGTAGTAAGATTATTTTTTCAATATCTTACACTTAAAATAAACATTCCTAAAAATTTAGTAGTATCCTATTAATTAAATAATTTTGTTTTAAAATATAATATTATATATTTTAATGTGAGCATTGATGTCACTATACATAATGATCCATTAGTTTTTATCTATCAAGTACATGCATTATTATTGAATATAAATTTAATCAACTTATCATAGACAATAATGCCACAAATATCACTTTTTTAATTATGTCGTGAGACATACTCTATAGTGACAATAGGGGGAGAAGCATACAATGTCATGCTCATGAAATAATGGTTGAAAGAAAAACTATTTAGATGGACATTGAAAAAAAGAAGACCCTAATTTTAAAGTAAATAAAATATGTAGCAAGTAAATCTCTATAATAAAATAAATTAAAGACAAAAGTTTTTAAATATATAGTAAATAAAATAGATCTCAAATACATTTATCTAGAATAATAAAAATAAAATGACGTATGACTTTAGATGAAATGATTCATAGTTGTGACTTTTCAAAAATAAATTGAAAAGTTACATATAAATATAGAATATTTACTATCTTTTTCAAAACAAAAAATTTAAAAAAAAAAAAAAAAGAGTAGAAAAAAATTAAAAAGTGAAAAATCTTGAAATGATAGTAAAAGCAAAGGTAAGGGTGATTAAATATTCTTCTAAGAAATATATTAAAATTATTACATTTCAATTATGCACATGATTTTATTTAAGATTTGTAGTAAATAGTTTGTTTATATTTTAATATTTTAAATAATAATGTCAATATTTTGAAATTGTTTATATTAAATTATAACATACTATTGATTTGGTTGATTAAATATAGTATATTTGTATAGGTTTTTGTCAAATATGTTACTTTATATGCAATGAATATTATTAAAATATTTATATATTATAGTTTGACAAGATCAAAATTAAATTTTGAAAATGAAGAACAAAGAATATCAAAGATGATATCATAGATGAGAACAATACAAATGATAGATGCATAAAGATAACAATATAAGTATGACTTGATTAAGATTAGATTTTAAAAATAAAGAATGATGAGAATATCAAAGACCATATTGTAGCCGAAGACAAAAATAAATGAGAGATGCATAATAAGATAAACAAATAAAACATAAAAATAATAATAACGAACAAAAATTTATGAAAGACAAGACTAAAAAATTGGAACAAAAACAAGATAACAACCACCCCAAATAACAAAATAATTACAAAATTGACATTCCTACCTATAGCATAGTCACAGATAGCTTCAAAAATAGTTTACCTTAAATTGGCATTCCTACCTATAGCATAGTCACAGATAGCTTCAAAAATAGTTTACCTTAAATTGGCATTCCTACCAATAGCATAGTCACAGATAACCGAAAAACAATATTGAATTTCGAACACTTCAGAGAGTTTGAATGCCAGAAACAAATAATAGTTTAGAGCATTGGCTAATGCTTTTTTCAATGCTTTCGCCATTACAGGCGGTTTTCAGTAATCTCTATATTCATCATTGGAGGTGCCTGGGAATTGGGTATTTGCCCCGCCCGAGATAAATTCCACCATCACCCAAACCTAACAATTATCGACTTATTGTTAGGAGGAAGTAGAATCCAATTTTCTTTTTCTTTCATTATTCATTAAAGATCAGATTTTTTCCGTGAAATTATGTGTATGATTATTCTGTTCTTACCTCTCTGTGCCGGCATGTTGCAAACGTATTTGCATTTCTTTTTCAATGTGTTATTTGATTTATATGTTTCACTATTTACCTGTTTTATGTTAACAGTATATTATATTTTATCTACCACAAATAATTTAAATAATTATCTTATTTTTATTGATCCAAATTGATCCTGTTAATACACACATGGATATACATGTTTGAATAAAATTTAGTATATTTTTCTTGTTTGTTATGAACTTCTACTGATACTGCCATTAAATTCTTGGCAGTCTTCAATTTAAGGATACTCGGAACAACATCCTTCCTAGTTCATTAAAGGACGGTTGGAGATATGTATTCATCTTTGAAATGTTTTGGCGGATTGTTCAGAAGGGACAAACAATCCCAAAATAGTATGAATTTTGTTGTATTTTCATTTGCAGGTTATGGCATGTTTTTATTCCTCTTCAGCGAAGTTAAATTGGAGAGTTTTTCTTGTTGTATTGGTCTAGATTGTTACTTTTATAATGCAGTCTTAGCATCGATATTCTTCCTTTGAGTACATACTAATATATAGCACTTTCTATGATTTTGCGTTCAAGAAGATTTCTCTATCATTCATGGCGTTCGCATTTTCTCCTACAAAGATCTCAAACAGGCAACAAGGAATTTTCATCCAGACAACAAGATAGGTTCTGGAGGATTTGGAACTGTGTACAAGGTATATTAAAACCTAGAGTGTTATCTAAGAACATGTTCAATGCTCAGGATGCACCTAATTTGTACAAATAGATGTTTGCATTTTATAGACAACCTGTTAATTTTTTATTCTGTTGTGATGTAGGAGGAAATGTAAATTGATTTGTGTATAACTGTTAACGCCTCATCAAATCCAAGAATATTCAAATGATCTTAGCGTTTGGACAAGTTTTCCTGATATGTGTTTCCCAAGGTTATATGGGGGATGGGTTTAGTAATATGTAATGATGCATCCTTTCAAGTTTTTGGTACCAACAAGCATATGCCCCTTTTTCTTATTGTGCAAGAGATTTGTAAAACTTAAAAGATATGATATTTTCACAGTTCATTAGACTATTTTAAATAATTTCTGTTTTTTCGGTTGTTTAAATGTTTTGAACTTAATTGAGAGATTTTCAACTTTTATAAGAAATATGATAAAGAATATGCACTGGGTTATATATATTATAAATAGCATCCTTACCTTCAAACGTTGCATTGGAATTTGACCGTGTGGTGCTGGTCACATTGATGAAGAAAAACAGGAATTGGACACCTGCTGAATTTTTATTTATTTTTCCTGACGGAGAATAAGAGCCTATATATTATTGAGAAAACCAACTCAACATTCCAAAATAGTAACCATTTTGCTCTTACATGAAACCAACGCCTTGACGAGGTTATGGATTGATTACCTATAGATCCATCATGAAATTAATCCTCACATTTCCAACCTATATAATTAACATTACTAATAAGCATACATTTGTAGGTATAAATATAAATTCTACTTTCGGGGACACTGTTACATTGCAGAGACGATGAAGGAATTCTTGCAGGAAATACATTTTTGCTTCAGTGATTTCATTTATTCCACTGGCACTCCTCTTTAATTGCAGGGAATCTTTAAGGATGGTACAGAGGTTGCAGTAAAGCAGCTTTCCGCCGAATCAGAACAAGGTGTTCGTCAGTTTTTAACTGAGATATCTACAATCTCTGCAATCAAACATGAAAATCTTGTCATGCTACATGGGTGTTGCATAGAAGAAGATCATCGAATTTTGGTGTATGAATACATGGAGAATAATAGCATTTCACATGCCTTATTTGGTATAAATATGATCTTGAGAAATAATGTTGATTGTTTCCTTGCTTTAAGAAGATGATATGCTATTATGAGTATGTGAAAATAGATCAATTTTAAAAGATGGTTTGCAGGGTCTGGCTATGTCTCTCTGGATGTTTGTTTGAGAGAGATTAAAAATAAATTTTTAAAGTTAAGAAAAAAAGCAACAATCTTATTTACCGATATAGGAAAGATTTCTGTGAAAATGACATTGATTACATCATGTCAGGTTCCAGTAATGGTACAATAAACCTGGATTGGCAAGCAAGGTCCAAAATCTGTATTGGAACTGCACGTGGTTTTGCATATCTTCATGATGAAGTTACGCCTCATATTGTGCACCGAGATATTAAAGCTAGCAACATACTCCTTGATGGGGATCTCAATCCTAAGATTGCAGATTTTGGTCTGGCTAAACTTTTCCCAGATAATATTACACATATCAGTACA
Organism: Sequoiadendron giganteum; assembly: GCA_007115665.2. NCBI lineage: Eukaryota > Viridiplantae > Streptophyta > Pinopsida > Cupressales > Cupressaceae > Sequoiadendron > Sequoiadendron giganteum. The sequence goes on along the minus strand of CM021107.1, from coordinate 174,376,051 downwards.
CGAGTTGCTGGAACACTGTAAGTCTTGCTTAGACTTTTAGATTTACATAGAAATGAAGCCTCAAAAAGAATATCTTGGCTATACATCAATGGGTTTGTCTTTCATAATTGTAATTACAATAAAGATGCCAGAATGTAGTGAAGCCAAACAATGATGTAGTAGAACTCAAAACAAAGTTTTAAATCTACAATTCTCATTCTATCCTACTTTAATTTCATCATAAATATGAGATGCTAAATGACCTATAATAAATGCTATGTAGGGAGGAGCTTAGTTTTTAATATAGTTATGCAAAATGTATGAAAGAAACGTAATTCTATCAATGTCATAAAACAAGTGTAAAGACTAACAAATGTTTTTTGTATTTTGTGCTTGTCTACCGTCTAGTGGTTATCTGGCTCCAGAATATGCCATGCGTGGGCAATTGACAATAAAGGCAGATGTCTATAGCTTTGGGGTACTTGTACTTGAAATTATCAGTGGCAGAGGCAATATGAACACAAGCCTACCAGCTGGAGAGCAAATCCTTTTGGAAATGGTAACGAAAGGAAGTCTTCCATTATTTAATTCCTTGCTGCTCATGAATTTTAACATCTGAATTTTCTTTTTTAAATTATCCTTCCAGTTGGAATTCTGAGATGTTATGTTGTGATGCCTGAAGAAGTGATAAAACAAAAAAATAGCGTGTGCAAACTTAGTATTAGAAAGAATATGCTGTTTGTTTTTAAATGGGATTTAATCCAGTATCTATAACAACTAAAGTTGCAAGTTATAAAATATGATTGAGCAGTCAAAGATGCTAGTCCTAGATACCAAGAATGGGATATATTTTACCATAAGCACTTTGACCTTTATGATTCCTCGGCAATCCAAGTTTAAAACTGTGCTTCAAAAAGTATGTCACTATAGGCACAAGCATTCAGCATTTATATGGAAAGGTATTATTCTAAGTAGCCAGTTCGGGTTCGGGGGTTCGGTTCGCTGGTTCGGCTAAATTTTTTGGGGGGTGGGTTCGGTTCGTTTTGGGTTCATTAGTACAAAAACTGAAAAACATGTAAAAATAAATAAATATATATATATATATATATATATATATATATATGCAGCCTAGAAGCATGAATTAGGATTAGAACATCACATAACATCATATAAACAACAAAACCACCATAAACTTGAATGATAACATGCATGATAAATATAAATATTCATCGTTCAAACTTCAAACTTCAAACTTCAAGTTCAATATTACAATACTATTAAAGTTTTAATCATCAAATGGATCCTCTAAATCATCTATATCAAAGTCATTGTCAACATTGACATTAGATGAAGTAGGAAGACTAGATGAATCACAAGTAGTGCCAATGGCATTGTCACTAGCACTAGTATTGTGCCCATGCTCTTGTTGGATATCGGACTCCTCATATGCAACATGGTGGGAAGTGGAAGCATCCAAGTCAGTATCCTTAGGCCCTATATCCCACAACTTCGTCTCCCCTTCCTTGTAGTCATGTTGTTTGTGTGAAAGGAGACGCAAGTTGGAATGCACATATACTAAGTTCTCCGCTCTTTTTGAGAGCAATTTATTGCACTTTACTGAGTGGATGAAAGAATATCTGCTCCAATTCCTCTTAGATGCGGATGAACTAGCAACCTATGAAGACAAAGTAAACAATTAAAAAATTTAAAATTATAAATGAAATTATGGAACTTTTAAATTTTAAAAGTAAAAATAAAATATGAAAATTTATTAAACTTACATGTGATAAAACTTTGATTGCAAGGGGCTGCAAATTTTGGAAGTATTGTCCATGGAAGTACCACCAACTATGAGCATCCTTTAAGAACCTGTCACGAGAAGCATCAGCATCTAGATGATTTGAGTGCACAAAATCAGTGAACTCATTCATGATTACAGATCACAAATCTTGGTCAGGGAAGAGTCTCATAAATGCTGCCTTGTACCCTTCAGCCACTTCTAAATCTCTATATGGAGGAAGCCTTCCTGGCTGTGAAAGAAGCTGACTACTGTAGTATTTTGGAGTCAATGCAAAGGCAAGAAGGTGTAATGGAGTTGTCATTTTGTTCCATCTTTCTTCAACAATTGTTTGCACTTGTTTGAAGAAAGTCTCTTCAGGGTCTTGCTCTCTTGCATTTATGGTGCACTTGATCTTCTCAAGCATTGAGTCTATACCATCATATATTTCTCCAATGCATGGCTTGTCCATGTCAGTATAGCGAATCATACTCAAAATGGGCTCGGTGAAGCTAAGGAGATACTCCGCACGATCCCACCATGAGTCATCTAATATCATGCTCTTAATTTTTGTTGCTCTTTCAGTGCTGCTTTGCCTCCATATAGACCAATTGTTGCTAATCACCATGCTAGCAAGTGCCTCTTTAACTTTCACAAGTGTCTCAAGACGATAGTATTAGAGGCAAAGCGGGTCTCTGCAACCTATTGCAAATTAAAAAAAATAATTAGAATTTAAAAATAAACTTTAAAGAAGAATTTAAATTAGAATGCACAATCAAATTATGAAAATCAGAAAATGACAAATGTAAATATTACTTCACTTACCTTCAATAGCTCCAATTTTGAAAATGATCTAAAGATGCTTTGAGACAAGTGGTGGTTGGTGACGAACATATGAATGTCCTCAGCCTCAGCATACAATTCTTCGATCCATGCAATTTGATTCCCAATCTTTTGCATCATAAGATTGAGTGAATGGACCGCACAAGGTGTCCAAAAGATATGTGAATATCTTTCCTCAACCAACAACCCTGTTGCTCTACAATTCTTAGCGTTGTCCATTACAACTTGAACAACATTGCGGGCTCCCACTTGCTCAATGGCTGCAATGAGAATACTAGCAATAAATTCTCCATCTTTTACTTGGCCCTCACAATCCACGGCTTTCAAAAACATTGCCCCTTTAGGGCACACCGCTATGACATTGATCAAAGGCCGATTTTTTGAGTCCTTCCAACCATCCGAAACAATGGACACACCTGTCTCAACCCATGAATCTCTTATAGGCTTCAATGCATCTTCAACCAACTCAACCTCCTTTTCCAATAAAGTGCTACGCACCTTCTCATAACCCGGGCCCTTGTACCCTTTTGGAGCTTCATTAACCGTTCTCAACATCTCTTTCCAATATGGAGAACGAACAACATTAAAAGCTAATCCATTGGCATATAGGCATCTTGCTACACATTGGTCGGCAAGGGCTCTACTCTCATTTTGAAATGCAAGTTCCAAAGGCCCCTTTGATCTCTTGTTTGCAATAGGTTGTGCACTTCGAGCTTGAAGATCCGGAATGACAATAAATGGGTGGTCTTCTACCACAATATTGGGATTGGATGGGGGCTGCATTCCCTTCGATTTTTTTTTTAAACAAAGGGTGATTTCCTTTTTGGGCTTCCTGTTGATCTGCTGCATCTTGCTCCATAATGTATTTTGCAATTGTCTCAAGTAGAATAGGTGCATCTTTTTTTCCAGGGCAAGGCGTGATGCCTTTTCCACTCATGCCACACAAATGTGCTTTCACCCTATTGTATGAACTAGTATATGTAACACCACACCCATTGCATTTCCAAATATAACCACCACCACCTGGAACCTGTTTTATCATCTCAACATACTACCATAGAGGAGAATTAGGATTTGTTTTGAACTTTGAGTTTGGTTTAGCTACGAAGCCGGAGGTAGAACCCATTGACATTGTGATTCCTACAGGCAATTTGTTTTGCAAACAACACATTCAAAATTTGAATGAAGAGAAAATATTGATTTATAAAACCTAGCTCTTTTGAATCTTGCATACATTCATAGAAGAATGGAAAGGAAAAACATATATAAATCATAAAATGAAACAAAACAAAGTTTCTGGTTTGTAAAATGTAAAACAAAAAAATGGATGAAAAAACTCAAAAAAAGGTGAGAAAAACTTACCTCTTTGCAAAAATATCCCTCAACGATCTTTGTGGCAGCCAATAAACACTTGCAAATCTGTAGGAATGGCAATGCAATCGTTTGTAGAAGCTTCACTGATCAATCTTCAACTCCTTTTATCAACCCAGCAAGCAAAAATAAGAACTCAGCCTCTTAGAATGAAAATGCTTGTTTGCAAAACAAATGAATAAAAATGATGTAGTTTAGGTGTTTAAAGTGTTTTAGAGGTCACTTTTAGGGTTCCCTTGGGCGTGGGTCAAAGTCAAATTGCAGAAAAATATTAAAAAATGCAAAAAAAAACGTTTTTTAGCGTCCAAACGCATGGGTTCTTCTCGGGTTCGCCTTGGGTTCGCCCGGGTTCTTCACAGGCGAACCAGGGCTCCAAATACCGAACCCTGGTCGAACCCACAGAGGGACCGAACCAGGACCGGTACCCGGAGCGAACCCGGATCGGGACCCTGAGCCAGGGAGCCGAACCCGGCTACTTAGGTATTATTTGATTACAAATACTTACAATATCAATAAACCCTATTATAAGAAAAAATGTCTAAATATAATATACGGTTAACCATTCATCTAGATAGGGAAACCCGAGGATGTACCCCCAACATTTTTTGGGGTGTCCTTGTTTCTGAAACGTTTTGGGGACGGGGGACACCTAGGCAACGTCCCATGACCATCCCCAATTTTTGAAAAGATATAGGAGACATCTCGCAAACTTGGGGACGTCCTATAAAACAAAAGGGGACAGCTAGCCATCCCCAAGACGGGCAGGGATGTCACAACTGTCTTGGGGACAACTGGCCATCCCCATAAAAAGCAATGTTTCCAAAAAATAGTAAGTTCTAAAAAAAAAATCTTTGGATCGGCATAATGGCCTTGTTGAAACTGCCTTGGGCATGGGTAGGGGGGCTACACCTAGCCCCCCTGCAACCCCCTTGGCCTTCAAACCTTCGACCCGAACTAATAGGCCTTCAGCTGCGCCTAACGCATACAATTCACTGTTGTGGTACTCATCATCAACTATTTAATCAATGTTGTATGCCCACACACCCCAACCCACCCTAAATGAGGAGGAAATAAAATGAAACTTTCTTTGTTTTTGTATTTTCATATTGTAGTTGAAAGTGAAACTTGCATCCTTTGAGCATTTTGTTGTAACTTGTATGCTATTTTTTAAAATCATTGGCATATTGACAATGAATTATGAAAGCAATTAAGTGGTTCATAAGTATTATGAAAAAAGCTAAGTACTCTCATGTGAACTCTCAATTCAACACAAATGTTATGTATTAAGGATCTATAATGTATATGATGAATGCTTTATCAATGTTATCATATGAATATTTGAAATTTCACTATACATTTGAAATTTTTCGTATTTTTATATAGCCATCCCCTTTGCCGTCCCCAAAAATGGCCCAAAAAAAATCCATCCCTGAAACTCGCCCCTCGTCCCCTATCGTCCTCGTCTCGAAAACTTGGGGTAACATAGATTAAAACATTCTTATCCATCATTAGTTTATAGCAGAAGCAATACAAGTAGAGTAATTCTTACAAGGTTTCACTTCTAAAGTTGTGAGGAATCCAGCTATGATGACATCTAAAGTCGGTGAGATCAGCATTGTATATCAAATATAAAGGTAGAAAACATGAAACATGTACCCTACACTTTAATCATTAATACTCCAAATAAGCATTACCCCTCCCATGGGTGCTAACTTGAGATGTATAATCCCTCGATAAGGCTGCTTGGATCCTAGTTTTAGGTGCAAGGGTGCAATACAATCCCAATCATGTGAACAAGAATTACTATCCACCCCTACCAATTGGACTCTATTAGCTTGCGAATGAGGAGGGTCATAATGCCAATAACCCAGGGTGCACAAGTAACTCAACTTAGTTGCTATAAGCTCATTGAGAGTACCCTCACCCACAAATACATAATTACATAAGAAGAAACTCAGCCACACATCTCAGGTACACATAGTGATCAACTCCTACACATTATAGGTATGCGCAAACAAATTTAGCCCCCACACGTAGTGACCAGCTAACAATAGGAAGGGAATAAGGCTCTACTGCATGGCTTTTTCCATTGCTTGGTTAGCTAACACTTAACCCCCACCCTCAAGTACATCATGTTGGTGTGAACATAGTATAATTCCTAACTATTTTCACATCAGGTCCTATTCACACTTACATACTTAAGCTTAGGTCATTTTAATTTTTGTCTCATATCATGGAATTAAGATACTTGTCACAATCTTAGTATGTCTTAGGGTTTCATCCTTGTTTTTATAAAAAGGGTTTTCTCATTGTATATTGTACAAGTTTCATTTTTGCATTTAATGAATTCTTCGGCTTCATAGCATTTCCATTGTTTCTCTCTTGTGTAGAAGGTTGTTTTAGTTGCTAGTGATCCTTGGGCTATATAGGGTTAATCAACAACTCTTACATGGTATTAGAGCTTTCAAATTTGCAATTCCCTTCCCTTTTTTTGAAGAGTTTTGGCGAAAAGCTTTCAAATAGTGCATCCTAGAGCCAAATAGACCTCATGGTTGAGCGTAATGCCCAAAAACATAGATTGATATAAAAATTGATAGGTTTTGGTGCCAAATTTTTTTGGAGTTTTTCTTGGAGGGTTTGTAGAATCTTATAGTTAGAAATCCATAGGTTTCCATATGGTCCTATAGTTGTCATACAATACTGTCAGAGTTGCCTTTTGTTGAAAACAAGGTGAAACAAAGCTGCAATATTAGCTTATGTATGTAAATTCAAATCTGAAAAGAAGATTACCAAATCAGATTATATGTATGTGATTGCACATTCATCACAATAGAATAAACAGCAAACAAAATATGACACTAGATTTACATGGAGAAACCTTTTCGGGAAATAAATTCAAACAAGAAAAGAGGGAAAGTATATTATTAATCTTCACAAGAGAGATAGACCATAATACACTTCACAACTGATCTCTGATCAACCCAACAACACCCTATTACCTCCAAGAACTCAACTCAATGCTACCATCCAATGGTACCAATTTATATAACTTGTGAGAGGTAAAACCACAAATGGTAAACCAAAACAAGAGGTACAAAACCACTTGCAAAAACCCACGCCCCCTTCTTGGACAACCGAAAGTCATGATAAAAATATTAAATAAAATTCACAAGACTCCAACATGGGTGCCTAGCCCATAGCTTATCTACTTTTTCCTTTTCGGATGCTTTGATGACCCTTCTGCTTCCCAATGGACCACCAACGAACAACCTTTTCTTCTCCGATCTTGGGTGCCCCATCCATGACCTTTCATATTCCCAAAGTGGATGCCTAAGAGAGACTTTATCCATTTTGATGTGTAACCTCCACCGACATTAAAACATCTCTTAAAAATATAATTACAACAATGCCAATATTTAATGAATTTCTCTCATGTCCCCTAGAACACATTCCAAGAAACATGGAGACATATGAATGAAATAGGATTACAGGTTAATGTCACCTATCCTAAGACCTTTGTTGTGTAGTTGAAATCTCACACAAATATTCACCCGCGTTGCACCTACATAATCCTAGTATGGTTTTCATAAAATATTTAAAACAAGGTTTTAATTTGCACAAGTATGGTTTGCATCAAAGGCTAATCCCCTAGTCCCATCGTTGTAGGATGGGCCAATGCCCCTAGTCCCATCGAGTGCCTAACCGCTAGGGGCTAATTTGTAGTGGATAACACGGGGTCCACTGCCACATTCATTGTTGGAGTTTCACTTGCCCGTCAATCTTGCCATTGTATATTGCCACCACAACCTTGAAGCTCTGCTCGGCTTGAGCATTGCCATCCCACCACCCAAAGCCAATGGTGCCATCATAGGGCTGCCAAAATTGTGCCAGTCACTTTTTCTTTAGCCACAAAGGGGAAATTTTCTTCATAGAGCCATAACTTGGGCATACAATATTGGATTTTTGCAAATAAATAGGTGTTGGAAAGCTAGTTCCACATACTTTGTAGCCATTTATATGGTTTTTCTTGATTTTGTCCCATATGTTTGTTATTTCAATTTGAAATGAGTTTTTCAATTTTGTCTTGTAGCTTAGATATTTTCATTTTGCAAAATATGGGGCCATTTTTTATGCTACAAAGGGGCTAATTTGTAGTGGATAACACGGGGTCCACTGCCACATTCATTGTTGGAGTTTCACTTGCCCTTCAATCTTGCCATTGTATATTGCCACCGCAACCTCAAAGCTCTGCTCGGCTTGAGCATTGCCATCCCACCACCCAAAGCTAATGGTGCCATCATAGGGCTGCCAAAATTGCGCCAATCACTTTTTCTTTAGCCACAAAGGGGAAATTTTCTTCATAGAGCCATAACTTGGGCATACAATATTGGATTTTTGCAAATAAATAGGTGTTGGAAAGCTAGTTCCACATACTTTGTAGCCATTTATATGGTTTTTCTTGATTTTGTCCCATATGTTTGTTATTTCAATTTGAAATGAGTTTTTCAATTTTGTCTTGTAGTTTAGATATTTTCATTTTGCAAAATATGGGGCCATTTTTTATGCTACAAAGGGGCTAATTTGTAGTGGATAACACGGGGTCCACTACCACATTCATTGTTGGAGTTTCACTTGCCCGTCAATCTTGCCATTGTATATTGCCATTGCAACCTCGAAGCTCTGCTCGGCTTGAGCATTGCCATTCCACCACCCAAAGCCAATGGTGCCATCATAGGGCTGCCAAAATTGTGCCAGTCACTTTTTCTTTAGCCACAAAGGGGAAATTTTCTTCATAGAGCCATAACTTGGGCATACAATATTGGATTTTTGCAAATAAATAGGTGTTGGAAAGCTAGTTCCACATACTTTGTAGCCATTTATATGGTTTTTCTTGATTTTGTCCCATATGTTTGTTATTTCAATTTGAAATGAGTTTTTCAATTTTGTCTTGTAGTTTAGATATTTTCGTTTTGCAAAATATGGGGCCATTTTTTATGCTACAAAGGTTCAAATTTTACATGTTTTGATCTCTAATTTGTATATGAGGAGTCTTATCATTGTAAAATCATGGGCTTTTCAATTCATCTCTCTATAATCGCCTAGAACAAAGAGAACTATAAGTCTTAGCAAGACAATATCTTGGAACATCTAAGGTGGCTTCATCTCTATGGACTTGTCCTTGAACCAAGTACACCTAACTGGAAGATGGCATGGGGAAATATAAATGGTCATGTCCTTGGATTGATTAGTAGTAGTGTTAATTTTGACACACTGTGTTCCATCTCACATATCGAGTGCCCACACTCTTTGCACTAGAATTTGGGAAATCTTTCAAAACCCACATCACTCTCCATTCCCAAATGATCCTGTTATGGATATTCTACCCTTGATGATTGTGATAACCTACCATATGACAATGATACAAAAGAGAAGTTTGATTATTTATCTAGTCTTGATAGTAATGATGACATTGAGGCTTCACTTGATGCTTCTTCTCCATAGAGACAACCATTGATTTTTTGGCTTTGATAACTCCTAATCTAGATTCAGAGGCTTCATTTTCTTTATCTTTGAGTCACTATCCTAAGGTTGAGGATTCTTTCATTCTAGCATTGGCAAATTCATTTCCAAGTGCTCATATTAAGACATCTTGTGTAGAAACATTATCATGGGATGTCCATTATAGTTGGATGACATACATTGAGATCACATCATCTCCATCTTTTGTTGCTTCGAGTCATTTTGTAGCAAGTACATCAATCTTCCAAATTTGATGCATTGGGATGGGTATTTATAGATATTGCAAGTTTGTTTTGTGTCTCCCATCTTGCATAATTGACAAACACACTTGAGGACATCCATCACCTCTTTGATGAAATTTCCATCACAACTATTGTCACATCATCTTTGTCTTTGGATCTTGTTCTTCATTTGTCTCCACATGGTCTTGGCTTGTCACCTTCTTCATTTATTGAGCTTGTACCTGATTTGATTGTGGCAACCTTTCATACTGACACTGTGACATTTGAGTAGAGATCAAAGGCAACAACATCATCATACATCATGTTCTTTTTTCCTTCATGGAAAGGCATCATGCATCTATACTTGGCTTTGTTTCTTCCCAAGGGGAGGAATGTTGTTCGACATTCTTGGATCTTCATCATCATCCTTTGTTGGGCATCTACCATCATCACAAACGATTATACATTGTGGAGGGGCTACATAGTCTCTCTCTTTCTCTCCTATATAGTGAACATCTATTGTATATTGGTGATATAAGTAATCCTTGGGGAGTTGTGTTGAGTCCTCCTTCCTTCTTTCACTTGTACTTTTTGTTTGCATCTTTTCTCTTTTGGAAAGTGATTTTTTCCCATAGGTTTTTCTCCTTTACTCTACTTGTGAGATATTTGTTTGTACATGGGGACCTAGCATGGCCTAGTAGTTGGGACCTACCCTTGCATCTTTGCATTTTTTTTATACTCCTTAAGTTGTAGTTAAGGAGAGTGTTGGTGTGAACATGATCTATTACCTAACTTCTTATTAGGTCCTATTCACACTCACATACTTGAACTTACTTAGGTCATTTACTTTTTGTGTCTCATATCATAGGATTAAAAAACTTGTCATGATCTTAGTATGTCCTAGGGTTTCATCCTTATCTTTATAACAAGGGTTTTCACATTGTATATTGTACTATTTTATTTTTGCATCTAATGGATCCTCTCATGTGGAAGTTCGTTTTGGTTGTAGATGATCGTTGGGCTACTATGGTGTTGATCAACAACTCTTGCAATCATGGCTAGAAGGAGAAATGATGATGCATCCCATACAACACCTTAGCTCCTTCCTATCATTGGTTCACTATCAATCATGATGGCAAGCATACATCCCATACTACCTGTTGTCATCATTGGCTAGGGTGTAAGTGTAACATGCCACAAGTGAGTGGCTATAACTAAGATTTCCATCACCCATTGAACCTTTTGAATTAGTGTATCTTGACATCTATTGCCTCATTGCTACTAGCAAAAATCAATCAAACCTGGTATGAGGTGGTTCCTGGAATCTCTCTCCTACATGATACTAGTGAATATTGGGTATGCCATATCATATCGTGGGCAGCTCCTAACATTTGTCACTTGCGTGCTACTGGTTATAGTCAACTAATCCCTAAGATATGGTGGTTATCTTCTAACACCCATCACTTGCATGCTACTTGTGACAACCAACTAAATTGCACTTGTATCAAACTTGCTTCCAACATGTGGTCATCTAATAGCCATGTATCACAATCAAAGGTCTTCTAGTTTTACATCAACTAGGACTTGTGACTATGCAATCATCCAACTTATAACCCTAGAAATTCCATCGGATCTTACCAAAGACCAAACCCTTAATTCCATTTCCAAGCAGTTACATCCTTGATCACCGTCTGTAATATGACTCAAGATTATGACTGCCAACTTATAACCATGGAACCTCAATTGCTGAATTTCCAACCATGTACAACTAGAATCCTTGACATTGTCTAAGAAGGATAATCAATGGGAATCTAAGAGGTGTTATTCTAAATTGGTGGTGCAACTACATGTTGTATTGTTCCATACAAGAACAATTAAGATAAAATGTTCACATAAAGCCAAAAGAACTAGATATTGAAATAGTTTTCTTGGCTTCTAAGTTTACCTTCTAAATAAGTGGCTAAAGATATCACTCATATAGCTAAGTAGGATGATTATGGTATTTTTAACTCAAGTTAACAAATAGGCTAATAGGCATAAGCTGTGAGTTTGAGTTAAGCTATTTTTATGTTGGAATTGCAATATAATTATGAACTCTAACAACTTGTATAGGTGTCCTCGTTATACAAATCTATGAGCACATCCAAATTTTCTTTTTAACATTTTAAGTCTTGATGAACCCATATTTTCTTGGGAGAATTATTTCAAAAGCTGGTTAGATATATCACATACGAGTGCCTAAGAGACATATCTATACAATCACATCCTATGTTATTATGTGACACTTGAGATTAAGATATCCACATTTTTGTAGTTAAAGTACAGAAATATTATATGTAGAGCACCCATCCCCTCATCTAACTAGTACCAAAGTATGTTAGTTTTTGATTTTTCTTTGAGGGTGCTTAGACATTTTCTTTCAATAACCTTTGAGGATGCAAAAATTGGCACATAAATAATAAAATAAATCCATACATGATAAAATGAATGATGAATAAGTGGGGCATTGTGAATGATGAATAAGTGGGGCATTGCCACATTATCCTGCATGAGTTCCCAAACACTAAACAAGCAGCGTGAAAGAAAAGCTCAAGCTAACTGTGTGTGACAAAAGACAATGGTAGGAAAATTCAATGCTCCCTCAGAGAATTCAACCCCACACACATATGAAGACCATCAAAAAGATCACACCAAGAGGGAAACCAAATGGAAGGCAAAGATGCTCATGGTCCAATTGATGACCTGTTTACACTAGCTCAAATGCAAAACAGGGAGATGGACATCTAGTTCACACCAGCTCAAGCCTGAAATAGAGAAAATGAGAAGTAAGGATATTTGGTACAGCAGAGGTACTGGAAACAGATACTTCATCATGGAAATTCGAGTTGAGACATGGGAGCTAGAGATGCCTACACCATAGAGGTTGATTTTGTAGATGGGTATTTGAGATTCGAAGAGTGGGGAGAATTCCTGATCAAAATCAATATCAAAAGAACCACACTTATTGAGTAGATAGTGACTCAAATTCTTGGTCTTGTTCACTTTTTTAATAAACAGTTTAATACCCACATCTATCACAAATAAGATTTTCACAGTAGAAGAAAAATCAAATAGAACAAGACATTCATTTTGTAACATCAGAATTTGTATCAATGATCAATGAACATGAACCTGAATAGATCTCATTACGTTAGTAGAGTCACACCAACCTCTTTACATGATGCAGTAGGAAACAACAAGGAACTTCAAACGTCTTTCACACAATATAAGCTACAAAGAAAATTAATCACAGTTTGAAATCAGTTGAGAGAATTGAAAATTTTGTGCATAAGTTTTTGTGAAGGCTATGGTGATCAGAAGTGGCACTTGCAATGGTAACATTTGACAAAAATCCATTTTCAATTATGCTTGTTTGTCTGTATTCCCCTTCCAAAGCTCCAATTTGAGCATAGACAGGCAGGATGCTGGTTTGCATTTGCTTAAAAGTTTCTAAGGCCTTTTCAACAAACCCGTTTTGAACATATCCTACCATCATTACATTCACTGAGGCAACGTTTCTTTGAGGTAATTTGTCAAACAACTCACGTGCCTTGTCTAGGCTTCCACATTTTGCATACATGTTAACCATGTGTGTGGGGGGAGAGAGATAGCAATTTTATTATTTGAATTGTCACAAAATATTCTCCTATTTGCAATGGATAACAGTTAGATTTGGGGGGAGAGACTGTTATTTTATTATTTGAACTGTCACCTAATATTTTTCCTACTTGCCTGATTGACAATTGGATAGTTTATGCAATTTTGGTTAAACTTTCACCTACACATCCCACATCCAGCTTTGGGATGACAACTACTACGTTGAAGAAAAGTTTAACGAGTATTATGGATAGAAATTATTTCTTATCCCGAGAATATCATTACATATTAACCTGTAATACTAGTCATTCTGCAATGATGGGTTCTTGTTTGTGAAGTTTCTTTCATTGATGGGATCATTGCAGCAGTCCTCACGCCCTTGGAACTGATTCTCCTGCTATTTTCTTGCCATCCTCCCATTTTTTTTACTTCCTTACTTGCCTGTTCCCTTCCTAACCATCCTTTAAGGGTTCGATGCAGCAGAGGGGTGCCATACTTCCTTCCTAGTGCGGTAGGCGACCTGCTCTCTGCTCCATGGCACCCACACCTCATAAATTTGACCTTCATCTATTATTTTTTATTTTTCTTTCTCCTTTCAATCTCCTCAGACCAGTGATTATGAGCTTGGCAATGAAAAGTGATAGGGTAAACCAACCCTATCACTTCATATTAATTGTCATTAATATTATATTTATTTATTTATTTTTATCAGTGGGTTTAATATTCAATAAAATGTTCAATTTATCTACTCATCTGGACCCTGCACATGACTTATGTTAATGTTTTAATGGATAGGATTGAAGATTGATAGGGAGATCAGGATGTAGGCTTATAAAATTAGTCATCATAATAAGTGACTACTGGTCCATCGGGCTAATTGCAAATTAAATATGACCCCTTGATTTCAATGACAGGAACTCCAATTTAAAGCAACTATGCATGTCCCCACATATAGACACAAGTACCTACAAATTGCTTATAGTCGATCAAATCTCCAGTTGTGACTCACCATTCATGAATACAAAAGCAGGAATGGTTTGACATTGGGAATCTCTCTCATTGATAGAACTACAGAATCTGTATTGCTTTACATCCCCGCACCTTCAAGACAAGTCAAAGTTCTTTGCAAACAATTCGCTATAAGAGTATTAGTATCCAGTTAGTCATAAACTTAAACATATCATTCAACTGCATTGTACCATCAACAGAAATCAAAGTTGTTTGAATCATAACATTCACAATCTTAACCAACACAAGCAACAAGTCATTAAAGTGCAATTAGTTATCAAAAGTTCAAAACTATTAAAACCATAGTAGTTACAATCTAAATCATCATCAGGAACAAAAATTGCTAAAGCATGATTAGTTATAAAAAATAATGTGGTCTCCAGCCTAGTCCAAATTATATTGGGACTTTGGGTATCTAATTAAGGACACTGAGTTTGTGGGGATGTGACAGGACATATTCAAATTTATTTTCCAATCATATAATTTCCCTTTTTGGTGCAGGAGAAACATGGAAGGGGGACTTTTGCTGACAGAATCCTCCAATGACTTAATGTTATTCGTGATTGGAATGGTCCAGCAACATTTACAATATGACAACATAATTCAATTTCCTGTTTGTACAGGCAAGAAAAGGCTTGACAAGAAAATTGATATATCTTTGCTATTTGACATGATGGGTTTTCAGTGCTTAGCTGTAAAGGGCAGTAAAGGGCAATGAATGACTCTTTTCTTCAAATAATGATTTCTTACTTTATGGCTATGGAAACCTTGTATCTGAGGAGCATCAACAAGAAATGGTCAAGTACACAGACTGTTTGCAGATGTGCCAGAAATTATGTGGCTATAGAAGCATATACACTCAATATAAACAGTCAATACCTCAGTTCCTTCAAAGCAATGTAACTGCCATGGGCTGGGTAGAGCTAGAGACACACAGTAAATTACAACCTTATAAAAAAAGTGTCATAAAATCGTAGAAAGAAGAAGGTAGTCAGCACCTCATTGCAGATTTGAAACCAGTATAATCAAAATAACTCAATTTTCCCAGTCAAACATCATGGAGACATCTCAAATATGAAGCCCTTTGCCAAAGATAACTACTAATGTTATCTGCATTCCAATTTTGCTGAAGATTCCTACAGAAAGCAATTGTGGTATCCTTCAGAAAATATGCAATCAAACAACTAATGGTGGAAGTAACAACTAAAAACGCTTCCACCATAAATCCTATAAGCAATTCTCCACACCCAATTGAAAGAAATAGAAGATTTCCTGTTATTTTGAAGTGTTCAAAATCTCAGTAAATCTTTTTGAGCCTGCAAGAACACCTGGTGTGCTTTCTTGTGCAAATCATATAGGTTGCTATACATATGTTGTGCATCTTAAAAGTGCTACCTTGAAATGCTCATTGCTGACTAATCTCAACAAATTTTATGGGTTGACACACTCGGTAACTTGTAAGAAATTGTCCATGATGTTTCCCTTGCTAACAAATATGGCTAAGAAAACTGAAAATGCAGAACACAAAACAATTGGTAATAAGCTAATGCTAGACATAAGACACACTCCAGAGAAATCTCAAAACAAATTTCAACAAATCTAAACATAAAGAAGATATTGATGAAGATAGGCATGTTCAAATATTTTCCTGAAACACTGTATAAGATTGAAAAATTGTTGTTTCTCTGGAAGAAACCCAAATTTTGTGCCATCCAATCCACCACAAGGTGAAATGTTACTACGAATTCCATATAACTGGTTTCTGGTTTTTACATTGAATGTTGGTATTGCATCCATGTTACCTGGACTTTAGCAAAGCATTTTATTTTGGATTCCCTTATACAAAACAAAAGAGTTGATTATGCCCGAGAAATAAATTATTATTGAGTTGTATACATGTACACTAATTTTGTTGCCATGCCAATTAACATTTAAAAATCTCTGCCAAGATGGTGTGTCAATTCAACTTCTGGAAAAGCTGGTTTAAACTTTAAATGCTAAAGAGAAAAAAGTGTTTCCTCTGATGCTTGGATTCATTCTATCATGATGTAATTTAGTGGAAATCAACATTAGCCTACAAATATATCTGAATATTTAGATGAAACCAAATTATCATTGAATCATAAGAGCACTTATCTTGGTAGCATTCAAACAAAAAATATATGGTCACATGGATTTTTACCTAGAATTGCATGCAAGTTATTTAATAAAAATGTTATAAGGCAACATTCAAACAGCAAAGGAAAGCAGCCATAAAGTTTGATAATGTTAATTGTTACACACAGTTCTCAAACAAGGGAATGCATGATTATAAAGAGAGAAACATTCCAATTTATTTAGTTCAGCTCAAAAACAGAGCAAGACAAGCTAAGAATCACTATCAAAATGTGCTGAAGTCACATACGGGATTGAGACAAACAATAATGGATAGAAACCAAGGGAAATAAATTGGAGAAGATCATGTAAGTTTGGGTTTCTAATAAGATCATTAGATGAAACAAAGTCTACCAGAGATGGAGGATATATTGCCAATAAATTCTCTCAAAATGTTCCAGTCTTAAGAGTCATATTCAAAAATGTTTTTTTTGATTGAAGAAAATGAACCTGTTGCTAAGCTCTATCTTTGGCACAAATCACATGGATATTGGTAAAGTTTGACGAGTCTTCTTTATACCAATTCATTGATTTGTTGTAGAATCTTGAGGGATTTATCAACAAGATCTTTTTGTTCAAGTACAACAAAGATAATAAATAATACTTGTTAATTGGGTAAGAGAAAAATGTAAAATAAGGGATGTGAATTTGAAACCTTCCCCAAGAGGTTTTTCAAAGATGAAATTTGACAGTGTGTTAGGGTAACTTGAATAAGGCAAGTGCTGGGGTGGTATGTAGAGATGAGCAGGACAGCTTCATAATTGGTGGTTCCTTTTCTTTGGAACTAAAACGAATAATGAGGCTGAATGGATCACTGGGGTAGGGCTGCAAATGGGGAAGGTGAGAAGTTTCTCCAATAGTGGAAGGTGATTCAAAAGTAATTATTACGAGTTTGAATAGTGGGACTTATAACAGTTAGTGGCCAAGGTTATGCTAACATGGAGCTATGCAGCTTAAGAAGGAATTCATTAATATTTATTTTATTCATGTTCTTCATGAAGGAAATAGAGTGGCAGACTCTTGTAGCTAATAATGGGATTATGATTGACCCTATGACCAATCTGTTTTCTGATTGCTCAAAAGGATGGGAGAATTTGGAAAATATAATTGAAGAGGACAAAAGTCCGGTGAGACTTGAGCCTTTTAAGAAATGATGAGATTTAATTTTCAGCCTACCATCACCTTTACATCATACAGAGAGTCCTGAGATTGTGAGCTTAGCTCCCCTAAATTCCTAATGGTGGCTCTTTATTATGATGGCCTCATTTAAGATTTGAGTTGGTGTTAATACCCATACCTCTTCATTATTTTTGTGAGGCTATGTGCGCTATGAATTTTTTATCCAATGCAAAAGGTAGCATGGCATATGGTACTTATGTGTATTCGGCTGTGAGGTGGTGGCTGTAGGTTGGTTTTCTCTGTGTGGTGTTTGCTTTTTAGTGGCATTGGTGTGTGGAAGTCATGGCTAGAGGTATAAACAAGGGCCCTTGTGACCCTTTTCTTCATGGAGTAACATTAGATCATCACCTAAAGGTGGATTTTGATTGCTCCTATGAAGGTTATTAAGGTTGTGTTGGGTGCCTAAGGTGCGTTGGATAATGGGAAATAGAGTAAAGGGTCAATTAGAGGTGACTTCTCTACTCATTTAGAAGTTATGTTCTTGGATGGGATTGTCATGGAGTGGATGCATAATGTGCTTATATCGAGAGAATTGTTGTTATGATGGATGAAGATGAGTGAAATGGAATGAAAAAGGTGATGGTCTCTATCAATTGTCATATCCATCTCTTGCAAGATTATTGTTAAGATGTAAGTAAGGTGGTGATTCATCTCTAGGTCATCAACTCCCAATAGGATCTTGGAGGTGGTGAATGATTTTATCTCCCCAATGTTAGGAAATAATGTGGTGCATAGAGTTATCAAGTGTACGTAAATGGTTATAATGGTTTTAGGGTTTCACAACTAGCAAGTGGTGTGAGTGGTAGTGCAAGGGTCTTATCCTTGTTCATGTTGGTGTCAGGGCCAAAGAAGGCAATGGAGTTCAAAAGTGGGGTGTTGTAGAATTGTAGGCAATGGTGGTCTCTATGTTTCTTGGTCCTCCTTGGTCGATGTTCCCATCTAGGCATTTTGTTATAATAATTTTTTTGTGTTTGATTGATTTCATGTCTGCTCTCCTTGTGGTGTGTAAGGCTTGTTTGTTTTTGAACTTGGTATTTATTGTTTTGGGCTTTCTTTTGGTTTCAAAAGGTGATGTGCTTGAATAGCTGTTGCATGGCTGTTTCCTATTACCATGTTTTTAAGTTTATTATGCTATGTATGAAGTTAGTGTTTCTAGTGTTTTGGATCGAGAGGAGTTGTCCTCTTGGCATTATTGTTGTAATATTATCTAATGTCTTAATCTTATGGTATGGGGCCCCGATACAACCCCTCTAAAAAAATAATAAATAAAAAACAAAGATAATAAATAACAAAAAGTCAATTCATTTCTCAAAAATCTTTGACAACATATCCCCAGCAATTAAAGTCCATAAGGCACCAAAAAAGTGCACAGCAAAAATAGCCCAAAGATCCATGGATTTTGGTTAGATGGGCATTGGATATGCAAGGGAATGTCAGATATCATTATACTTTTATTAGAAAAAGTTATAGAAACAGAATTATATATATGATTTCCATGCAAATGAAAGGATGTACTTTATAAAGTTCAACACACCCACAAAGAAAATCCCCTTGAAGAACCACTTTACTAATAACAGGGGAATTAGATAGTTTTGGTCCATTGATGAACAACATTGAAGCTATACCAAAATGGATCATTGCCAAGCAGCATTGAAGCTTAAAAAGTGTTTAGATCTCCTGCATAAGAAAAAATTTGAAGCTGCAAATACAACTGTTACTTAGCAGCACCAGGCAAGACAAGGCTTGTTGCTATTTAAGAGCTTTAAAAAACCTCCTGACCCATGAGAGCCAATGGATGATCTTGATTTGGGTTTACAACACGTTTTCAATTATCTTAGGTGTGTTAGCCATGGGTATGCTATTATGCTACTTTATTGGGTGCACTTTATTCGTGGAAAACAACAATATAGTCATACAAGGGTCTCTACAAACTTTGGCCTTTGAGATCAAAATTATATGGCCTATTATATCACATTGAAATTGTCATTTCATCAGAAAAAACCATAGTTGGAAAAATTGGACTCGGCAAAAAATTGCCAGACTCAAAATCGGCAACTTAAAAAAATTGCTTAAATTTCTTTAGAAACACATTTTTTTTGCAAAATTCAATGATAAGATGTATCCAATTAGTCTATAAATGAGTACAAAAATGTTTTCTATTAAACTTGATTGATTTGAGTGCAAATTGAGTACAAAATTGCCTTCTCATGCAGAATCCTAATGGTTGAAAGCCTTACAATAGATAGCTGAAAAATGAAAATAGTAAAATTAAAAGTAAATACAACATTTTACACCTTCCTCTTCCCTAATAAACTGAAAACTAGGGGAGAGGTAGAGGTTCTAGTGCTTGGAGTAAGTTGTGGCTCCTCAGTTGGCATGGAAGGTAGTGGCTTGACCTCCATCCTCAAAGTAGATGGCAGTGACTCCTCATCCTCATCAATGTCATCCAGATTCCAACCCAATGTTTCTTGCTGAATTTAAATGCAAAAATCCTACTTCTTTTTAGCATATGATGTTTCTTTTTTAACCTAGATGCAACATTTTGCAGCCAAAATGAAGCAAAGTGTTTTAAACAAACAAAAAACTGAAAAACAAAAAGCCTACTTGTGCTTCAAATTTGTCTTCGAAATTTACCAAAAAATTCCTTTTGATCTTCTCTCCTTGATGGAAAAATGCTCTAAATCGTGTGTTTGCTGTTGGGGAGGGTTTTATTGCCTTGTAGAGCAAAAAAGAGATGAGTTTTTATGTTTTGGGTTGTTTTTTGATGCCACAGCCTTTTACACCTGCGTGGGTGAGTTTTTGACTGAGACTTGCCAAGTTTCTGGCAAAAACTTGCAAAAATTTCGGCGAGTTTTCTTCAGAAACTCGGCGAGTCCAAGTGGTGAGTTAACATGGGGAAAACACGCCGGCTGTTTGGCTGAGCGAGTACTCAGTGAGTCTGCCATCTATGGAAAAAAATATTAGGCATAGATATGCCACAAGTGAAAAATATTACTTAATACTTCCAGTCAATGATAAACAAAGATACAAATCACACATATAATTTTGCACTCTGAAATTGCAAATTTAAATGAATGAATGGTTAGCAACTTAGCAGTCACACAAAAAAATTTAATAGAATAAATCTTCCCTCCCATGCAGACAACTAGGAAGATGTTAGCTGCATTCAAATGTGTACAGGTACTTCTCTATCCTATGGAAAATGGAAACAAATAAATCTTTCCTCCATGTAGACAATTAGGAAGATGCCAGCTGCATTCAAATGTGCACAGGTACTTCTCTATCCCTGGAAAATGGAAAAACTCCCTCCCAAGGGAGTTGAGATTCACATCTAGTAAATTAGTAATTATCATCAGTTTAGTTCTCATGCTGTAATTAAATTTTTTTCAAAACCTTTTGAAAATCCTGGCCATTTAAAGTCCATGTTAGACACAACAAACAGGATCCTAAAACTACCATAACAGAGGCTGCAGCAAACAAGTATTTACAAAAATAATGGAAGAGGATCTGAAAAGCAACAGTATCAAAATGATGCACAGAGCCCACACTGCTTCTTGCCATCATCCTTTACAATGCTGTTACACTAGGCAGACAACAATATTTATACAGGTTTGAGTACCAGGTTGAATTGGACAGTTATAAGTAGCATGCTGAGTGTCACTCACAATTTTTCTACAGCTGTGAAGGGTCAAGCACTCAAAAAACTTAAAATCCCTCTATCCTTTTTTCCTGGCAGTGGACCCGGGAGAAATCACACTGACAATAATTTTTTTTTGTTTTGCCATAATCTCACCCACAAAATTAAATGACACAGACATTAGAACAATCCTTCATTTTTTCTTTTCTTGGCCCAGTAACCAATGCAAAGAAATGGGATTTTATGACAAATATAGTCTCTGTCCTGGGCAAGGACTAACAATCGTTTCTTTGAAGTCCTGATCTTGGATTATGATTTTTTTCTTTATAAGTTTCGCTTTCAATAGAATATTAGTAACAATGAAACTCCCAGGGGAGAGTACATGTAATTGGATTGATTTTGGTCACCATTCATTGTCTGTATACAAGCATACTTTTCATACATTTTTGTACCTGAGATAATTTTGGAATACATTGATGAGTTTTTCATTTTTTTCTTCGATCTTGTTATGACTGAAATCCTTTTGTATTTAGCAAAGGATTCAATTAATTTGAATCAATTTAAAATCAAGATTCAAGTTCAATCCTTGTGATCATTTATATGTTAGGGATTGAGTTAACCATAGTCTCAAGCATAAACAAAACCAACATAAAGCAGACAAACAATAGCAGCATGAATTGATGAATTTGATATAAATAACCTTCCAAAAAATTGGGGAAGTGTGCTATAATACATCTTTCTTTTTCTGCATCATGACTTGGATAAGGGCTCCCATAGCAAGCTACATATTCTCTTAGTCAAAAACTTAAGCAACTCAACTTGACCATGTTTCTTGTTTGTGGCCAAGGATATGATACAAGTGTATTGCAGCATTTTAACTTAGAAACCAGGTTCGAGATGGGTCAAACTTATAGTTCCCTTGGAGTTGATGGTCACAAAAACTTTGTTGTCTCCCATCATCACCCCTCTATGTTATAATAATTGCATCAATCAGCTTAAGTTTTATAGTATATTATGTAGAGTGGTTCATTCCTGCCATGGAGAAGTTATAGTTTTAAAATTCTGAGTACTTGCACAATTCGCAAGCTAGGGTGAATTTCTAGCAAGTACTCAACAAGTTTTGTAGAGTTCCTGGCAAGTATTTCCTAGAAACCTGCCAACTAGCAGATTTTCTTTTCCGGTTTCTTTCTAAAATCTTTTAAATTTTTTTCTTGTTGATATGAATGATTTTTCAATGATTTTACTATCTATGCATCATCTAAATTCATTTATTATACATTTTATCAGTATTTTGTATGTTGTTTAAATATATTTTATGAATTTATATATATTTTTTAAACCTGTTGAGTTTTTTCTATGTTTTGTTAATTTTTTTGGAAATTTCCATGTTTGAGTCAAAATTTTGAGCTGTAAAGTTTTTGCCAAGTCCGAGCTTTAAATCTATCGGAGAATGAATGATCTTCCTTTCATAAAATTTGGCAAGGACCAGTGGAAACGCAAAATTGAGTGAACCTGTACAACAAACCGTACTGGAAATTATAGTCAAGGGAAGGTGTTTGGTTCAACAAAGTGGATGTTGTAAAGCATGAACAATGAGGCCACATTGAGTATTAATGGAGTAGCGAGATTTCCGATCATTAAACATTGCACATCAAGTATGCAAGATGATAACTACTTGAGGAGGATGACTAAAAAAATATGCCACCCTTTTTATGATGCCCCTATAGATTTTATCAGCAAATGACATTGTTGAATGTAAGATGCCCACTTCAAAAATCAATGTTGAATCTTTGCTTGGGAGTTCAAAAAATGAAAGGGTTGGTGATTAATATGCAAAATTACATCCATAGCAAGAGTATAATGATGCCATTATTTGATTACTTGGATCAAAGCATCAATTTTTTTGTCATACGTGCTGCAATTGAGCTTGGTTTGTGACAATGCTCTATGGTGATACACCAACATGTCCTCCCTGCTTAAGTATTGTGATTATTTCATATCAGGAAGCTATCAGTTTCAAGTTCAAATGCTTGTTGCAAGTCAAGTGAGTGAGACATGGAGTAGAGAAAAGAGCCTTTTTCAAATGACAAAACACTTGAGTGGCCTATGGGCTCCAATGAAGATTCATTTGATCGGTGAGCTAATGAAGAGGATAGGAAAAAGGTAAGTAGCTATGAATGAGCTTTCTATAGAAGTTCATTCCTCGTAGAAAACTCTTTAGAGTTGAAATGTTAGATGAAATGAACCACTCTTGAAGAAGCTTTACTTATGCGTGACCACATGTATTACATTCACATTAATGAGGAAATCTAGGTACTTGACCAAGGTTTAACCAAAGAAGGACTTTGACATCTTTTCTTGGAGATGATGTTGAAGAAGATGATCCAATTGTTGGTGTATTGACCAGGTAGTTATCCTAGGACTCGCTCTAGACCAAGATGTTGTCAAGGTAGATAAACATTTGCCAAGATGGGATAAAAAAACATCATTTATGATGCACATGAATGTAGCAAGTGCATTGATGAGGCCAAAAAGGAATGACCAACAGGTAGAGTTCAATTATGGTCTTAAAAGATGTCTTCCACAAATCACAGGGCTCCATATAGACTTGGTGACTTCTAGAAGTCAAATCAAGCTTAGTGAAGTACTTGGCACCTTCAAGCTAGTTGAATTGATTATCAATCTTGGGAAGTCAGTATCAGTTCTTCACAATGATTATGTAGAGAGAACAACAAATTGCAACTAATTGTCATTTGTTATCCTCTTTCTTTGAAACTAGTGAAGGAGATCTGCAAGGAGGATTGACAGTTTGGATCCTGCTCTCTTTGAGCATCTTCTTGATTTGTCTCCCCATCTCAAGACTACAATGGGAGTAAAGTGGTAAGGCAATCAATTAGGCAATTGTGAACTTGATGCTAGTTCAATAGAGTGTTGAATGACCCTCAAAAGAGGGATCCCTTTAAGTTTATCAAAAATATCAAGATATGTATCAACAGGAGCTTTGATTGCTTTAGGAGGAAGCTTGCTAGTATTATTTACCTTGGCATCCTGAATGATGCAAACAGTGAGAAACTTATGCAAATTAACCTATTTAATTACTGGTCTACTAGAGAATGAAGGACTAATAGAGGAAGAAATGGTTCCTTGTATATTTTGATAGTTCTTGTGGAAGTTATCAAATACAACCTTGTGGTCAAATTGATAAGGTGTTTCGAGTATTAAATTGTAGGAACTCAAGGGACTGACATTACAATCAATTGTACCTTGGAATGGCTTAATGGAAAATTTGATGGAACACTTATGAGACACAATTAAAAGTGTGGAATGTCCCTCCTTTACCCACCCAAGTGGTATAGGTCGGGGGTGGGTGCATTGAAATTGGCAACGGAAGATCATATAACAATATCTAATGAATCAAGTTTTGTTGGCTGCCATTATCGAGGATAAGGTCTATGAATCTATTCTTAATTTGACAATTATGAGTGAATAAACTTCCCTAATGTTGACAAAATAGTCATTGATTGTGAGAATGAGCTAAGGATTAAAAGTGTTGGAATTCATTACTTGAATAGATCAAAATCCTTACATTGTGAAGTCTGCTCAACAAGAATGGCCTGCCATATTTCATTTGAGGAAATGAAATTTATCAATAGAATGCCATGTGTAGGTGTTGTAAGCACAACTTCATTTCTTTTCCATATTAGGAGGTTGGGCCCTTAATGGAACCATTTAGTGAAGAATGCCCATTGCTGGATGATGATTAGGTTGTCTGAGAGGAGTGGGCAAGCGTCAAAGATGAAGAGTAACTTTTTGTCAAAAAATAACATATTAACTTGGTTGTGCCTTTTGTTGCAAAGTTTCCACCTTCAATGCAAGCTTGGTAAGCATGCTACAAGGAAGTGATGGCTTAGAACTCTAAATCCTATTGAAGATGAGAAAACAATCTGGACAAATTTTATACAAGGCATGAACCAAATCCTAGGTTGTCCAAGGGACAATGCTCTAGATAAGGATCTAGATGTGTTGTAGGTGTGTGGAAGCAATAAAGAGACGAGTGTTTAAACTAAGACAAAGAAGAATACTAGTACTGGAACATAAGTATTATATGCATGGCATACTCTTGAGGGAGATGCATGGATGGGGTTTTCT
The DNA here is from genome assembly GCA_007115665.2 of Sequoiadendron giganteum. Lineage (NCBI taxonomy): Eukaryota > Viridiplantae > Streptophyta > Pinopsida > Cupressales > Cupressaceae > Sequoiadendron > Sequoiadendron giganteum. The sequence continues at coordinate 174,350,577 of CM021107.1, read as the reverse complement.
CCTATCTATCCTATACATGTCTCTAACTAATGTAACGAATATGTACTCACAGATTTCCAATGCTAAGAAGGCAAAAGGTTCATTATGGAAGTTGAGCGGTAGCAACAATTGAACTCCTATGTATGACTTCATCTTCCAACGACTTAACTCCCAATTGCTTGCTGTATTGATACAATGATAGGTATCATGATACAACTCTAGAAGTTTTTGCAGGGTCCTTTTTTTAAATTCATTGCTGCCTGCCCTTTATATCTGTTCTGATTGGCAACTACTTTATAATATTATATCTTGCTGGCTATATAGCTGTCTTAATTTGACTTTATTTCTATCACCCCACTTGCATGTGGGTGATAGTTGATTTTCTAAATACACGGTAAGTCCTCATCATATCATACCTTCATTGTTGATCTTCACCATATCATAGATTATTTTTCTATTGCTGAAGATGATTTTCTTGATGACTATGCTGATATTATTGCAACATTTTTTAGTTCAACAAGTTTTGATTTTGATATCCAGCTTGTTGTTGACACACTTCGACTATATTAGTTAGAGAATGCTTATACTCTATTACAGAATCACCCAAATGATGATGATAAGCCATTTGTTAATCATTTTGCAGCCTTGGCTTAGATATTGCCACATAGTAAAATACAGATAAAGTTAGCCCTTATATTTTACGTTTTATAAATAGGGCTTGAGGATTACTTCACGCATCCATCAGCAACATTCTATTGATTACTTTCTTTCTGATTTAGGAGGGTACACAATTTATATCTTTTCAGCTCATGGCATTGTTACACAATTAATTAAATTCAAGTTGAGTTGGACGTTTTAGATGATTTGTGGAAACTTGTATTGTAGATTGTTGATGTTATTAGCAGCTTCGGGCTGCTTCTTCCAGCTTACACAATTCGAGAATAAATCAAATTAAATAATAGCCTACTGACTATTTAATTTTCTCTTGAGTGATTTAATAATTGAGGGCCGACCCTCATTGAGATCATTAATATTCATTTGTACTTGGGCCGACCTATCTTGCCATTTTGTAAAATAATTATTTATTTTAGGTGGCCGACCTAATTGAGGAGGCACCTCATTGTGTATAAATATAAGGTCGAACTTGTTCATTATCAATAAAAAAGTTCAATCAAGCATAATTCGCATTCAGCAGAAGTTCGCACTTGAGCAGTTGTCTCTCATCTTGCAGCAGCAGATCGAATTCAAGGAGAAACATATTCGTTTGTATCTTTGCATCTAGGAGAGGTGCTATTATTCATTGTATCAAATTCGCCTATGTGTTGGGCCTGAGTTGTAAGCAGATTTCTGCTCTTGTTCTTCATTATATAAGAGAAATATTTTCTGGGTTTTTCTCCCTCAAGAGGAGGGTTTTCCCAGGGTATCTTGTTGTGTTTATTGTCTTATGTGTTGCATTTTTCTGAGTGCTTTCAGTTGTTTATCTGATCATTAAAAACACTAACATGGTATTAGAGCGGGTTTGAAAAAGATCGTGATCAGATTTGTTTTGCAGCACTCTCTTTAATCTTTTTCTGTCTATCTCTATTTTGAGTTTCAAGATGGTAAATGGTCTGAAAATCGAGGATAGACTCGAAGGAGCTTCTAACTACACATCATGGAGGTTCAGGATCATGCTCAACTTGGAAGAGAATGATTTGGCTGAGTTTGTAGAAACAAAAATCCCCGAACCTAAGGAGGAAGAAGAGAAGTTGCAGTGGAGGAAGAAAGATACTAGGGCAAAGAAAGTGTTGGTTGATTCAGTTAAAAATCATGTTGTTCCGATTGTCTCCAAGTTGAATACAGCAAGGGATATGTTCAAAACATTGGAAGAGATGTACAAAATCAACAACACCAGTCGGGCACATGTGTCATGTCCCCTTCTAGTTGACATCTCTTTGCAGTGTAGAGTTAGCCTATTATGCAACCTCCGTAGGCCAATGAGGAGATTAGGGGGTCTTGTGAGGCATGGCTCAGCCTCGGTTAGCGGAGTTTCTTTGCTTGGCTTTCGTTCGGGGTCAATCGGACATCTTTTGGCTAGACTTACTATTTTTAGTAAGTCATGGGAGAACCCTGCTATTTTTAGAATCTCAGTTTAGTCACATGTGGATTTAGTCTC